>CABEGB010000936.1:0-706376 GCA_901521435.1 Crematogaster levior | reverse complement strand
AATAATTGACAATGTTTGCCCGTGATCCCTTTTCGTAAAGGGGAATCGAATTAAACGCGACGTATGGTGAATAATTAATCGGTGGACGCTTACTTAAACTCTCGCTGGTGAAAAGTATCCCTTCCGTTATCCACGATGCTATTGATCGTTTAATTTCAAAGTCTTTTTCTGACTACGCGCTGCACATTCTTTGCCTTCAATCAAACATGTATATGAAGTGGAAAAGAATTTATGTTGAATAATATATTTTATATATTTTTAGAATAACATATATTCTAGAATAAATCTTTAATCAAGATATTCCTGAAAGTATAAACTATACGTGTTATTTCGAATATTCTACATAAAATTACGTGATTTTGAGATCACGAATAATTTCATAGAAGAATAGACTTTTTGTAATTCTCTGTTGATATAAATTGTATAGCAAACGGAAAAATTAGACCGCATTTTAAACATTACAAACATTATTATTACATGGCAATTTTTCTTTTTCTTTACTTTATTTTCATTTATATAATAAATATTTCATGAAATTACGATGTATCAAATTCATGGTAGCGCTTCAGCGCTTGTCGGCCATAATCTAAACGATCAGGCGAGTTGGAAAACGTCGAAGAGTAAAAATGTACCGCGCCTTCGTTGACCTCCGAAATTTTGTTACCCTAATAATTCACAAGACTTTGACACGCGAGAGAGGCGTAACGATATCGTTATCTTCTCCGCGATTAAGCCGTCTCTTTGTCCGCTCTCTGTCTCCCTCCGAGAGCGAAAGCTGCTGGAGAAAAGTGACTCGGCCGGATGAAGTGGAGGAAAGAGGAGAGAGAGAATAGAGCAGAGAAAAAGAAAGACGCTCATCCGCACACTGGTCAGCACATCGTCGTTTCTCTCTCTCTCTCTCTCTCTCTTTCTCTAATGGTTTAGGAATCGTTCCGGACATTAGCTTCTGCGCTATTGCGCGCGGAGGAACTTCGTCGTCGTCGTCATCGTCTTCGTCTTCTCTTCTCTTCTTCTGCAGTTCTTCCTTCTCTTCATTCTCCAGCTTCTCGTTTTCATCTCCCTCCCCTCGTTCAGGAGCTCTCCCGGGTCGTTCTTTCCCCTCTGTCCTCCTTTGAAAAATGACCCATGTCCTCCCGGGAAATAAGTGTCATCATCATTAGCCCGCCGAGTTACGACGGACCTTACGCACACGAAGCGCCGTAATGCGCGCGCGCACGTACACACTTGTGCGTGTGCATCCGTGACAATGGGCACGAGGCCTCTGCTCTCGGAGTCACGATCAGGATTTTCATACAGAACAATCTGCCAGGAGGTATGAAAGATCCCTTTTTCGAGATTACCTAAATTATTTTAAATCGGGGCTTTGAGCTGTTTAATTTCGTTTAATTTTGTTTAATTTGATCTTCGGAAAAATATATCTTTGCTATCGATTTTCCATCAGAGAAGACTTTCCAGAGAAGAAGATTGCACTATTATTTTGAGTACATGAGTTTATGAAATTGTACTCCAAAACTGTCATACTTATTTAAGTCAAATTTATTTTTGATATAATGTTTTCCTGAAATGAAGGATATTCAGTATTTTAGCCTCATATCAACGGTAATTTGTGATTTATTGCGATTTTTATAACTTTTTCGGAATTAGAGTCTATTTGCAGAATGCAACAATGTTCGCTAGATACGTCATCGTACGAGTTTCAAAGTGCAGAATTAAGCACGTTTTGCCATCTTGAAACGTCTCAAGCACGGATATTACTTTTGTACTTTGGAGCTCAACGTTTCGTTGTTGCATCATTCGTGAGATAAATTATTGAATTATCTCCGATATCGTATATTCGACCGACGTTACTTATTTTGTAGTTAAAAATTTCAACTTTAACATTTTGCACGATATTGCAGCTAAAATTAAACATTACAAGGATGCAATTGTTTCTTTAATCGTTTATTTTAATAGATAAACGCGACTAAGGCTAAAAAGAGTGGAACAATATACATGAGTTAGAAATATAATAAAAAGAATAAATTCTTCAGCTTTTGATCATATCAAAAGATTTAAATGCAATATACATTTTTGTGGGAAGATATAAAATATTATTACCTTTGTGCGTTTTTATTTTTATTGTTGTTACGTTGAGATTTTACGTTTTACAATATATCGTCTTATACTTCCATTTAAAATTAGACATATTTTGAGAGAATTGCGTGTTTTTGAATATTTCATATAAAATTGACATTTAGGACTTTGATATTATTTTTATCATGTATCTTTCTAGTTTTACATATCTGCGAGAAATCCATTTTACTTTCTTACTTTGCATCTTTTATTTTCTCAGATGTATAATATAATCATGCGATTGCGGGATTGAACAGCTTATGTACAGTCACCGATTTAGTTTAACCGAAAAGACCAACCTCGTCAGTCTTGCAGTTTCCGATTGCAACAAGCAATCATGAAGGGAGAGAAGAGAATAGTGTGTGACGTTATATGCTAGGCAATGCGACCGTGACGCGACGCGACGCGACGGAAGGAGGTTTCTCGTCGCGGTTGGACGAGCAGACGCATTGTGGGCTCCTTCCTTCTCGCATCGGTATGTCTACGACTAGCAACCAAGCTTTGACGAGAGATTGATGCTCGTAGCGGCTCACTCTGTGAAACGAATCAGCGCGAGCTACCGACGAAGAACAACGATCCGTTATCTCGCGAGAAGATGAGAGAGGCCAGACTCCGGATCGCTGGCTCCAACATAGATCGAGATGAGCGTGAAAGACGAAATGGGAGAGACAGAGTGAGAATGTGTGTGTGTGAGAGAGAGAGAGGAGAGCAGGAGAAGGAGAATTGGAATTATGCGTTTTCCTCCGTCCTCTCGTCTCGAATCCTGGTAGTGAGAGGATGAAGGAATGAAGGAAAGGGAGAGGAGAGGAGGAAGGACGAAGAAGAAAGGATGACCGTTGGGGCAAAAAGAGAGAAGGTGAAGCGCATCGCGGGGACAAAAGGCACCGCCGCGGAATTTTGAGCTCTCGTTCGGCTCGTTCGGTCTTCTTTTAACGGGGATTCGCGCAGAGCGGAGAGGATCCAAGACCTGATCGGCGAAAGTCCGACGATCTCTTGTAAAAACCGAAAATATTTTTGCTCCCTCCTATGGGGGAGTTACGACGGGAACTTGTCACTTTGACGCTCTCGCGATCTCCAGTAAGCCGCGATATAACGAGAGCAACCGTGCAATTTTCTTCGCAGCTTATGTAATAACACACGGCACGTGCAAGATGAGATAAGTCCTAAAACGTGTATTATTTCAGTTTTTTGTCGTGCCGTGGGTCTCATTTAAATCCTCACAACAGTGCACCTTTTTAAAGCGAATATAGTACACCCTCTTAAGAGGGAGCGTATATTTTTCTGATGGTCATTTCGAAAAAATTCCACAATTTACGTTGCGTGCACGAGTGTCAATCGATGAAGCTACCGTCGCTTACTCGCGGACGGATTTGTCCAGAAAAGTCGGGAAGTTTTCCCTCGGGAGGGTCCAAGTGGCAACGACACGATAGATCCTATCAACTGTTCGATCTTTGATTCTGAATTTAGCGGAAAGGCCGCGCCACAGTCGTTTATGCCGCGGGGGATGCCATTAATCGTACGATTTTCCCCTAAATCTCCTACCGCGTGCTCTGGGAGACAGTGAGCGCGTTTCTATCCGGGAAGATTCTTGGATAGAAACGAGGGAGACAGACACAGAAAGAGAGTGGAGAACACTTCTTCCGGAAACCGGAAGTCGGAAGCCGGCGCGACTTAAAGACGCGTGCATGTACTGAAATCGTGCATAGGCCGAAATTTCTTATGAGAAGAAATTCGACTGGGCGATTTAATCCCGCGCAAGAGATACTTATCTACAAATGCGATGTAAAATATATTGATGTATTTCGGAACAACAGGAGGAATTTCCTTTCGTTTTCTTGTCGACATCACTTTTCGTGACGTTATAACCACTTTTAACACACGTGCAAAAAATGAAAACATAAATAACGCGAATCAATGATGGTTGATTGATAATCTTTCGTGGTTGATTAATCTTTACATATATTTTTTGTACTTAACAAAGTAATAATTATCGTGTAACTACTAATGAGATCTTATTTATGATTGCAAGTGCGATCGCCATTTTTCCCGGATTTTCGTGTTTTTATGATTTTATTTGTAAGTATTTTTATGATATTATTTGTAAGTATTTTTTTCTTGCAGCGAATGTTCGCGAAAAAAGCGTAGTGTTAGCAGACGTGAGATGATGATTTATCTTTGCTAGATGTTAATTTGATCGTAGCAGTGTTCTCCGATTATAACGCGATCTGATTAAAGTGCGACAAGAAATCATTGAGAAATTTATTTTTTGCCTTCTTTTGTTCTCCATATTCTTGCAATTCAAATCTTTATTTGTCACATAGAAAGAATCGGTAACTAATCGCGAGTATTTCTTATAAATAGTAATTAGCATATATAACTTTCATGATTCGACATAATTGCTCGATATGTAATCAAAATGATATACAATAATTAATTAACGCAGCTTTTATTTGCACGGAATAAAATCTTTTATAATAAATAGTAATTAAAATTTCAGTGAATTTTAATCTACAACTAATCCAGTCGTATTTAACATTATCGCAAAAAAAAATTTAATACCGCACCTATAAATTATTAAAATTTATACGAATTTTTGAAAAAAAAATGCATATTTGTCTAAGAATAACATCATTTTACGAATCGACAGCAACAGGTTCGATTATCGAAATCGAACACAAATGTTTTTTTTCCTTTCTATCCTTCGAAATGCAACTGTCGTAATCGTTTTATTATACAAAATATTATACTTTGCAATTCAAGGATATATCGCTCTATAAAGAGCTATGTGCCGCAAAAACAAAAAACGGTCGGCATACTAAACATCCCATTATTCTTTTTGATTCTTTTTAAATTTATATAATATTGGCAATACAATTTTCTGGCATGTAGCTGGACATTGTTGTTTGGAGATGTTTTAAGCTTTGCCGATTTTTCGCTCGGTATACGCTTATGTGAAAAAATTGATCGCTCTAATAAGCACAGTCTTTCTACGGTAGACGCTAATTAAATTTTACATGACTTTGTGCATCCTAGAATTTTAGCATATCATCGCGAAAATAAACTTTCGATAAAAGAGAGTTCTAATTTTGTAATGATTATTATTTTTGTAGTGATCACTATTTTATTGTAATGATCCTAATTAAAATTTAAATAAAAGTGTTGAAAGATGCGTTTCAGCAATACAGATGTCAGTTGATATTTATGTCGATGCAATATGTTGCACATTATAAATATTTATCATTATTTAAATTGTTGCTTGTGAGATATTTATGTAGTAGTCGCCTTCACCTTTTATGGGCTCTGCTTTAAATAAAATATCCTTCTAAAATATAACTGTGTATTTAAAAAAATTTACAAAAAATTTAAAAGTTGTATAAGTATACATAAATGTAAATCTCGAAAAAGGAAAGCACAGCTTGGTAAGTTATTACAATGATTTGTAGTAATTAATATCGTGATTAGAATTTTTAGTTCTGTAATGTGAATAAATATAATATGTAAATAATAAAAAAAGTTTTTAATTTATGAGTGATTGAGAAATTCAGTTATTTTATCAATTCACTCAGGCTTTTCATAGGATGACGATAATACGATATTTTAAAAGTTCTATTGGAACGTGAGAAATATTCATGAAGAGTACGCGTGAAAATATTTATAGATACATTAACAGATTTTCATCAAAAATGAAAAAAAAAGTGTATTATCGTACATTTCCATTTGCATATATTATTGTCGAAGATTTTAAGAATAAAGCGTGTTTGTTTTATAAATCCCTGAAATTGTCACAAGAATTAAAAAATAAGAGTTTATTATGCACGGTTATCGGTGCAGCAATCGGAAATGTTATGCCGCACGTCCTTTCCTCGCGTCGCGATCCTTGAAGCGAATTTTACCACCGCGCGATGCAGAAGGTACCAATTTACCCCCGAGATTTTTGGGCGGTTAACCAACCCTTATCCGCGGTGGATAAAACAGGGAACTTCGGGAGGTCCTGACATGTACGAAGGAGAGAATTACCCAGCCTGGAATTACCAACCCCTAACGCGAAGGGGTGCGCGACCCCGAACTTGCCCGAACCATCCGAGGGAACGCGTTACCGCGTCGGTTAGGGTGCACGATTATCATGGAAAACGGGCCCGGCCGCAAGCGGGAGAAACCTGTTTTACTATTGAGAGGGTTTACCGAAATCTTACGGATCTCTCTCTACATGTTCGCGGTGAATTTTTCATCCCTGTCGTGGCGATTCGAGAAACATGCGATCGATCAGTATGAACCTGTCGGAAATCCAAACCGATCGACTCTATTTTCTATAAATTTTTTAACGTCAGTATCAGAGCATACGATTTTTCCATCCCAATTTTCCCCACGTTTTGTTTTATCAACGTATATCCGAGCACGCTCGACGATGATCAAACACAGGTGCGATAAATAAACTGATTTGATGAACACGATGTGAAAGAGACAAAAAGGGAGAGTGGCAAGAAACGATTTGGAAAAACATGATGAGGAGAAAGGGATATTGAAAGTTTTGTAAATTTGAGGAAAACTGCAGAACGATTCGACACGAAATGGCTGAATACCACGTTGAAGCGGTTTCGCAGCTCCGATTCCAGCGCGAAAATCTCGATTTTATCGCTTCTAACGGATGCGATCGACTGCTCGTGATTGTAATGTAACGTAAAAAAGCATTTGTTTATCTTTTTCATGATTAAAACCTGATCGCTCGCTCGTACAGTCAACAGATCGCAACAGGTAACCGTTTAATATTCTCTCTCTCGTCCCCCCTCCTCTTTTTTTTATCCAGAAAAACAACGATTGGCTGCACGATCCGCAGACCGTTTCGACGCACTCTCTCAATTACTTTTATTTGACAATCCGAACGCTTGTTTTCCCCCTTGTAGCGTTTGCGCTGCAACAGGTTGCAAAGGAGGATGACAGAGATAATTTTTTTTCCGCCCGAAAATAAAAATAATATCCTGTGCTGTGATATATGATCGTGTTTTAAACGTCGTCGTGTCTCCGTTGGTGTTGCCAAAACGGCCGCCCGCGGAATTAATGCGCGAGCGCGTGCCTCGAATTGTAAATATCTGATTCGATCGACGATTTCGGCTTACGTGCCGCGATATTGATTATTTTGCATTATGCATATCTGACTAATAAACGCAGACACTTTTCGAGATACTAGTTATTTTCCTTCCTTACATTATTTCAATTTACGGAGGCGAACGTCGATTACATTCACTATCCGTTTATTTGCCCAACAGTTTAACTCGCTGCAGCGATCAAAACAGAGAGAGAAATGCGTTTTGTCGGTGGTCGCGTTTTGTCGGACGTCCTTGATGTTACTCGTTTAGAATTCCGGGACACCTAGTGTTACCATGTTTACGCAACAGGTGAACCTCGCGCCGCGTGTACGCCGCTATTAACAAAATCTGCGCTAACGAGACGTTGACGTTCCCCCGTCGTTCCATGGTAATTAACGGCGGCGCACTTTTCAAGCGGCTTTGATTCTGGCTGCCAATTGTCCTTCTCTCGAGCAACGTGCGGTGCAGGATACTTCGCGTAAAGTTTCAGAAATTATCCCGACGATCGTAAAATAAAGCATTGCAGGTGAATTGGCTATACGCTTCGCGCTCGTTCGCTTCTTTCGTCGAATCATTAAGAAGGTATTAATTACTAAAGGAGATGCAATTCGTATCGAGGCTGTAAATCGACAGTGTCGCGACACAGCGTTACCGTCATCGGATTAGAAATAATGGAATTACAGTCATTAATCGTCGTATATATATATATATATATATATATATATATATATATATATATATATATATGTATATGTATATGTATAGTGTCTAACTTTTTTCCTAAAACGCGCTCACCGCCTGCTGATTGAAAAATTCTGAAGACGATAATGCATCCGAAATCCAATCGCGAAGTATACTGATTATTTTCTCGTAAATATTTCTCGCTTCTAGTTCGATATAAAGACGCGAGTTAGAGAAAAAAACTTATCACGATTGAAGTCTGGTTTACACGTACGAGAATTATTTGCAAATTGTAAATTCGCGTAAAGCGTAGCGATCCGAAATTCGAAATTTTTCACATCAAGGAAAATTCATTATAAACTTTTCTCTAAAAACATAATTCAGAAAATTTTAATTATATTTTGTTTCTGAAAAAGTATGCATAATATATTTTGCGTAATAATAATTTTATTAATACGTAACTCTCTCTCTTTCTCTCTTTCTTAGTATTCATGGTATCTCTATTTGAATAGTATAGATCATAAATGTTTAATTAAAAAAAAATTGTAATTGTGTGAGTAAAGATGGAATTTTTAATAAAGTGATAAATAATCAACATTGACTTCGGTTCAGATTCAGCGATTAATTTTCAGGATGCAATATAACAAACAGAGAAATAGTGATGTGATTGAAGAAACGTTATTTTCCAACCCCACACTAGAGTTTTTATTGTAGTTTTACACCTGCCTTGTTTTGCGATTGCAAAAAAGGCGCAAAACAAGTTTGGTTTTACTTTCGGCTGGTGTTTTCGTTTCGAAATTTGCAAGCCCTGCGTTTGCCATAGGGAGCATAGCAAGATATAACGATGGTGGGTGGGAGGGGGAGGTCAGGGGTGGAAAAAATACAGATCGACATGCCGCGGGCGGGGGTGGCGGTCGGAGGTGGTGTATTTTTTCTGAAAACACTGCTCGCACCTCGTCTCGCCATCGTCGCCCGCGAGAAGAATGGAAAAACAATATTTTGCCGTTTCGTCCCGAGTTCTCCGTGCTCGCTCCTTTATTGCTTTTTTATTCTTCCTGTTTTTCCTTTCATTTTGTTATTATGTAGTCCGACGTAACTGAACAAAAACGCGTCGGAATTATGTAGGCGAATGTCGATGATTTTTCGAAAGAAAAATCGATGAGTGTCATTAGAATGAAACATGATCATTTGTGCCGTGATGCCGATACTGAAATGTTGGAAGCGCGAGGTTTTAAAGATGGGAAATTTTATTTGATTGTCAACGCTATCTATAAGATCTTAATCGTTTTAACTAAGATTTTTTTAAAACTATTTTCTATAACTTTGGACAGCTGCGATATTTATTGTACATATCTTATCGCCCTATTGCACCGATATTTAATTTCCCAGTGCTTTTTCATGTATATGCAGGTATATTATGTATAGAAATTCTTATTTTTCACTGTAATTCACAAAAGATTAACCGTATACTGAATATTTGATACAACCCATTTGCGTATTTTATTTTCGCCGTGTTTAACTCCGCTAAAACTGTGTCTCCGCATCTCCGTGGAGAACTTTCTCTGTCTCGGCGCTATTATTAACGGTGCCCCATTATCGTGACTAATCGACGCGAACGGCGTATTTTACCAGTCTCACCTGTTTCACCCGACCAAGACCATTTTCGGCGTTCCATCCCCTTTAACAATGTTTTCGAGCCGATCCGCTTTAAGGGATGGGCCTTTATTTAGGCTGGTGGTATGAGAGCACCGAAGTACAGCGCGTCTGTACGCCTCCACGATCGCGGTCTCTCTCTCTCCTCTTCACCCCCTTCGGCCTCCCCTTTAGTCAGCGACCTCATCACCCTCCGTTGCCTTCGGGGGTGTCGGTCGTCGCGGTAAAGGGGAGGAGGGGAGACTGGTTATCGATTAAAAAATGTCTGCCCTTCAAGACGGCCTAGGTCACGACCTGTCCGTCACACGCGCGCGCGTGTATTGCCAATCGCAACTTGGAACACCCACTGAAACATCCCTAATACGCACGTTTGCCCCTAAGTTATTACAGGTCTCTTATTTCTATTTCACAGTCACGCAATTTTGTACTCAAATATAAATTTTAATACGGCTTAATACGGTGATGGCTCTACTTGGAAGGTCCAATTAATTCCTGATATGACAGTTGGCGCAATATCTTAATGCGTTTATGTTACGTTGATCGGTTCACTTTGATAATTTAATCAATATCGTGATAGAATTTTTTGGGGGAGAAGGTGGGAGGAGTTCTAAAATTTTATTTCACTCTTGCGCTCTATCATAATTTATATAATTTTTTGAATAATATTGAAAGAAATATGCAATAATTATTCGCAGTAACGTTTACGTAGAGCTTCGAATGATATATGATTGCGACAATGATGAAAGTTTTTTTCATTCTTTTTTGTTTATCACACTTATTGAACATACGTTCCATTGTCGTCACAAGGATGTTATTCTTTAATGATACCGATTAGAATAACACGATAGACGATGTGATAAAAAAATGAAAGAAGAGAAATATTGTGCCCATGTTTTCAAGACTCTCACTATTTTCAATCGTGCTTCAAGTTTCGTTAAAAAGATTCGCTACTCTTTTGTACTTCTTACATAGCAACACATGAAATATGCTTTGCTTTATGTTCTGCGTGCCATTCTTACGTTGCGTCTTGCGTTTCACGATGTCTTTTGCGATACATTGCAAACGACTCGTGACACATTATGCAATGAATAAAATCCCAAGTAGTCGGCAACGAAGCGTTGCTTTAACCGATTCAAGATATACCAAACAGTTGGATGCATTTTGTTACATGTCATAAATATCCTAATTTTTACATAATTTTTTTATTTAATATTTACTTTTTACTTTAATGCGATAACTGGATCAAACGTGTATTTAATGCGATTTTATTCTCACAGACAACTTTCTGAGACTTGACAACTTTTCGACATTGGTATCCGAATCGAAATCTAGTCTTATTTATTGAGATTGCGATATGTAGCGTGGCCAGCGGGCTGACGGCCTCATCAATATTCTCCATATTGACAATCTGTCAATATTCTCAGATTATATAATGTTTAACTTATGAAATGTGTGTATGTCTCGCAATATACACACACATATATATATATATATATATATATATAATATATATATATATATATATTATATAAAAATATATAATATTATATATATATATATATATAACACATATATATATAATATTATATATTTTTATATAATACTACAATTATGATATTGTCATATACTGCTCTGGAGATTTATCATATTTCATAAATCATGTAAAATGAGGGCATCGTAAATTTTGAAAGAAACTTTTATACCGATATATTTTTAAAAGCATCGATAAAATATTCTTTCTTATAACTCTTGATATCCTCTTTTTATCCTGATTTATATAGAAATAAATTTAATGATATAAATCTAGAGAATGCAGTAGTGCCAAACTAAAGATTTGGCAATATATAGCAATTACACAGCAAGCTTGTATTTTTTTTATGAAGATTAATTAGTTGCAACTACAATATTAACACTAAACACTGTTTGGGGTCACCTTTCACAGCTGAGACTCCTGATCGAGTGTGTCATAAGAAGGGTCCAAGTGTCGTGCGTAAACGCGTAGGTGGTTTGCGACAGGTCAGGAGCACCGAGGAGGATGTGGATAGCGATGCGACGGAGTAGAGAATCAGAAAAAGAGAGAAAGAGAGAGATATGGAGAAGAGGAGGGAGAAAAGGGGGGAGAGAGAGAGACAGTGTTGGAGAAGCAGTAGAAAAAGGATAGAAATGTATAGCTATAGACGGTTGACAAGGTGGGGCGGCGGCGGAAGAGGGACGGTAAGATCGGAGGGGACAGACAAGGACGGGGGATAATCGATAGACATGGCTAGACGCCGCCCCAGACAACCTTTTGCCTTAGCTTAAGGACACACCGATCCTTAAACAATTTAGCCCACATAAACTGATACGCATCCCGATTCTCGGCGTTTACTCAGGATCTCCGTCTCAGCGTCCAAATCTTGGGGATGAAACTCTCTGTCTTGACTTATATCGACTTATAATCCTCAGATGTCGATAGTTCGCGATTCCTTCGCATATTCGCGTGCCAGAGCAATATCATCGAACAATTTTAGACGTATGTATGTCGTATAGAGTTTCAGCAATTTGTGATCTGTCATTAGATGCTTTTCTTTTCCATTTCATCCGATTTGAATCTCTTTCGCGTCGAATTTCAAGAATTTTTCAGATGTCTTATTCGTACGTTAATGCACTCGCATATTTTTAGAGTACTAAAATTTGTATTAATGGTTCCGAACATTTACTCAAAATTAAATGCGATTGTTCAATTTTTATTCGGATCCTTCGAATTTATTTATGTGATATCTTGCGTTGAATAAACGATGTTTTTATCGTTTGGTCATTTTAAGTCTAAGCAGTTTTTTTTTCAAAATCTCTTACCATTTATATAATACCATTTCGTTTTTAATATCATAAGTATATTATATCATTAATAACTGTCACGTTATCGAGACTTGACTGCAAGATTGCAGTTATTCAATTTTCACACATAATGTGTAGCGTCAAACATTTGATCGATATGAACTTATTAAATATTATTAGGATTAATATGACAACAGATGTGATTACTTTTGAATGTATTTATTTGACTGCTAACTTGACTCCTACTTACAGTACGATGCGTAACATCGTATATAGACATTAATAATTCAAAATGGCTGTACCGTAGCAGCTCCTATGGCCGGCACCACGGAGATTCCTGTGGTACGATAAAAAAAATAAAGGAGGGTCTCGGCAGCAGCGACCAATCGTGCTACTCCCCGATCATATCAGTCGACTTAATTTATTATTTTATGCGTGTGCAGCCTACACTAGCAATAATAATGCGGAATGTATGAAGATAACGTCTTAAGGCAACGTTCATAATGAATAATAATGCATTCTTTCGACATGCGATTGTATTAATTGTCAGAAAATTTCTGAATACATTGCAAGAAATAGCGAACAGTTTTTGGAAAATATTTAATCCTATCGACTTTAAGTAGATTCTTATTAATGGTTTATAGTATTCTCAGTTATCGACAATCACAGAACAATTAATATAATTTTAATACAATTTTATAATTTAACATAAAAAATGTTAGATAAAGATTTTGACAAGTTTATGTTCTTTAATATTAAAATAACAAGCGAAATTGTTAAAAGATTTTTTCTACATTCGAAGCAAAAAATAGGGGGTTAAAATAGTTGTAGTTTGAAGCTGTTGGAATAAAAATTGGTATGCAAACGTAATATCGAAACATCTACGATAAATCAAATTCTCGATTGCACTCAAATCGCTTTTCGCGCTAACTTAAAAATAAGAGCGATTCACGAGTGACTCATAAAATGAGCGTACTCGTTCGTCACAGAAGTCGCACGGGGATTCTTATGAAGAGAATCGTTCCAACGTAGACGTCGCGCGCGGGACAGAAGTGTCGATGTGTGCACGAAACTGATGCTTGGAGGGTAACGCTAGGTGGAAAGGGTGGAAAAACCTACCTCAACTGGGATATGGAGGGAGGATTCATTCGCGATGGGAGAGCAAAAGAGAAAAATAAGAAAAGAAAGCAGGAGCCGTGGAGGAGACGACGTCGTCTTTCCACCCTCGTGGACGACAACGCCGACGACGACGACGACGACGACGACGACACGATATCTGGGTCGAGACTCGTCGTCGCCGGCGTCCCGGCGCCAGGCATCCTTCTCTTTGGCTTTTTTCGACGGGCCGGCGAACGGAAAAACGTCCAGAAATGGAAAAGTACTGCGGTGCTCCGTTGTTCTGCGGTTTTCTTTGCTCTATTCCTAGGAATGGAAGGCGTTTCGGATGCGTTACATCGTAAAATAAACTACTAACGTTAATTGATAATTTTTTAATTTGTTTCTGCCATTTCTGTCACACCACAATCTTCTTTCACATATATATAAATAATAGAAGAGAGTGGAAGTTGTTACCATAGTCTATTATACATACACACATATGTTAATTTATTAATTTAATTAAAATATTCTATGAATAAGAGTGCATTTATATTAATGGCCTTATAATTAAAAGTATATATTTTCTTGCTTTTTAAAACCTTGTTTTAATGTAATTGTGATATTCTTTTATTTATTGAATAATATAAATCAACATCCTTTCTGCACTTTTGCTTCATTCATCAAGTATTATCTTAATCGGGATTAAAATACAGCTTTTTTTATCATCACAGTGAACTAAAAACATACCACTGTATTTTTAAACTTGTTACTACAGCGCTTTATCATGTAGATTATCATACACGTCACAAATTAAGTATTCTATCAAGTAACATTGAAATAACAAGTAAAATTATTACTTCTCGCTTCACGCACACGTCTATTCATATTTTTTTATCTGCGAAGTAAAAATTGTCCGTAGAAAACGGATAACGTTTTCTAATTTTATTCGCCCGAGGTCCTTTTGGAAATTTTTGAGATCGAAACGTAAACGCCACGGCGCTGAAGAGCCGAGGGTCTGAGAGATTCAGATTGGTGGGCTGCTCGTTGCTCGGGGATCTAATTTTATAAGGGCGAGGGAAACGCGGGAAGGAGGGATGTGAAAACTCGTCGCCGCGCGAGAGCTGTCGGTTTAAAACTGGCGGAAGGCCGCCACCGCCGCCGGCCGTTACGCGAAAGTTAGAAGTTAGTTACACGGGGGCGGCCGCCCCTCATCTGCATATCCGTACACCCTATACCCCGCCAACCCGTCGCATCTACACAGTCCCTTTCCCTTCTCTACTCTCGCTTCCGAGTCGCTCCGATCTTCCTCTAACCGGCGTGCTGCCACCGCAAGTGCTCAACAAGTGGTTCTTCGGTTTAGCACCCGGCTTAGCGCTTCTTTAATTTTCGCGTTGCCCCCTTCTTCGCGGTCTTCTCGTAATTCCGTTTCCTCGCGTTTCCATCGCGAAGCACGTTGTCCCTCGAACAAAGTGAATGCAGTACCATACTACTGGTTTAATATTTCTCCTCTCTTCTCGTCGAACTCTTAATTATACACACGTTTTTGTCGAAGAACTACATTTGTGTGTCTATTTAAAAATATATTGATTCTCTTCAGCGTTATAATTCCAATTTATATTGCAGGCTTATATCATTCAGTCATGATGTTGTTTCAATAAGCTAAACGATCGGCGATACAAAGTTCTCAAATTCTACTCTCTTAACGACAATGACATCGGAGTACTTTGTATCGTGAGCCATAACAGAATTGGAACAGAAGATATAGAGAAAGCAGGAGTTGCGCCACTTCGAATGCTTCAAAGGGCGACGTCTCACGCGAATGGCAAACGTACATTCGCATGCGTGACGAACATAACAACGAATACTACTCTTTAAGCTCTGGAGGAGGAACGACCGTTTTTCGGGGAATAAGGTGCCAAGGAAGCATGAGAAATCGAAGATAGAGGCGAGCTTTCCGAACACGAGCGATTGTGCAGCACCGGTAAAACGCTCTTCTCTCGGGCCGCCCCGCCCCGAAAAACCAAAACACAAATAATATTGTACACGGAATGGCACACCGCAATGGGGAAAGGGAGGCGCTCGGTGCCCTCATCAGGCTATTTAGGGCGGAAGGAAGAAAGGGTTCTCCAGTAGTGCGAGACTATCTGCATACCAATGGTATAATGGTAATTAGGGATGCACCGTTAGAGGCATTAGAAGTACGTCGAGCTCTCTTTTCCGCCTGCTTTTGCTGTTGGTGCTTTCCCGATTATATTCTCTGTTGAAAAAGGGAATGAATCTCCGAGAGTGCCGGGGAGTCACGTCTCGCTCTCTCTCTCCTCCCTCCCTCCTTCCCCTTTCTCTCTTTTCCGCATGTTTTTCCGCGTGTGTAAGCTAACCCGTAAAGCTCATGCCACTTGAGAAGAAGCGCATCGCTACCTGCGCCTGTGGCCCACCCATCGTCGGTTATTTTGCGAGCGTTCTCGTAAAATGAGGCTAAGGTATATTTGCGGCGCCGATTATTCCGTGCTCCGGGCTGGCTGGTCTGAATCTTTTACGTCGATCGATCGTAACGAGCGTGTATAACTCGAGACCCACTGAAAGTGATCGGACTATTATCTGATGTTTTACTAAACTTTTCTTCGTTACGACATCTCTTTCTGGCAGACCTCTCGACTCTCCGCGAGAGAGATTGAATTGATCAAATTGAATTATTCTCCTAACTTTCTTTCAAATTGTATAAATAGAATGGTTCATGACCGCATTTTGAACGAGAGAAAGTAATTGCTCGATTTGTTTTCGTTGAATTGTTATCATTGAAATTAGCACACTTATATCGTTGCAAAGATTCTTTTCAGATAGTTTCGTCGCGTTTTTTTCTGTAGAAGTAGATAATCTCTACAGAAAGTAGCTATACGGGTTAGCGTACAATTAAGTACTGTTTATTACTTCTACTTCTCTCGAGGATGGTTAATTTATGCTTGTATGGTACATGAGAAAGTTTACGCTTAATGGTAGCCATGTTGCTTTTGATACAGTCGTCAAAATATTCTTCGGCGAATACGCACACGGATACACGCGTGTATACAGGACTGCCGCGATCTTCCAAACCGCCCCTACTTCTGCCTTCGCTTCGAGCACACGTGACACTCGCACACATCGATTCCTGGATGTGTGCTTTCTGGTCGTCAGAGCGCATGCTGCACTGCGCACAATTCCTACCACCCCATCCACCCACTTCCACCACCGTACCTCTCTCGTCCCCGACGCTCTCGCCCCCGACCCCAAACTCTCGTGCAGCGCGCCATGCAACCCCCTAGGAGGCGACTCTTATTATTTCCATTTTTCCAATTCGGTTGGGGGGCGGGAAGCGAGCGTGCAACACACTCCCCCACCCCCTTCTACTTCCTTACCACCTTCACTCCCACCCTTCGGGCTGTCTCCATCACCCTCTTACTTGCACCCCCTCCTCAGGTGGTCGGCCGAAGGAAAAATATCTATATTTATCTGTTTCTTCGCGGGCTACGTCTCCCTACCCCCTTCTCGCTTCTACCCCGTGCTCCCTTCTCTTCGTAACTCCACTCTCCGCCTCCACCTTCGAGATTCTCTCTGTCTCGCGTACTTTCTTTCTTCTTCTTGTTCCCTCTGTTTCTTTCTCCTTCTTACTTCGACTTACCACTTCTTACCGCGCCGCGGCGCCGCGCGTCCAAGACCGACGGAGAAAGAGAGAGAGAGAGAGAGAGGAGGATAAGATAGACAAAGAGGGTAAGTGGGAGTGTGAAGGCAGAGGGGAAGAGAGAGGAAAAGGAAGTAAAAGACGGAGGCTACTACGACGACGACGACGACGACGACGACGACGTCGACGACGCCGGCGGCCACGGCGAAGCGTGCGCGCCTTTCCTTGGCTTCAAGTGCGAGAAAGAGATACCGAGGAGGAAGGAGACAGTGGTAGGAGTAGGAAGGATAGAAAGGGAGAGAAGGATGGAGAAAGAGAGCGCCGAGCTTCCGCTTCCTTATGCTCCGCCGCGGACTGCATCAACCAGTCGCGCGGTCGCGCTCACATAAGAAACTGGGATTCGAGAGGCCGACCCCCTTCTCAAGTCAGCGCGCGGTTCCGCAAAAGCGGAAGGGAGCGAACGGTTAACGGCGAGTGTACGTTGCGCGGCCGTCGCGAGGCCACTCGTCGTACTACATCTAATAAAGCAAGAAAACACCACGTACGTGCAACGTGGAAGAAGAAATTATCCGCGCTCTACTAAGGCTCGAGCACGACTGACCGAACGTTTACCCCCACCACTGCGCTAGCGAGCGACGCGAGCGAATTGAACGTCGTTCGCGATTCACGAGGGGCCCCATAGGGCCCGTCGAATCGGGCCCGAGCGAAGGTCCGTCGGTGCCCACCGGCTACACTCGGCTCGACGACAGTCGCGTCATTCACGCCAATGATGAAGAGAGGGGGGCCGCGCGGCCTCCTGAACGAGTTCCACGAATACACGAGGATGACGCCGCCGGAAATAACGGAGGCTTAAAGGGATGTTACTCGATGCCACTTCGCGCCACCGAGGAAGATGTTTCTGCTCCTTTCAGTGCTTCCTCTTCCTCCTCTTCTTCCTGGCGACGGAGAGATCCGACCAGGTGGAGGAAGGCGAGTTCGGGGAGGGTGCTGTATGTTCTCATTGAGGGACAAATCTTAACGAAGAGGAAGCAGCATCGATGTTAATGTCATGAAAACGGGAGAGATCCCAGACGATCAACCAAAGTTCCTATTTTTCACGTGTTTTAGCCCAAAGATTAGAAAATTAAGGGAGCGAGAAGTAGAGGGAAGTAAGGGAGGCGGAAAGAGGAAGAGAGAAGAATAAACGTAAGAAGAGAAGACCGAGATGACGCACGTCAAAACCTCGTGTCTGCGATGAGAATGGAGCCTCCCGCGCTAATTAACCAGCCAATTAGAAAGCCCGCGGCCATGCGTAATGAGCTGCGCGCGCAAAAGTTCCTAAATGCAACGCGGTCCTTTTTCCTTCGAATTCACGCCGGTCACGAAGCACGCGGCGCGCACTAATAATATAAATTTAGATACACTAAGGAAATGAAAATCTCCTCCTCGGCCGTATTGATTACGACCGCGTTTGAGATTACGAGAGTGTGATCGAAGCGGTGGAGAAGCAGGTGGAGGATAAGGAGCGCTTTAGTCCTCGATACTAGTCCGCTAACAATCATAGTGATAGTATATAATACCACTAGGGGTTAATTGTACAACAGCGAAGAGCACCTTTTCTGCCGAGATGAGAGGGAGAAGGTGGAATAAATAAGCAACGTACTTGTGTCTTATGGCGTCCGATTACGCCAACAGGCAATAAAAACAGAAGGCTCGAGGTGCATACGAAGACGAGACGTTTTCCCTGTATCTTGCCCCGCGCACAGAACCACGGCGCGAAAGGGAACCTATCTTTTCTTTTTTTTTTGAAACAGCATGGAACCGGATGGACACGCTCGACTTCGGAAGCCGACCTTGCAGCTCTTTAAGCAGTTTTTAACCGTACATTAATGTGCCACGTGGGCTCTTGAAGCAATTTCACAGACCGCGCGCGCGGCGCGGTGTTTTTATCCTCTTAACCGAGTACGAAGTAACTAAATAAAATAAATAGAAGGATTACGGAATATATATATAAAAACAACAAATAAATAAATAAATATATATATATATATACACAATTTAAGAACCTATTTAATTATATATTCCTATATACATATACAAGGAACACATGTACAGGTATTTTACTAGGTCCTTACGATTTTGAAAATCACCTTCGTTGAAATAAAAAGAAGCGAAAAGCGAGATTCGCAGGAGACCAAAGAGAAGAGATACTTTTCGTGCGTTTCGGGAGCCAGAAAGATATTTTTCACTGCATCGAAACAGTGTGACGAGAACGGCTAAAATGTCCACGATGAGTGTCGTCTCAAACTCTTCCGTCGAGGTGGACTCGGATTCCTCTAACGACGTGTCGATTAAGGACGATAGCAGTGCCGAAAGGAAGTTTATCCTACGCAATGAGCTGTACAGCAGCCTGTTGGCGAGCGCGTTAGGCAAAACCGTGCTCAATAGGCATCTCAATTTCAAAGAGCAGGGGATCAACTTCAATCTAGCATCTCTAAAGGACAACTTAAACGCGCTCGGTGCACTGAAGGAATTAAAGGACTTGAAGGGCTTGACCGTCAGCAGCGTACCCGCATTTCCGAGAAACTTGGCGCTTCATCGAGAAGATCACGATGAGGTTAGACCCGATTCGCTGAAAAATCTCGTTATATTGTTACTGCATCGTCTATTGTTAAATTTCTATTACTGCATTACATTTGGCAGCATAAAGGTTTTTTTTTATGACAACTACAAATTAGTAATTTATCCATTTTATGCAGATAAAAAGTAAAAAATTGAGACGTAGTTTTATATCAACGAAAGCGGAAGGTAGAGTCAAGTGATGAATTCACTTCTGATTTAATAATTCTTTGTTAGTATATTTATGTTTTCTTTTATTTTTTTATTTTTATTTTTATTTTATTTATTTTTATTCTTTTATTTTATCTTTTTATTTGTGTTTTTCTAAGTACTGCACTGAATAACAAAGTATCATTCATGTTAGGATGGAAAATAGAGTTAGAGCTTTCCTTGAAAGATTCTTGTAACGTGCGGTTTAACGAACGTCACGTGGACATAGTACTCACGGTATATTAGGAGCATACACTATAAGTGGAGGAGTGCCAAGTGAGTATCAAGTGAGAGGACGTAGACGATGTCACCAAGGATCGTGAGGATAGTTAGCGAAGAGTTAAAGGCCGGTTGACAGGTCGGCGAAACTGTTCGCGAGATAAAGTGCGTCCTAATGTGGCTGGTGTTCGCCGCCGACGTATAAGTTGTCAGTTAAAAAGTTAAAGCATAGTTAGCCGCGGCGAGTTTTCGCGTAACGAGGTCATAAAATACGAGGCCAAGTCGAGATTTCGTTCCTTCATACAATGCTCCGTTTTCTTGATAGTTTCCCCAAAATATTTTGCCTCGATTGACTTGATATTTTATCATACTATTCCGGGCGGTTTGCCTCTCTGATTTGGAATTACGTTGAATTTATAATAAATTAATTTTGTTTGGATTGTTTACGCGATGATTGTAAAACTGAAACCTTGAAAAAGGATCGGTGAATAAATATTTAAAAACTACATTCGTGCGTAAGAGAAAAAAGCAATTAGTTAGAGCGTTTAATTTTTGGCGACCCAGTGACTTGGTGAAATAAATTAAAATTGCTATGTGATATTAAAAAGCGATTTAGTTAAAGTGAACCTTTTACTTAAAAACTAACTAAGCGTTTAATATCATTAACAGTAATTGCTATTTATTATACTGTTTCTTCACGTTCAAGAGCTAATATACATATAATTTTTAAATGGTTGTTTTTGTATCTTTGTTACTTTAAACAAAGATATAAATTTAATTAAAAGTGCATCTTGATTAACATTTGAACTTCTTTCTGTTATAATTTATTAATTTGCTGCAATAGTAACGCGGTGGTTATTTCCTGTTGCTTCGTTTTGCTTTTGCCCGAGTTGCAACCGCGAAGAAACTTTTCTTGGCACGATTATGGTTTTGGCTCGCTTTAGAATCGAAGCTACGGCGATTCCTGACCTAAATCCATAAACATGCACCTGCGTGCTTGCCTCGTTTCAATTGTACAGAGTTTATAGGTTTCGCAATATCCTGAGAATCAATTCTTTAATCGACCAATTTATTTACGACAACGACTTTCCATTATAGATTATAGCTTTTTATTATAATGGATAATCTCTTTTCGTTATTACGAAAAGAAATTGCGTTGATTTAATTGACCGTTGTAACATTATGGAAAAGGTAACTAAAGTCAAACATTTTTGACTTGTGCACAATGATAGGATGATAACGAACGCATTTATGCTATCGATCACTAAACTTTTGTCAACAACCAATCGTAAATTAATTGCTTCTTAAACTGAATTTTATGATATCTGGAGCTTATTATATTCAGCTTAAGAGAAAAATGTTATAGGCATCATATTGCGTGCTCGAGAACGTGTAATTAAGTTAGTCACAATAATGAAACGCATCATCCCCTTTTGAGACTCCCTTAAGAAATAACACCCCTGGTAAGCTCTGGGGGATGTCTATTCGAGAAACTAATAATCACGCTTGCGATTCGTAACACGTTTTTCTCACGATGCACCGCTGCGCGAACAATTAGTGACTTCATTCCAAAGTTCCCCTTAATTAACGATTTACCCCGATTAGTTTGCTATGCCACGGAGAGCCGAGATTTCACTTCGCGAGAAAAGAGACGGTAGGATTAAAACCTGATTATTCCGAGGTCATTTAAAAAGTATGAATATGTATATTTTATTGGAGATTTAAAAGGAGGGGAAGAGATAGAGGACGGTAAGCACGGTGATGTAATGTAGAACGTCGTAATAAATATTTAAAAGACAGAAGGTATGTGTTTTGCTTATTCAAAAAATTTGAATGCTCTAAAATCGAATTGTAATTTGTTTTTAAAAATATTCGAAAGGAAATTCTCGCTTTAAATCCGTTGAAGACACAAGCGGGACAGCAATCGTTCTTGTAAGAGAGGTTACCCATTTAATGTAGGAAATGAGTGTTAATGACATTACTGAATTTCAACGCAATTTTATTTGATGATATGAAATTTTCCATTCGAACGGAAACGGATAATGTGGAGTCGGTAGTAGAATCGCGAGAGCAAAAGATGATTCCAGTTGGATCTACTTTTATATACGCCGTGCTCATCGCTCCTGCATTCGACGACGTATCGATTGGCTATCGCCCGACGTATGTTTTCTCTTCTTTGTCTGGGGCTATGAATTTCTTACGACGTCTCTTGCGGTCGATAGCGCCGCAAGAGATCGGTATAATTACACTCGAATTTGCAGATGTGTGCTAGTTATACGTACAGAATAATGTATGTTGTGTTAGATTTCCTTGCGATGTGTATTCGTGACAATTTAAGATATTTCTTTTATAATTCTTTTGACAAATATTAGTAGACATTAAGGACTTGATAGATAAAGAAAATACGTACATACATAATTACGACGAAAAGTAATGTGTTATCAATTAAATTTAATATACATAATATACATAAATCTTTGTATTATGTAATTGCGTACTTGGCGCTTAATTTAGTATCTGGAAATTATAATTTAAGTAGAAATGTTTCTCTCTCTCTCTCTCTCTCATAAAAAAAGAGATAGAGATAGTTTAGATATTTTGACGTCAAATATATTTTCCGACTTAATGTTAGCCGATTCATCGATCAATTTATTAATGGCTAACTTCTCGCGCACTCAATCATGAATATCTAATGTTGCCTCGTCGGTCACAGACAAGAATGAACGAGTTTAATAATCACCGTTACTATATAATATACTTGGAAGATTTTATTGGTCTAAGATCTTCTATCAAAGAACTTGTCTAATTAATTATACTTGGAGCAATTTTATCATTTTTGGAAATATATCAAATTCATCAAAATTTCCTTTCAAAGTTAATTA
This sequence comes from Crematogaster levior, assembly GCA_901521435.1. Taxonomy (NCBI): domain Eukaryota; kingdom Metazoa; phylum Arthropoda; class Insecta; order Hymenoptera; family Formicidae; genus Crematogaster; species Crematogaster levior. Next base: position 683,367 of record CABEGB010000936.1, on the reverse strand, counting down.
TTTTTACAATTTTGAATATTTACGTACATAACATAACAAAAATAAACTATTGATATAAATAATTTGAGATGTAGAAAAATATTAAGATAAAAAGTTTGATTTAGATACTTCTACTGACTATACTTTTGTAGGCCAGAAATAGATTGATCTTTTGACAATTATTACTAGAGAAGAGCAGGAGAATTAAAAATTAATTGTGCTATATCGAATTCATAAAAACTTTTAACGAATTAATGTTTCTTTTTTTTTTTTACAGAAAAACTCATTTGCATGGTCGGAGGGTGGCGAAGAAGGTGGCGGCGGTGGCGGTGGAGGTGGCGGAGGAACGGGTGGGACCGGAACAGGTGGTACGGGTCCTGGGACCACCGGTGGTGGTGGACTGGCTCATTGGGTCAGTGTTATGGCGGAGCACATTCACAACCCGCACTCAGCCACTGGCGTCAGTGTTCACCATCAACAACAATCCCCACCTCAACCGCCTTACCCGTGGAACAATGGCCTTTCCAGTGACGTGAGTATGCTTTTATTGCACTCATTCGATTTCGCATATGTTAGAAACCATGTCGGGAAGTCGCTAACAATATTTCAAACTTATTTTATTTAATAAATATTTTATTTAACTTATTTTATTTAATAGATATTTCTTAAATCATTATCACTGATAAGAAGCATCCGTTTAGGTTGACTAATAATCGAATAGAACTATATCTCAGTAATTCTTAGAAAAATAGTAATTCCAGTAAAAACAACGAGAACAAATATTTTTATATCTATTTACGAGCAACGTCGATCAAGCAATTGTAAACACATAACAAATTTTTTCTATGTTAGAAAAAGATACTGAAAGAAGATCGTATTTAAAAATATAATTGACTAATAGCCATATGATGACAGATTTTTTAAATTGATTTCTTTTAAAAAATCGTAACATTTAACAAGTACCATAAAGTTTAGAATTTAATCCTCTGTAACCTCTATATTTTTCGCGGATTCGATGAAAGCTGCAGCCACGACAAAAAGATCGACAACAAAAAAATTCGAAAGAAAGAGACGGTTAGAGAGAACTAGAAGGAAATGAGGAAGAGAAGAAAGAAACGTTGCCTGAATTAAATATGGCCGGAAGAAAGACACCGTTAAATGCGCAGTGGTGCAACGGTACCAAAGCTTCGGAAATAGTAGAAAAAAAATCTTCGTACGATATTACCTTTTTTTTCCCCTTTTTAATGCGCGGTGTCAGCGGGATAGAATGCGCTACCCCTGTTTTGATTTTGTTTTTTTCCTCCACCCTTTCGCGTGCTATCTCCGGACGAGAATCCTGCATAATTTAGACGAGACTGGATTAGAGGAGACCGTCAAGAGAGGAAGAGACAATGAGTGTGAAAGAGTCGGGAAGGGATGAAGTAGTAAAATCGAAATGGAAACGACGGGGGTGAGAAGAGCAGGATGGGATACAAACGACTCGAAAAACGACGGCGAAAAAGGGCGCCAAAAAGGGTTGAAGATCGCTTTACATAGTGGTGTTCTTTCGTTGGGTTTCATCTCGAGATAAAAAAAAAGAGAGAAAAGGAAGAAAACAAATAGACGGAAGCGCGAAAAAAAGACTTTCGAGGAAGGGGAGAAAAAAGCGTGTATGCGCATTCGCGCGAAAGGGAATGAATAAGAGAGGAGAACGAATAACGGAAAAAAGTAGTTGCTCATTTGAATCGATAGTGGTGGTTACGCGTTTTTCTTGCGTTAATCAGGTAGCAGTTCATTTATGGCGCGATTTAAGAGTGAATTAACGAGTATAATATCAGAGTGTGACTTTTTTTTTTCAATAATAAAAGGAAAAAGAATTTTTAGATATTATGTTTTTTTTTAAGTTTACATAATTTCTAAGATGTACTCCATTTTTCCCGCTTTGATTATTTGACGTTTGGGTTATTATAATTGCGCTCCCATTACTCAAGCGAGATCATAGAGAATCCTCGGTCACAGAGGACTCGTTTGTTTTTCTAAGACAAGAAATTAGGGTGTGCCTTCTATCTTCGTACGGTGCGAAAAGGACCGGATTTGAATGTGAATAGAAGCGGCAGACATCTCGAGGACGCTCTTTATCGGTCGTAGAACCTGCAGCACGCGGAAGAGTTATCCCGAGGCCTCGTTTATCCTCTCTCTTTCTTTGTCTCTCTTTTCTCTTTTTCTCTTCTTCCATTGAGAGCTCACCCGGTTTTTGTCTATGGCTATGGGTGCCCACGAGACCCACGCCATGGGTCTATCGCGGAGGCCTCGGGGAAAAAACAAGGAACTGTGACAACGGAGGGACGATTTAAATAATCCGCGGCATGCTAATGTCTCTGGCATTCTCACGGAACACCGTTCGTGAAAGTTCTCGGAGGGGAGGGGGTGATAGTTTGGGAGAGAAGAAAAAGAATGAGCGTACAAGACAATCGGCCAATCTGCATATGATGCATACGGGCGAGGAAGCTGCACCCTTTGGCGTTCCTCGAGGGGATGATCGTGTTATCTCGGTGAACGACTCGTGACCAATGAATTGCCGATCGGAGTCTAACCGAGTCTTAATAAAAATCTCGAGAATGTTCAGTCTTCTTAACAAAAACGAGCTAATAGTTATTAGAAGCATTATTAGAGTTCAAAATTTTATTGTTATTAGAATCATTACAAAAAGGGATTAGTCTTTTGGAAAAATGCCCATGCTACCGACTTAACCGTCGGCCAAGGGTGAAAAGAGTGAAGAAAACGTGCGGTAGTAATATGTTAGCGCAATGCCTGCGTCATGTGCGAAATTGGTAACACGTTTTCGGAGGTTGTAATCTGTCGTCGGTTTTGCCCAGCGGGTGGTCAACCCTTTTTCCGAGTTTTTTTACGCCTGCCCGACCATAATCCCTTAAAACGCTTAGAGGCGTTCTTTAGGGTAATTTCTTCACGGCGAAGAAGGGGCGCGTCTCATCCGCCGGGTCCCGCATCGTTTTATTCGGTGAAATGCAAAACATCTTTGGCCGCGCGCTCTCGTAACCCTCTCTCCCGCCTTCGGAACGGCAACTGGAATCGTTCCTTGTGCGAGAATCCTTGGCCTCGCGCGGAATACCACCCCTGACGAAGATTATGCAAAGAAGGACTCATCCATCCCTTTCTTTTCCCTCCTTCGTAACTATCCTTTACCTTACCCCCCCCCCCCTCCTTCCTTCCCCACGAAAGTCTCCCTCTTTCTCGTCTGCCTCGCTCCTTCTCTCTCCCTCTTTTCCGTCATTTTTGTCCCCTCGACACGGTAGCAGTACGAAAATTAAAATAATGGTTCCCGCAACCCCTGCCAGCATTTTTTTACTTCTTCGATCAGCTTTTTCTGCATGTGCACCTTCGGCGTGGCAACGACAGCCGGCATGCAAATCGTGCGCAACGGGATTTTTGTCTCCATTCGGCGAGAGACAAAAAAAAGAGCGGGGAGAAGTAAGGCGCGGTTTATTGTCTCGATATACCGGGACCGTTCGTTAAGGGACCGGTGTCGAAATAAGATTTTTTTTTCTATCTCCGCGCGCAGAATGCCTCCGGATGACGAAGCTGTGTCTCCGATTGGCTAATGAATTTCTGGGGCAACGTGCCGCGACGAGAAGGAAAAAAAAACGCGACGGGACTAACGTTCGCCTCGCAATAAAACGGTAAAACGAAAGTTTCACTGTGAGGCAATTTATATCGCGTCATCGTATAACGATATTCCGATGCAATTTTTTATGTCTCTATTTTAGCATCCCCTTCACGTCGAATAGATTTTATGCGCATGAGAACGTATTTCTTCCAATGATTCTTGTACGATTTTTTCTGATCATTTTTTTATTAAGTAGTTTATTATGTTTATAATAGAGAATTGTAATCTAATATTATATTATATATATTAATATACAATATTATTTATTAACTTAGAAGAGAATTCGTCGTATTCAGCTATCCATGATTAAAATTTTAGTTTTATCTCGTCAGTTTAAAGTACTTATATCACAGTTCCCTTATTATGTGAAAATTGAAGAATAATACGGTAACACACACATGACGCTTCTAAATAAAGCAAGTTTTAAAGTGTCACAAAAATTTTTTACGTTCTCATGGATTTCTTATTGCAGTAAAATTTGCCTCGTCATCGACGCTACTTCTCTGAAAAGCATTCCTTTATGGTACAGACAATATTGCATTTGGTTATACATATAAAAGAAACAAAGATAGTCACGGCCTAACGCCGAGCCCTTTTTGGCGACGGTGTCACAACATTTGGGCCCAGGATAGAATTATGGCCATCCTTTTCCCGTAGTTTTCAGCGTACCGATTCTTTCCCGTTCGCCGTTTATAACCTTGCTCATCCACGTGGAAACGGTTTTCTGCGTTTCTTAGCCCTTCATCGCGGTTGGTTAGAATCTGTAATAAGTTTGAAGTTCGCGTGACTGTTTTTATTGTAAAATTATATTCTGACGTATGTGTATATATATATATATATATATATATATATACACACACGCACGCACACACTCTCTTTTATGAGTTGCAACAAGTAACTAATAAAATTATTTTTATCTATAACAATTATTGTAGAAATATATTAGGGCTCATATATTTCCAAAAAAGTTAATCAGAAAGTGGCAAAAAGCAAAGCATTTATTAATTTTATTGAAATATTTTTGACCGTTACCGTACGATTACGTTTTGAACTAACAGTAAAAGACCGACAGCACGAAAATTTCAGTAGTATTTTTAGAAGATCATGCCCCGAGAGACGTGACTACGAATCCACCGCGAGAATGTACCGTTTTCCGCGAGGGTGCACCGTTAAAAAGGGTTAAAGAAAAAAAATTAGCACCCGTTCTATCCAAAGCAAGAGAAAAAACAGCATCGGGTGCTTCCGGCGAAGATGCGAACATATCAGCATCGGAAGCCCGCTCCCGGAACCGATCCGAGTGAAAAAACCGCATATAGTTTTTCGACGGGCACGGGGTGGCCGCGCCCTAGGCTGTAGACCGTAGAGGTACGTGCGTATGCAGATCATCGTGAATGCCAAGTAACAAAGGATCTATAGTCTCACGCTATTGTGCCGTGGCAGGTAAGATAAAAGTGGCTGGCCCATGGACCCCGTAGATCCCTACAACAACGCGGCTGCACCCCACAGAAACATACACGCACAGCCACGTACAGGACGATCGAGGAGACGTCGGGTGACCCCGGTCTAGTAGACCAGCTCTTGATGTCTCTTTAATTTTTATTAATGACAGCGAATTTGAATTTCTGCATCGGTGATATGGGAACCACGCGCGGGACGTTCTTGGGGGGAGGGGGGAAGGGGAAGATTGTCAGGTACGAGAGACGGACGTACGTACTGAGAGCACGTCGTAAGTCGTGTACGTGACCATGGCCCTGGGAGCCGCGCTTAAGGGAGAGAGATTCTCGTCCTCGTCATCGATCATAATTATCCGCTTTCGTACCTTGTTGATCCGCGCCGTAGCGACAGGTGAGGATTTTCGAGATTTTTCCTTGCATCTTTCGGGCGCGAAACAGCCACCGGGCCGAAGATCGAAGTGTTCGGCAGACGTGGTAGTCTTCGTTCATTTTAACACACTGGTATTTTCGTTTTACAGATTAAAAGTGACTTTAAAATTGCATTGAAATTGAACTATAAAATCGAATTTAATTAATCGAAATAGATCATATATATGGATCATATATGAGGACTAATTGAAACGTTACGTTTCAATCTCTCTCGTCTAGTAAATTTTTTATTTTTTTTTGTTTTCTCTAGTCTTTTGGTTTTTAATACAAATTCACATATTTTTGAAAATTATTACACACACACACACACACACACACACACACACACACACACACACACACACACACACATGTATGAAAGAAGAGAAATGAATAATTTAATACGTTAATATACGTTATTTTCTAAGCTAAAGAAAACTTTAGAAAGTATTGAAACTTATACTGTAATATAAAGTATATAAACAAAAGTGTATCATTTGTTTCGTATGACATGATTTAGCCAATTAAATAATTTAATTTTGTAACTCAACTTTAATATAATTATTTTTACACATAATATAAAGTATAATATATTTTTATACGTAATATTTTTAGTTTTCAATGAAAATTAACTTATTTATTATCTCCAGGATTCATTTACCAGGAATTACTCGGTAAGCTAACTACTATCTATTCGCAGCAAAAATTATTCAATTAGTTTTTTCGAGAATTTTATTGTACTATTAATAGTCGCCTTCGATTGATGTTGCCAACAAATGACGAATTATCTACTTTGCACGATTAAGAAATCGATTTATCCTGTATTGCGCGTCTGTAATGAATGGTCCATATGTACATAGACGGTATGGGATACTAAAAGGAGGCAATTAATACGTCGCGCATCGTCTCTTCAAAAGTAACGCGCGGAGCAAAGGGCGCCGCGAAGAAACAGAGGGGCCAGTGTTTTCGAAGGGCCACGTGTTTTTTAATGACGACTAGCAGACACCATCGCGTTTTACGTTTGATCTCGATCGTGGTTTAAAAAAATTTACGTGGGAAATTATTTACGTGACAATCTTCAATTGTAAAGTCGAACCAGGTTGACTTTTCTCCATATACAAAATTGCAAGTCAAATTGAATTTACAACTTTTGATAGAATTAAGGCGACTTTCCTTCGAAAATATTTAATCCCCTGTCGAGATAGTTTAATTATCTCAATATAAAGCATGTCGATAATTAAACTATGAATTAAATATATGTTAAAAAGTTTGAGTTTGAGTTAAGAGTTAAAAGATTAATCTTATATTATTCAAAAAAGAACAAAAGATCTTATTATCTATTTGCATTTTTGACATTTAATAAATTTAATTTGTCAGAAAGAAAGGAAAGAGACATGAATGTTCTAATTTCTAATGTTAAATATAATATTTAAACGGGTCGCCAAATTTTTGCTAATAAAAAATTGATTTGATTCGTACCGCACAAAATTTAAAAGATAATGCGCGTTGATCTATAACATTCTATGCATATTACATATATTTTTGCATATCACAGTTGAGAAATATTACATATAAAAATTCGAAATAAAATGACAAAAGTAGAAAGAGAATTGTTTAATTAAATAAAAGTTTGATTAAATCAAATAAATGCCAAGAAAATGTTTATGTTAACTACCTTAGTGTGAGTAAATATATATTGAGAAAAAATTATAATCAAGACAGCAATTCAAAGTTGGTCAATTAAACTTTTAAGCACTTTCTTCTTACCGCGATTAAATTTTGCGAAAAAAAATCTCCCAACTACCGTGAGAGACACTCAAAAAGTTTCGATCAGGTGTCGGATGCGTCCAGAAAGTCCGACCACAAAGAATGAGTTTTACGGATATCATTGTGTTCGCTTCGCGGATCAAACATTACTCGAATTTTTTAGTCTTCTTATGAATTGTCTGTTAATCCTTTAAGGATAGATATTATAAAGCATAGTTTCATGTATAGTTTATACACCACGATCGCCCCGAAAAGGTTAGCAAAGAGAAAGGTGCAAAAGTCATCGCCCAGAGATTTGGAACTGGAGAATAAAAGATCGAGTGGAAATATCGGAATCGATATTTGACCTGGCAGAACCTGGAGTAACAGAAAGGGAAGAAAGATAGAGGACAAAGAAAGAAAAAATTTTGAAGAAATATTGAGCTTCAGAAGCTGCTGTCATCAATGTTATCGCTATCTTTTTTTATATTTGGTGGATTTTAAAAGAAGTTGTTGCACTGACGAAAGATATAGAAAAAAAACGAGTGAATGGAAAATCTCAGTGTATTTTTTATGAAGTGAATATATCTAACTCAAGGAATTATTTGTGAAATATTAATTACTGTCATTCTTTATCTATTCAAAATAAAATCAACGACCTTTCATTGAACGTTGCAATCAAATCAATTTTGTCTCTCCCTGTATACGAAACGTTAGTGTTTTAAACGAGCACAAAAATACCGATTCGTAGATAGTGCTGTTAAAAAAAGATTAAGATAAATATTGCATCAAATTTACCCTCAATCTGCATTTAACAGAATCAATGCGATTTGCTTTTGCAGTAAACAGGTCAACTAGGGTCACAAATTTTATTTTTATTTTGATTGATAATTAGCTATGAAGCAACAGAGAAAGAGATGTAGAGATATAATATATATTTATTATATGTAGCTAGAGAAAGAGGAAGGGGGAGCTAGGAGAAGGGGGAGCGAAAAAAGAGAGAAAAAGGGAAAGAGAGCACGTTATTTTTGTATCAATGTATGTATACGCATTATGATGTGTAAAATTGTGTCTTCCCTTGGAAGTTGTTTATCTTTCAAAGTTTCTATTGGCGTCAAAGAGGTTGCAGAATTAAGGACAATGGTTCTCAGTTATGTGCATCCGGGATTTCTGCTGTCGAGTGTTGTCCTCGAGAATACAAGCTTCAAGTGCTCTTAGCCTAAGATCATCGCCTTCAATAACGTCATTTTATCCTGCGGAGGACCAGTGCATGGGCGAGCGATTCCTCCGATACTGCAGAGCAATCGAGAATATTTTTATAAAGTACGACCGCACACACAGAGAGAGCGGAGGAAGTCGCGGGTTCGTTCTTCGTCCGATGAAAGCGGGAAAGGGTGGGAAAAAGGGCGGCACTCGTAGAAATAGAAAAAAAAGGAAAAACAGTCCGGGATCGATATTGAACTGCGGAAAAAAGAAGGGCGGGAAAGAACGAAGGTGGAAAAAGGAAGAAATCGAGGAAGGCGAGTCGGGGGCTTTGAGGAACGACAGTATGCTGACGATAAAATGAGATTTTCAATACTTGCCTGGAAAATATTATGGAGATATTCGCCGTTCGTCTAGACGAATGAATCCATTATTTTCACGGATTATATCAATATTAAGCATTAGTTGATTCCGCGTGAGATCGAATATGCGATATCGTTGGAAAATTATTTCACTATATCGGCTAACGCGTCACCGAATACGTGAATCATTTGATCCGTATAATTTTCGTATCGCGAGAAATCTTAAGTATCTTTCTTCCCGTCGCGTGGAGTTATATGTGGAAATCGTCGCACGCACATTTGAGCTCTTCTCTTTCACCATATATATTTATATAGGTTTAGAGCCATAAAAATCGACTACATCATCTCCTGTTTTTAATTCGCGTCTGAAAAATATTAATTAAAATAAACATTTTTAAACGTTGCATCAAGCTGCACAGAATATATGTCGCGAATAAAATTAGGCTAAAAAGGATAAGTTTTAGTTGCTAAGAAAAAGAGCAACATAAGAAACAAAAATAATATTGTTGATAAATCTTATAATATGGCATGCACATTATGAAACCACAATAACGATGATCGCAATGCGGAAATGGTGAAATAATATTTATTTGTATGTTTAAAATAGAAACACATTGGAAAACGTTATGGGGATAAATTGATGTAAGAATTAAATGGAAATTAATAGATTATTAGTTAATTAATAGTTTATTAACGGACGATTTTTGAAGCTCTAACGTTTGCTATGTTAATATTATAAGGATAGAAAAAAATTGCGCGAAAGAGCGAGCCAACTCGAACAAAAGATAATATTTTATTCCAAAGATCGTGGAATATAACTTCTTCTGGCTACATGGTGAAAAGGGAAGAACGAACGCCTGGAAATGACGAGCGTACGAAGGAAGAAAAAAACCAAGGAGAAATATCAGGATCGATATTCGACCCGGAAAAAGGAGCAGCGGCAGAATGGGGAAAGGGCAGGCGGGCAGGGGAGAAACGACCAGGGGGCGCTCTACCGAAGGGGTAGCGGCACCGGAGTGGAGGGAGGGGGGGTCAGGAAGAAAAGTGAGAAAAAGGAAGCGCCGCACATCGCAGAACCCGGGGCTGCACTTTGAAGAAACGTACAATAGCGAAACGCTTCCTCCTAATATTTACAGAAAGACATTCGCGTAAGTCGTAAAAACGTCTCCTCCGAATAATAACAAACAGGACTGCGCTCCTCTTATCTTCCGTTAAAAGTTTATGGCACTACGCGAACTATTACGGTCATCTCCGTGGCTCTCGAATAAAAGGGAAAAAAAACAGGGAAATAGATCTCGATAGACGACGGGTTCCGAAGAACGGGGTGGGAAGAATGGGAAAGCAACGTGTATTTTTGAAGCTTGGAAACTTGTGATTGATCGCTATCTTTCAATGAAAATGACGTTAATATATGATGACGTCAAACTAACATAGTCAATTATAAAAATATTTTACGTCGGAAAATTTTCACTGTTATATATTATATATGCTACATACGTTTTCGCGTAGCAAACTTCTATAATTCAATTTGTAATACGAAAAGTTGTCCCGATGACACGGGTGAAAAGTTTTAAAGTTGAGTCGATGACACGGGTAAAAAATATTCCGGCTACCTGACTCTTTCGAGATGATTCTTTCGTGATGTTTCTGATGCTTCTAATACAGGTTCGATGATCATCGATCAATCAGCGCGAGTAACGAGATCAGGACCGTTTTCTCCGTGAAAATCGGGTGACGATTTGCGAGGCCGTCTTTTTCGTGCCTACAAGATCGATGAACCATTTGATTGGACGCGTGTTGACGCTATCGTAACGAATATTGTAAAGTATAAAATATAAATGTTCATGCAAATGTGCTATCAACAGGATGACACTGTATTGCAAATATATTCTGAAGAGAAGTGAATAAAATACGAAGTTTTATGCTACAATATGATACTCGATTTAACGAATTATCTTGCAAAACGATACAATTTTTCTTAAGAAACTAAAGATTATATTATTTTAGATTAATTTAGATTATTACATAAATATATTATAAATGTTGAAAAATAATTATATAATATATTTATATAATACACATAAAAGTCTACAGTAATACTAAAGAATTAGAGACTTATCGTTATTTTATTATCTTATTATTTAGTATATTGATATTCTATTATAGATTTAAATAAAGATTTACAGAAATAGATAAAGTAGGACGTATCATTTCACTTACATAAATCACATTTGTATAGATCACATTAAAATAATTTCGAAAACGCTTTAGCACTTTAGTTTGAATGGTGATTAAAACTGCATCAACGTTCTCGAACATTTCAGAGTTAATTCAGGTTTCGAGCAGTGAGAAAAGGCCACTCGATGATCACGTTATCGTATCAGAAACTAATGAGATTTTGCACGAATCGAAGATTAAACGACGCGTTATACGAACTACTGTGTTGCCTTAGCATAAATCAACGGCGTATTAAAGCACTCGCTTCCCGTTTCGACGACCATTATCAGCGCCGAGCGAATCTGCTAAATCCGACAGCCGTCTCTGCGAGCGGAATCGCGAGTTCGTGCGTATCATTTTACGCCGCACTTTCTGGCAGCAGGTGCCACATTCTCCTCGTCTTCTCGGAGCCGACACCTGCCTGCAGCGAAGATCGGCGAATAAGATCGTCCGTCCTTTGCCATCGCGTGGCAAAATAAAAAGCGTGAATCAATCGACGTGTGATCCTGCAACTCGGGATTCGGTCTGGCTACCGTACGTCATTAAAGGTGATTCGAGTCTATGTTAGTCGGAAGCGACAGTTTTTCGTTTACTCTGACTCCCGTTACCGTAACGCGCGAAGAAACGGACGTGTATAATAGAATTCGTAGGAGAATAGATCGAAACAATTAATAGGTACAACGTTGCCGTTGCGTGGGGCGTATAAAATAATTGCGCGGCCCGACGAACGAAAAATCTCTGCTACAAGTTCGGAAATTACTCTCGGAGAGTTTTGATCTTATGGTATCTCTTCGCATGGATAAATTAAATGAATGTTCCCCTATTGAATTTCGCGATGTTGAAAATAATTTCTCGTTAGGTCGGCGGTACGCATATGTACTTTGATGAGCGCGCGTCTCGTTCGGCCTACAATTAATTTCTGTAACGCGCGGCGTGTTCACGAAGGGAGAATGAATAAAAAATTGTAAATATAATAACGGGGCTCGTTGTTGCTCGCAATACGGCGAATGCGTATAAAATTTATATAGCGATACGAAAAAGATCGTGGAGGTCGTTAAATGAATTCTATCCCTAGAAAGGAGATATCCCACCGTTCTTGATACACGAAAAATTCAAGAGGTTTCACATTGAAGCTAAAAATCTTGAAACGTAAGTAAGTGAAATGAAAGCGTCTCATCATATTTTTCTCTTGTAAATCGCATTTGTAACACGCACTTAAGGTTCATCGAATGCGGCTCGCGTCAAACGCGTTCATTTCGGAGCCTCGCGATCGGTACGAGGAATATTTAGCGTTTCGAGGACACTCTCGACGCCGGAATCGAGTAGCCACTTGTGTCGTAGTCGTCGAGAATAGAGTAGAGGATCGGATGTGGACGTCATCGCGGCCATTAGAAGTCTTCGATCTCGTTCGCGACGGGCTTCACCAGCCGCCACCGTTTCTCCTAGAGGGCCTGTTCAAGGGTACCTCGGTTCGGCCCACGCCGCTCCTCTTCGTGAGAAATTCACGAGACAAACGCCCGTCTGTGCTCCGATGCTGTCTTTCTCTTCCTCCTCCTCCTCCTTCTCCTCTTTTTCTTCTTCTTCCTCCTCTGCTCGATGTCGTTTTTGTTACGTGCGCTTACTCTTCGTGAATAAGGCGAAGCGCCACGTCGCCTAGTGCCAAGTGCTTCCTCCTGGACAGGAAGGATCCTCTCGAGATATTCTCGCGCGTCTCAGGACCGCCAAGCAGAGCATACCGTACATTTTTGACTACAGTCTGAGAGTTAGTCACTTAAAAGGAATTAGTTGCTTCGTACGATCGTTATTTTCGTCGGATTACAGTGTTCGCAATAAATCGTGTACACCCTTGTTCTTTGAACGCATAGATTTAATCTATCAGATTTATATATTTCTGATTGAAGTTTACAATAACTTTCAAAATATTCAAAATGATAGAAGAGAAAGACATTTTTATTGTTATATAAGTGCAATATGCAAAATGTCTGAAAAAATTGCAGGTTTATATATATATAGATAGATAGATAGACACATATCAGTTGCATTTTACTATAGTAATATCTGTCTGGCTATTTAGATTGATATCAATAATAATAAGAATTTATCTTATATATGAATAATATATTTTATTTATGTAAGATAAATTTTTATTATTATTGATATCAATCTAAATAGCAAGACCGTTTACATAATGCTGGTAAATCTTTTTTTCCATTGTTGAAGGATTAGTACATGATTTTTGGTGGCCTGTGGTCGTGATGCGGTCACGTATGCGCTGCGACGTAGCGACATTTTGCCAAGAAATTCGAGAATCAACTTTTTCCATCCCGTCCGTCCCTATGTGAGAGCGAGATTTCCATAGACGATCCCTCGTGCTCGTCGCAATTTTACTTCCTCTCCGTTACCCTCCGGTGGCTGCACATCCACCCCCCGTCTGGCTGCAGGGAATGCACCGACGAGCGGGCGGCAGGGAAGGGAAGAGAGGATACGAGAAGCGGAGAGACGCGTAGACGGATAAAGGCAACTCGCGAGGCGAGAGGGGTTGAGAGGAGATAGACGAGAGGGTGGTTTAGCGTCTCCGCTATTCCTCCCCCCCATCGAGCAGGTCGCGCGCTGAGTGCGCTGGTAAAACAGCCCCTTAAAACGATTTTACTGCCGCACACGGGGCGCAACGACGTCTAGACGCCAGGACCGTAAAGTTTGACCTACTCACCCCCGACCGGCCCGTCCCGCTCCGCTTTCGCCTCTTTTACCTCCTTCGCCGCTTTCCTGGTCTCTCTCCCGTCGATCCTTGTCGCTCTTGCGTAGCTCTCGCCCCGTAAAGCTCGAGAGACACCAGCCGGTCCCTTAACTCATGTACCATGGACCTTGAGAAGTAGGCCAAAGGGTTGTTCTCCGGTTCTCGTAAAAGAGACTTCTAACCTTATAAGGTTGTTTGCGGTCTCTTTTCTTTCAATTTTTCGAATCTAAAGCAACCATTCGTGACAATCTTATTGATTGATTGTTTGAGAGATCAAATTTTTGACTTAACATAAATTCGTAACTTACGATTGCCAATGTAGCTCATTTTTTTACGCAATAATTATTTATAAATCAAGTATTGTATGCGCTTATTATGATTTGTTTGGTAGAAACTGTAAATCATAATAAATAGCAGTTGATCTTTGAATGTTTAAAACTAATATAAAAATATCATTACCTAAAATTACATATTATATATAATATTTACTTTTCTTTTAACTAATCTTTTATAATAAAAATTTGATGTCGATTTAATCCAGCAACTTACAAACGATTCTCGATCTATTGAGAATGCTTCTCAATGGAAACAATCACAAGGATTTCGTAACTTACGCACCATTGACTTCAAGAAACGAAGGGTTGTCTTACCCTACTGTGCCAATAGAGGGTCGTAATGCCGATTGACTGTTTCATCCCCAGACGCTTCGTTTTGACGGCGATGTATCTTGAAAGAAATTGAAATTATCTATTGAAAGTATCTTCAAATCTAAAATTCTATGTATTTTGACTGTAAATATTTCAAAAATATGGTTTGAAACATGATTACATGTTCCATTGTTATTAATAGAATACAATAAATAATGTAAATTACATATGGTGCAGCGTCTGTTGAATAGCTGGATATACATTCTTGGTAATATTTTCAAATATTGACGCACATATATCAAAATTGATTTTTGCAATATCCTGAGGAAGAAATGAGAAAAGACAAAATTCTGTTTTCTTGTATCTCTCGTATTGCTCCGTTTCATCCATTACCGTCCCTCATCTCCTTTCGCGACTTTAATCCGTGTGAATAGATGAGAAAACTGGGGCAAAGGGTTACCGTGAATAGGGGTGACTGTAAAGAAAGGCAGAGAGAGTGAGAAAGAGAGAAAAAGGGAGAGAGAAAGAGAGAGACCGACCCTTCAGGAATTTCATTTCGACGCGTCTTCACCTACGCGACTCGTTTCTCAACGTATTTTCATTCAAGATGCTATCAGACCCCCGTGGTCGCAGTCAAGAACGATCGGTCGAAAAGCGATCGACTATATTTCGCCAAGAAGTGGAATTTCATTCTACCTTGGAATTCTTTCACGAATGCATTTTTTATCGCCGTCGCAATCGAAACTGGAGTATTTTGGTTAGCGCAACAAATTCCGCGTGAGACATATTTTTATCGATAAATTCCCTCGGCAATAAATATACGTTTTTATTCACATACCGACGCCTCTTCATAAAATTCGACTACGTATACATTTTACGAATAAAGCATATAATTGCTAATCTATAATTAAAAGTAGCTTATTTTTTATTGCAAATTATTGTATAATAATTACTGAATTAACGGGTGGGTTAACCGTCCTTTTAGGATTAACCAGATTAGCGTTAATAAATATACGGCCACAGCGCTTTTTCGAAATCAAGTTTTTGAAATTACGCTTAAGGGATGTAATGTCGACATGCGCGAACGTTCCCTTTATACAACCGGAAAACTCGGTCAAACGCAAAGTTGGACCTAAAGGGAGTCACGTGGCCCTTTTGAAAACCGCCGAGTGTTTCCACGGTTCGCAGAATTTCCGAGAGCGTTCAAGTATCCTGGGACCTTTTAGCGTTAATTGCAATTTTTTTTCCTGATTTTCCCACAAACGGAAATTGCGTTGTTAGTGCAAGCGAGAGAAACTTTCCTTGAAACGCTAAAAAAAATCTCACCCGTAAAACGCGCGCAGCTATTTTTTCGTAAACTCGTTAATGATAATTCATTCGTAGAAGTATCACTAATAATCTATGTTTTGCAATTGACATGCCGTAGCACGTCGAATAAGGTTATGCAAGGTGAAAAAGCCGTTAAAATCGTCGTTGAGCATCGTCGCGAACTGTTAGTCGAGTAAGCAGACGTTTTTTCTGCGACGTTGGAAAAATGGCAATTTTTCACCGTACGGGCCACTCGCGGGAAACGGATCGATCGCATCGTTGTATCGTGCCGAAACGATTCCGCCAGCGAGAAAATACCCCTTGGCGAGGAGTTTGCCCTACGTGTCGTTTTTACAGCGCGGAAAAGTGTAACGCGCAGCTCGTATTCTTTCCTCACGCGTACCCGGAAGTGCTTCCGCTACGCCTCCCCTCGTCCTCAGAATACGACCCGGTGGTTAGCGCCGAAAAAAAGAACAGCCGCGAGGCTCTTTCAAATAATTCTCCTCGTGCACTCGCCAGCCCTTCTCCGCGAAACGAGCTTTTTACATCATTGCGCGGAAGCTTTTTGCGGTGAACGCGTAATTTCTTTCGCGGTGTTTTCGATGTTTTCGAGAAATAATCCAGGACAACGACCTTTTAATCGAATAGTCACGTAACTTTTGCATATCTGTTAATTTTAAACTATATGCATAATATTAATATTACATAATATTAATGAAAAAAAAAAACGAAATAATCTTTATTTCTTTTTTTTTTTAATAATATTTTCTACTATAAAAATCTCGAATAATATTTTCTATTATAAAAATTTCTCTTAAGTTCGCTTCCATTCTTTTTTTCTTTTAGCTAAATTGATTATAAGTGTCTTTGATACGAAAGCAGATAATTCAAATTTGCGCTTCGTCATTCGTTGTCATCATTCGCTTACGCAAATACTTTTTTTTCATCGTTCATTTAAGGCTGTGTAGTCTTCGCATTAATTTTTTATTGCGATCGATGGCTTCGTGCTGGAAACAATGTGCCATTTTTGCGGCTTAGAAACAGAATACGAAGAGATTGTTTCAACATTTACATCGCATCTACATACGGACTACCCTTCTGCCAGTTCGTAAACAAAATAACATGTACTAGCAATAGAAATATTGATACGAGAAGTGCAGAAAAATCGACGATGTTTTTAACGGCGGGAAAGATGCTATTGCTGGTAGCATTAATGATAATTAACGTTACGACAGAGTTGTGCGCCTGTAACGTAATTCTATCCTTCTTTGTGTAAGCCCGTGCTAGTATGTAAAACGAGAGAGCGTGTAAATTCCAACGCTGTGTTCTCTCAGGCGCATATAACGTTCTAGCGAAGCCGGTCGCCACGTGTTGCCTTCAGATTATACCAAGTCGAAAGGAAAGACACGTAGCAATGAACATTATAAAGAGAAAAAGTCAGTAGGATTAAGGGCTGTGAGTTTAAAATCGCTCGCTAAGTATGAAGTTATTAAAACGGAAATCGGAAGAAAGGAAAATCATTCTTATGACGAAACGTGATTTTGACAACGTTGGAAACTTTCGATATGAATATCTGTGAGCTGCTTAGAAAAAGTATAATTTGTGATTATGGATAAAAACCACTAATTGTTTATGGTCTTAAATATTCTTAACAGTACATAATTGTGCTTACGTATGTATTGTAAGCTTCTACAGTGCAAGAGAAAAGTTTACTCTTTTTACTCTTTTTTTAAAAACCTATTTTTTTATATTATGAGACGAAGATTTCCGCTACTTAATGTCGAGTCATACCTCTTTGTTAGTTTTATTGTATCTACTGGTTTTCACCTTTTATTAAAACATACGACTTTCAAACGATTGAAGTGATGAAATCTGAAAAATATACACGGAGGACGGGGGTAATAAGACGGAGATAAAAGTAACGGTAAATGACGGAATAAACGTCGAAGCGACGAGAGATATATTTTCCGCTGCGGCAGCATTCGGCGGCAGAAGTTGAAAGGGGTTGGGCGGATGGGGTGGTACGGTAGGATAGATGCAGGTGGAGGGTATAGGAGATTGGAGGTCGTAGGTAGGTAGACAGGCAGACGTATAGGTTTATGGGTTTCCGCGACCAGGCCGCGGCCATTCCGCGCGTCTGGAGCACGGCTACTTTCCCCACTTCTCCCTTCGTCTGCTCACCCCTATCGGCTCCTCGCAACCCCTGTCGCGGCGGAATCGACGGGGGTGGTTGTAAAAATTTTACTGCGAATTGTCTGCAGACCCGACCCGCCGCTCGACGTTACGACCGGGAAAAATAGGAAACCCCCGGGAAACCGGCGGAAAAACTCGTCTGGGTCTCTTCTCTCCGCCTCTGTTCTACCCTCTCCCCCCATCTCCGCGCCCTCGCGCACCATTTGGGTCAGTGATCTTATCAGTCGACGATGATATCGCTGCTGGCCTCGTCTATTTTGGAGGATTTCGGCTCGTTCTTAAATTTTATGGACTCTGAAGATACTAAGAATGTGTTGTATAACGTATCCTCTTTCAGTCTATTTAAACGTCACTCGGTTGTGTTGACATTACGATGCCACTGAGACATGTGGAAAAAATAGAAACATGTTTTTTGGATGGACGATAAATTACGTGAACAAAATTTGAGTAATATTAGTTAGAACTATTATATAATATAATAACTGTAATATTATAATTATTATCGCTGCTTATATTTATACGTGGGGCAAATAAGATTTACTCGTTGAAAATACTGTCATAAAATTGTCAAATTATCTGTTGTATAAATGTCTTAACTTTTTTAACTCTTAACGTTTAATTATTCTTTTAGAAAAGTAGTCTTCAATATCGGTTAAGTCTTCAAATTCAATATTTTATTTTCATGAATTTGAAAGAAGGATGGTCGGTTATCGAAACGTATCCCGGTTTCTCTTCTCGCGACGCGTAAAGAGCGAGAAATGCCAACAATCTGGGACCAACTGTTGAATTTTATCACTCTCGGTGTCCTTTCCCCCTTCTTTTTCTCTCAGCACCCACATGCCCAAGTCTAGAGGTGAGGTGCGAGAGGAGGGCAGGAGGGAAATGAAAGTCATGGACCACATGTGCCTCATTGGCCACCCTTGCGCTCCACTCTGGGCCCAAAGGACAAAAAAAGCTATGAAAGCGATATGGTCCTACTGACACTTTGTGGGAAGACACGTGTGTCTTGCATATTCTTAAATGAATAGTAGCGTCGGAGGGTCTTTAACTGGAGATAAGTCGTGCGGAGAGGAAGATATTTAGGACGGAGAATATTTTCAGCATAGCTATTCCCTGTAATAACTTTTCCATCGTCTGTGAGAAAAATAGAAATGTATAGTATTTAGAGATGTGTAAATTATTCGAATACGAATCGAATCGAGTGAGATTCCGATTCGATTCGAATTTAAATTTATATGATTCGAATATCAACTATTCGAGAATTTTGCATTCAGAATTTGGATCTAATATAATGAATTATATATGTGTGTATATTGTGTTAATCTTATAAAATATTCCTCGTTAATAAGCGAAATAGCAGATATGATCATATTAATAAGTATATTCAGTGGATGCATTCAGTACTATAACGCTCACTAAACGTAAGAAAAGCTATGAGTATTCATAATAAAACTCTATTATTTTATTTTAATACTATGCACTATGTAATTGGATAATGTTATTGAATACTGTAGAGTATTTTAATAAATTATCTATGATTTTTCATCTAATTTCAGTTACTACGACAGTAGATAAAGTTTTATATATAAGAACTTAATAGTAATAATGCTCGTCTGTATTCAAAATAAATATAGTGAGGAAATTGCCTTACTATATTTATTTTATATATAAGTTAAAAATATTTAGTTAGTTTTATATTAAATATAGTATTTATATTAAATGTTTCTTATAAAACGGATTTATAATTAATATGTTATTTTTACATTAAAATATTCTTTTATCTAAAAATGTTAAGATTCAATCTATTAAATATATTATTAATTAAAAATTATTTCAATGATTTAATTCGATTTGTTTCGATTTAGATAAAATTTTAGGCGAAACAATTAAGTAATTAAGTAGATAATTTTAGGAAATTAATTATTTATAATAATTTATTAAATACTTTATATAATACTTATCATACTTAAGGAAAGTTCACATAGAATAACCAGGTTTATCATCGATTTATTTGTTTATAATTTCTGCAATGTCCTAATTTCTGAATAATTTGCCGATTGAACTATCTATTATATTTTTGCTTTAATGTATTCAATTTCACATTTAATAGAGAACATATTATTTTGAACGTTTTACGACGTTTGCATACAAAAATTTTTATCTTTGAAAGTGTTTATCTCAAGGTATAATTATAATGATACTTTTTTTTTTTTAATATATATTACTCAAACCTTGTCCGTTTGAATTTCTTCTCGAAGTATCAATTTTCAGTTCATCTGATACTGCTATATATTGTGTATTCAAGTACTCATCGCGATTAATACTCGCCTTCTTTGAAGAGGCGAAGGTGGTCACTTCTTTGCATTCATTTGTATCTTGTAATTTCGAAGATTGCCTGCTATTGACGTACGGAATCGTTCTCTCTCTCTCTCTCTCCCTCCCTTCCTTCCTCTTTCTCTCCTTTAGGGCCACGTGTGCCACGTGTGCCGCGTAACCCTTGAACGGCCGAGTTTTACCAGCTGTCAGCGTTCTATCGGACCGAGTAACCGTCGACCGTTCATCGACGAGACGATCTCCAGTCCCGCTCTATCAGAGTGGAAATCCGAGCTTCTGGTTGGGTTACCGCGGAACGATGGACGTTCGTTCCTTCACCCCCGGGCGCGGCATATCTCATTGGATTCTCGGTATCCCGTTGGGACTCACGGGGTCGTAAGCCTCCAAGACATCCCTGTCATCGAACTCTGTGGACGACAGGTCCCCAGACTTAGCGAGTACTCGAACCGCCAGTTTTACACCCAAAGTTGAATTCGTCCGCGTGATATCGTTACCGATACAACGTACCTCGAATATTGTCATTCGTTGCATCTATTTGCAATTAATTAAACGTGGAATTTGGCTTGTAAATCGCGATAGTGCAACTTGTGCAATAATCGTTAGTAGAAATGGCGTGCGATAAACATACAGGTACTCATTCGTACGTAGCTTACGAGAACCTTGGGATCTAACTTTTTTATCGGTCGTACGTCTATTTATGTGTGCATTTTTACTTAAGTTTTATTCTTGCGGCCGATGCCACGAAAAAGTGTACCAATTTTTAATCTACGAGATTATAGCAGTGACGATGAGACGACCAGAAAGAAAAATATGACGCGGGTAGAAATAAAAATTTCTTTTCTTTTATTACTTTATATGACTATTATTATATTAGACTGAAAAATCTATTTTCCCCAGTCGTTTAAATGTTTGATATTTTAGGCCAACAAACGGGCTACATACGCATAATTTAAATGAAACCACTACATTTTGTTTGGAGCCGGAGGTTGTATTAAATCAATAGTAAGCATTTCCTTTCGGTCTACCCGTTGCACAGCAAGGAGTCGCGGCTACATTGTGCTTCCCGGTGAACGTAACAATGTATTACAGTTTAACACATTATGAAATAAAATTTATCTTATTTGTATAATATAGATAAGAATTGTAACTATCGATTGCCGTCGCTGTCACGAAATCGACGATCTTAATCGAATCGTTCACGAAGTACGAATGAGGATATTGTCCTACTTTCCCTTTCTTATTATCTACAACTGGACAAATGATTCGTGAACGGGGCGAAGCATCGCATAATTCCGAGCCGCTCGCTCGTTGTCGCGCCACGACCCACCTCACGTGCCACGTGCATCCACTACTCGCGTTACCGCGGTAAACAAACCGCGCGATGCATCCTCCGATGCTTCGCGCATGGGGAGCCGAGTAATTCCGACAAAAACGGGATTCGCGGGACGACCGCGGGATAAGGACCATCATTCCTCCTATCCAGATTTTTTACGAGTTTCTCCTTTCTTTCTCGGTCGTCCCACGCGACGCTGCGTCGCGACGCCGAGCAAAGAAAAAGAGTGACGTCACGCCGGGCTAGTCTGTTGGGCTAGGTCGTGGCACTCCTTGCATCCCGCCTTCTCTGCCTCCTCCGCCGCCTTCTCGTTCTCCTGCCGCCTCAACCATCGACTTCTCTACCCGTCCTCCTCCTACGAACAGCGCGCGACTCCCGTGCATCCTCGTCCGTCGCTCCGCGCCACGCCGCGCTGCGCCGAAAAAAGCAAGGCTCGCAAAAGGACGCCCGGCGTCGTGGCGCTCTTTGGCTGATCAATACCCGCCGCCTCGTACGCGGACGGACGGTCACGCATGTGCACGGTGTGGGCCGCTCTCTTTCTCTTTCCTTCCCCTTTTCCGTTTCGGTACCGCTTCGCCGCCCTCCTCCGCGCACCTTCGCCACTCATCCATCCCTCTCTTTTATCCATCTGTCCCTCTCCTCGTCTCTCAACCACGTTCCCTTTTTCTTCCCTCCCTCCCTCCCTCCCACCGCGCCGTTATGCTCGTCTTTCCCGACTCTCTGTCTTCGTCCGTCCTCTTTTCGTCCGGTGCGTTTCCTTCTCCCTTGTTATCTCTTCGTCTTTCGCGCGATTTTTCTCCTGCTTCTTTCACCGACCCCCTCCTCCTCCCGATTTTTCCTCTCCTTTATGCCTGATCTACTGTCCTCCTTCCGTTCGTCTACTACCACCGACTCCTCTCTTTTAACCCCCTTTCTCCCGCACCGTTCCATCTTCCTCCCTCTCGTCCCTCTCTACATACCCCCGCCGCCTTCGTAGAGACGGCCCGATTTTTTCCTCCCGTTTCCTCGGCTCCGACATTTTTTACACCTTTTTTCTCCCCTCTCCCCTTTCACCCCCCTTTCCGACGGCTGCCCATGCGCCGCTCTCTCCCCCCCCGCCATCGGAATATCGCCTCGAGCATCCGCTCCGTCTCCCTCTCTCTTGCGTCGCACATACGCACATGATCTCTCTTGCTCCCGTCCCGTCTATCCTCCGCCCTTTTCCTCCTCTTATTCGTCCACCTCTCGCTTCCCTCCTACTTCTCTTTCATTTTTCCCTGCCTTTCTCCCCCTCGCCTCTGTCTCTCTCTTGCCCCTCTTCCACTTCTGCAGCTCCTATCTTTTTGATTTTTTTTTCACAGCTACCCGACCACCTACCGACGCCGCGCGTCGGCGTCCTTTTTCTATCGGGACGCTCTTCTCGACCATCGGCTCGACCACCTACTCGCGTACACACGTACGCGCTCGCTGTCTGCGCGAGAGGGAGAAACGAAGAGATAAAGAAGGGCGTAAAGAGGGAGCTTGTGGATGTGGGAGGAAAAGGAGGACCGAGGGGTGCACAGGGAAGAGGGAGGGTGAGTGGGTGGTGTAGAATGGGGTGGGCGAGGGTGGGAGGGGTGATACTGGCTGCAGTGCCTGGATGCGAGCTAAAATGTATTTTTTTGTCTTTTTTTTTCTTTCTCTATATCTTCCCTTCGAGCGAGCCGTGGTAGGTTGGATTACCAATCCAGAGCTGCCTCCGGCACGTTCTTCTCTCTGTCGAGCACATAGGGCGCTGGACGTAAGGGCTCGGCGAGCTGGTTTGCTGCCGGACACAGCACTTTAGTACGTATCGTTGATACCGATATGGAAATTATCCAACTGAATTTTAACCGCGTTGCGCGCACTCACACACAGAGAATACTGTGCCGGATTCAATTTGGATTGATCACGTGTACCTACCGCTCTTGATATTTCCAATACCTGCAGAAACAATCACATTTTCGCACGACAAGACATTTTCTAAATTACTTCTAAAGGAAAATCAGATTTTCATATTTTCGTACTGGAACGTTTTCTTGCAAAAATGTATATCTCGATATTTGTGTATTACAACTAACATCTAATATCTATTATTACTTATCTATTATTACTTATCTATAATATAATTATAATCTACTTTTTTCTCTCTTCTCGCTTTTGTCTTTCTTTTACTTAGGAATTACTTTTAAATTTAATGTGATCTATTTACATATACGAAAGAACGAACGCGGAGAAAGATTTTAGAGTTTCTTCTTGTTATACACACATTATATAATGGTGCTCGTTAGTAATTATGAAAAATGATTCCAGCGATCTAATCGATTTCCAGTTGAAATAGATAGCATTGCTAAGTCGCAAAATAAACTCATTAAATATCAAGAATTTCTTTTGTTTTATGCATTAGATAAACGCGTTATCTTGATATTATTCGGTAGGGATTCTGATTTTAGAATGGTCGTCTCTAGGCTCTGGTAACACACGGTTTAAGGTACGAGCTCTCCTCCTCGCACCTCAACTCTTATCGTCCTTCTATTTCCCCCGGCAAAGTCGATTACTTTCGAACGTATACGGTTTCCATCCACCTCGGCTTCTCTGGTTTCTCGTCCTTAAAATAGACACGAATCGTCCCATAGACTTCCGCCGTAGATCGAAAATCTCCATGTGTTTGTAAGCACCTTCCTCGTCGTCCGTCTCCGCGTCATGATCTTCGTGGGGATCGCAAGAATCTTCATCCGTCTCGGGTCATCATCTATGGTCTACCACTCTTGATCCACGAACGCGTATCTTTGCCCTATCTCGGCAAGCTTACGCGGGTTCCGGCGGAATCGGATCGTTTGATGAGCCACCTGTAGCGCGAAGGGCTACCATCGACCCTTCTTCAGGACGGGCACACACGATCTTCGTCCCCTTTTCGGAGCCACGATTCAGTCCGTATCGTCGTCTGTATCCAGTACGACTTCTTGACCTCCGGCTATATTTACGAGACAAAAACGTTCGGCGTAAATATCCTTTATCGCGTACAACTTTTTTGATATGAAATATTTTTTCTCAAGCTTCATAATGCAAGTATTTCTGTTATTATCAGACATGTCTTAAATTTAAATATAATAAAAACAGAGAGATTTATGTGAACTGCCATGAATCAGACAAAATGCACTCAACATCGACTCTGTCATTGATTCGCCACCATATATTTGTTATGTACATTTTTATATACGTTAGCGCGAGTGACGTAGAATATATACTTACGTAGCAGCATTTTTGAATGCTTTAGATATATTTTAAATATATTTTCTCATTTATTGATCTTCCGGATACGGACAACATGTTTTTCGCAATGCACGGAAAGCTGGCTTTTATATAATTAAAAATTGATATTTCGTACGGGAAGATATTGTTTCTGTTATAACTTTGAGGAAGGTACACAGCGCCTTATATATTTTAGAAACTCGAAAGGAAAGTAGTTTGAACTTTCGAGGTTTACGAGGCTCAGTCGGTTCCGAATTCTTGGGGAGGCATACGCGACCTAACGTGAGTTTCGTCGAGATGTGGAAGGTCATGTTGGGGGATGGACGTATGGCTTGAAGGGTCGTGGGAAGGGAAACGGGGTCATCTTTGGATGGCTCTTGTGACCCTATGTGTGCCACTATTGGACCATCGCAAGATGGCGCGGACGGAATTAATCTCGCGGAAGCACGCTTCTGGTAATTGGCGAAACGTCGAATAATTTATGGCGAACGGAATAAGAATGCATATGTACATCATCCTACACAAAATGCACGTTTCCCGCTATTTGATACCGTGTCAGATACATGCTTAAGAATTGAAAGTAAAATAGATATCAAGAAAAAGGCAGTTTTTAAATATATTTGTGTATTTAATAAAATCTGTTTAAAAAAATGAAGATATTAAAAAAATGTTATGGCTGCAAATTTACCTTCCTTTATTTTTCTATTCTTGTGTACACATTTTATCCTCCTAAAGTAAATGAGTGATCAAAGCTAGTCAGTCGAAAGTGGGAAGTCGAGGAGGACACCCGTTAAAGCTAATTAGCAACACTTTCTTTTCTGTTGCAGCAATGCGCCCCGCACGACAAGGAAAGCGACTACTGGGGTGGCGGCAGGGGCGCGAAACAAGGTTACGAGGTGAGACAACCCACTTCGAAATATTTTAGTGGTCTATTTCATATACACGGCCGTCGTGCTAATTCTACTTGGTGAAGCGCAGCACTTTCTGTTGCAGGCGAAAATGAATGCGGACCATGGTCAACTGCAGAAAGGTGAGTCTCTAATGCTTGTGTGTGTCTCGTTACCTTCCCTTATACTTTCACGTGGTCCACGGATTGACGTTTCCGCTTTACCATTTAAATCATTAAGTCTGTCAAGGCTATACATATAATTGTCAGCATGAAAACATGACCCTGTGATATTAACGCGGATAAGAAAACAATGTTTCCTATAATAATCATACAAGTGAAAAGTTAACAAAGCTTCCCCCCCCCCCCCTAACATCAATAATTGTTCGCGTAATTCCGGAAGTTTAATTTCGATAGATTCTTGCAATTAGAGTTACTTATTAAAAAAATTTAACGAAAACGACAAATGGCAGGAATAGCGTTCGAGCAACAGATTTAAATGTTGAAAAAAGAGCGACTACAAATTTGTCAAAGATTATACAATCAGACAGAAGTGACTTCGTATATCATTATTGTGAATCGAGACGAAGATCGAGAAGTTGTTTATATGAAAAATTGGGATCGTGAGCAGTTAAATCACGCGGCGCCTCAGTCGAGACTTCGTTCTCTCGTTTTGTCTTAGTATCTTGGCGTCGCAACCTCGCATCAGATGCAAACACTTCCTAAGATCTAACCGTCGGTTGGGAACCGGTTGTGACTGCATGCGTGACGTAAGATCGCCGATTAGGAGCGAAAGAAAAAGTCGGAGAAAAAGAGTGGGGACACTGCACCGAGCAAAAAACACGCGCGAACCTGAATTTATCAGCGGATCTGTACTGGATATGTACTGTACTGGATATGTAGACTAAATATGTGAACACCTTTTTTTTACATGTAAAAGCTTATTTTTCACTTGTTATTTAATCCAGTTTCTCGATTATTTTCCTTCTTTTTTGCGATTTGAATGTGTTTTTATCTAAGTACGAGACGCGTAGCTTATACAGACGAACAAAACAAATAGACAGTTTTTTAATAACATACATAGATGTTATATTTACGTAATATGCGATCTGTTTTCTATGAAAGTTATATAAAATATTATATAAACTTATATTGATGAAATCTGTATCATAGAAACCGATATTGATCAGTATAAAGATTCAGTATAAAGATAATAAATATATATGTACGGTTTATCTTAATTTTTTTATTTTTCCAAACTGAAAAGCAATCAAAGAAAGAATTGGCAGAAGAGATAGGCTTGAATTAGGTTTAATAAAATTTCAGACCTTTTTCTAGTTTAATTTAATCATTTTCGGAGGATATCAAAATCGAGATGAAACATACGTATACGATATTGTCGGTAGAGAATTGTAACTCATGAGATGAGTTTTTTGTCGGGTAGTTTTGATAATAATTCGAATAAAAATCCGTCGTTTTTTCTTCCTTCTACCTTGCTGTTTCTTAACGGAAAGGATTGAGCAATCAGTAATTTCGTTCTTAAAAGGAGAGGCATGTTTCGCATGTTTTTCACTGTCAATGGCACGCGCACTTGACCAGCCTAGATTGGCCGTCATTTACAGGATAAGTAAACGCCACCCTTCCATTCTCGTCAGAATCGGCGGACTCTCAGTGATTCATGCCATAGAGAAACGCAAACCTGTCAGGGGGAGGGAAAAAAGTTGCATGACCACCTGCAACATTTCCCTCGATATTGCCCTGTAATTTGATGCGTTTGTCTGCACAAATATTATTGCTACGACGTCGTCGTGAAACACTGTTACGTCGTTACCCGATTAGCGCGAAAATTTCGTTCTTGTTGTGCGATTAAAACAAAATTTACGATTGCGATATTTCTTCCTTTTTTTATTAATCTTACTTCCTTTATTTATTAGTCTTACTTTATCACTCATTATTAACAGAATTTCTAGAAAATGGAAGATATATTTAGCTTTTACTTTTATTTACTGTTATTTTCTGATGTTTTTAAGTGATTATTTCTATTGATGTCCATTTGATGTCTGTTCCACCTCATTTTGTTTTATCTGTTCTTCCATCTTCTATTAATTCATCGTTTGGCCGCGAGGTCGAATTCACGTCGATTCAACCGCTACTCGCGTGCATTATTACATCGCGTGTCTCAAATCCAAATTTCTCTTTCGGCGGAACATTTTTCGCACTTCATGCCCATCGGGCCCGACGTTAGATGGCCCCTAAAATTAGTCGCCGGCCTGGCAATTGCGCAAAGACCCTCAACTATTCGTTAATGTACGGATCGCATGACGCCGAAATTTCGGGCCCCGCGAACAGCGTGGAGCAGGATATGTGTGGGATGACGATGCCTCAAGGCCCCCTCTTGCGCCCATCTCATTATCGTATTCGCTCGTCAAGTAAATGCGAGTCGCTCGTTTGGAAATTCCTCGTCGGTAGCCTTCAGGATATCTGTCGCGATACAGCCTCGCGGCAACGTAGACGAGACGTGTCGCAACGCACGTGTATGATTTATTTGACCGGCGAATATACATATACATATCTTGACGAGTCGAATTCGAGAGATCGTAAACGTGGCTGGCGCATCTCTCACGTGATGATCTTGTTGGCAGATCAGAGATTTTAATGGTAATCAAAATCTGCGCGATTTCGATTTGCTCTTAAAATTCCTGTACAATATTTTTATAATATAAAATCCTTAATTTTTTAATTTAATAAATTAAAATCCTTTTAATTTATTAAAAAATTATTAGTTTCTATCTTCGGATTTTTTTATCTAAATACGGAAAGATTGATTTATAACTGATAATTTATTGAAATTGCAATTTTTGAATGTAGCTACACGTGTATAAATTCTGTAATATACCGCGAATTATTATTGAAGCGTTAAGAAAAGATAAGATTGTGCAGGGCGCGTTCTTTCTCTGTCTCTCGAAATCTTAACGCCACCAGTGAATGACTTTAATGATCATTGAGTACCTCACACGGGTAACTAAATCTGAAACGATCCTTCTTTTTCGGTCCCGAACGTCGTAACAATAGAAGAGAATATGTTAATGCAGTTAATGCAACATGCGGCTTTCACTTACCTTATGATTTGTATCCTCTTTTCTTTAATTATTAGGAGATATTTTCATTCGAATTGTAAATCGGATTAATTTTTTAATCAAATTATAAAATCTACTTGAACTTTCGCCTTTTGACAGGGTTTTTTTGGAAGTACATCAGCGAAGCTACTTTTTGTTTTACCGATACCTTTCTAGGTCGTAGCAAGAGGATCGTGTCCCATCTCGTGTTACTTCATAATGTAAATGAAATATCCCACGAGTAAAGAGGACGCGGGAAAAGCGTTATTCTTTTTTAATAAACGCTTTTCCCTCTCTCTTTCTCTCTCTACCTTTTTTCTCTCAAACTCTACTTTCTTTCCGAAGCGTACGTCCGAGCGTACATATGAGGAAACGGATTGCATTTCGTATTCGAAGGGGCTTTCGTAGAATTGGCTCGTAAACAGGTCGATAAAAATCTGACTGTTTCACGTAAACAGATATGCACAGAAATCAGCCCGGCATGTTCTATCAAATATGTGTATATATGATATGATTGCGTGACATTTCAGCTCTCAAGCTTCCTCGAAGAGGAAGCTCTGTGTTTTCCACAATGGTGATGTATTAATATCTTGCAATTATATCTGATTAAGTAAAAAAAGGATTGTTGTTTTTACTAAATTGAGGTTGAATTGAAAGGAGAATTAAAGAGAGCCGAAACAATCATGATTTTAGTCAGAATTATAGCAATTGTTGTTCGAGAAAGTAGTTTCGGGACGTCCTATGTATATTGTATGATATACTTCGTGATATACTTCGACATTCATGAATAAACGGAAATTCAATTAGAGCCATTTATTCTCGGCGCAGAATCAAAGCACGTTGTGCAAATGCAGGGTGAGAAACGCGCTGGAAACGAGTAGAACTCTGTTATATCATGCTCTCGACATAGGTTACGACGTGTCGAAGAGTTCAGGGTCAATTAAAAGTTGGAGTCTTCCATATCCGGGTACGCGAAGCAAAAGAAAGGGAGTAGACGGGGATGCAACTAGAATTCCTGGCGAAGGGTCATCTTGTCTGGCCGCCATATACATTTTTTCCATCAAAAACAAAAAAATTTTTCCAATTACAATGGTCCACGAGTTCTTTCAGTAACTGTTAGCCGTGACTTTATAAACGTCGCTTGTTCAGTGTTCTGCATTAAATGCTAAACGATGTCAATACGACTTTGTAAGTAAATCTGTCAAAGAATTGATGGAAGTCAGTACTATTTACTGTGAAATTTGAATTAACGAGTGTCATTACTTACATTGTCGCCAAAGCTTATTTTATAGAAAGTCTTCAATCTTATTGGATTATAGTTTCAAAACTTAGCGACTTGACATTTCGTTAAAAAAAGGATTGCTGAAATCGATTTTAAAGATGACGAAGAGTAATATCATATAACTGGTTTTCTTCGTCCCGGAACATGCTGCATATTTTTCAAAAATCGAAGGCAATGATGTCATCTAGAGCGTCATAGTCGCCGTCTGGCGATCGTCTAGTTTCCACGATCAGTACTTGAGGTGTTTTTATGGCTTCTCCACTTTCGCTTTTCTCGTCTGCCCTTCTCTCGTCGCCACGTCGGTTTGACGGGCGGTTTTCCCAGAGATTTTACCATGAGCAAAGGTCTCCCTTCACGCTCGCATTTTACGACGTCATTTCGCGATTTTATATCGCGACGCTACGGCGTTCTTTATCGATCGGAAAGGAGTCGAATCGCGCTTTTACGGGACCGCCCTCGCGAAAACGATCTTACTCCACTCACCGGTCGGTTCGCGTCGATCGTAATATTATCAGGTATTACGCAACGCGGTCATAACGTCAAATTGATTCGTTTCATATATACAAATGGACAGGCTAATGACGCTCATTTTCTGTCAATAACGGCCGTCACACGTCGGCGATATACACGCGGCAATAAATAAAACTTTACGATGGTGAGAAAAAGGGAGCTGTAAATTTAAATAAATTGTGCGAATTGAGGGTTTTGCGATGAAAGGGAGACGAAAGGGGGACGGACGGTCTACGGAAACGGGAAATAACGATGGCTCATATCGCATCGTATCGCGCGATTAGCAAAATGGATTTTACCGAAAATTGTTGCAATCTGAAAATTAATCCCGCCAATCATCGTTCCTCCCCATTATTGTCGCGAATTATTATCAACGTCACGCGCAATTCGTATCGCGCTTTTAACCTTCGCCACCGAAATCGTTCCGTGTCCTTTCGCACCGGATAATCGATACCGTCACGCTCGTCAATAATTCTGCCGGTGATTTATTTTTTATTATCCGACCGTTTAGAACAGTCTGTTCGACGTCAATGAAATCGTCGTGTCTATGTAACGCAGATGAAGAGAAAAAAAAAGAAAAAAAAGAGAAAAAGCGACGGGGAACGATTCATTTTGATGTCTTCTCCGATATGCATTGCGCGTTAATCTTCAAAGCAACGGCTGTGCTGTATGAAAATGCGTTAGGAATGTTCTTCGATTTGTGTATGAAACATAAACTAAGAATCAATTTTACGGAAATATTTTTTCGCCGAGAGTTAATATTAATATTTCCGCGAAGCTTGAAATGAACTTTATGGCTCGCTGAAATTCATTGGATGAATAAAACCGCAAGCAAGGATCTTTCGAGAGCGTGGAGATTAAATTCCTCATATACTTAACGCTATAACTAATAATTATAAATATTATTATGTCCGATTCTGGATGATTTAAAACTTTCCGCTCGCTACAATAATTAGTTTTTATATGCAACGAGATGCAATACTAATTAATCGTTTCAAGAGACGACGTGCTGCTATCTCATTTGCTGCAGACAGAAAAATTTAGTTCGAAAACAAGCAATTACAGATCGAACTTTAGAATTGTCGTGTCCGGCTGGACGACGCACATAATAGGACGGGTTTTAAGAATTGCGTCTGATGAGAGAACTTGCATTTTGCCGTTTTTTTTCTTTCTTTCCAACCGGTTTAACGCATGACGAAATTATTCGAAAATATCTTCTTGAAATATATATGTAACGTCCAGACGCAGATCGATCGATCTGCTCCCGAAGGCTTTAAAAATCGTTCCCGAGACCGGTTTGACGTATACAAATATACATAACCACACAATGGCAGTTTAATGCCGGTGGGCGGACTTATGGTTACGAAGCGTCGCGATGACCTCGCGGCTCTCTCCCAGAACTGCATCCTTCTATTCTGACCGTCACTCCATCTTCGAATCTTTCAAGTCAAAATAATAAAAAGCTCCGTATACGCGACTCATCGACGCAATCATTCTCGCCGTTCGCCGAGACATATGCCAGGAAAAAAAAAACACGGCAAAATATTTCTTATATAATTAATTTCTTATATACATATATTAATATTTATCCGCCGATCTTTTATCGTTAAGTAATCTTTTTTTTTAGTCATAAAGCATGACGGTAAATTAAATCACATTTAGACAAGATTGTCGCGTGACATGAAGTGACAAGTGGTAATCAATTTATTGCTTGCTAACATTAAATGAATTAACTGAATTAAATATAGATAATTAATTTTTTATTTCAAATTGGAGTCCGTTAAAAATTGACTGAATGTGATTCTGCGCCATCGGCGGATAAATATTAATTTTTCTACATTCTTTTTTTTCGACAATTTCCTTTTTGGCAGATAAGATGGAACAGATCTCAATGGACTTACGAAGAAAAATTGCAAGTGGGATATACTTCCCGTTTGGACACATAAGGATTGAAGTAAAACACAGTCGAACCAAACACACGTGTAAATCAAACGTGTCATTATCGTTCCGCTCTACGTGCTATCGATGATATCTATTTCACAGTGTGCCGATTGGATTTCATAAAGAAGCAGAAGTAAACCGCACCGCGCAAACAAGAGATTCAATAATCCCGGATACGGTTAGCCAGGTTGCGGAATGAGTGTGTTTGTTCGGATGCAAAAAGATTCCCTGCGATCATCGAATTTGTTTCTCCGTTGGGGAAAAAGTGAATTGTAACTGCGAGCTCTCTAAACGTTTGTTATTAATTTTTTTACACTACCTATCCGTGTGCAAGTCGATAATAGCGGTCCTAAAGAGATTAGCATACATAGTTCTCTGTTGATTATAAAGCTTCTTTTTTTCCTCTACAAATTTGCAGTGTCATTGAACATAAAAGCATTGTAAAGTCTATTTATAACACTGAGACTGAGTAATTTACATGAAGTAAATGGACACAATGCGAAGTAATACACTTACTTCGTCCCGAGACACGAATTTGTTTTTATCGGAAAACGTATCGTTTTCTCGTGATTCTAGCGTGTGTTTTCCATTTACATCCATCCGCCTATATCGCTATTCCGCTTCGCATTAGTCACATCCAACGCACTGTCTCAAATCTCTTTTTTCTTCTTATTATACAATCTCATACGTCGTTTCCTTTTCCCGTCCCGCTCTCTTTTCCTATTCCACTCCGTTCTTCCGCCTATGGCCCGCTCGCAGTTGGACAAGCGGCCGAACGGACCCCGATTGCAAGTCGATGGATCGACCGTCATTCGCAACCACTGACATTTCCCCAACAGAGTTATTTGCATAATTTACTATCGACCTCAACATTAGCGTCCATCTTATATGAAACCGCGTACACAAATAGCTCCAAATATACGTACCATAAATATAAATAATAGGCATGCACATAAATGTACGATGGACGCGTGCATATTTTTCGTGCATATTTTAAATTTTTCTTGTGTATTGCTCGTAAGCAATTCGGTCTGGTGTGCTTTGCGTGCGTGGTATGTTTTTTTCTTTTTCTTTACCAATCTTATTTATGAATCTCTATCCTGCGTTAATACTAATGCGACCCTGAGGCTTGACATATTGCTAACTCACGATAGTCGAAATTTCGAGAAGAGTCCGGCGAAGCACACTGAAAGAAAGAGGAGATGCATCGCGCACGGATTGCCTCGTGGTGCAATATTGATGCAGAGAGTGGAGGCAGGATCCTTGATCCTATCGACTCTAGGCATGACGTCAGGATCGATCTGCGACGGTCGCGTGAACGGTGAATATTCATAAAAGACTGGGAGACAAGTGCAGGCCACGACACGACATGGATGCACTTATGACTCGTGAAATTCGAATGAATCGAGCGATAATAGCGTTATAATAGCGTCGAGCGGATTTAATCCATTCAAATTTGCATTCTTCATGCAGCATTCAAAAATATTTGTGCGTAACTTTCATCTTTATGCTTCTTGAAAAATTTCGCAACGCAAAAATATGCCATTCACTGGAGAGCGCGAGAATATTTTTTTATTGCATCTTATTATTATATTATCGTTTTATCGCGAGAAAGTTCACTGATAGAAAATCGATTATTTCATAAAATTAAGCCAACTTAACTTATATCTTGGTCACATATATTCTTTACTTCCTTGTGATCGTTCACTGTTAAATTAAAGAAATAAACAGTGGATTTATAATTTTCACGATATTATCATATCAGAAATCTATTGTATATATTTCGATATATATTCTGATCTCATTTTTCTTTTTTTCTTTACTATCGGCATGTCGATTTGTTGAGGCTTCCTGCGTCACACGACGTATGACGCAGCTGGCAAATAATTAAATGTGTTGCAATGGATATAATTGCCTCGTTCCCACGATTATTATTAACTAGCGCTTCCCGCAGTCAGACTAGAGAAGAGGGACCAATCGGTCGACCGAAACTCTTTGTAATATTATTTTGGAAATATACACTTCTAAAAAAAAATTTCTTTTTCTACAATCTCGCTCGTAATCACGATTATTATCACATTGAAATAATTTGCGCTTTTTTCATCTAAACATTCTTCATTGAGCATTTAAATAAAAGATTTCTCGTTAGTGATTTATTTTTGTTTAATCAACGGCAACACAAAAAGTATATATAAAACAATTGCTACGCAATGAAAAAAAATAATTAAAAAAATGTAATGCAAAGTTCCAACGAATAATCGGAAATCTGTTGAGGCTATATCTTATATAAATTTTCGGATATAAAAACATAGACAAGGAGAAAAGTATTATTCATCTTATGAGTATATCATTGGTCGAAATGTTTATATATGCTTATTTTTTTTGCACAAATTTCTGTGTGATAAATTCATTCGCTGTGTACTTGCAATAATGAAATTTGCATACATACGCTTTATGTAATCTGTAATGTATGTTAATGAAATTTATCGAAACTTTATTTATATATTTATTTATATATGCGCATTGTGTGCGTCGACTTGTGCAAAAGAAATAAATAATTCTGCAAAAGAGCGAAGCGAGATTGCTACGACGCGTTAATCAAGTTAATTCAAAAACAGTCAAACATGACGCGAGGAAAACAGTTTTTATTCACGTAGGTGCCGAAAGAGACGCGATAATTCCATTAAAATTACGCACCGCAAATAACGCCGGGAGGTGCGTGGCGTTTTACGTCATTACGCTCTCGACGCGACGCGTGCGTACATGCGTGCGCGCTTGCTTGCATGCGTGCGTGCGTGCTACGTACTGTGTACGCGTGTCCGAGGACGGTAAACGGGAGATGATTTTTAAGCGCCCTATTTTATCAGCTAGCGTGGTCGGCCCACTTGCGCAAAAATACGTTCGTATGAAATTCAACGCGAGCGGCTCCCACGAAAATATATTATTATCTTTCGACGCTGGTCAGGAGAAATATTTTGACCTTTCCGCGTCTGTCATTTTTATCGTGGTCGGGAATTGAGACTAAGACGGATTTGTTTCAGGTACGCGAAGAGGCTCGAGTTGAGATGGTTTTTATTTATTAATAGTAATTATTGTCTAAATGACATAACATTAATATCTTAGTTAATACAAAGGTTATATATATATTTATATCTTAATTGTATAATATTATTTTTTAAATTTTGTTCTTGATTTTCTTCGCGAAATTGACGTAATTTAGATGTATGCATCTCAAAGTTTTTACATGTGGCATATCACAAAACAAGACGTCACAAACATGAGTCGAAAAAATTGCGGAATGTTCAGTACAAGATCATCTCGATAAAATGACACACGCGCACACGTACACACACAAAACGTATCGTGTAGAAATTACGTGGATTACGAGGAGAGGTAGATTTCCATGAACGAGCGCTATAAACTTGCCAGTTTCCCCTCCTCCCTTCGTTCAGTCTGTCCAGTTCCATTTATGTTTTCACTTTTATCCTTATTTTCATACGCTTGTCCTGGCTTCTGCAAACACGTGTAGTGCATCTTATTCTGAGACCTACGCGGGTTTCTCGCATTTTTTTTCCTCGCCGATGTGTGCCGCGTGTAGCACCGGCGACGGAGAGGTGGTGGCCTCTCCTCGCCGTCGGTGTTACGGCCAAAGAGTACCGCGACTCTCGCGCGCACGAGATCACGCATGTAAATGATAATTATCGAGTTCAAGCGCGCTGGAAAGATCAATTAGTTATGCCGCGAGGAGAACGTTACGTATATCTTGTGCGCGTTCCGAGATTGGTCGATTAGGCGAAAAGAGTGGCGGCGCGAATGAATCGTTGCGGGAATCGAGGGGACGATGATTTGCAAGACATATATTCCTAGAAGCGAGTCGCGCAGTTCGGAGCGATTGCCGATTGTCCGACTTGACGAATTGGACTCTCAAAGTTTCAAGTTTGCCCGCGTGAAATTAATGCAAAAAACGATATTGTGTAAATTTTTAGCTACTGGCGGGCGGTGCGAAGTTGATATAATCCACGTGCGTCATCCTCCCCTCCCCTATAACGAGACGCCCTGCTTTAAAATTAAAATAACACGCATATAATTAACATTTGTAAATTTAAATTTAAATAACGTCGGAGACACAAAGGAGATCGGAAACTGAGTTAGATAAAGTTTATGACGTTGCGATGAGGATGGGAGAGAGGGACAAATTCTTCCGAGCGCGGCATTCGCAAAGAGAGAAATGTGAGCGATCGCGAGTTGCTGGGCAACGGTGCGCGATGCAAAATAAATAAATTCATAATAATATAGTATCGTGTACGAGTTTTATTTAACTCGTTTCGGAAACAGCTATTGTTCACACCTGTCTCAGCTCGTCTGATTATGGGATTCGATTTGTAGTTATGCGCGATTGCGTAACATCATGTGCAAACCGAGCAATTAGGCGTGAAAGAAGGCCGCGTAATGTCGTCAGTATAGATTCGCATGATAGGCACATGGACAATAAAACGTGTCGCAAATTGCTATATATTCTAATGCGATATACATGCGTAAAATTTGAAATGTTACGTAAGCGGTGTGCTTTTCAGCGGTGAAGTTATTGGCAATTGCATCGCAATTAAACACGTATATACGCCTTGAACTTTGATGCTGCGCTCGATATTATACTTGTTATACTCGTGCGATTTTCTCATTATGCCGCAACATCATCACGCAGCAATTACTTCGATTCCACGCAAATGCTGATTCATTTAATTCATTTAATTCGTTTCGACCCGAAGAACTAACCAATTAAGGAGATTTAAATACAATACAGATTTTATTATATACATATACATATATTTATATAAAATACAGCATTTTGTTAGATCTAATATTGCATTAACGCGTCTAATTGTCCAACATAATATATCACTAGTCTATTTTATATAAAGAGATCAATGTTATTTAATCTGACGGCCTAAAATAAACATCCTGTGCCAGAGAGCGATTCGCCCTAAATTGCAAATAGCCGATCGATTTAGCAGTTATCATTAATTAATATCAATATCGAACGCTCTCCGAGTGCTCGCCGAGTTTAAATTTTACAAAATCTTCATATATTTATGTAATTTAAATAAAATTTAAATAAACGGATTAATGCGGCGACAAACGTCTGTTTGTCACTTTGCCTACCTGGATTACGTGCCGATCGACACTCTTGCACGTAATGTTCGACACGCATGAATTCCCGCGAGTATCCTTTGCATGTTTAACATCGATTCTAAGCAAAATCGACGCGCGTGGGCTGTCAGCTTCAGAGAAGCGCATCTTCCACCGCCTACGCGCACACTTTACCGAACACACTCGACGTGCATTGTCGTAAAAGTCACGAGACGCCCTCGTCCTTGCAAGAGAAGGGTCCTCGCTTCTGAACTGAACTTAACGAGCGGAGGATGCGCGCGAGCGGCAATCGCGGAGCGGCGTAAAGGAGCTATTAATAAATTATGAAGTCATTAATAGGGGCGAGGGGGAAGGGCGGGAGCGGCGCGATCATTAGTTTCCTTCTTTTTTTCTTTTCTTTTTCTTCCTTTCCCTCTTTTTTTATAATTTTGCAACGCTCATAAAAATGAGGCAGAAATGATATTTCATTCAGATTGCAACATGCAAACCGGAATTTAAAAATTATTAAGATTGATGTCTCTCTTGTTGCATGGTCGAATTGAAAACTGCTTGGACGAGTGTCCGAGAGAACTAGTGAGATACTCTGCCTACGAGATATGCTTATATAAGGTCGAATGGTAACTTTTCTATTATTGACAGGAAACGGATCAAGTAGATTATTATAACTTCCTCCGTTTAATGCTTTCAGTCGTTTTTCGAAGGCGGAAAAGATACTCCGTGAGAAAAGACTTCATATCGATATCAATCTTGTAATTCGATATTGATTGTTGAGACAAACAGCAATCGTATTTTTGTATTATGCATTAGTTAAAATTTTCGATTGTGTCTAATAACACTTCGTATTTAAAATCCCATTTTAGACAATCTACAATTCGCGTAAGATTTCTGTTTGTAATTTCATATACCGTATATTTTGATATATGTGTGTATTTTAGTATATATATTTTTCGTATGTATCTCTTGATTCAAATGTTTGTCGCATTGTATAAAATCATAAACAGAATCTGAATTCTACCGTGTGAATTATAAGAACGTTTAAAGTGGGGTTTATTAATCAATCGTCTAAAATATAACACTACAAACAAATCTTTCAAAGTAAGTTCATCTTAATTTTGAATAGTAATTTTGTTTTCGAAAAGTCTGACAGTTTGAAGTAATTGCAAAAGTACCTCGGAAGTTATTAATGTAGAATAAAATGCGGTGAATAGTTTCTTTCCCCCTGTCAGAGTTTCTGCAATTGACAACTCGTTCCAGAGCAACATTTCGAGGAGAGCAAATAAATCGCCCGCGTGTCTGAGATATTTATCGCTCGTCTCTATCGGGCGAGTTATCTCCCGGTAGATTTCAAACGCGCGCGAGACAGCGAGAAGTGATCGTGAATATTCCCGCGCCGAAAGGATGACGGTATATTTTTGCAGGCTTGCATGCATAAGGAGCGTGATAAGTGTCGATGCGTAAGAGCGCAAAGTAGTAGCGGAATACCACGAACAGGCACAGCCGCGTGATGATATAGCCAACTCAACTTGGCCTGTCGGCCGAGCGCCACTCACGTTTATGCGCGCTGATCGATATTGAGAACTCGTCTTAATGACAGACACACTCGTAACACAGGATCGCTCGTCCTTGCAACCCGCAGGATCCTTGCCCCTTGCACACCGCCGAGTGTGTTGCGTCAGTCGGTCGACCGCTCGACCGTCCGTGTGCCTCTTTCTCAGTATCGCTGTCGGCGCGTATGCCTGTGTGTACGTGTGGATAATCGTATGCGTGCGTAGATCTGTGCGTGAGTACTATTTATCGCGACAAACGCAAGCGTAGAAACGCTAAGTGAGATATGTCCGAAGCCTTGCAGGATTCACTGATAAATCGCGGTAACTCGCGAGTTATAATAACAACTCATCAAAATGGATCTGCATGATGTCCTCTTATCGCTCTAAATGGTACTCATTGGATTATGTATATACATACCTCTTGTATATTCTAATAATAACTAGACGAACTATGACGTATTGACACTTTATGCTGTATTTTAAACTCGGAGCAAATTACGAGACGCAAAAAAATATCTCATCAGACAATCTTGCTCGTAAGATTGTCTGATCAATACATATTATATATCGTACGCTTGATCTATAATCAGCGTGCAATTAAACGCTTGGGAAATACTGACGATTGCTATGGTTACTGTGTCACTTTCCAACCGGGGAGCGCGCTTCATAATCCAAGTAGGTCGCAGGATGGAGATAATCGAGAGTAATTAAAACGTGCGCGACGATGTTTACGATAGCACACTACGTCCTCCGTCCTCGATGACAATCGTCATTCAAGGCGATCCCGATCTAGTCTCGAATCTGTGTATGATTGCAGGTGATGAACAGTATCGGGGCGCCGGCGGTTCGAGCAGCGGAAGTCCGCCAGCCAGCCTTCTGGTGGTTCCCCAGCCACTCACCGTAAAACCTTCCCATCCATCGCATCTCAATTCCCATCTTGGTGGACCTCATTCGCACCCGCCGAGGAAGTACCAATGTAAGATGTGTCCGCAGGTAAGTTCGACCAGTCGTGTGCTTTTACTTTTAAGATTTATATTCTATAAATCTCTGCGCTACGCCGCGTGCTACCGTGTTAATACGCCTGATTTACACTGAACGATTGTAATTTTTCTACCAATTCTTCAACAAAATTAGTGTTATATATTTATGCATAGTAGAATGAAATACACATGTCCCTAATCTGCAAATCCATTGTAAACAGTGGTGCAGTCCTTTCTTAAGGTTGAGATTCCGTTTTTTTCCTTTGGGGTGGTTTCTTTTCTCTTCCAAAAGGTCCCGAGATAAATAAACTGATTTATAGCGTTAATATTAACACGTTACACTTCATATTTCCATATTATTTCCTGGAAATAGTAGTTCTGTTATTTAACGCAGGTAAGTGTGGTTTAGACACGTTTCAACAATCGGGGAAATTCACTCGTCATTCTTGTAAAGGATGATACCGTTATCGGTACTCCTAAATATCAATGGCATTTTGAAAGAAAAGAAAAGGGAATTGATTTGCTGTCTGAGTGACTTTATTGCTGTCTGGACCTTTTAGTTAAGCACGAAGAATTTTGTGTCCGTACCCTCGAAGAATTTTCAAAGCCTTATTAACTGTATGTTTACTTCCTTTCACGTTCCTTCTGTCACGATTTCTCACAGTTTATCTTTATCGTCAATTACAATTTGAAATGCATCTTAAGATCTGATATATATGCATTTTGTGGATGTCAATAATCTACCGATTTAACGCTAGGACAAAAACGTTCAGATTTTACAATTTCCTCTTATAAAAAATGCTCGATATTTTAACGCATGTTGTTTTTATTACATAATTTGTTACTTCTTCCGTCACGGAAGCAGATGACAACGATAGGATTAGAAGAGAGAAATGTGTGTTGGAAAATTCTTCAATTCTCAGTAAATTTACGAGCGACTTTAATGATCTTCAGAATTTTAGTTCTCTTCTTCGAAATTTCTTTGGCATAATGTAACCAATAAAATTACCGTTATTAAAAGACCGTACCCTGCAGTCACACAATACGTTGTTATCTTTATAATATTTCGACAGAAGGACATAGGAAAAATTAAGATGTTCACATCTGTCTGCACAATATTTGTTATTTATAATATTGTATTATTTTATGTAACAAAGTATACGTTAAATTTTATTGTCGATAAATACTTAGTAAATTTGAAAAATATAAAAAATAATTAATTTATTGTTGACAATTCGTGACTGTATGTTGTCAATGAAAGAATACTCTTGAAATATCATAAGATCTGATAGCATAGACGATATTCACGATCTCAATACGAATAGTCATAATATGACATTCTTCTGTAAGACTTAGAGCGGAAGAGTATTTTGTCGTCTGTAGAGATATCGAAGAATTCACTGAAATAATTAAAGATTGTAACAAATTGATATCATATTTTGCCTGCATTTTCCTGGTTTTCATATTTGGTTGGGATTTCTCCAACGCAAAAGATGTCTCCATCTAACAGCGTGTGGGATGTCACCTTATTATTAATGTTCTTCGAGAGAAGGTTTGAGAAAGATCTTGAAATTCCTATCAAAGATGCAGCATCCTTTTGCGGTTTTAAGATTTTGGTTGCGCACCGTAAGGGTTTATGCGAGGAGAGACCTGACCTCGAGGAAATTTCTTGCCGCCAAGTCGTGACATTTTCCGTGCCCATACGTTCGCCGGTTGACGATTTGTGTCGCCGATGATGGATTTCAGTTTCGCAAATTCGTTAACGCGCGTTTTACGAGCCGTTTAGAGACAATCGTTAAAAGTTTACAGCTTTCCGCGCTTTCTACGATAATTACCAGCGAACGGCGCGTCGCGAAGGAAAAAAGGACGGTGCGAGATGAACGAAGGAGGGAGAAAGAATGACAGAAAGACAGAGAGTGAGAGTTAGGCGGCTCGAAGGACGCGACGCGTGACATTCCATGAGGCGGATCGTTAAAATTTAACGATATTCATGCTTATACAGAATAGGACAGATTATCATAGATCGGAGGCCGGCGGAGTGCACCGGCGCTTCTCTGTCCCGTTTCGCGGGGAAGAAAGAAAAAACGGGAGCAAAACACGAAACCCGGCGATTAAAACCAGTTATTGCACGTATATCTGTCACGATACAATGTGACACGGAGAGGGTTAATTTGTCGCGGATCGAGAGACATCGCACGTCAAGAAAATCCCGCAATCTCCACCCGTCCGTTATTACCTGAAATATCTCAATGAGGAATATTTTTTTTTAGACCGGCTGTATTGTGTATATATGTATATGCGTGATTTATTCCGTTAGGCGTTCCCAGAAGGAACGGAAGGAGCGACAGAGGGATAATCGTTAAGGTGCGGACCGATCAGCGCGGCACGCCGCTCATTAGCGAAATTAGTAAACGAACAAATCCTACGCAGAAACCACTTCTTAAAGCCGTATTAATAACTAATCAGGGTCGGTTCTTGATCGTCCGATAGTCTTATCGCTGGACGACGTTGTTGATTAATAAAATAACTCGTGTCCGGTCGCTCGTCACTTTCGGCTCGTGTTCTGTTCAATATTAAAACGAGGATAATTATAATACGGGATGTAATTATAACATTGTCGAGCTTTTATTGCCGAGCGAAATGATTTCTATTACTTACATCGTCATGTAGTTAAATGTAACGGAAATATTCCGAATGCTTATTTAATTGAAGGAAAAATAATACCTACACAGAAAGTAATATAATAACCTAATAATATTTTATATAAGCACATGTGATAACTTTATCTTTCGCAATATATGACTTTCTTAAAAGACTTTCAAATATTATTTACATTAAAAATATTTATATATTTATTTTTTTACACGTAATGTGATTTGTAAAATTACTTATTGTATTTTTGTCTTTCTGATACAATTATCATATTCTGCAGTGTATTTTTCAACAAGCTTCGATAAATATTTCACTAATCTTTAGTTGAGTTTTTTCTGCATGAAAAATCGCAGGTGTATAGATGTTTTTTTAATTATTGATCTCTATTTGGACGATCATTTACAAGAAATAATCCTTATTCCTGACATTGCAAAAACTGATCGGAACCTAAAGATTGTTACGTTTTATTTCCACTTTCCCCTACACTGTAATAAGTACTCGCTGACGGTCCCGGCTGCGTCGCCGTTCTAGACGGAGATTAAACCGAATCAAATTATACATTTGCGGACGGTAAAAAAGTTTACAAATTACACAGATTTTGTGCAACGGTACCAGCAGATTCTCCGCGATTAATCGGCCTCCGCGGCACGTTACAAAGTAGTAGTTTCTCGTTATAATCGTTTCTCTTTATCGGATATCCTTTCGAGGAGTAGGATCATCGAAAAGAGAGTAAGAAGGGAAGAGGAGAAGAATAGTGCAGGCATTGGAGAAAATTAAAGTGTTTTAGAAACAATAAGGAAGATTCTTATAGTGAAAATTGTCGAGAACATACATATATATATACCGTGATTATATCTTATTTATGCTTACGATACATTCGTAGAAGTAAGAACAGAGT
Organism: Crematogaster levior; assembly: GCA_901521435.1. Taxonomy (NCBI): domain Eukaryota; kingdom Metazoa; phylum Arthropoda; class Insecta; order Hymenoptera; family Formicidae; genus Crematogaster; species Crematogaster levior. Next base: position 639,573 of record CABEGB010000936.1, on the reverse strand, counting down.
AATATAAAAGTGATATTACATAATGACAAAATACTTTAGAAGAATCAATAATAATCAAGTACGCAAAGCGAATTGTACGCCATGTAATTTGAATAGCAACATTTCTTTAGCTTTATGAATATTTTCATAATGTAATTCGAATTATTGGACTCGTAAAGATAGAATAAAAATTATGAAACTTAGGTTTGTAGAATTTTTACATCGATAATTATCATCATAAATCAATTTACTTATAGTGGTACGGTGGTATTTCGTAGATTACTACATAGCAGACATTTTTTCACACATTCGTTCACGCTCGCTATGCGAAGAAGTGTGTTGGCAGTAAATTTATTCTCGATTAGTTGTAATACTGATTGAATGCGACGCGAGGACGGAGGAAAGCTGGCGAGGGAAGTTCGACGAGAGGAGCAGCAGAGTACAGACTCAGTTTGGGGTGGGAGGTAAAAATTCAGGAATTCATAAATTGCCGCAATCACCACGCCCCCAATAAGGCAGGAAGTAGAATTATGCTTCATCTCGCGCAACGGTGCTGTCACGCTCGTTCACTAATGTCTTCTACGATTAATCGAGTTCGTTGTCGTTCCTTGCGATGCCAGGGTCTCTCCCTGCTGGTCTCTTCCCGTTCGGGTCAAACTTTCGACATTCCTCAGACACAGATTTTGAAGATCTCGCTATTTTCGCGACATGGAGAATCGCTGTTGAAATTGAAATTTTGGGACGATTTAATTCTAATGACTTAGCTTTAGTCTCGTCTCTGCGATTCCAACGCGTCGTGCGCGACTCGAAATCGGAGTCACGGACCAAAGCTCTCGCGATATATCGCGATCGCTTGTCGCGCTTCACCGATCCTGTCCTTTAATCCAACGCGTCTACCTCCGCGACGCTTTACGTCGATCCTAGCCGCCACTAGGACGCCGCTACCGTTTCTCCTTATCGAACATTCCACCACCGGGGGAATACACGATCTCGCGGTGTACTGACACGCGGCTACGGGAGGAAATAAGAGGAAAATGAAGAGGGCAGAGAGAACGATGGAGTGAAGAAGAGAGCAAGAGAAAGAGAGACAAGGAGAGAGAAGGAAAACGAAAAAGATGACCGTCTCCTGAATGAAGCTATGCACCTCCGTGGCCGGAGGGCTCGGGATTCAAGTCCGGAGGCTAGTGTACCGTGACGGCACAGCATCCTGCCTCAATCCTTCTCCTCCTCATCTCGTCTCGTCCGCGTAACCCCTTTGCTTTGCTCCTCTTTCCTTCATCTCGGCCGCGCTCACGCGCACACTTCGTCCTTCTTTATCCGACGTCGACTCGCCGCGATGATTCTTCTCGGCAACCCTCTTTCTCCGCCACTAATGTCCTCCGCAGCTTCTTCCTTTATCGTCATGTTTCTCTCGGTCTATCTTCTTTCTTTCATTAAGCCGCCTCACCGGCCTGGCGCTATCTTCGTTCGCTCTGGGTGCGTGCCGCCAGTGCTCCGTTTCCTCTCGCTAGTCGAATTGGATTACTCCGTTTCATCTTTCGTTGCCTTCTTAATTCCGCATTTTTTCCATGTTGCGCAATCGTACGCTTGCCACCCTTATCGGCCGTTCGGTCGATTTCTCGTTTGACTCGTCAGTTAGCTTCTCTAGGTATATCTCCTCGCTTATCGACTTCCCGTCAGCAATTTCACAACCATCACGGTGGCGAAATTAGCGGTTTTCGTTCGTCTTTCCCGTCTTTCCTTTTTCCTTTCACACGTTACAACTTCATGGCGCGCGGCGATTCGCGCTCACGACGAATGACCGTTCCGTCGTGCTTCATCCTCCATCGTCAATGTCTTTCTGCTTCTTCATCCATCGATGCTCACCGCTCTTCCTTCCATTATCATTTCGTTTCACCTCAGCGGTTCGAGCCTCAGCCTCGACGTAGCTCTTTCCTCATCTCCCGCGTCTCCCGCACCTCTCCCAATACACCCGTCCTCTTGTGATCTTCCTCGATCTTCCTTCTTCTTCTCTTTCCTCTCCCCTCCTTCACCTGTCCGTCTTCCCCGTTCATTCTCTTCGTCGTTGCCTGCGTTGGTCAGGTCGCGTTCACGCAACTTCTGTACAGGTTCTCCTCATCTAGTTCCTCTCTCTCCTTGTCCACGATATTTCCTCCAATTTGCCTCGTACTCTTCGGTTCCTGCCAGGCATCATCATCGTCCACTTCAGCCATCGATCGATATCTGAGGCCAAGCTTCGTGATGCCGTTCCCCATTCCCCGTCCGCTTCTTGAACGCCGGAAAACCGCAACACGGATCTAGTTAACCGCGCTACGGAAATTATTCGCAGAATAATATCAACCGTGGATCTAGGAATCGATTCGATGATCTTGGAACTTGGTCACTACGCAGTAACCGTAGCATTGTTTCACGTCGTGTCTTAAATTCCACATTCAAAATGTGCGAAAAATCTAAAAATTGATATCTAGCTAATTTACTTAAATTAGTTATTCCTATTCTTGTTTTCGACTCTTAAACACGATAATTACAGTCTTATTGATTCCATATATTACATACTGTTGATAGTGTATAAGTACTAATAATACACACACACACACGCACGCACGCACACACACACACACACACACACACACACACACACACACACACACCTGATATATATATATATATATATATATATATATATAACTATTTAATATTCTAGTACAAGCTGTATAATGAAGAGAGAAGGAAATTTATTATATAATAATATAGACACAGATAAAATACGAACAATTCATCCAGATTATACATAATAGTGACTGAAAAGAAAAGAGGCAAGAACACTTGGAGTAATTTATGAGTTTATTAAAAAAAGGCTAAGCGGATTACAATATTAGGTATAGATTTATGAAATTCAAGGTCTGAACGTATAAGTATCAAACAATTATGTTAAGACTTTTTTGTTAAATGTTTCGTATAACGTGGCCGTTAATATATATACCATTTACAGGGGATACCACCTTCGAACTCCCCTCGAAAAGTAACGTCGCAGGCGTGATATCGCGCGATGCGCGAGACACATCCGAGAGGTGATTTCGCAAGGCATACGTAGAGTCGGGCAAGGTCCATTCTTCGTTCTCGCGGTAGCCGCGAGCTCTATCGTCTTTTCTCTCCGTCTTCTCTTTCCCTCCCTCCCTCTTTCTCTCTCTTTTCAAGGCACACGCATGGAATCGGGAAGGTGTACGAACGCGCTCGCGCGCGGACATTATTGAGAGAACGGCGCCGGTGTGCGTGCACATCGGTAAAGGGGGCCTCACCTGATCACGCACCACGGTAGCGAGAGGCCCGTCATTTTTTCCACTCAATTTTTTTATACCTCTTTGTGGGCAGCGTCCCCTTCCACGACTAATACAGTAGGATGGAAGGTGAAACTGGCGGTGGGGGGGACGGGGTGGGAATCGGAAGAAGACGAAGAAACGGAGCCCGGCTCCGTCCGTCTCAAAAACATCGGCTTAGATCTAACGCCGATCGAAATTCGTGAGTTCTCCTCAAGGTCGCGTTCGGTTGCGGAACGTAATGAAGTAACCGGATCGAGAGTCGTGGCGCGATCTTGTTGCGCTCTTATCCTACGCATCTATTCGTCCAGTAATCGGATTTAATTGAGAAGCCGTAGTTCGCGCGCGCGCGCGAAGGCATCGGCGATCGTGACGTCTTATTCATTATAATACGACACGATAAGATGCATATCGCGATTACACGATGTCGGCGCGCGACTGCGGGACTCTTTATTTCTTCGCGACAGATCGGAAGGCGATCTTGCTCTCCTTCATGAAAGATCGGAGAGTCGTTATCGCGTGAATCCGTCGACGGCTCTTCGAATTTCGTTATCACCCATCTCTCTATCGGAGTGAAAGGAAGACGAATAAAATTATCATCGCGTAGCCAAGCTCATTTAAAGTTAATTGAAAAATAAGATTGCATTACGCGCTGCCATGTAATTATCGAAGCCTCGATGCTCGGGTATCTGTAATCTTTCTTGGCTCAACTTTCTCAGGTATCTCTATTGAAAGAAGCATCAAAAGAAGTGTTTCTTCGCGACTTTTGTAACGGCCAACATATCGTAGGCAGTGCATTCTTTTCAAATAACAATAATAACGAGAAGTTTGCGCTTCACGCGCGTTCGCGGAGAACATCGCACGGGCAAACTGATTCAAATGAAAACGAGAACCGCCGAATGAATGGAGCAGGTTGAGTCTAGAGTTCGGCCGGATCGTCAGAGGGGGAGACGCGAGGAGGAGATTGAAGAGGGGGAGACACGTCGGGCAGCGCGCTGCAGCCTCCCACGCCAAACAAAAGTCCTTAAGCCTTAGACTGAACATGATACCCCATTTACTGTCTATGTACTAAATTTCCAAATCCAGATTCTCCTTCCCTCTCCTTCCCTCCCCCTTCTTCTAAGCATCGTCCCTTATGTACAGCGCGTAGCACAATACTCTCTGGTCCTCGACCCTTCGTCTCTGTCGGAGTTATGTAACCGTCCGTCCGTACATCCATCGTCCATACGTCCGTGTCGACGTGTCTTGACTGACGTGCTCCTTTCTTCCCTGAATGAACTGGGATTAAGAAGCGCGATAGATTCTTTGATTCGGGATGGGACGGTGATCGTTTCATTCGCGTGAATCCCAAGGTCACAAAATCATGCGACGCGGAGCCTTATCACAGTAGGGGTCCGAATCTTTACGATGCCGCACGTTGAAGCCGTTAACGATGCTTGCGATTTCGCGTAACGCAACAGTGATCTACTAGAAGAATCGTACTATTTCGTATCGCTCTATTTACCTTTCCAAAAGTTGAAAAGGAAACAAACGATCATAATTCGTAAGCCGCGCTTTTCAGGAGCGAGGTGAATCACGTGTCTTTAAGTGTGTAAGTTTTTACAGTGATGACGGTACAACGACTGATAAAATTGTACTCGACGCCATCGACGTGTCTATTAATCATCTATTCACGCTATGAAAACAGTCTTATGCAAATACATTTCTAAATATAGACGACGAATCGACGTAAAATGTCGTCGGCAAATGATGTTTGCGTGTACGAGCCGCAAAAGCGAACATGGCGGCTTACATTTGGCAACTTTCCGCTCCTCATTGGACACGGAGAGATTGGAAGAATAATAGGAATAGTGCCGATTTATTCGGCAGGAATCGCATTAAGAGTCCAGATTGAGAGTCACGGCGGCACCGTGTCGAGATATCACGTGGCCCACCGTGATAATGCGTGACAATTCGAATTTACTTGCAATTACCTATAGCCGAGTGTTCACGTGACCATTGGAAAGGCGATTAAAGTGCCTCCATATCGGCTCTCCCCTTTTTTTCAGTCTCCTGGGTCTCCAGGTCGTTCCCCTTCCTTTCCGACTCTCTGAATCCCTCACGATCTCTACTCTCGCTCTCTCCCCCTTTCCCTCTCCCTCCCTCCCTCCTTCCGCCCCTGACCTGCGTATAACTAAGGGACCGTAACTATTTGACTCGATCTCTTTTTTTATCTCCTCTCGTGGTTCCTTTATTCGTTACTTCATCTTGGCGAGATCTGTGACGAAAGTGTGAACCACTCGGCACGGTTCTCTGGTAAATTATTTTTTGTTGGTCATACTTCTTTCCACACTCTTACTCGCTTTGTCTCTCCGCGCGATCGAAACTGCATTATGAAACGGAGAAACTTATGTAAAAGCTGCCGTTTCGTTTTTTATTTATTAAACAGGTTTCGCCTAATAATAATAATAATTTAGTAAAAATCTCGAGTAATTCCTATCCTTGACTTTTAAAAAATTATATGAATATTATGAAATTTTTTCGACGACACGATTTGCATTTAAAATATTTAATAATGGAATGAAGGAAAAAAATTGTTGCTTGAAAAATGAGATAGGTTGTTAAATACATACGTATCTTCATTTCGTGCTACGCGATCTCTAATTAATCATGGTAGCATTTCCTCGATAATTTAGTATCATTATGGTATTAAATTCTAATTACAACACATAATTTATGTATTATATATTAACGATATCTCAAATATAGGTGGGGCTAGCAACCTGCCTATTGTAAAAAAGAGGAGGCTCACAGAACTACCATTGTGATTTCGAAGTGGAGACACAAGTGGTGGATAAAACAGACCCTAGGTCTAATACACGAAGAAGAAGAAGAAGATACCTCAAGTGATAATTGATAAGTATACGTAGGAACGACTGCGTATCCTCATCGTGTAATGCGGCCTAAAATGCAAGTGTTCCCTCGTCAACATGAAATGAAATAGATTTGCTGTTGGACGTGTGATGAGAACGCAGGTCATTGTCTCGCGGGAAGTATCGGTCGCGTGGCAGTTTTTCACGTAAACAGCTCATTCGCCGGTTGAAGTGTTGATGTACCGAGGGAATGAGTAAAAAGCAGAGCGACCTCAGGTTCGGTAGTAATCATTGCGTAGAAAAGGGGAGAGGGTAGCGCAGAGGCTTACGGTTGGGAGACGAGACGAGAGCGACGAGGCGGGATAGGAAGGGCAGAGAAATAGGTGGAGGGATACATAAAGAAAGAGGCAACAAGAAAAGAGAGTAAACAAGATGAAACGAAGTAGTGCTCGCGCTGCCGGTCGTAAATCTGTGGTTGGGCCTCATCATCGACTGAATATTCTCTCCCTACCCGGACGATATGCTCTCTCGCCTCTTGTCCACCTCTCTTCCCTGTTGATGCTTGTTCTTCCCGTTTGCCGCCACCCGTTCCTTACTCTTTCTCTCCCGCAGGAGAGCCAACATCCTCTCTCGCTGAGACTCCCTATCTCCGCCAGGTTTCCTTTTTTTTCCCCTCTCTTCCTTCCGAACTCGCTCCCCGCATCCCCGCGCCTCTCTTGTCCGTCTTTTTTGTTGGCGCGACTAACGAAAATGGGCCCCGCGGCCTCCGGTAGCCGATTCCCTCGGAAATTGAGTAGCTATAAAATTAATTATCCGCCGTACTTTATCGCTCCGCGCCGTTCTGGGGTGCGCGTCGACGTGAGCGCGCGGTCTCCTTCCTTTTTCTCCCGCTTCCTGTTCCCGCGGCGCCGGGACGAGTTTCTGACGAACTGGATAGCCTTAAGGACCGAAATGAGAATACCGGTGCTATCGTGATTGCGGCTGTTCTCGAGTCGCAGTTCGGGAAACGATTCGCCGGAAAAGTGAAGATCGAAGATCGAAAAGGCGGAGCATGACCCACTTTCTCAAATAAACGAACGAACGAACGAGAGAAAAGACTCGAGACAAAAATGGAGGTTCATTTAGAACAGTGATGCTGCTAATATCCGCGCTGAAGAAAGTACGGTGGTTTTATCTAACCTGGATTTGTGCAGTAAATTTCTTCGGGGTAATAGTCGCGTAAAATAAAACGTCGTTATCGATCCACGAACAATTTTCATTAGTTGATATCGTTCGTCGAGAGAAAAAATGTTTTTTACACATATTTATTCGAATAACATGTAATTCAAATGTAATATAATATGATAATTAGTAACATGATGATTCTAGTTCGATGTCGTGTTCCGTAAATATCTGTCTTTCTGGCACAAAGTTTTTAAGACGCTTGCTGCTCTGGCAATTAGTGTTATTGCGCAATTGTAATCAGATCGACATGTCAACGATATGCATATACGCAAACGCGTTTTCTTCTCGCTGTTTGATTTTAAAGTCGTCTTAGCGCTGAAATTTAACAGAAGTTAATGAAGCTCCTTTCCGCAGGCCCGGACGATGTTACGGAATTAATTAGAGAGCTGCTCTGCCCCATTTAAGTTTACGACCGCGAGTTTACGTTAATTATTACCGGGAACTAGTAGTAATTAGTCTCTCTCGAATACAAAATATCGGTTACAATGGGCGAAGGACGAAAGGAGAAATTGTACGCGGGTATAGTAAATCTTCTTGATGACGGTTTCTCAAAACGCGCGCGATCCGTCGATTCGAGATCGATAAATCGAGCGGCTACATGCATTCTGCTGCGGTCGCCGCCGGTTTCTGCGTAATCTGACTACTTTCTACGGATGTGTTTTTATTCCACGTATCTAAATCGTTTCTACAGTGTGCTAATTCAACCATCTTATCGCAGGGAAAGTTAATATCTGCCTCTTACAAAGTTATCACCATTCTTAGGCACTAATCTCTGGTGTATTCAAATATGTACACCGTTATCAATTATTGATTCCAGCTTCAATCATTAAGTGATATCTCAAGTGGAAAACCGTCTCATTCTCGAGCAAATGTTTCCGGTTCCTTAATTCCGATTAAACTTCCAACGCGTAATTTATGATTTACAATCTCTAAAATGGCCAGAAGCTTCTTGGAATCGTCTATGGAGCCATTTATATTAAACGACTACTTTATACCACGTATTTAGAACGTCGTCCTTAATTTTCTACGCATTACCGTGAAAAAGTATAAATCATAAGTCAATGTATCGCGGGGAGAGCAAAGTACCGTGTCGGAGCAGTGGCAGATCCGTAACGAACCGACGGAAGCGTCGTAGTAGTTACTCGCTCTCTCGGCCGTTGTTAAGATCGTATCACGCGGTTCGATGAGCCTCTCCTTCGATCCTGAGCGTGACAGGAAACTCGACGACGTCCGTCTCAGCGTCAGTCGGCGATGTGCGTTAGGTGCGCCGCGCACCCTGCCTTCTCTATCTCTCTATTTCTCATTTTCTTTCCCCACGGGGGATAGTCCAATGAGAGCGTTCGTCCATACGTGGATGTCTGCTTGATGAAAGAAGGAAAGAGAAAAAGAAAGAGAGAGAGAGAGGAGGAGGGAAAGAGAAGGAGAGGGAGCGAAAGGCTCTTTTGGTGCGCGTTTCCTAGGGATGCTGCCCCCGACCGAAAGTCAGGTTCCCATGCTCTCTGTCTCTCCGTCTTTGTCGCTTTTCGAAGGACCCACGGCCTCTCTCTTCGGCCAACGGGCCCCAGTCTGCCACCTGTCCCTGCGTCTGGACCCCGAGAAGGGACGACGTCTTCCTACTTGTAGAACACGCATCGTGATTATCCGTTCCTTCTTTCGTACGACTCCTCGTATTTTTCCCCTCCCCCGCACTTTGCCCTTTATGTTGCTCTCGTCTTTACTTTTAACTATGTGGAATCATACATTATACACGCTTGTTATATTTTCGTTAATCGCTTTATGGAATACGATTTTGTCAGCTGCAAAAATGAACTCGAACTTTAAGTCGAGTTCAGCAGCTATTGGTCGTGATCTAATTTTCAGTGATTACACAAATAACTGAGCCATGATAATAATGGCAAAATCAATAGTGTGGTTCAAGTAAAAACAATATAGACCGGTGACGTATTATTATTTTACAGTCCGCATGGAACTGATTAACATTATCAGCATGTGAGGATCTTTCGCAGCCTTTATTCATTTTATATTTAATTTAAGGAACTCTCTCGCGACATATTATCCCGCAGCAATTTACGACGTCGAGAACGACGTCGTTATATTCGGCCTTTTCGTCCCGACTACTTTTAGGCAGACTAATCGAATTTTGATGTCACGTTATTTGATGTCATTTTACTAGCTATTTAAAGAAATATCCTTCCGGCGAGCTCTCGCAATAATATCGATTTACTTATCATAATTGACGGCAATCTGAGACAACGAATATTCAAAAGTTATACGGTTATGTACCTCAAATTAGACATATTTAAAGAGTCTTATACAAAATAAAATCATATTGATATTTATAAAAATACTGTAGGAAAACTGTACATAAAGTGATCTTTTTGACAAGAGAAAAGGAATTTCTTCAAACTGATTAAAAATACTAAGACGTCATAACTGTGAGAAATATTATAGAATGAGTGAAATTAAATTAGAGTTTCAAATATAATTGATATTAACATAAATTCAATCTAAATGACACGCTTGAATGTCCTCAATCCCAATTGACGTCCTTAATTCGTTCTTTGTTTGAATCCCCGAAATCGTTAATTATCTGGACAGTATTAAAATAAATCAAACTGTTGTATCATCGTCTTCCTTCTAAGATGGAGAAGATCAATCTTTCTGTTGTTATTTCACTCCTCATCCTGGAGGAAATCGTTTCCCTAGATATCTCTGGATCCTCTGTGAGAACCGGATACCCGATTCGTTGCCCTCCGCGACTCCTCCGTGAAAACGATCCAGTGGGACTCCCCCGGATTGATTTAGCGACCTAATGACGAACCAAGCCTCCCACACGATCCACCTATATATGCCGTTTCGCCGCTACCCGAAGGTATTTTTTACCTGGATTTCCGAGGGTCCGCCGACATCTGGTCAGATTTTGTTTCACAAAAAAGTTCAGCGGCCCCTTATCAAATATGAGCTCTTCGGGGTTCTCGTGTGGGAACGGCAAGCTTACGGCATCCGATATTGTATGTAGACGATCGATTGTCGAGTAACTGACTAATCGAGTCCTCTCGTGAAACGACGCGTCAAAGACGGGACGTTGCTTCGCGTCGATTGTTTTCTACACTCGTCGTCTCCAACAACACTTGTCTCCTTTGTGCCGGTCGCACGTGCCCCCCCCCCCCTTTTTGCCCTTCGTACGAATGTTTTCGCTAGAAACCGGCGACCAACGACGACCGGGCAGCAAACCGACAGCGGAAGGGGACGCAAGCACGTGCGTATTGCCGTTACCGTTTCGCGCATCGCGCCTTTTTTCCGGAATATAAATTTACGAAGGTAGGCCTTTCCGGACAATATCAAAATCCCGGAACAACTCGCGCGTCCCTCCTCTTCCTCCCTGCGCTTAAAAACCCCCTCCCCGATCGATTCTTCTTCCTACCGTTGCACCGCACGAGGCCGCTTTTTGTGAGGAAAAAAAAATTTTCTCGCAGCTTCCCTTCCACGCGCCACATGGCTCGTTGCGTTTTTTTCGCCTATCTCTCCCTCTCGTTTCCCCCGATTCCCGAATCTTGGAGATTCGGACCCCCTTGTCCACGGATGGGTCCCGCGTCCAACGTCCGGCAAGACCGATCAGGGTAACGAATTCTCTTTTTTTCTCTTTTTTTTTTATATATACGTATAAATACGTACTTGCACGCGCGCGTTTGTTCGCCCTTCCTCCTCCCGCCCGCTTCCTCTCTTTCCCTTCCTGCTCGTGCGTGCATCGGTTGGCGGTCGAGCCATCACAATGCGGAGAAAAAAAATTTCATTGAAAATTTGCTTAACGGTACAACCGAAACTGGGCCCGGTGTTACCCATAATGGGTTTCCTTCTTGCCCCGCGGGTCAGTTCGAACGAGCAAGATCGCGGATGTACGTTGACGTCTCCATTGGGCATCATATTCTTCTCGCGGCTTTTTCAGCATATCGTATTTCCAAAAGCAGTAAATTTATAGAATAAAATTTATAGAAATAAAGAAATTTATAGAATAAAAAGTGTATGCGCGATGATAAAATCGAAGTGCTCCTACAGATAACGATGGATAAATATAAATAATAGCTTGTGTTCATTTATGTATCGCATGTTTCTATCGAATAACCGTGAAGTGGACGTTATCATTTAATAAATGTGCACTAGCTAGCTTGAGGCGATATACAATAATGCGAAAATAAGTATAGTTATCGATGATGCTTAAAAATACACTTTATTGTTTCTTTTCGCTGCGGACGAGAAACGCTGGCTGAAAAAGCGGTATCGGCTTTCTTGTTGCGTGACTTTCAATCTAAGAGATGAATTTTTCGTTTTACTCCGCGATAAACTTACGTAAAGTGATTTGTAATTATGTAAAAATAAAAATGATCCTGGTACATTAATCCTGTGTAATTTCTGTCTTTGAACTGTCGCTAGACGGAATTTTTAAATTATCTCTAAATATAACTAACTTGCTTCCAACTTGTTTCCAAAAAATGTGAGGGAAATGTTATTCGTTCATTAAAATATGTTTATCAAATCCATAAAAATTATAACTCGTAAAGTGAACATAGTTTAACCTACATCGTATATTCAAAAAAGGATATAAGATTGAGTATTCTTGTAAATTCGTTTCGACCTTATTAGAAAATTGAGTTTTTATCAAGCTCATAAAAATTGTAGGTGCTTAAATTAAAATTAACGAGCAAATATTAGAAGATATACCTCTTTGAGGGCAAGTCTTATGATCGTTTTTGTGAAGGAAATAAGTATAGCTTGTTTTCAAATGCCAATGAGACATCTATTTTGAAAAAGGGCACGAGTCACGAGTTTTGAGACATATTATAGATCTGTAGAGCTTCTTTCCCTTGATGAAACATCCGAAACTCGATTCGCGTCACTTTCGCAACGACCATGAATCGTCTGTCTTGACAAAGTTTCGACTATGACGCCTACGAAAATCGCCAGAAAGCGTAACGTGTCGAGTCTGCTCTTCGAGGGCAAATCCGCTTTGCGCCTTCTGTGCGTGGAATTACGTGCGCACGTCGCACGCACGCGGCATTATCGCGCTCGGGGCACGTCGATCGATGTTTTTCCGGGACAAGGATGTAGTCCCGGTGGCGAGGGTGAGAGCAAGGGAATCAACGTCGATTTTTGACAGGAGAGAATCGGGATCAATGGGAAATTTGCACGGTTAAACGGATTACAGATGTTTTCAGGCCCGGGCGGCACAATAGCACGGGCCCTGAAAGTCGTCTCCGAGGTGCTTTCCCGATTCGCATTCAGAAGAATCAAAAATTCCGCGCCACTCCTCCTACTCCCTATCCGACCGTAGGCGCCCCTTTCATCCTTCCCTCCCTCTCTTCCTTCTACTGCGTTTCTCTTCGCTCACCCCATCTGCCTGTCTTCGCGCTTGTCAAGAACGATAGTCCGTCTACATCGCGACACATTTGGAATATTTTCGATGAGTATGAATAATCCGTGATCTCTAATGCCATTCCTCATTTTTCTCCCCATCTGCTTCTTTTTACGACGCGTCGGTCCTCCCTTTGGATTTGTTGCGTGATCCCATGCGCGCACAAGAGGAATGGGTCGAAAATCACTGCTGCACACTCAGCATACGCACTTAATGATAATCGTTATTTTTTTTAAAGATCGATAACGCTCAGTTTTTGCAACTTTTGTGACAAGTATTCTGAGACGAAAAGAGAACGAAAATAAATGTCTGCCATATCTGCGTTTAAATTAAAAACGTCGACTGTAAATCGCAGTAAAAGGATTATTTATTATTAATACACACACATGCACACAAACACAAGTTTCTTTGAGATAGCTTATAAAAATATGATATGTATATCCATGGAGTAGTATGAATAACCCATTTAGATATTGCGCTAGCAACGTCGTCGGTTATTAGTGTAAAAAGAGGGAAAGAGAGAAGGAGGAGAGGGAGTTTAGTGGACGCGAATGCGTGATTAAGGTCGGTGTTGCACTTGTTACAAAGTTGTCAGGGACCTATTTGTGATCGGCGGACCGTCGAAAATCAAAGCAACGGCAAACGACTGCGGCACTATCGTCTTCCTTTGCTCATCCGCTCGTCTTGTTTTGTTTGCTCGTTTGTTCGATACCTCGGACACACGCCAGGAGCCCTTCTGGGACTTGGCTGCGCTCCCGGGCGATGCTCTCGGCCGTCTTGCGGTCCAGATCGGACGAATCAGCAGTTCCTCTTTAAAACAATTTCTGGCATGGAACTGCTTGTTTGTACGCAAACTTGTCGCTCGGCGAGCTGAACTCAATCTGAGAGATATTTTAAAATGTATAATACGATAACTCTCTTCACAAGAATTAGTTTAGCATCAGGTGACTTTAGGATGACAATAAAATTCAACTAAAAAAATACATATATATAAACGATTTGATTGATTATGTAAGGAGTATTATGCAAAATTAATTAACAATTTCGAACCGCTTGGAATAAATTGAAAAATTTAACATTAATACTTGGGTTAAATTTAAGTATAGAAAAATTATGTTCCATCCAGAGAAAGGTAAACCTTTATAGTATGTTTTTTTTTTTAAATTCTGCGTTTTGCCTTTGTATAATACACAATATAATATTGTGTTCTATGTATTGTATCTCAAATCCTCGACAAATTCCATCGAGTTCAATCGCATGGCAAAGGCGACAAAAAAAAGGGTTTATCCCCGTTACACTTGTTCGTTGCTATTTCTTTCCCGTTTCACCTGTTCTTAAGCGTAACGTATGAAAAAAGGCTTCACATATCACAAGCAGCAGTATTTCCGTCTTCGTAATCCAGATACAACGAGAAGTTTTTTTGATCGCGCGGCAAAAAAACGCAAAAAAGAGGCGCCCCACCGAAAAAAGTAGCGCGATCGATGCACGAAACGGATCCATCGTATTTGCAGTCTCACCCTTATCTATAATTTTCCGGCGTTTTTTTGTTATTTTTTTCGATTTATTACACTCTTTTTGCTTGTGTGTTCGTCCGCGGTACGTGTATGCCTATTATGGACAAGGAGTTTTCCCAAAAAATTTTCAGATTTATCAACTAAGGTCGAACTACGATCGACACGAAACATTGAGATTTTAATTTTGATTTTAATTAATTTAATTAATTTTGTTTAATATTGAACTTTGATGATTTTCTCAAGTACTTTTAAAAACAAAAAGGTATCAAGAATAACTGCACAATTATTTATATTATACTTACATATTAGAAAAAATTGTGTGTGGTGTATATATATATATATATATATATATATATATATATATATATATATATATACCTATATATATATATATAATATATTTAAAAATCACTTTTTCTTCTTCCATCATTCTTTTCTTCTTTTCAATTCGAAAGTAGAGCATATTTAAATATCGCAAAAATTACCCAAAGTAATTCCTTTGATCTCCGCCCGTTTTTTAGTGCCTAGATAAAAACGAGCATACGTCACGAGTTGGTTTGCCGCCCGCACGCGTCCCCGCAGTACAAAAAGAGCGGGCTTTTGATATTTCCTAATCTGTAACACCTTTCGTCTCGTTGTTCGAGGCGTGTGCCACTCGAAGAAAGGGGGTTTCCGCTTTGCGGCTTGACGCGGCCGTATGGTTCCGTGGGCCCCATTGCTTTGTTGCTCGAGCCAATTTGAGTATTGAACTGCGATCGAGAAAGGGGTTCGAGACTGTAATGCCTCTTCGACCTCCTACCCCTTTCTCCTACCTTTTACAATTCTCTCGCGTTTGTACATACATATAAATCTACCTACGATAGCATTGTCGGCGGTATTGAGCCATCAAAATATTAAGGGTAGTGGCGCGTTCGTCACTTACAGGTGCATTAGGTTTTTGTAGACGACCTCTCATTGTGCCGTCGTGTTTCTCCGCTTCGGAAAAAAGGGGTTCGATGCCGACGGATTTCCCCATTGATCGTCCCTCGTTACTCTGCCGATCGATTTACATCGCGTGATTTTCTCGCTACGTATAATGGGCGGCGACGAGTATTTGTAGGGAAGAGTCTCATTCATGTAATCAGGTTCAAAGGCAATATTAATCTCACTCGTTAGACAACTCCACGTGAATTTCGCTTTTATTCAAGATTAATCGTCAACATTATACAAATATAATGTTGCAATAAATTCAAATGAAATCTTCACTAAAGATAAAGATTGATTCTCGAATATTTCGTTATTATCAATTTCACTCTTATCCATGCTGTCCACTCTAATCCATGCGAATTTCACGCTCGGACAGTATACAGAGAACATAAGTTGAAACTTTGATTTTACAGCGTAACCATGCATAGTCGACGGTGTATTTATAGCTCGATATACATCAGCATACGCAATTTGATGTGATTAAGAAAAATTGCACCTGGACACGTTGCACGGCTAATATGTCGAGCGCGAAACAATGTATACGTATCGAGAGTAATACGTCTTGCGAAAATTTATCGGGGGCCGAGGGATTATCGACAGGTGCGCTGGCACGGCTCTCTTTTCTCTCTTTTGAACCCGAGGAAGGGTTCGAAAGGCGGCCCGTTTAGCAGGCCCATTGATCGTACGCTATGTTTATCGATCGATTTGCGTAACTTTTCTCCCGTTGTACCCTCTCTTCGCGGGTAACTCTTCCGGTTGCTTGATTGAAAGGCTCAATAATGCGTTCTTAATAACTCGGTTTACGATCGGCCACGCCGAACTTGACGTTAATACTCCTTAAAATTGTTCTCGCTGGAAGAAAGTATCGTTTAGCATTGAGCTTGTTACATTCAATTAATTTACGTAATAGTTACATGATGCAAATAAATATAGACGTTTTTCGAAGAAATGTACCGTGAACATTTAAATTTGTTATATTATGCCGAAGGATAATTTTTTATAATCTCATAATTATATAAAACAAAAGCTTCTATGCTAATTTAAAATTAATTCTGCAAAATTTCTCTTTCAGTAGAAAGATAAACAGCTCATATTTTTCTGCGGTAAAAAAGAATTTTCATGCAGAGAATCCTATTACTATTGTAGAACTGAAAACGCGTTTGTTTCTTCAGGTTAACGCACCTGCAAACACTTAGACTCTGTTACCCTCGACCAGAAAGAAGACCTGAAATTTCGAGAATTACTATCGACAATTTTTAGGCTGTTTCCCGGTCACGCGGTCACCCGCTCACCTGGCCGTCGATGACGCGACAGAAAAACACCCCTCCGCTCAGTGGTGGGGGGCATATCTCGGAGGGCCCGCGTACCCGCTGGACCCCCATGAGTTCCCATGACCTCGACCGACCCGAAGATCGAAAGAGGGAGGAGAGTGCACTACGCGACTCAGACATCGGTCAGAGGTCACGCATATGTTTCGTGGCCGTTGCCGTGACTTCCTGCATTTTTGAGAAATTTTCCCAAAAACTTTCCCTCAACTCGTCCTGTCCAGTCGCGAGACCACACCGGGCTCGTACAAGATGGACACTTACAACAAGTCCCCAATATACACATTGATAGGTAAACAAGGTGCTTTGTTCCCCTCTCCTTCTGCCCTCTGCTGTAATTTCCTCTTCTTTCAGCGACGGAACTTTCTTGGGAAAATAACGTTGCTGTTCGTCGATACCTTCAGATTTCAAAAGCCGCAAAATAGTCTTGATTTGGCGTAAATGGATGTGATACTTTTTTGACAGATATGTCACGCGGCTAGTTTTTATTTGATCGACCATTGAATTACTTTAATTAACCCTAATCCCTCCAACCAGGGTTGTTCATCCCCATTTCTCAGGGTTGTTTCTCCCCATTTCTAAAAGTCGTTAGTTGTGATGTGCGTTTTTCAACAAATAATTATAAAAAATATAAAAAAATATTTAAACAAATAATTTCCAAATTTTCTTTACATTGATTTTTAGTCGAAGGTATAAAGAGATTATAAACGGTTTTGTGAACTTTTTCGAAGCTATTATCATAGTGTAAAACGCAATGGACATGAAATACCCTGGTTGGATTAAGAAGGGATTAAGTTGCGGAAAAAATGTTGGAAGGATTAGGGTTAACTTTAACCTTTTCGGGCAAATGGTTTGATTTGTGTAGTTTGAGTTGCTGTTTCACTCTCTGCAGCCATCTTGGATTGATGATGAAGTGAGAAAATCTGTCAAATTCTTGCAAAGTACATAAAAAATGGTTTTTTAACGAAATAGTTCATAATCGATAGAGTAGGCTTGTAAAAGTTACTTTAAACTCCTTTATTGTTCGGATAATCCTTTATTGTTCGGATAATCCTTTATTGTTCGGATCCTAATACTTTAAACTCCTTTTTTGTTCGGATAAATAATCCATATGTGTCGAATTGAATTGCCAATCAAGGACGAAGATAAACTTGACAGTTATAAATTTGACAGTTGCCGAATTGAAATAAATATTTTTATTTTCACATATTCATTATATTTATAAATTATAACAAAATAGGAGTCTTTCATAATATTTTATTATTATAACAATTATCCTAAATATAAAAACACTATACTAAAACGAAACACTGTACATTGTAGAAATAATTTAGCTTTTTAACATTCTTTTTCAAGTCTTATAATTCACAATTTCACTAAGTGATGCTGTTTGTATTGTCAGTGTGGACCTGGCAATCGAGCAAATATGACTCTTAACATAGAAAGTATTTCTAGTATAGAATACGAAAACAAAAATACAGTTTACTTTCTACCATTTAATATTTTCAATAATGATTTGTTACTGTAATAAATCAAATAAATTGTGATTCATGGCATAAAAATATGCGGGTACACAAAGTACAGCCTTATATCATAAACAAAACTTATGACAGAAAAAGGACCTTAAGTTCTTGCAAAAGCAAATGCGTTTACTGTCTTTTATGAAAGAGTTGGATGAAAAAAATAAAATCTGGTAAGTTATTATAATGGAGTAAAATTTCTAAAATGTCACGAAGACGAATGCAACAACCTAAGCCTTTCCTTACGGAACTTAATCCCTTCTCCGTTGCTCGCTTTTCGAACCGTTCCATCCATTTGAGATTTTCTCTTTCGGCACATTCGATGTTTTTTGCATATAATTTTTTTCGTTTGCAAAAAAACTTTTCGACCAAAAACGAACTAGAACATCGCAATTCACACAAAATACTTCCGGCAGTTTTTTTCCTACATCGCGTCACATTTATCAGCTGAAAAAAAAGAGAAATGGAGTCAAATAAATAGTTCGTCCTACTCTGTCTTGTTTAACAATACTCGCGGGAAACGAAGGTTTATGTTAATGGGCTAATAAAATATCGTTTTTGCTACTCTGAAGTTATTTCATCATAAAAACTAGTTCACAGTTTGAATCAGTTTCGAAACGTTTCGAAAATCTTAGAATTTCTATACCTGAGTAACTCGGAAAGAGACAGAAAATGACTAGTTTTACGTGTTTATAGATTTAAAGATAAATATATGTTAGTAAATATATACTATACGAGTAAATATATACTATACAGTTATACATATATATAATGTAAAAACAAGCTATGTAATTTAATTGACGGAAGAAAACAAATACATTAAAGTTACAGTTATATTTGAGAACAATATAATATGACGTACGCATCACATTATTAAAAAAACTAATTTTATACGTGTATTCGCACTTATTTACTCTTGCTTCAAAATACATATTCACGACTTCAGACCTTTGCAAGTTTCTTCTAAAAAAGAATAAGTCATTCTTTCTTATCTGCTGCTCAAATAAAAACTTATTCATGTTATTCGAGTCAGATCTGACCGATGTAACGTGACACTGAATTTGAACCTTATTGAACGAATAACGCATTAAATATCTCACTCTTTTTCTGATATATATCTCTGATTGTGTCTACTTTGCTCTTTAAGATGGGCAGAATCGGGATCGATCGACGACGATATCGACGAGACACACTCGGACCTGCATGTTGTGCCTTTTTACATTTATCATAAAAGGACTATCGGTTGTCAGAAATATTTAGAAAGAGCTCGGTCCGCTATGCCTTGACACCCGTTTCTAATTCATCCGGCTATGCGGAGGTCGAGGTGGGTCGGGAAAAAAATATACCAAGTTGGCCCAACCGAGTACGCACGCTGGCGTTGTTATATATGACAGAAACATCAAGCCGTGACTGCGTTATACACGAATGACCGAAAATTCTTCGTATTACAAGAAACACGAGAGACAGACACTTTTCAATTTCTTTTTTCATATCGAAACTCAATTTGGTCACTCGACCTTGCTCTACTACCGTACTCGGTGTACATATATATATGGCATTTATTCTTATTGCGATAATATTCGGCAGAGTAATTTAAAATAGATGAAACTGTTGTATTGGGATCGATCGACGACGATATCGACACATTCGGACCTACTTGTTGTGCCTTTTTACATTTATTATAAAAGGACTATCGGTTGTCAGAAATATTTAAGATTTAGATAAGAAGAATTTAAGAAAGAACTCGGTCCACTATGCGGATATATATATTTAATAAAAAATATAATTGTGTTTCTAATGTATGAAGTGGAGTTGATTTTTGTAAAAAGAATTTAAATAAAATGGCCTTTTAAAAGAGCTCTATTCTACCTTCTGCAACTGTTGATAGAAAAGGACGATTTTATACACGATTAATTCACATTCCATGAAAATCTAATCCAAATTACAGATACTCGTGTCTAATTATTGTTCTAAAGTAGATATTCGACATACAGTTACCATCGCGAAGACTTTGCACACAGTATACGTTTTACATCCGAAAAAGATTGTTTCAACGCGCCGTTACGTCAGGATCCCACGGGATCCCTTCCGCCATCCGGTTAGAAAAATCGAAAATTAAATCCCCCGGATATATACGGCGTGGCGAAGTCGCGATGAATTTGGCATAAGGAAGCCACCAATTTTCTACGACCATCATTAATCTCCACACTTAAGTGGGAAAAATATTTGCATATCGAGTTACGTTGCGCCGTCAGGTCGAGAGCCGGCTTGATCAAGCGTCCCTTTGGGACAGAATAGGATGGAAGATAAGCGGAGGGTGAAAGAACGGAAGATCGATGCGGAACGTAAGAAGAGTTGAAAATTGTCTTGCAGTTCTGCGCGACGGTCTACGTCGATCATTGTCATTCAAACGATTTGTAAGCACGGTTAAAATTAGGGCAGCCTGGCAAGGCCCCCTTCTCGAGATCTTCGTACGCCTCCCTTCTCTCGCAACCCCCGTGACGAGGCAAGCGGTCGCACAACCACCGGTGTGTCCACCGTACTTAAACAAGGCAGGGAGGCACCGATACGAGACGAGAGAAAAAGGAAGGGAAAAAACGCGAAGGAGGGGGGGATGAATGTCACGCCAGTAAGACTCCGGACCATATGCAGATCCAGAGGCACAGATGCGACGCGTAACGTGCGTGCGGGAATCATTCCGGACCGGTTTTTTTGCCGGACTCGTGATCTGAACGCGGGCTGACCGACCCCCGTTTTGGACGTTCGTCGGAAAAAACGGCGCCGTTGGCTCGACCCCCTTTAATAAGGATGACGCGGTGACCGATCGCCGTCATTAAGCTCAATCGATTGCGGCGATTTGATAATCTCGTACATCCTGCGGTATATAACGCGACATCTCGTTATTATTCGGGCCAGGCGGATTTTCGCACGCAATTTCGAGCACATCCAGAACTCCAGGATTGATCCGCGGGCGGTGATTTCCTCGCAACATGTGTCTCGCAATGAGAGAAACGGGAGAACGAGGAGGAAAAGAGACCGCCGAGCGAGCCTCTGTCGTTAAGCGTTACATCGATATATCACGTCTGATCGTATTGGCAATTTCTCACGCACGAGCGCTGCACTTGGCGAAAAGAAAAAACAGGCGGCAGGAAAAAACAAGTACAATATCGTGGTACTGGACTAGACCCAACGACGTGTCCATCTCTCTCTCTCTTTCTCTCTCATATCCCGCAGTTTGTTACTATTATTATTGTCGTTATTGCAGGCGATTGCGTGGACGTGGGATTCGTGACGAGGTTCCGCGACACGTTCAGGATCGGCGACGGAGACAATCCGCGCCGCCGATCCGATCGGTTACAGTTCCCCCGAAGACGCAAAACGGCCGCGATCCACGCTCCGCTGCTTTTAGGTATATTGGAAGTGAGGCCAGGCGACGGAATGGTCTACGCCGTGCCGTTTCGCGCCACGCTTGGTCGCTCCTAATCATAATGAAACGTGCCAAGGCACCTACTTACGCGGACACCTTAAAAGCGATTTCTATCTGCGCGCTTGTCGGTACCGCCCGTGTTTCGCCCTCTTTTCCCTGTTTCTTTTTTCTTCTTTTTTTCGGATCTTTTCTTGCGTTCACAGCTCATCCGCGACAAGATATCACACCGTGATACCTCGGTACAAATGATTTAGGACCTTGGTCGCTCAAAATGATGGAGCGGCGGACAATCTTCTATTTCTATCTTTGACTATTGCGCAGCTTTGGAAGATTTTTGCTCGCACACCAGGTGATGAATCGCGAAATTTTAGCAGTTATTAGTGATTAAAGAATAAATAAAAGAATTAATAAGAATAATCATAATTGACATGCATAACGGCAATCAGAAAGACTTATTTAAAAAACTATTATTTTATATTATTTTATATTTTTTAAACATTTTCTGAGAAATAAATAATTAACGTATTCTGAGAAATAAGTAAGAGTGACGATTTCAATGTCTAAATTTTTTAAATGCTTCAATTATCTTATTTGAAAGTTCTCTTAATTGAAATTTGATGAAATTTTTTAAATAAATAATCTACAAATTGAATTTGTAGATTATTCAATGTGAAGCTTTATATATTAGTCAGACAAAGAGACATCTTCAAACACGTGTAAATGAACATTGTAATGACATAAAGAAGCATAGCGACGGTTTCTCTGTTGTTAGTAAGCATCGCGTCTCACAGCCTCATGATTTTGACTGGAAAAAACCTGAAATTTTACATAAAGAACCGAACACTAAAAATCGAGAGATTGCTGAAATGTTTTTGATAAAGAAATATCGACACTATAAATTTGCAGAGTGACACTGAAAAATTCACAGCAGTGTATGATAACGTCATTGATGTTATTTAATTTCCGCATCATTTTTAACATTCGGAATATCTTGTCGTTCTAACTGTTATTATCTTTCGCCATATCTGTATTGTTTACATGACTTTACTTTTCGACACATGACATTTATATTTATTATTTAATTTCTCTAACATTGGTTTCTGTGATTGCGTATTTATAACAGTTACTTGCGAAATGTCTTAAGAGTGTGACGTGCCACGAAGTGATGCTGCTGTTTTTACTAATTTTGACTGAATCTTGTTCTACGACGCAGAATATGTGAGTTTTATTATAATTAATTTGATTAATTGTACACGTTTCTAGCTGTTACTGAGATATTCCTTGATTTTAACTAGCTGTTAGATTGATGTAGTTGAGCGCAATGTCAACGTGACAGATGTTTACATGTGTTTTCCATCCGCATATTCTTATGTAAAACTTTATACACTTGATAAGGACCCAAATCGAAACGTAGTGTTGATTTAATTAATAAAATTGGCCAAACGGGTTGAAGAAAATTGAAATCTGAGAAATTTCTTTAATGTTAAAAAATGAAAGTGATCATAGATATTTATATGCGCATTTGTCGAAAATTACAAGAACGATTAAGTGTTTGCAAGAAATTGTATGCTAAAAACTCGCGGTTCTAGATTCTTTGTTACAATAGCTTAATGTTTATTATGTGTGTACAGAAAGGAATTAAAGATATTACGCAACGATAAGTCTGAATAATGAGTCTCTTCGCACGCTGTGCATTTTGATCGAAGGACATCTTCAAAGAGCGAGAGGTGTCCTAGCGCGAAAATGTTTTAGAAACGCAGACATATGGCAGCCGTGAACCGAAGCGTATAGTTTCTTTCCGCTTGACTCGCACGAAGGGGCCCGCTTCTGAAAAATTGCCTTTTTTTAACTTATTTTTCTCTCTCTCTACCTCCAGATTTGAAATTTCCCCTCCTGTTTGCGTTCTACGTCATCTATTTGTGCGAATAACTAGATAATTATCATCGCGGGTCGGGAAAGTCCGTTGTTTTCTGTCACGATTTGCTTTGTCCGCAAGTTGCGCAAAGTCCTCGCTTAAATTAAAATTTCACGGTGTGCTGCGATCAGTATTCTACCGCAATTCCATGAACATTTCATAATATTGCGCATACAAACTGGGTTATCCATTTAACTGAAAAGGCTCTTTAATCTCTTGCTTTAACAAAGTAATCGCGAAGACATTATGCTCGAATATTTAATAGTGTCTTAATTAATATATTAACCGAAAGATACCGTCTCACGTCGAATGTGTAACAACAATCTTTCGAAAGAGATATCATAGCGTGTCTTATCTTATTTTACGATAGAAAATTAGATTTTTTTTTTAAATATTTTCAGAGCAAAGTTTTTTTTTCCTGAGAGATGAGAATATCAAAGAAACATTTGACTCTTTTCCACTTATTGGAAGAAGCTAAGTATATTTAAAAAGTATATTTTAATTAACAAATTAAAAAAGGACATAACTAATTATAATTATAATTTTCTATACATCCCCCTCTCTGAAACATACTTATTATGTATTTTGCATTATTGTTCGTGTTGTCTATGTGGAACAAATTAATGATTACTAAAGGAAAGAAAAATAAAACGAAAATCAGTTGTGATTGATCCGACACTTAAATATCCAACGACAAACAGGGTGGCTCATGTATGCCCGCACCCACCACTCCCGACATATTTCCATTTTCGTCTCCCCTTATTAGAAAATCCGCCGCTTCACTCCACGAGCTTTTTTTAGAACCATTCGTGTCAATACATCCGACTGTTCGTAAGTGTCGGCACGCGGGAAAAAACTAGAAGTTAACGCGACAGAGGGTGGAAAAAGAGGCTTGAGAAGTACAGTTTGGTTTCGAAAAAAAGGGGCAGGTGACATCAACAACGGGTGGTTAGAACATGTCGCAAAAAAGTCGGTCAACCGCAGACAGATCGGCTGACTACCGAGAGAGATAGATAGATCGGGGAGGGGTGGAAAGAGGCGAAAAAATGAGAGTTCGGGATGAAAGGAAAAACTAATTGAGTCATTGCGACGTCTCGGGAAAAGCAAAAACGCGACACGCTTCTTTTTCTCAGTGACATTTAAAGCTAAGCTTTTTTTATCATTAAAATCAAGATCTTTAATCAAGATCAAGAGCTTGTATTAAGGAGGGTGAATCGGATTTTCGAAAGTCGTTCATCGGCGCAACTCGTGTCAACTCTTCGTTGAAAGGCAGCTAGTCTTACGTCTGATCATTTCTTATAGAAAGCTGCAAAATCTTCAATTCTAATCCGATTCACCCCCTCATTCTATTCGCTACTGGCGAACGGTGTTCTTCTTCTGTTCCGAGGTTTGCTGATTCGAATGTTGGGAGCATGTGTCGTGACCTGGTAGAGATATACAAAATAATAGCTGTCTCTTTTCGACAAAGGGGAAATAGGTGAAAATCGAAGCTGCGTTTATGGAGACGTAACATGGAGACGGCGCGTTTGACAAATTTCGACTCTCATCGAGCAGAGGCGGTCCACGTGTTTCCGTTACAATGCGAAAAGATTATCCCCGAACCGAGTTTACGGAACGAGCGGAAGAGAGGCGATGACGAGGAACAATGGAGTCTGGAAATAAGGAAAACGATGCGTCACCTTGCACCCGGGCGGATTTTTCGGTGTTCGGCCGAGGGAGGAGCAACAGAAGGCAACTACGTATGACGATGCGTTTTCCTCGGCACGAACGATCTATCCTCGGGATGGGAGCGAACGAGAGTCGACTGTTCAAATCGAATGAGAAAATTCGAGTAATTACGAACCGGAGCGCTGAATACGGTGCGAAGGCCGGCCCAAGGGCGCGTCGTTTCTCGAATAACAAGCGGGAAACTTGGGGAAAGTTTCGGACAAGAGAGCTTATGCAAATTTTTAGATATACTTAAAAATTTATGTAGAAAAACTTTTATCTTTTCATTGAAGGCGGGAGTTCTTGGTCGTGATATCGATCCGCAGCAATCATTACGGCAATTATACAATGTTGTTATGAAATTATATATTTTATTATATATATAATATTGATATGAAATTATATATTTTATTATATATATTACATTGATATGATATTGTTACTAAATATAAAAACTCTCATAAGTATCATAAGCTTTTTATATTCAAGTTTTTTTGGAAAAGTAGCACCTCATTTAATACCATGTTTAGTCACGGCGAACGTTTCTGGATCAATGTACCAGAAATGATAAGACATGAAAGATATTGAGATTTTGCAAATCTATTAGAGAGAGAATGACAGACGAAAAACGCAAGATAAACGCGAGAGAATAACTTCAAAAGAATACATGCAACTCTCTTTTTTGACGAATTAAAGAAATGCGTCGCGTGAGTTGACGAGCGAAATAAAATCATAGTCATATATAATGACGACTCGTGATTAATTAATTCGTGATTAACTCGTGATTAATCTTTACAGTTATTGTCGGTGTCAACGTGGATGTCCATCCATTACGCATGGATATACATGTGCACGAGAAAAAGAGAAAGAGAGAGAGGTAGGCTAGGTAAAGTTCACATTCCATATACGATTGATCACGTGGAGAACAGGTTTCAGCTCGCCAGTTTTCGGCCCGATCGAAAAAAACTGGCAAAAAGCGTATTCTATTCTCCAGACAAGTCGATTAGCATTGAGTCATGATGACCGCCGCGTGACGATCGTTCTTTTCTTTTTCTTCTCTCTCGCGAAATTTATATGTCGCTACTTGCAGACGCAAATGCAAAGTGATTAAACGCCAACGAAAGATTTTTCTCTCTTGCCTTTCTCACGCGAAATTTTCGTCGAGTATTTATATCTTTAGTCGATACGACGATGCTTTTTCGGCAGTTCATAAATCGTCGAGCGGTAACTGTGTGCTGGCCCGAGGGATGACGGACAGGGGAATGTTTCAGGGTGAAATAGGGTGGAAGGGTGCAGATATCGCTACTTAATTACTGTTGCTTTAACCATCGAACGTGAATCAATTTATAGCGAGCAATACACTTGTGAGAAGAAGTCTTGATACATAATTTGAGAGCTACTTGTCTCTCGTCCCCCCTCGCTACTCGACCATTAGACGAAGTTTTTTCGCTGTCCGGTTGCAAACTAGCTCGTTTCTCCCTCTTCTCTCACTCCGGCATCTGTCGGTGCCGGTTTATAAGGGAAAACATTGGAATCATACATTTATATGATAAATGTAAATATCGTCGGACAAGTTTGTTGAGAAGAAAATGGTCGTTTCCGCGAGCGGAGGAAGCGGAGACGGTAAACAACGGATAATGACGGGTAGTATCGAGCGATCGCGAACTATTATTCTGATTTATAGATGCCCGTGGACGGTTCGCGAACTCCCTACTGGTCGCAAGATAATTACACGTGCTCTTCGACAACCCGCGATCTCGATCGATTGGCCGATAGACCGATAGACCAACCGACCGACCAACCAACCAACCTATGCGATGCTTTAGAAACGTTTACGACGAAACGTCATCAGCGCGCGACTCGTTTTTTTTTTCTTTCGATCATGATGCGAAAAAAACGATTACTCGTGATGGTCCTCATCGAGCTCTAGCCGGGGATAGAGTAACGGAGTAATCTTGCACCCGTAAAATAGACGCCGGTCTAGAAGCGTGAGAGAAGTAGAGGAGGAGCTAAAGGGGAGGGAGACGAGCAGAGAGGATGGAGACACGAGCGAACGACGAAGACACAGTGATCTCGCAGTGGTATGAAAGAGCGGCAGGAGATAGAGAGACGAGGAGAGAAAGAGAGAGGGAGGAAGAGAAAATGCGCGTGAACTAGAGAGATGGTGGTACGGAGGACGCGATGTACCCGCTTAATTATCCCTCCGTGCCTCTCTCACGTATGCGCCTAGCCTCCACGCTTGTCTCTCAGTCGCTCCACCATCGTCGTCGTCGTCATCATCGTCGTCGTCGTCGCCGTCCGTCGTCGTCGTCGTAGGGAGAGAAGCAGCAGCCTCTCTCGCTGATGGTGGGGGATCGGTTGTACGCGCGACGGCCGCAGGAGCAAGCGAGATGGTGCGCCGTCGTAGCGCGCTCGGCTTAGCCGGTGGCTTGGTGAGAGAGAAGCCCTGGTGGGGATACTGCACGCTCCGGCCGTTCCGAGGGCCGCCACGGCGGCGCAAAACATTCAGTCGGCAAAAAGTAGCCAAGGGGTGAGCATCACCCTGAGGTAGCCACGGAGCACACGCACAACCGAGCGAAGAGAACGGAATATATCGCAGCCGCAGCCGGTGACGCTCCGATTTCTGTCAGGGAGTTTGTTTTTCGTGTGCGTAACATCCGGAAGATACAGAGGAGAGGACGACATCATCTTGGCTTTGCAATTCCTGTCCTGTTTCTTTTTTTTTTTAAATCGGTGCGTAAAATTGTCCGCGCGAATATAGCGCGACGACAACAACGGCGCTTCGCGACCGACGACGAGAGTGAACACCGTTCGCGAGTGCGCGTTTCTCATTCTCACCCCGTGTCTTTCTTCCAACCCTCTCTTCCTTTCCCTCTCTCTTTAAATACGTTTCTTCAATCGCGGCTGCGTTCGCCGTCCGCGACATCGCGCGTGCCACCCCGCGAGGTGCGCGCGCGAGATCGAGGGAGATGAGCGGGATTGTCGTCACGGATCGGACAAGAGATCGATGAATCGTCCTTACACCGGCGTGTTGCGCCGACAACAGGTCCGTTGTGGATCGCGACATCGATAGTCCTGCTGAAAGATCGGCGATAATGAGTCGCGAGACCGCGCGAAGCCGCGACGTCGTGCAAGGTCGTCGCAGCAGCTGAGACTTTCAAAGTGCGGGACACGTCAAGGTCAGCAGCCCCGCGCGTTCCTCCGCGCGTGTCCTGCGCCGCCGAACGACCACGGCGACGACAACGACAACGGCAACCACGACGACGACGACGACGACGACAACAATAAGGAGGTGGAGGAGGAGGAGGATCGCGACCACGACGAGGAGGCCGAGGACGCGGAATTGGAGACCCGGTCTGGTGGCGGTGCCGCGGGAGAACCGCGGCCGAAGGACCAGCCACGATCGGCATGGAGGTGCGCGCGATGGAGTACCGTCCCGTGGTGCCCGCGGGGGTGATGCCCGGACTCCATCAGGACTATCACGCCGCTATTCCGGACCTCAGCCCGCCGAGGAGCCAGGGCTCCTCCACCGGCGGCGCTTCCTCGATCGGCGACTACGCGCCGCGAATGTACACGCCGCCCACGCCGCCCACGCCGCACGAGGACGAGAAGGTAAAGAACACGAGGGAGTATCGAGCGTATTCCCGATGATCTTCCGTCCACGATTTCACCCGACTCGCGCCACTAATTGTAAGATCTAAGAGATCTGAACGAAAGAACAAGTGGCTTACGAAGCTGCCTTAGAAAAGGTTTCCCGACAAGAAAGAAACGTTTTCGCTCATGACGAAGAAGGTTCTGTACAATCATAGTCCCTTCACTCGTTTATTTCTCTTTTTTTTAAGAATTTGAGAAGATGCAAATGTAATTTGCTCAACTTCAAGATTAATTCTTGTATTCTTAAAAGAGCGGGTTAAACCGCTGTTGCGCGCGCGCCGAAGTCTTCAATTTATCTGCGCCACTTGTCCCTTTATTTGGCATTGAGAGCTGAAGCGCGCGGCATTATGAGCGAGATTACTTGCGCGAGAGAGATCCGTATGATTAAGATTGCGCGAAATATCTTTTGAAAGGAAAGTGGAAGATTCAAATTCACTTTTGTTCACTTACTTTTTTACTCAATACTCGTGTTATGGCAATCATACATGTACTCAAATCTAAAGAAAGTAACATATAATTACTCTACAAATTTCGTAGATTCGCTAATAATTATTTTCGCATGAAACTTGTTCCGTTAATCAACATGCTTGTAATTTCATTAAAATATGTCTCAGGCTCTAAACGCGTTAATAATACTGATATATATCACATGAAATAATAAGTTTAACATAAATATAAGTAACTTTTTCCAGATGCCTTTAAATAAAGAATGATATCATAAAATAAATTGTGTCTCACGTTTGAGATTTTCTAGTAACTTATATCGTAATACTTTATTACAGCCTTGATCTTTTGGCTGGTAATTGAATACACAATTAGTATTTAAAACTGTTAAGAATGCAATTTTGAGAGATATCTTCGATAAACTGCTCCAACTTGAGAAAAGAGCACCGGTGCAATTAAATGAAATCATATAATATGCAAAATCGTAAATTGCCAAGTTATGCGCAAAATTATGAATGTAAATGTAGGAATATAAGAGTGATGACGTCTGAGTCGTATCGTGGTACCATTTGCGCGCTGACGACTATGAAAAATGGAACGACGGTGCGCGGATATTCGTCAATTCCTCGCAACAATAAGCGCGAAATAGACCCATAAAGCGTCCGAGTGAAATCGGCGTCAACCACGAATTTTCAACGTGACACGCGGCGTTATTCGATCTCGTATTTCGGAAACTTGCGAAATTTTATCGGATCATGAGACTCTCGAAGTGATTGAAGACGAGTAACACATATATATCGAGAAAAGATCTGTTTTACCTGAAAAAAAATTAATTAACCAAAAAAATCATCAAATTAGATTAACAAAATGTCAATCAGCTTTTCCAATGAAATTGCGTTAAAAAATATCTAACTGCACTGCATTCTTTTAATTAAATATTAAATTAATGTTTATGTATATACATATTTACAACTTGATTCTATCTAGATTTTTTCAACACATGAAAAATGATAAATTAACGATATTTAGAAACGTTATAATTGAAACAAAGTGCTATTCAAAGTGCTATTATGTGAAATGGTATAAAAGAATAGTTTGAAATTTTGATTCTGAAGATTACACACTTAATCTGATTATTTCTCTCATTCTCTCCTTTTCTTTATTTCTTGGGAGACGAGCCGCGGCACAGACTGCTTATGAAATAAATGTTACCCGAGAGTGAGTAAAAATTTTGGAGCAAGAATACAACAAAAATCATAAGTTTGGGGAAAACTTATAACATAAACTAGTGATCTTTCTTCGATTCAATATCTATGCTAAAACGTAAATGATTAGCTCGAGTGCATCAAAATATTCTGAAACACGGCCGATTAACATGCCATCGCACACGATTTGATTAAGTGATTTATGTACATAAATATTCATGACATAGGCCAAAATAATTTTTTAGACTATCAATTTTTGAGAATGACAAATATTTCATCTGCAAGACGTTTTATTTTGCAATCGCTACTACGCAGCTTTTTTTAATTAAAACTCCTGGAGATTGTTATAAATGCCTATTAAAATGAATCGACGCCAAAACCTTCAGATTCTCAAACCATCTGACTTGACCACATAACATATTACGTAACTGCACGCAAACAATTATTATTTACGCTTAATAAAAAAAACTCACGATAAAAGGTCGGTGATGCCTTGAAACGGGCGATATTCGCGGGCTTAGTCCTCGAGAGCCCATAAAAAGTCAATCCACTCTTAACTGCTTTCTTGTAAGTAAGTTTCGTAGCACCCCGTCGCGCGAACGTTGTCTCTCGTGAGAGGATTACGGGGATCGAATTAGACATCCTTGCTCCTAAAATGCGCACGGCCGCGCGAAGAAGCCTCGGCATCGCAGGTCTGGGAGAGATCAGATTATCACGCTGAAGTCATGAATAAATGTAAATCGGTGTAATACGATCTCTTAGTTCTTCGGAATTTTTCTGGCAGACTCGCGAGACAAGGGATTCATCGCGCTGGAGAAATAAAGTCGACCGCACAGGGATGCGTTCGTGATGCTACTTTGTGAATTTTCTCATCTATTACTATTAATTGCTACGGAAATAAATAGAAAAGCTATTGTACGCGGATTTATTCAAAATTACGAGAGAACGCGTATGGAAATTGATGTGAAGTGAAATCTAAACGAATGATTTCTATTTGATTTATAATTTTTCTTCGGAGCTGAATTCGCTGGGAAATCGTAAATTTTCTTAACGGATTTGCTGAGAATGAGTCTATCTCGAGTTGAAAATCCGCAGATGAAAGGCGGTGTCAGGATATGCTCCACATGAAAGGAAATGAAATAAAACGCGATGTAAGTCGTAAGAAAATTAACATTGATCGATCCTGATCGGTCTTCTTACTTCGTATAAGAACTCACGGCATGTCCCAGATATTCGTAGGAAGCAGGATTCTGTAAGGCCGCCTGTCTTAAGAATGCTTTCACAGTGCGCAATTTTCCAGAACCGTACGACAATAACGCTGTCACAATAAGGGCTTCTATGAGGCGCGCGGCCCGCTGGAAAACGAAAAAGATAATCTGCTCGGGGTACAGAAATAAACGATACGATCGACTCCCCGTGTATCGAAGCATCTTCTTTCTTCTTTCTCTTTTTCTTCCCATCCCTTTTTCTCACTTTCCTCACTGCTCCTCATCTTTCATTCGATGGTGGGGGCGAGTCTTGAATGGCCTGTGAGGAAGGAGCGTACTACGAATTGAAAAGGGATGGCAGGGAAGCGGGAAGTGGGAATTGGAGGGAGGGAAGGATAGAGGAGAGCAGGAGCTCTATACTTTTCTTCGCATTCGTCGAGTAATTCCATTTGTGCGTCACTGAGATTCTGAAACTTGACCTGTTAAAAAGTCTTTTTCCAGCGGCTCTTGTTCGCCGAGCTGCAAACGTCGTCTTGTAAGAAAGTAAAGCAGGGATCTGCGGGGTCCCTGATTCTCGTCGATTCGGAAAATTGTCGAAATATTGTGGCAGATTTGATCGCTGGACTTAAGAGTGCGGTGTTACGCGTTTGTTCGAAGCAGTTTTCGAGCGCGTCGAGAGAAACTGTTACTTTCAGCTCGAGTGTTTCACCTCCTTCGTGTACTCGAGCTAATGTAGATCATATTTTGTTATTAAACAGAAACAGCCTTCGCATTTCACAGGCTTTCAGCTAAAGTTGCAATAAAAAGGGAGGAAGGCCGCGAAAAGGAATATCGTTAATTCACTTCGGTACTGCGTTTTAATAACTCTTTCGTCACCAGGGTGGAGTCTCGTTTCGTTTGTACGTCGACGAGATCGCGTAACTCGATGCACTGGAAAAAGTCCTTTTGTCCCGAATGCACGTCGTCCGCTTCGTAGAAAATTGCAGAGAAACTCGGGAGAAACGGAACGAAGCGCAATGCAGTGCTTTGCACAATGGGAAAAATAACGAAACCAGCGCAAATCGACAGGAGAATTAATTTCGGTAACGAGCGTCTAGGGAGAGCGATTTTTTGGGAAATTTCATGCAAATTACTTTACGATCGCTTTCTCATGTTCGAAAACTTATACCGTTAGAACTGAAAATTGTTTATACGATATACGAATAACATTGAGCTTTATATATATATTCGCTTCTTTCTCAATGATGATAACCGAATAATTTTGCATTCTATTATTCCTTGAATATTTGAACATGGATTTTTAATATCTCTACGTTCTCTTGACATTACGTCAATTAATTACAATTAGATCACTCTTAATTATCTTCGAATTCTAACGCGCTATCTTTATTAAATTGCGCAATATAAATTGTGTCATCGCGCGTTTATTTTTCATTCTGAAGCTGATGCTTTGATAACTTCAAGTAAATTTGAAGAAAGCGGATCTCACTTTTGCTCGTGCGGTCGTAAATAGAAAATAAAGATTTGTAGCATATATTAAGCGCGAGACCCTTTTCTTCTCTGAGGATACAGGATACCATATTTCTCCTACGGAAGTTATAAAAAAGCGTCGCGTTCGACGAAGTTGAGATAGTAGAACTCACACGCGTTTCTATTTCTAGTACTTACGAAAAAAAAAGAAACGTAAAGACAGAGAGAAAGAGAGTGAGAAAGAAGAAGGAACAATTTCTTCTTTTATATTCCGACCGTGATGAAAATGTTCATAATAATGAAAATTGCATTAAAAGCAATGATTCCGCCACAGTACGCAGTTACTTAAAACCAGCAGCGAAATGCTCGCCGTTTGGAAAATCCGTTAGATTTCGTCTCTAAACTTATTTTCAGCGGATTATCCACTTCTGGATAAGAGTGATACATAGAAAAAGTTAAATGTGCTAAATTAAACTTAGCATACATTCGACCCACAGATCATATCTTTGTATTAGTATAAACTATATTATTTCTTTGCAATGCAAGTGATTTTATTTTTTTTAAGATATTATTAGAAAAATGGAATACGCAATTTATGAAACGATTAAAGTCGTATTAAGATTAGGTAAATACGAGTCCTGTGCGTGTATATTTCGCGTGAGCTGAAGCTTACTGCTACGAGCAAACTACGTAACATTAATTAGAATGAAGTCTGGACGAAAATCATACGCGAATAAACTTGTGATTCATCTGACCAAATATTCCGTTTATGGAGGTATTCGTGCTTCACTTCTACGTACATAAGGATAAAACTTATTCACGTATACATATGCATAGTTTCTAAACACACGATATACGCGTATGTTGTATTTACAAGATTTGTGCGTGTGCATAATTACACTGTATTTACTTACTCTAGCTGCAACTTGACCGACGAATAGATACATGACATTTTCTACAATTTGAATTTAATTAGACCTAACATTTTATTATATTATAATAATACATATTATAATAATAGATTTAATGTATTTTTACGCATAAAAATAGAGATGTAGTGATAATAAATATATAAGTAATGTTTTATTATAAAGAATGATTATATACAAATTCGAAAGACTGTCCAATTCGTTCAAGCGACACGTATAAAATTCGAAAGACTCGATCGTCCTTGAATATCTCATCACGATACAGAAACGCTTTCTCGCTCAACGCAACTACAATCCACGATAATTTCTTGCCGTCGCTAACTCGTCGGAACAGAGTACGGTTGGTCAGAGACACCCCGTATACACGTATATACGCACAAAGGGTGGGACCGGTGGCGTAAAAGAACGGCGCTCCGAAACACGAGGCTAGCCTTCTGCCGTGCCGCTTCAGCTTTCATTAAGGAATCGTTAGCGCCGTCGCTCTCGTCGGCATCCTCCTCTTCGCCTCCACGGTCCGCTCCTCTTGCCTCGCTTCTCGCCTCCATCTTTTTTCCCTTTTTCTCCCCCTTCTCCTCTTTCGAACAAATATCGGCGCTCCGTTTTTTCGTTTTATCTTCGTGCTGCTCACCGTCGTTTCTCGCTCTTTTCCCCTTTTATAATTTTCTCCGTCCCTCTCTGGTCTCTTTCCCCTTTTCTCGTTTCAAACGGAAAATCGAACCGACGGTGTCGGCGACCGCATTGGAAATTTTCGTGCATTAAGATATCGAAGAAGGAAAGCAATTCAAAATTTTTATTGTTCATTTATTCCCTACACAGCTTCTGCTTCGACATTAAGAGACTTAACTTACTCCCTGTGTTCTAAGAAATCTTTTTTTTCATCTTGTTTTGATTTTAATTGTCGAAGATCGACATGTCGTAGCGAAACACCGACGCATGTTGGTGCTCCCAAAATTTCTTCGAAAAAGGTTGTACGCGTTCATACGCACCTTTACGAGGGGCGCAGATGGCCGCCGCATCTCGCCTCTTAGGGTGTGCGTGCACGCGTATGCGCCAGCTATTGCTAATAGAAAAAAAATCCTTCTCCCTAGGAGCCGGTCGCGGCAGTTATCATAGCCAAGGGATACCATCTCCCGATTTCAGCCGCGAACCTTTCTATCTCCAACACGCGCGCTACAAAAGGGTGGATCCTGCTTTGGACAAAGTACAGAGCGAAATATTTATCAAAAAACGTATCTTCTCGTAACGATATTCCCTATCTATCTACAGTTTATTTGCGACATACATACGTGTATTCATATTAACATGCTACATATTATTTCTGCGTCGTTTTATTTTTTATTAATCAATTGTGAAAGCGATGATACCGTAGAACAGGAAAATCAGATAAAGCAGATGAAGTTCTCATCTGAAACTGTATCGAATCCCCGAAAGGGAAGAAAATCACTGTTCTCTCTGAAGTTTATAATCAGCGAGGGAAATATCCTTCTTTCGTATTTCAATCACTGCCCGGCTACGCAAACTCGGGAGAGGCCGTCGTTTACGACGGACAATTGTTGCGAGCGAACGCGTTCCTCTCTGCGCGGAAACATCGACGGGAAAAATGATCACGACTTCTTTTGCTCGTGGTTCTTCTGCGCGTTCCATTCATTGCGTATCAATTTTCTCTGCTTTTTCCTTACCACTCATCTCACCACCGGCCACCACTCGTTCCCGCTCGCGTGGATGCCTTTGGGCAGTTTTTATTTCACCACGCTGACGAGTCTGGCTCACGTCGTTTCCAACCCGAAGACCGCACGAGCACACCTCACGTCCATAAACAACGACGTTACATTCCGTCTAGAATCACTTTGCTCGACGCATTCTCCCTCTCTCCTTCTCTATTTGTCCTCTCTGTGCGTAATTGCTTACGAGTTGCAATGCTTTTCGCATTTGCGTAGCACTAGCCACTTCGTCACTCAGACATGCGCAAACAGTGTTTTACCGACGGTATTACATTTACACACTCCCTGGCGTGATAAATGTTATCACGATTGAAAGCGATCCTCGTAGAATAGAATACAGAAATTTCATCGAAAAAAGAAAAGTGTTTTTACTCAAGCAATACGTCTACAACGTTCAATGAAACGCGCAAAATTTACAAATCCATTTCAGTTTTGTCATTTAAAATAAAATATTATCTCACGTGTAAAGAGAAGCGCTTTGTGCTTTATAAAATGCTTTATAGAACGCCATATCCGAGTGAACACACTATGCAGTTCTGAGGATAAGGCAACGTCCTCCATACATTGATCTCTCCTCTTCTCTTACTAATTACTCTTTCTCCTGTAGCGCGAGTAGCTACCGCTCGGTTTTTGTTCGCGTCTCGAGGCTAAAGCGATTCTGAAACCGTTCCTAGTAACCACGGTCTACGTTAATGAATGGCAGGAATGGAGAGAATGAACCGGCTGCGTCTGTTTCGAACAGAATTGCTTCCAACAGAAATGGGATCGTGTGTTATTCTTTCAC
This sequence comes from Crematogaster levior, assembly GCA_901521435.1. Classification (NCBI taxonomy): domain Eukaryota; kingdom Metazoa; phylum Arthropoda; class Insecta; order Hymenoptera; family Formicidae; genus Crematogaster; species Crematogaster levior. The sequence continues at coordinate 603,002 of CABEGB010000936.1, read as the reverse complement.
GAGCAGGCATCGATTTTGAAATTTAGTTATTACTGTGCGATTGCCACAACTATCCTATTAATATCATTAATATATTTAAAAGAGTTTCTGTATAAAAATTACACGCCGTACTTTTTTAATGCACATTAGAAAAGATAGTATAATATTCGATTCTTTCTTCGTAAAACAAAATATGTCAAAGAAAATTTGGTTTTTTTTTCCAATTCAAGCAGTTAGCTAAATCTCAATTAAAATTCCGTTTAGATTGAAGCAGGAAATAAAGTTCTATTTTCGCCAATTATACTGGAATAATTCGTTTCTTGATGAATGATTAACCACGCAGAAATCTGGATTGGCGTCCCAACAGAAACGTAATCGAACATTTTCACTGGTTTCCGGTCGGGTATTGTAATGAATTCCGATGTAACATGTAATTAATTGCAAAACACTAATTATCGACCGGCGATGGATCCAAGCCGCAAAGGTCGATCGTACTGATTACAAAACTAGTTTACCGAATTGTGAACTCGGAACTCTAATGTGGTGTCCGATTATGAGGCTCGCGTATAAATGACCAGTTTAGAGTTTGTGTTCGGTGATCTCAACAACAAGCGCGGCCGCGGGTTTAATGAATAGCGGCTTCGCGGCCAATCAACTACCAGCTTAAACCCGGTCCATAATTACTCTATATTGTTTCAAACACGATCGTGCGTTTTAATCCCTCGCGCTAGGACAGTACCTCATTTATTTTTCGGCATTTAAAATACTGAAAACTGCGTTGAGAGTACGACGTCGAGTAACAAAGACAAATCGTGGTGGTTATAAGAAATTCGTCTGCAATTAAAATTATCGTTTCGAGTAAGAAAAGCTTTTTTATCCGACGCATCAATTGGATGATGTTATGGATTTAGAAAGACAACATTTAAACAAATACACAGCATGAAATTTCGGGTTTTGAGCTTAACATATATAAAAGCGACATGGGTGGGTCAAGTTATTTTTGCGTAACACTGTGCAATTGCATAATACATGAGGAAACAGAGACATCGAGCGTAACGAAGAGCATGACGGCGTACGGAAGTCGCCGGACGACGGGCGTGAAGAGGAATCCGCAGGCAATTGTTCTTGTTTTTCGGATAGGGTGGTCCAGAGGTTAGCCAATTAGACAAGGGATTGTATAATTGGGTAGATAAAGAATCGGGCGGATATTCTCCCAGGCACCTGCCAGCTGCCGTGTCGTAGACGAGGATGAGGCGATTCCCCGAGAGGGAAGAGGTCGGAAACCGGTCGCTGCCGTTTCGATCGTTGTGCCTCCGTCGTTCCTCCTAACGCTGTAAAAATTATCCTCTTCGTCATTATCATCCGAATATTTGCCGAATATTTCGGCAAATGATGACCCGAATTATTTATCGGTGCTTTCTAGCGAATGTTTACAATCGAATCGATCTAGGTGGCGAGGACTTCTCATGACCAATTTCGCGAAACTTTATCAATTTCGTCATCGCTATCTTTGCTCGACCTTCTGTCAACTTGTTTGACTATTATTGCAATCATCTGTTTTTTTCTCGATTAGCAAATGCCACTGTAGAACCTTTGTTCTTATCCGTATCGTCATCACAATTTCATGAAGACTTTAATGGTCGAGATAATTCTACATACGCATGTAAATCTCAGTTGCGCGCTCTCCCCTAATTGTACATGGATCTCCTCTTCGGGATACGGTATTATCAAGCGACGATAACCTCAGGAAGTAACTCCCGACGAATGTTACAGTTACAGCCAGCTTTATCGCGACTAAATAATAACGAAGTTGTGTGGGCAGTCGTGTGTCACGTGTCGCGATATACATTGTGGATTTTCGCGACGATGCGATCGCCGCGAAACTTGTTTAACCGCGCCGCTTTCGTGCACAATCGCCGCGTGTCATTAGACGAAACGCACGGCTCGAGAATGTCGGCTGCTGAGCGAAATGATAGCGGAGCCGATGGCTTGAAAACCTGTCAACCGAGACGCAAAGTTGCGCAATGCCGCTCCGGTAAATCGTACTTCTGGATCGAGTCGGCTAGGAATTCGCTTAGTCAGTTTCCTTTTCTATTTTTTTTTATTTATTAGAATAAATATTTCTTTTGAAACAATAGATATCGCGCCTTCCCGAGCCGCGACATGTGCACCACTACACAAACTTGCTGGATAAAGGTCGCTACTCGCGACCGACCTTATCGCTGGTATTAGACGATTTTGAACTGTGTGAGCGTGGTGTCGCCCGATAACCATAATCGTGTGTCGCTGTCGGACGCCGGATTGTCTTACATGACACGTGTATACTGAGATTTGCAACTGATTTAAATTTTTTAACGACAATTCGCCAGCTGCGATTCTTTCAAATTTATTATAATTTTATGCACGAGTTCAAGGATTTTTTCAGCATCTGAACACTGAAGAGACAGAGAAACGAGAGAGGGGCGAGATAAGAAAAGAAAAAAAGAGAGACAGAAGGAATGAGTCATACGGTTCGATGAATACTTTTTAAATGTCTCTGAGATTTTAAGGTTTTCCGGAGGTTCTAAGTTTTATAGATTTACTTTCCTATTTTATATGTAGCTAAGGATTGTCAGGAATTTTGATTATTACGAAAGAAAGAGTCAATAAACTCTACTTATCGACCGGATAAATCTTTGCACGTGACTCTACTTGCTGCTAGAATCGATACTTTCACTTTCTTTCTTTAAATCGTTAGTTCCTTAATTCCGCTCAGTTTCGGTCGTTAGTTCCGAATCGCTTCGTACTTTAACGGTATCGACAGTTACGTAACCGCAGCTTTTATCTGTCTCTTCGATGAAGATCGCAGACCGCGCACCGTTTCGCGAATACTTTTCACGAAATTATTTCCGCTTCGCTTTAGTAGCGCGAGTTCTCTGCGGAGAACATTTCGAAACGTTTTGAAATTATCTCGCGTATACACGCGTCGCCGCAATTATCCGGGTATCGCGGCAAACGACGCTTATAGTTTATTGCGTTGCCGGGTTGATTTTGACCCGGCGCGTCAACCCGACTACGAAAATTCCTATCAACAGGTTGTCACCGACCTTTTGCGATGCTGCAGCTTCGGGCAAGCAGAGAACCGGAGCAAAAGCTGTTACGTTGCTACACGTGCACTGCATTGTTCATTAACTCTTGGATTTCCAGCTAGTATTTACGCAGATACATTTCCTAGAAAAATTCCAAGCGTGTCCTAACCGTTTCTCACAAAATCGGTTCGTCGAAATCCTTGTGAATAAAACGTCATCGTTCCGTAAACTTCATCGATCGCGAAGAAGCAGTTATTGCTATTGAGTAAATTAGTAGATCACAAAAACGACTTATAAGTATAATTTATAGTTAGCTAATGTTGATTATGATAAATTCATTGGTATTAAATGTGGTATAAAAAAATTGTAATTAAAGTTCGTATGAATATTATGTTACATAATAAATTTATTATATATTATATAATAAATTGATTTATATAAAATTCTAAGTTTCAGTATGCTCTATACAATATAGTTTTAGTGATAAGATAAATAATAAGAAAATCGCGCAAGAATTGCGATGAATGGATTCGCAAATACGGATAAGTGTGTGTAAAGTTAAGATAAGTCGATTAGAGTTGACAAGCTTTAGCCAATTATTGGAAAGTTTCGCAATTTTTTAATAAGTTCGATTGTTTCGTTATACATGAAGTATTGAAGACTTGAGTGACTTTTACATCCCCACTTAATCATCATGGCGTTTTACGTGATTAATAAGCCGCTTTCAAAGCTTGAACTTTTGTTTGCAAAAAGATCGCTATACGTCTTTATCGCCTTAATGAATTGGCTTTACGAACTAAATCCAAAAGAGCGAAATGTCGATAATCGTAACGAACTCAATCGCATTTAGAAGCTTTTTAATTCGATAAAATTAATTAATCTCGGCAGTTTTATTTTGACTTCGACTTATCGAATACTTTATAAATTCTATCATGCTGTGTGTAACGTTACTCGCGTATCTGAGGAGCTGTGAACGTTTACACGTGTCTTTATCTTACTAGCATGATGATGCAAATCAATTTCAACATACATGACAGAATATAAATCCGTAAATCATAAATTAAAATTCAGAAATCTTTAAAGATCAAATGATCTATTCAAACGTTTCATTCTTTGTGAAAAAAATGTGTGCATATTCAATGTATATACATGTCTTTTTTAAACAAATTTCCGAATATTATATAACATTATATAATATTCATAATAACGCGATTATTTAACATATTAATTTTGCATTCATTTGCTCGACAGGATTATGAGTGCTCGGATATCTTGAACTTGGAAATTAAAAAGATTTTTTTAAACTTTTGTGTCTCTTGTTTTGATTTTTTAAACTTGTATCTTATTAGTCCACTTGGATACTTCTCGATATCTTCGAAACAAACTTATTAAAAATAGAGAAGAAAGATAAAAATTGCAAATCTGTAATATAAGTAAAAGATTGCTAATCGCTCAATTAAATTGTACTTTTATATCGGACGCTGACCTTGACTGTCGACTCTGCCTTCCTCCTAGCATCTGACGATCATTAAGGTCGAAATATTTAAATTGAATTTACGAGATCTGGCCCCGAGGCTACTTCGTAGACTACTTCGCGGAGGTTGAAGAACCAGACGAGGAAAACGGAACGGCAAATATACAGACTAGATGCGAAAGACTGTAATTCATCACGAAGCTTAACGCTACAGAAGTCTATGAACGTGTCGAATGACGAAATCCTTTGTATGTGTACGATCACCGTTTTGAATTCTCAAAATATGCAAGACATATTGATTGCTGTTGTGATGATTAATTGTGATAATTAATCGTTTCATCGAGAGAATCGTGAAATCTATGACTTACGTGGATCGCAGGAGATGACTCACATCGACAGATTTTTATTTATATATAAGAAAATCTTTTGTTTAAAAACACTCAATTCTCCAATTTGAGAACTTAACACGGCGCGAAATCTTTGCGCTTTTAAAATTCCGCTGATGATCCTGGAGCGTACGATTTATACCTGGCTGCGTCACGGCAAATGTACTTCGTCTCAAGTATTGCCTAAGTAAATCGACGTCGATTAATCAGAAATGACAGGAGAACTAGCCGGTTGCCCGACGGGCATAGTTCCTTGCCGGTTTCGTAATTAGAGGCGCTAATTTCGCATACCTGCGCGCAGTCTGGCCGACGTAATTTCTGGATTTATCGCTATTATTTTTCTTGAAGGCGCATCTCTTCTGAGAGAGAAAGGGGGACGGGAGGCGTGAGATTCCGGCTGTCCGATTTAATTCAGCAGGACTTACTTGGAGCCGTCGCGCACACCGCTCGTTTCGTCGCGTCCTGCTCGCGTTACAAATTAATTCTCGTTTAATCGTATAATCCGGAATTTCTTTCAACGGAATTTCCTTCAAATTCGAATAAGTCGCCCTCGCATCTCCGCGGTCGACTAAACTGCCTTCTGTCAATTATAACCGCCAATTTTTATTTGGCGCTGTTGTGATTTGCATCGAGAAATTCTTTAATTGAATCAAGTCCATTGAATGGCGAGAGATCTCTTCCAAGTTCTCGCAGAGGAGATCTATACGCGAATATTTAGTCTGCCAATCAGCGGGCTTTCCTCGATTCTTTCAAACATTTCACAATTAAATCAACGAATAGAAGAGATAAAATTTAATTTGAAGACCGTGAAGCTTATAATCGCCACTTTTAGATTCGTATTTTATTAGGATTTATGGCACTCCGTCTCGTTTATTTTAAATAAATTTCACTGTTTGCGAAAAATTTTCTCAAGATCCATCAGTCAAAAGCATTGATTTGTTGATCTCCTGATACAAACTGGCATAATTTATATTCCATAACGATGACTAGCGATCCTGCGACAGGAAACCTTGACTAAGCTAATCGCTCATTCTACCACATGTAATGATGTGTGGTGAAGATCGCGCGCACAAAATCAGAATTTACTTATAAGTTTGTTGACCTTGCATCCAATTGTTCTCAAGTTTGCGCGTTTCTCATTATTCCTTATATTAATTTAATAACGATTAAAAATTGACCATCGTGAATAGAATTACGAAATCTTTGCATAGAAGGAATACTAAATAACTTGTTTGAAACATAAATAGAAACTACGTACAATTATAATCTAACAATTTATGTCGATAATATTGTACTTCTTTTTTTTCGCCTTCTCTAATTGTTCTCGCACCCCTTAGACTCGCCTTTGCTTGCCGCGTTAAAAGAACGAAAAAAAAAGGAAAGAATGACGCGCAACAGACTATCGCGTTACGTGGACTATGCGCGAACTTGACACCGGCAAGGACGTGTTTCGAAAGGAGGAAATAAAAAATAGCAGCTCTAACCCGTTAAAGGACGCGCCAAGTCAGCCGTTGAAGCCTCGAGCGAGACCGTCGATCGATTACCGAATAAATCACGATCCACGACAACCATGAAGCGATCGTTAACCGACTTGCCGTTAGCGTGCGAGGATTATCGCTTTTCCTGCTTTTGTTAAATAGCGCGCGAAGATGTAAAATTATAAAAATCAAGACTTTGTACGAGTATGTTACACGCCTTTATACCTACCGCAATATGTAATAATAGGACGTAAAATGCTTGCAGCAACTTCAAATTCAAAGAATCTATAATTAAACATCTTTCGGTGTACTTAATTGGCGATGAGATTAAGTATTTTACAAGTAGGTTCGAAATTGGCATAGTTTCGAACTCTTCATGATTACTTCGGAAAATAAAAGCAATACTTCAAGTATACTCCAACTACCTGGACGGAAATGAGTTCGAATTCTCTATGAGTATCTTGAAAAATAAGAGTATTACTTCCGAGTAGACTGAATCTGGATCAAATATGTTCGAGCACTTTTATGAGTACTTTACTAGAAATTTAACGTATGAAACGCGCGCGCGCGCGCGCGTGCCGCGCGCGTATGCGTGCGTGCGTGCGTGCGTGCGTGCGTGCTCGGTGCGTGCAGTAGGTTGAAAATGCCGTGTACGTGCGTGCGTGCGTGCGTGCGTTTGAGCACATCCATATAAAAGTATTTTGATTACAATTTTATGATACATGATAACTTACATATTATAATAACATAACATTCGAGTACTACTTGTAACAGATTTGATTTTTTAGAAACTTAAGTACACTTCGAATCAAGCGAACACTCATTTTAAAAATGTTCGCTTCACAATTTATCCATACAGTCTAATCGTAGAGTTGCGTAAATCGTTCCGAAGTGAGTTATTGTTTACGCGTATCGTGACAGAAGTTCTCTAGAAATAACGAGCCCTCATTGGGCGCAGTAACGAGAGCCGGTTATCCTCCCGAGCTTGGGCCCTTGCCACGCGAAGGACCCGGATCCTCGCCCTAGATCCTCGGGCGTGGCGAATACGATGGTCTCAGAAAGGAACCCGCCGTTTTACGTAATAGCCTCGGTCGAACGGAGGCGACGCCAGGAAACTGACTTCTTCGCTCCGCCACGTCGCTCCTCGCGTGTTCAGGATCGTTTCTTTGACTCCGACACGTCATTCCGGTGCGATACCTTCGTCCGCCGCGGCATCGGAAGACAATTCGTGTGCCCTTTCCACGAAGCCGAAATACCCGCACGATCGTTACCTCGGAGCATCACGGATCTCGTGACCGACGTTATTATTCGGTAATGATGCGTGCACGTCATTACGGATGAATGAGACGTTTTAGCGGCATTAGTGACCCAACGTGGACGGGACGAAAAATTTTGAAAGTAGGAACTGCCGAGGTTGAAAATAGCGGAGGGTTGTACCGTGATTATCCCGGGATGCAGGGACTCGAGTGCTACGTCACTTTTGGTTAATTAATCGCGCTTGTGATAAAACTGGAAAGTATTATCGTTTCTAAGATCACAGCGCAATTAGAATTAAAGCGGATGTTCGATTACGAAATCGTGCAACTCGTGTTAAAAAATTGTACGTGAAATTGTGTGTGAAAGCGCGATTTATGCGACAATCACGTCTCGATCACGTGATTAATATACATCGAAATAAATATTTAAATTGTATTATGAAATACATCGATAATACAAGCGTTTTGCGCGATCGAGAAAGATATCAGGAAGGATAGGTGTTAATAATCGTCGCTCGTCAGCTTGTCCTGTTTTACGCTATCGCGAGAGAGAAGTATGGAAAGGAAAAAAAGTCAGATGAGATCAGAAGATGCGAGGAACCGGCGAATGAGATGAGGACGAAAGGGAGATAAAGGAGGAGATAAAGCGAGACGGCAAGACGAAGGAAGGAGAGAGCGAGGATACTAGAGTACTAGAGGAGGTAGAGAGGGAGTTCTCTACGCGGTACCCGAAGCCAGTCGGTCGGATATGCCTCGAGGCTAGACCGTGATAGACAAGGTCAGCCTCTCCCCGCCTTGTGTATATACGCTCGAGCTACTGTGGCAGTACTTTTCTTTTTTTTATTTATTTATTTATAAATATACCAGCGCGACGTGTTCGGTTAGCGCGACGTGGAAACGAGAGGGAAGCGAACGTTGCGAGGCAATAGAGAAGATCGTTTCCCAACCGATCCTTTCCCCTCCTCTGTCTCATATTGTTCACCGCTATATATTGTTGCAAAAGACGCGAAACGAACGTTTGCTAAGTCGCGCTCTCGTCTTGTACGTTGTATCACGTGCAGGAAGTTATTAATTTGCATTTTAGATAAGGAAGCATGGAAGTCTCCTTCAATAGCGATCGGCACGAGTTTCCGAGATCGATCGCGATTCATCTCTTCGTCTCTCATTCATACACTCGCATATATTCTTTTTTTTCTCTTTATATTTCTCTGTCTGACAGCAAAGTATTCTTTTCTTTTTGCAGATATTCGGTAGCAAGGCGGATCTGCAGCTTCACACGCAGATTCACATGCGCGAGGCGAAGCCGTACAAGTGCACGCAGTGCTCCAAGGCGTTCGCCAACTCCTCGTACCTGTCTCAGCATACGAGGATTCACTTGGGCATTAAGCCGTACCGTTGCGAGATTTGCCAACGGAAGTTCACCCAGCTGAGCCATTTACAGCAGCACATCCGCACGCACACCGGCGATAAGCCGTACAAGTGTCGGCATCCTGGCTGCACGAAGGCGTTCAGCCAATTGAGCAACCTACAGAGCCATTCCCGATGCCACCAGACCGACAAGCCGTACAAGTGTAACTCCTGTTACAAGTGCTTCTCCGACGAACCGAGTCTGCTCGAGCACATACCGAAGCACAAGGAGTCGAAGCACCTGAAAACGCACATCTGCCAGTACTGCGGTAAGAGTTACACCCAGGAGACCTATCTGGCGAAGCATATGCAGAAGCATGCGGAGAGAACGGATAAGAGACCGCCGATCATCGGCACGGGCCTTAGGCCATCGATACATGCGATGACCCACCATCAGGATCACTATTGGCCCAAGGTCAGTCCGGATACGGTGATCGGCGATCTGCACGAGAGACTCCCGCATCATCACACGGAATACCATCAGAATCAGAACCCGGAGATGTTACTGCCGGGACATGGGCATCGCCCTGGTGAGTCTATAGAGAACGACTCGAGGCAACAAACGCCTCAACCAGGCGCGAATCATCATCCTAACAGCAGCTCGGCCTTCACGCCGATATCGTCGATTTCGATCAATTCGATCTCTTCGATGCAGCACCCGCTAAATCCGCTGAATCACCTACATTATCCTGGTAGCCATCACCCGGCGTCCCGGCCGTACCTTTACGAGGCGTTCAACACAACGCAGAAGTCCTCGCCGACGTCCTCGTCCGGTGTGACACCCGGCACTACCAGCAATCAGAACGCTACGTCCTTCCCGAATCAGCTGATCAGTCTTCACCAGATTAGGAACTACGCTCATCAGCCAAATCTCGGCAATCTGGGCAACCTGGGGAATTTGGGGAACCTGAGCAATCTCAGCAATCTTAGTGCCACGATGGAGAGCCATGCGTTATTAGGTGGTCTCAAGGACAAGCAGTAATTCTGCTTGGTCTTTGGAGATTAACCTCGCGCACTCTCTGCCTCAGACCTTCTATCCTTTTTCTTCTGCGTGGCATGTCATGACGCTGGCTCTTCATCGCAACTCGATCGTTTTCTTCTCCGTGATCTCTTTACCTGTCTAATTTATTCACGTTAGTGTATGTAAATCCCTCGTGAGCAGATCTCTCCTTCTTTGCTTTGGTCTTATACGCATAAACAGGTATGTATGTAAGAAGGACAGGGTCTTGTCGTGATCTTGTAGATTAATGCGTATAGTGTGGAAATTATCGCCGAGAAACGGATAAGAAACACGAGATGAAGTCGATGTATGCTCGAAGATCGAAATTATTTTCGACAACTCGTAAAAGGTTATAACGCTCTCCCTTATCCCTCTTTTTTATCTTCTTTCTTTTTTATCTTATCTATCTTTTCGATTCCGTATATACATTAATTATTCCGTATATACATTTAATTAGGATGCATGTCTTATTTTATCATACATATATATATACATGTATATATGTGTGTTTTGCATATTATGTTATCATACATATATTGGATATATAATATATATATGTATGTATATTGGTCAAATTCAAAAATCCGTTGTTATGAAGGAAAAAGGACAGATTTATTTGAATTGAAACTATTCCATTAATTTGATCACCGATTAATATTCGAATTGGTAATTGTAATTGATAACCCGAAGTTGGTCTCTCTTTCTCTCTCTGTGGGACTGACGATTCCAACAATTGTTTTTTTTTTCTATAGATTGCATCTATATACATGTATATGTATTTCGATTATTATCGAAATTGAAAACACATTTAGAATGTTTAATTTTTACTGTTTGTAATATTTAATCAAAGTTTGGAATCACACACATATTATTTCACAGTGTAACCGTATAACGCGTTAGAAACGTGGTTTACATTCCTTGATATAATAAGACTGACGTGACGTAGTTTCCTCGAAAATACGTCTTTATATACTGGTCTAATTATTGATGCTCGATAAAATCGCTAATCAATGATCACCATTTCGTTTTTTCTACAACTGAAAATGTAATCTCTGTCGGTCGAGGATACAATCGATTTACTCGACTGTTTCAGATTCTCCACGCTTTTCAGCGTGCTAATCCTCGCCAATAATCATGCGTGCCAATTACGTGCTAGAAAGTTCCATCAATACGCATTCGTTGCGATATAATCCATGATCTGACGCCGGTCGTTTAAAAATGACATTTGAATGATAAAGTGGAGCACGATTATGGATTAACTTGTATTCGAATGGTGGACGATATACTTTCATAATGCTAGAAAGTATATGATGTACTGACGATGAACTGCGAATTGATTTCAGTTCATCAGAAAAGATTTTAGTTGCGAACAGAGATCGAATTCATTTTCCGTTTATGACCGATGATTTATATTTTTATGAAGAGCTATATAGAGTAGAAAATTTTTTAATAAATTTGCTCTAAGTTATAAGTTCTTTGACCCCAGTAATTTTCGAAACATTCCCTGCTATATTTCTTCTTATCATCTTATCTCATCAAATCATTTTGGATGATCAAAATTTCAACTGGAATTATTTTTTACATTGTTCTCACAAACTCGAAAAATATTCTAAGTTTATTATTAATTGAATTACACAATTATTTTATTCTACCTTTTTAGTTTTTTTATTCTTTTTCGTTTCATTTCCCTTCTTTCCCTTTACATTCCTTATTTTCTATATATGTTCCAAGAGCTGGATTATAAAAAGCATTATACTGCGATTATACGAAAAATGTAATTTTGCAGTTTAGTTAAAAATAAATTTTTCGTAACGCGCGTTGTGACCACTAAGTTTTAATTAATTTAGGATTTTGTCGTAATTTACAAAGCAAATCGTTGTTATGAAGACAATTACACTGAAAGGAAATATACGGAATATGCGGACTGATAAGATTAGGTACAATGTGACACACGTACGATATGACAAGGTACATGCGAATTATATCTTGACGCGGAAGAAAACGGATAGGCAGATATGCGAAAAATGAGCGGAAAGTATATTTTTCGCATTGTCGAAAAAACATTTGCAAGATTTATGCGAAAGCGCCAGTAGTAACGAAGAGAAAAACGTTATAAAGAAACGCGAAGACTGGCATATAAATAAAGATACACGAGAATCTCGTTTAGAAATATATACGGACACAATATATGTATATGTATATATATATTTTTATAAAAAATATATATATGTATATACATATATATATGTATATATATGTATAAACATCACGCACATACTGTAAGAGAGCCGCACGAAGACCTCTGTAAATAGGTGCTATATAAATAAACAAAAAAAAGGTATATTCATATATTAATTAAATGGATTAATATATGCATATACGTATTATACACAAATACATATAAATAAAGAAATAATTATTACCAGCGTCATCGTCTTTATCAGCATCATTATTGTCATCTCGGTCATCATTATTATATTATATTATTTTTATTTACATTATTATTACTATTACTATTATTATTATTATTATTATTATTATTATTATTATTATTATAAATTGATTAATATTTTGATCAATATTTAGTAGGTGTGTAAGGTAAAGAAAAAACCGACTCTAATAATGAAGATATTCTAAGTACCTTTCCTAATATCTAAGTAATCTTATGTATAATCTGTTGCGTGCGTATGCGTGTGCGCGTGAAGAAAAGAAAGAGGAGAAGGAGGTAGGGAAAGAAAGAGAAAGGGAGAAAGATGAACATGTATATGCGACCATTGTAGATAATTTGTTGTTATGGCGTTAGACGCGTTCTCCTTCGGGGTTCCCGCACGACGAATCGTTCAATCGTTCAAGTTACGTTTCGCGAAAGACAGAACTTGATCGTTGAGTTTTGCATTTTAATCACATACCAAATTTCACTTTTATTTCTACCACCGTCGGCGTAGAATTTACCTAGGCGAGGTGGTGTTTATACGGTGCCAATTTATTTCCGGTATTTTACTCTCTCGCGTCGAGAGAATCGTGATTTCAGTTGGCGAGAGGGAACCCTCATGGAGGTCACGTACGCGCTTTACCTATGCTCAAGTTGTTTAAAACTATTACGTTGTTATTAAGAAAATGATAGGACAATGAATGAGAGTAGGGGCGAGGGGTAAAGCATATAGAAGAACGTTCGAAGTAGATCCATTTTCTTGCTGCGTGTAGCAGACTTCTTTGCAATACGACCCACTATCTCTGGATGTCCCAAACTAAGTCAATGCGAAAGAAAAGAGCATAGAAAAAAGAAAAAACAGGCAAACGTAATAATCACGCTTACGAGCGCGATTTATTAAGATCGAGAGCACCTCGAGTGCGTATACATTCTGACAATGAGCTAAAAAAATAATGTCATATAATCGATTGAAATACAGAAAAAAGGATAGACAGATATCCATTATGTTGATTACAATTGAATACGTAGGAAATAAAATAAGATGGTTTCGCATGAGAACAAGGGACAGATGCAAGATAACTCCGACCCCACGCTTTAAATGTGATTTCTTCTGCCTATCCTTATAGTTTCATTGATTATATATTATTATTATTATTATTATTATTATTTTATTAATAATATTATTATTATTTCGTTTAATAAACTGTCACGTGTTAAAATAAAGGCAAAGGAGAGTTTCTTGATATGTGTAATGCTGAATTATTTTGGTTCTTTGTTTTTTGACAAAAGGATAAATTTGTTTTTTGGCCTTTCCCTTCTTTCTTATTATACAATCCCTCCTTTCGTCCATTGTTTTTAGGATGCATCTTTACTTTGCACCGGTGATTGTTAATTTTTGGAAAACGATATTTATCTATTAGATTTGCAGACTGAACTTACGAAGAACATCGAACGATACGGAACAAGAAAATATATACCTCGTCTATTGTGTATTAATGTTTTTAGAATTTAGAAATATTAAATGTTGGAACGCGCACTTTAGGACGAGATGTCTTTTACGTTTTTAAATTTAATTTGCATTAATCCGTAAGTATAATATACATACATACATGATTTCTTTTCGTAACTACTCGATTGCTATAAATTATTTTTTTAATCGAAGGGGATAATTGATATATTTAAACGGAAACAACGCAAGAATGTTGTTAATTTTTCTCTTTTGAAAAACTCATTCTTAAAATATATTTAATATAAATATATTTAAAATATATTATTTAAAAATGGAATATTTCTCTCTTTTTTCACGTATTTATCTCGCATATATTTGCGTATACTTACAGATTATGAAGCGCAAGTTACATAAAAGGCTAAAATGAATCTTCAGAAAATGGATTTTACTCTTAATCGCGCTTTCAGTGCATTTTCTTTCCGTGAAATGGGCGTTTCTCCTTATTAACTAGAATGCTCTATTTGTTTTGTCAAAATGTGGTTAGATTAGAGAGTAAAGTTGAATATAGATTTTTTTAATTTGACGAAAATGGAAACAGCGTACATGCATAATACATTTTCTGTAACTTGTCGCTTCTTTGCTGATCAAAGGATTAAAGAAAATCGTTTCCTCCCCCCTTCCTTCGCTAATCATTGCCGCGACTCTCCCTTCAGTCGTTTCCGCCGCTCGAATCATTTCATCCTTCGCTGATTCTCTGTCGCAATCCTCTGTCTCTCGTTTCTTACATTCGATTACGATAAATTTCGCGAGACACTCGAACGCACACTCGGTTCCAGCGCGCCGCGTGAACACTTCGCGGACAGATGCCGTCCAATTATTCTTTCATCGTGAAGAATACAAGAACATAAGAACATACAAAAGCAAATGGGATCGTGCGTCACATGTTAAAGGGAATTTTTCTATCCTTTTATGATACGAAAAAGAGTGGTTGGAGGACCGGGGATAGAATTAACAAAGAGAGAAAAGAATGGAAAAGCAATGTTTGTAAAATCGAAAGTATTTATGGGACATACCGATTGACGGAGTTGTTTTTTGCTACTCGCGCGCGATCAGTTCCTTCGAATGACAACGATCTTTCAGAAGACACGAAGAAGGAAAGATAATAACTCTTTTAGCAATACTTAGGAAGCACGGGAGGGAGGGAACACACACACACACATACACACAGTCTTTCGACACGGGAAACGATAGGGTTAACGGATGATGTCGACGAGCGGATGTCGATCGTTTAACGCAAATAAATTTCGCATTCCAAGCAATAATTTACAGTCCGCGTCAATCGCCGTGTCTAGATATAAAACAGAAATATCGACATTCACTCTTCGGGACAAATTGCGTAGCGAGGACACATTATTAGAATGATTTAATAAGAGCATATATAAGATAGAGACTGTATACTATGATCTCGTAGCAAGAACGAGAACTGTACGTATTGTATATTCTTTTAATTAAATGTCGTCTGTACGCGGACATTCACAGCAACGAGATTCATCAGATTGTACCATCTCCGAGAAAAAGGCTTCGCAACCTCACTCTTTATATATCGTTCTCTTTCGGTAATAGTTATTACTATGTACTTCAAGTATACAAGTTGTAAATGAATGTTTCTACAACCAGCATACCTTGCGTAATCATTAATCGTCGAAAGGAAAAGTGAGGAAATAAATAAATAAATAAATAAAATATATACATATACATATATATATATATGTGTATTATTGTAATGTGTATATGTATATATGTATGTAAACATGTATGTGTGTACGCATCTTGTTGTGTGTTACAATGCACGCTGCTAAAAGAAAAAAATGTGTATGACGAGGAGGGTAACTGATAAGAAGAACGCTTGTGCGTGTACGTAAGAGCGTATGTGTGTGAGAGAAAGAGAGTGAGAGGACGTATATAAGCGACGTAAGGAAAAACAATATATTAATTATTGCGTGGTACGAACAGAACTGTGATATTTTATTGTATAATTCTGCGGAAGAGATGAGAGAGAAATATGAAGAGAAATCTCTAAGGAGTATAATACTATTACGTGAGAAAGAGAGAGAGTGTGCGTGTGTGTGTATGTGTGTGTATGTGTGTGTGAGGGAGAGAGAAAGAGAGTAAAGATGAATATTATTGTATTTTACAAAAAAGTGCATCCTTAAACGCAATTAAATGCAATTGTGTGGGAATTGTACATACACCTGGTGTCTCCTTAAAGATAAAAATAAGGTATCCTTGACTTTTCGGTTGTGTAAGTAGCGTAAGACGTACGAAAGAGACATTTTATTGTTCGATAAGAGACAAATGAGAGGCAAAGCTCTGTCCAGTCGTTCTTGCGACTTTATTTGAGGTAATGCTCGGTGTTCTCGGGCCGCGCGACCGCGGGTCCCATCGTCTGATCGTTTCCTGTTTGTAAAGATATATGTATAAAAAAAAAATATATATATACATATATACATGTATAAACTAAATGTTTCGTAAAGACATATGCACGGAGCCGGGCGACCACACTGCGACGACGACGACGACGACGACGACGACGACGACGACAACGACGATATATTGAATGATCACGGAAAAAGAAAGTAGGAGAGTAATAATTACCGTAAACGCAATTTGTGTCTGTAAACCATGATCTAATCAATTATCTCGCGCCCTGTCCCGTATTTCTTGATACACTTCTTCAATCCTTCCCTCCCTCTCGCTCATCTGCGCTTAATTCCGATTTGCAGTAAGTCATGCGAAAATAACGACAGACATTCCGCGAGATGAGTGAAGGAACTTGAAATCGCAAGCGAACAGAAGGTTGCAAAGGTGGACTTTGCGAATTAAGTTTTGCATGCGAAGGATGAGCGGAACAATGTTACATCACGGTTATACCTGAACCTCTCATTTTTGCAAAAGAAAGAAATGGAAAAGATTTTTTTATTGGCGACGTGATCATTTCTTTGTTAATGGATACGACTTGTAATTTCGCAAATTTAGGCGTAAACACGGCCGTTTGATTGTCGCATTACGTTTATCCAATCTCAGGATGGATATACATTTATAATAATTTTCTGTAGGTGCGTGCGTGCGTGCGTGCGTGCGCGTGTGTGTGTGTGTGTGTGTGTGTGTGAGAGAGAGAGAGAAGCGGATGGCCACGTTTGCGATGCTAAATGTGTCTCTAGAATACGCTTTTATCTCACTGGTGGACGCACAAGTGTAATGGAACACTGATGAAAATATTTTCGATAAACCCGCAATTTCCAGATCGCAACGAGCAAAAGGGAGATGCGACTATCGATTTTCACTGTACCTTCCTCCGTTACGAAGCGAACTCCGGTCTTTCTAGCTGCATTTTTTTCTGTGCTTAAAATGAAACAAGGATACCATTTGTGCTTTTGAAGAAAGAGAAGAAGGGGAGAGAGAGAGAGAAAGAGAGAGAGAGAGGGAAAGAACAAACGCTTAGAAAAAATAACTAAAAAAAGGGGATAGACCGACCGCGAGACATTTTCAAGGAACATTACCAGGGGACTTTGCAACGCTCCATACACGAGTAATTAAAAAGAAATAGGTATAAAGATAATTTTCGCGTCGCAGCCAGCTGTATGTCTATCGTAGAATGGTAGATTGAAACACACATGCTGCGTACACGAGTCCACAAACGTGTTTAACTCTTCGGAATCGACGGATTGGAATTCTTCGGGGCAAAACGATCGATTCGGACGTCGATCGTCACTCGAGTACGAGCGACACGTATTATTCAAGAATTTGAACGCTCCGACAGAGAGTTAAGCGATCCGATCGCATTGCCGCGCGTATCCGAGGAAGCAATGGAAATTTCAATGGTCGAGATCTCTCGGGAGAACATGAACGGAATGTCCCGCGCGTATTCTTTTTCTCCCCCTTCACCTCCTGAAAAGTCCCACGTAAGTTCGGCATAGAATCCTAAGGAGTTATTCTACTTTGATTAGATTTTTTTTTAGGCTTGGAAAAATGTGGGAAAAATGAGCTTTATTTCATAGTAGTTTATTAAATTATATCTTAAGCTTCGTACAATTTAAAACTGTTTTCCGAATGTTAAAATTTCCGTAATGTTCAAAATTTCAAGATAATTCGTCAATTGCAGCCTGCGATATCATGTACAGCGTTTGAAAAATATAATTTCGGAAAAAACCGAATTAAACGTTTATTTCCATATGATGTATCTTTTTCTTCTTTCCACTATCAATGCCTACGAATGGGCTTTCCTTCTTATGTGCAGCGAATTGTTCTTATTCAGTTATTCACACACAGGAATAACTAACCCTTGTCAGTTTTTTCAAGAAACCTCTACCTGCACGCAGGTACACCATTCCACTACAACCACTATAACTTGAAAAATATTATTTTGAATATCCCCTTAGAATCTTTTTCATACTAATTCTAAGACTTTAAATTTTTAAGCAAAAAATATTTTGAATTTTTTCGCAATTTCAAAGTAGGATAATCCCTTAACACGAGCATATGTATGCACAAACGTGTAATATGACATAACGATGCTCTATTGTTCGCAGACGTCGCTCACGCTCACATCTCGCATCTCACATGGATCCGATCTTTTTTCGAATCTCGTGATTGATTCTCGAAATTAGATCACGCGCTGTGAAATATTATAAAAATAGATATCGTAATTTTTCCTTTTGAAGAAGAAAATTAAAAAATGCTCTGATCCAAAAACATTTAAAGCATTGATGCACAGAATTAATTTATAATTAAAGTATGAAAATTTAAAGAATTTATAAATTTTACATATTATTGATACTATGATGGTAACTGGTTATTTTCGGAGAAGCAACAAATTTGGTGCTGCCAAAAAGCTTCTCGCGATGTGTTACATTTAAATACATTTTAATCTCTCGTATTTATTTTCAAGCTATGAGAGCAACGTTGAACAGTTTCAATACTGAGGAATAATTAAATTAGTTGTGCGAACGATCGATGGCAGATATTTAGAGATTCGGACATGGAGAAAGGATCCGAAGAATGCGTACCACGACGTACAATTTTCGTGCTATTCTGTCGAATGAGGAATTTGAAAATCGGAGGAATTCTCGCAAAGTCCGAAAAGAAGAAGCTGTCCACTTTGAGCTTTTCGTTCCTGAGAAACATATTGCGATTCTGCGCGCGAAAAAACGAGAGCGAGAGAGAGAGAGAGAGAGAGAGAGAGAGAGACAAAGGGAAGGGGGAGGGAAGAAAGAGGAAGAGAGAAGAAAAAGTGAAGGTACACAGAGAGAGAGATGGATTCTCGTCGCACATCTGGCAAACACGATCGTCTAATTCTAAGTTTCTAAGCGACGTGTCGTGATCACGATCGATCTGTAAATAGAGACTTCAAAATCGATGCGTCGCAATTAAGTGATAATTTGTTAGATATATAAGTGCGGCTAAAGTACGAATCGGGGAGCATACGACCAACGAGAAAACGTCGAGGATTATCGAAACACCTTGCTCCGTTTTGTAAGTCGTCGTTGCCGATCTGATCTTTGCGTCGACGATGTGTTACGCGTGCGAGAGATCTACCTGTTACTTTATAATATTAAAGAGCGAAAGAGAAGGAGAGAGGCAATCCCCTCGTCCCTCGCAGACTTTGTCCGGAATGTCTAGATGTAATTCGTCGTCGTTTCCGACGATCTGATTTTCAAGGATTTTACGACCAGTCTTCTCGAGAGTCTACGTCCCGCGCACAGCTCTGTAAAGCAACAAATACAACACACACACGCATACACATACACACATGGACACGGACACGCCCGCCCCACAAACATCGAAACACACTAATTGTTCGTCCTTTTTAACAAATATAACAGAACTTACGTCTTACTCTCGATGTGAGAGCGTACGAGGCGGGATGTCACTGCAGTGGGAGCATTGCGGAGAGATGAAATAACGTCCAGCAAATACAAACTAACAGTAAAGCCTGCGGCACACGATGCTTTTTTGCCTACTGGATCGCTAGCTGGTCACTCCGCTGATCTTGATTTATTCTCACAATGAGCAAGCACACAAGTCCAAGACTTATATTACTAGAAATTCAACAGACCACGGTCAGCAAGAAATCTAGCAAAAAAAATATCGTGTACCGCTTAACATCAATGTTGTAACTTTCCGCTCAACAATGTAAGTGATATAACACACGCGTTATATCACATTTATATTGTTAAGTAAGAAATTATATAACATTGATGTTATGTTACTGTTAATTGGTGTTTGCTGAGTGCGAAGGCGAGTAGCATGATTTGTCTTCTCGTCTCAAGAATTGTACCCCGGCACTGCATTGGCGTGTCGCTCCAACGCTGTCTTTTTTGTAACCCTTTCGTCCATCCGATCGAACATCGAATTGCTACGTTGACATAAATGAGCATCGCATTTATGAGACGCGACATTTGATCTCGTCATAATCTGCGATTATCTGTGGATCGAGAGATGCGCGAATAATTCGAGATCTCGTAAACTTCCGAGCGGAAGGAAAAAGAAAAACGATCTTTTCTCATGTCGATTTATAGGGGCAGGAGATTGCGAATGGTTTCTCTTTTGAACGAAAAATTGCAGACTACAATGGAATTGCAAATCCCCTTATCGAGGAAGATAAACGTTAAATTGATTTTTAGCAATTTTATTAATACATGATGTATCGAATTCGTGTATCGTTTCAATCGTTTCCAGACCATTTTAGAAAAATGATCCACGATTCTTCAGATTTTTACAGAGTTACACAACGTAAAAGATTATAAATAAAATAATTCGATATAAAGTAATTTTTTGTATTTAATTGTTATTTAATATTATATTTATTTAATAACACTTTTATTCGTCTCAGTATATACTTATACAAAAAATAATTAAAATTATATATATATACATGTATATATATATATAAAATAAAAATATATAAAAATACACACACACACACAATAATATATATATATATATATATATATTGCATATGTGTGTGTGTTAATTCGCCGGATATATATTTTATATATCTAATCATTAACATCAAGAATTAACATCCCACTCAACAATGTAACAGTGATGTAACGCGTTATATTGCACTGTTGAGTTATTGGAAATTATAATAACATTGATGTTACAATTGTTAATAATATAATAATTGTTAATTAGTGTTTGCTGGAGAAATCTTTTTAACATTCCCCATTTTCATATTTCTAATAATATAAATTCTATACTCTATAATTACGTACTTTAAATCTATATTCGCGTGCGCAAATGTTGAATTCTTCAAACGTTTTTCGCGACACATAAATTTTATAAATAGAAATAAATTTCTAACGTGAATTATCATCTGAAGCGAGCTTTAATTACGTCTTAAGCGTCAAACGTTCGTTACAAAAGCGCAACGATCGCCATTAAAATTTAACGCAAGAAATCTTCGATATGAATTGATAAGAAATACGAGAACGATACCTGTGTATGTGTATGTATGTAGAAGCTTCGTATCCTCCCTTTCCGTGCGATTCTCCATTTCAGCGCGGCAGACATCGCTAAAACATTTTTAATTATTGCCCTCGTTACTTTAACACATAAATGAGATAAAATTTAACACGCACAGTCTAAAATTCACGAGCCGCTAACTTCTCTGCCGCACCACTAGAGGCGTGCCTGTCCGGCCGTGCTAATGTCGTCATCTAGCGTAGGAAATCTTAAACAACAGCTGTTTTTACGTGGCGTTAAGGAAGATCCGCGCGCACGCGCGCAACTCGACGCGAACAGCTGATAGGATGATAGGAAGCAGCTATGAGAGACAGCGGACGTGTTGCGGATCGATTGTACGCGTCGCCGTCGAGAATCCGTGCACAAACCGGGTCCACAATTTCTTCCGGGTGCATGTACAAATAAGCGTCGCTTCGTTCATATATCATGGCGTTCCTGGAGGTTAGTCATTTTCATTGTTTTCCTCTCGACCCATCGTTTCTCTCGCTCGACATAACCTAGAATGTCAATATTAACCTTATTATCATTTTAGTGGAGGCGCTTTAACTTCTTCGACTTGAAAAAGGAAGTTGATGCAGGGAAGATCGCTAAAGCGTTTGGGGTAAGTCGATCTCTTCGCGTGATTGAGCATTAATTGACTATCATGACCTCATGGACAGGATGAAAGCTATTAATTATTATCTTATCTGTGCAGGATGCGCAAGTCGCGGCAGCTACCAGTGGCAACGGCAACCTGGTGTTCGGGGACAATGCGGGTAGCATACATTTAATAAACAGATCATATGAAATCACGACCTTTCGAGCTTACGAGATCACGTTGGTGTTGGCGCAGCAAGTCCAACATTCCACTTTTTTGTTTACCATCGGTGTAAGAGTGCTGCTATATTCTCTTACTGCTATGCATTTTTTTAATCAGACGCGATACGCGATAGATTTGATTTAATTGTATCATATTAACAGGAGGACGAGCCTGGATGCAATCCTACTATAAAAGTTTGGAATTTGGCCAAGCCTGACAAACAAGGTAACCCAACATGTGTTCGAATAAGCAGAGCTATACCTAGTTATAGAGCGGTTCCAGCGACAGCTCTATGTGTACATACTAGTCTTACATTGATGGCTATTGGATTTGGGGATGGATCTATTATGCTGTATAGGTAAGTGGTACTTATATATATAATTTTTTCAAACTTTTTTATATTGTTGGATATATTATTAAAAGGAAGAAGGTGCTATTTTCTCATGCAATATACGTCAATATATATTTTTGTATTATGATACAAGATATTATGTTAACAATCTACAATTAAATTTTTTCCAGGGGGGATCTGACTCGAGAACGAAAAAATAAGATAAAAGTTTTGAAGGATTCCAATCTGTCTATTACTGGCCTTGCGATACGAGCGACCGGTAAACAGATCTATCTGTTCGTCGCTACGCAAAATTGTGTATTCCTATATAATATTACCGTTAAGGATAAAGAATTCAAAACTACATTGGATACTATGGGTTGCGCGCGAAGATGTAGCGTGCTTGCCGAGTCTATGCAGGACAGTCATTTTATGATCGGACGTAATGACGTAGGTCATACATATTTCTTCATGCTTGCAACTTACATTACATTTTTTATATCCATTTTCAACAAAATTTTCAGGCTATTTATTGTTATACGCCCGATGGTAGAGGCCCATGCTATGCAGTTGAAGGTCAGAAGATAATGCTAGAGTGGTTCAGGACATATTTGGTGATAGTGGCAAAAGAAGCGGCGAATGTTCCAAGAACAACAACAATATCCGCCAAACCCAAGTAATGAATATATGTGTGTGTGTGTGTTTTCTTTTGTAATTCTTTAACATTTATATTGTCATGCATATTAAATCTCTGCAGCACAATAGAACCGATACCTCCTGGTGTCGATAAGCACATCATTACTGTGCTTGATATTCAAAATAAGTTCATCGTATTCTCTGCACCAATGGTGTCTGTCCAAGCAGTCCTATCCGAATGGGGTGGATTTTTTATACTTAGTGGAGATAACAAATTGTATCATTTAGATGAGAAGGACTTACAATCAAAATTAGCATTGCTTTTCAAAAAAAATTTGTACGATGTTTCCATAAGGTATATCAGATATATCAATTTAATTGCAATTAATCAGAGTACATTAAGATTAATTTTTAACAATATAACTTTACGTTATCACAGAATAGCTAAAAATCAGCAATATGATGCAGAAGGTCTCATAGACATTTTCCGTCAATACGGTGATCATTTATATTCTAAGGGAGATCATAACGGCGCTATAGAGCAATATATAAAGACTATAGGCAAGTTAGAACCATCTTATGTTATAAGAAAATTCTTGGATTCCCAACATATCGATAATTTGACGACGTATTTGCAAGCGTTGCATAAAAATGGACAGGCAACAGAGGACCATACTACTTTACTATTAAATTGTTATACTAAGCTTAACCATACCGATAAGTTAAAAGAATTTATTATGGTAAGTTGAATGTGCAAAACTATATATATATTTACATATATATATATATATATATATATATATATATATATATATATATATATATAATGCTCGCTAATATACGTATGTATTATGTATCTTACATTTTGTATATAATTTAGACGAAAGATCGTGAAGTTGATTTTGATGTGGAAATAGCGATAAAAGTTTGTCGCCAAGCATCGCCGGAGGATGCCCTATTACTTGCACAGAAACACAGTAAGCACGAATGGTATCTTCGTATTCAAATTGAGGATAAACAAGAATATAAGAAGGCTTTGGAATATATTGCAACGTTAGAATTTGAAGAGGTATTTTACACATACACATAAACAAATTTAAAAAATATTTGTATTAAAAAAAATGATTAAAAATATTTTAGGCGGAAGTTAATATGAAAAAGTATGGAAATATCTTAATAGAAAATGTGCCAAATGAATCCACACAATTTTTGAAAGCTTTGTGTACAAACTATAAACCTTCCAATAAGCCCCTTGTAGATCAGGTATGTATGTATCTGAATCTTATATCTTTCTATTTGTTTTAATCAAATTATTTAAGGAAAAATTAAAAAATGAAAAATTATGGATTCTTTTACTTTTCCAGGAAGCTTTAAATGGCTATACGGAACAACGTGTCGATAAAGCTAGTCCAGAAGATTTTATTCACTTATTTTTAAATAATTCTGAACGACTCGTAGAGTTTTTGGAGCATTTAGTTAAATCAGATACAAGGTTATCTTTCTTGAAATAAAAACAGCAAGCATTTTTTTTACCATGAAATTAATTCTTCGTTTTTTTCACATTTCTTGTAGATGGAGTACACTTATTTACAATACATTAGTGGAACATTATTTACATGTTTGGTCAGCATTAGATAACGATGTAGCTAAACTGCAATATGAACAGAAAATTGTACGACTTCTGCAGAATTCTGAGGCCCGTTATGATAAAGATCAGATATTAATACTTTGTCATCAACATAATTTTAGAAAAGGATTACTATTCCTTTACGAAGAGAGCAAACTGTAAGTCGTAGTCGTTTGTATGACATGGAGATATACTTAAATATAAATATAAATATAAATTTTATTATTTTAGATATCAAGAAATATTGAGATTTCATTTATGCGAGGGAGATAGTGAACAAGTTCTCGCCACTTGCAAAAGATTTGGTCACCAGGACCCTAACCTGTGGGTACAAGCTTTATGGAGCGTAGCTAAAAATAAGAATGCACCAGCAAAACTTCTCGCGGATATATTAGCTTATATCGGTGAATATATTATATATTTACGAAATATATCAAATGTCCAAACAAATGCATTGGAAGATATTGTTTTGTTAATGTAAAAATATCGTTGCAGCTCAAGAAAGACTATTATCTCCTTTGATGGTCATTGACGCAATTTCCACATCATTGACCTGCACATTGGGAGACGTTAGAAGTTATTTGTGCAGTGTATTACGAACGGAGAACGAGCAAACTCAAGCTGACATGGAATTAACAGAGAAATACAGAGCCGATACTCTTAAATTACGGGAACAAATAGAAGTAATAAAAAACAATACGATAATCTTTCAAGGATCGCGATGTAGCGCGTGCCATCATCAATTGGAATTGCCATCCGTGCATTTCATGTGTCAACATTCGTATCACCAACAGTGAGCTTTTTTTAAATATTTTTATTATAATATATAAATTCACTATCACAAACTTTATCTTATCTTTATACGTTTTTCTTAACAGTTGCTTTCAAAGCTTTTCGGAAAATGAAAATGAATGCCCAGCTTGTTTGCCAAACAACAAGAAATTACTGGATATTATAAGAGCGCAAGAGCAATCAAGGGACCTGCATGAAACTTTCCACAGTCTTCTTGATCGAGCAGAGGATCCATTTTCTTTAGTAGCCGATTATTTTGGTAGAGGCGTTTTCAAGAAATTAACAGTAATTACTGATACAGATAAGTCGTTACCTACACCGACTAAGTTGGAGGAACCTAAGTTAAATTATGGCCCAGGTGCAGAAGCGAGACTCAGGTTAAATGAAGGAAAGAGTTCCATCTCAGGTACATTTTAATGTCATTTTATGTATTAGTTTATTTGCTGTCTACACACATTACACTTCATACTTTCTGTTATTTATAACTTTTGACTCTTTATTAATCTTTATTATTTAAAAATATGTAGATTTTACTTTTCAAGTGTGCAATGTTTTAAGGCTGACACAAAAAAAAGTCGGCGCACAGTTTATCGAGTTGTGAGAAAGTCGTGAGAAAATACAATATTCACATAAATGATATTAGTAAGCTATACTAAGATCCTAGAGCACGGACCAAATATGATTATCCTTTTCTAATCTTTATTAATCTCTTATAACTACACATACGTGGGATGAAGGTCGGAATTAAACTCGATATCACAAATTGATCGCTCTCACACGGACCTTTGTGTCACCAATCTTTCGTATTAACGCGTAATGATTAATCAATACGTTCTCTAATAGGAAAAACAGAGCCTCGACGAGCTGGATACGACGTTCCAACGTTAATAACGGAAGAGCGTTTCCGGAATTTTGTCAAGCCGGACGTGTATTCTTCATCGTTGGAGGCGAATATATCGGGAACAGGAAGCGGTTTTTCAACACCACATGGTAATTCCGCTAAAGCCTCGCCAGTACCGATCAGAGAAGCTCGTATCTTAAACAGTATTACACCAAAGTCATCGCCGATCGAAAAATCCTTCGTTTCATTGAAAGCCTCTATTATGCCATCGAATCCCTTTGAGACTGACGATTATGACGAATCCAAAAATCCCTTTGCCAACGACGACGACGACGACGCGAATAACCCTTTTAAAGATGATGATAATGATCGGACTGGTAATGATGACGATGATTACAACAAAAATTTAAATCCATTCGGTAGGTAAACCGCGAATAACATTCTCGTAAGATTTGAGCCGAGACAAGATATATATATAAATGTATGTATATGGATAAATACTTCGCGATACGTATGAGAAAAGAAAATATTGTTAAATGCATGTTTCAGTAAGCATTAACGAATTTCCGAAATTTCCTAATGTATGTAAAAATTTATGTAAACTTGTATAGTACCTACTTCAATTTTATATGTAAAAATTTAATTTGAAGCGTTAATAATCATGGTTCCCTGCATTTTCATAAGTTAAAGACTGCACTTTGCAGATCCTAGCTTAATATCTATCTACGATAAGGAGCACAGCATTATCTAAAATGATATGCTTTTTGTCTCAACGAGACACATGGTATTTATAAATTTCGATCTTTGCCAATATTTGAAGGTTTGTTCGCGTCGCTTGCCGCAACATGCTCCTACTCGCTCCAATACGCTCCAAATTATAGTATTACGTTACGTATACTATAGATTGGAGCGTATTGGAGTGAGTAGGAGCATATTGGGGTATTGCGACGCGAACAAACCCTGAGACAAGGGGATCGAAAAGTGAAATGAAAAGCAATCGATCAATGAACAAATATATATATAAATGCGCTTTTGTGAATGAGACTGTGATCTGAAAAGGAATCAAGTAAAATTTTTGGAAGATAAAATTAATTGCGGATTGTGGTTGATTCAGAATTTATTATTATCATTTCGTCGATTGCGGCGATGTTGCTTTCTTCACGTATGGCTGCTTTCGTGATTGCATTATAATCTTTAAGAAGAAAGCGAGTCAAATTCGAACAAAACGAACGTTATTATAATAATTATGCCTTTGTGTGCTGCATCTGTTTGCTTGAATAGTACAGCACGTGTAAAAGTAACGAAAAAGGTACGAATTATATAAAATTGTATCATAATATATTATATGATATAATATATTATATAATATATTAATTATATGTAATTATAATATATTAGAGATAAGGAAATAAAAAAAAGCATAAGTCTATACGTTTATTTACTGATAACAAGAAACAGCCTGAGCCTCGGTAGCCGATAAACTTTTTGTCATTAAATGGTTTATTGTTTTGTACTGTATCATATTACTCGTTTTGGCCTTATACATTTGTTTATTTTTATTTACTAATTTCATATTCTCTATAATCAATTTGCTCGTCAAGCAAGATTTGGAAGTAAATAAAATAAGTATATTAGGTAGCTTCTTGCTGTTGGATCCAGAAGTAAAAGCCAATCACGTTCGAGCGATTTCAGCATTGGACGTTCACTCATCGATGCGTCATCGACGTCTACCGCTCACTTCCGTCGTGGTGGTAGCACTGCCTGGCGAGCTGACGTCATTGTTGAGTTCCGAATCCGAGGTCGCGTTGCACCGACGTGGACTAAAGTGCAACATGTGCCGGTTGCATGCTCATCTTTTCACCTTATTTATTGAATACAAGCATTTTAATTAATAAATACCGCTCAACATTCTTATTTTATAATTCCCTATTCCGCTTTTCCGTGCATATTGTGCTCCATGTAATATAAGGCAACTAAACGAACGGAACGGATCGCGGAAATCTAGTAAATTTTGTCTTCCGCGTTTCCGCGCTTCATATAATGGCACCCTCAGTATTAAAGGCTGATTTATGCAGGCCGTAATTGATAATTTATGTCGTAAACTGTAAAAAATTGACCAATTCGATTATTCTTCTCACACTCAACTGTGATATTATTATAGGGACTCTAGCGTTTAGATTCCCCACCCGGGTAACTATACACTAGAAGTTGTTATAGTACATGTCACGTATGCTATAGTATTTCTAGTATTATAGCACATGGCTCGGCTAGCGTCGGGCGGTAGAAGAGCGTAGACATATATCTCTCGCTTTCTTTCTCTCGGCAAAGAAAGCGAAAGGATTATATGTCTGCGCTCTTCTACACTTGACGCTGGCGGAGCGCCAACGGACAGCCATCCCCCTCCACCTACTCTAGTGTAACTGTTTCGTCTGCAAGTTTGCATCACTGTTCCGAAATTGAAATCAATAAGTGCAATGTGCAATGTTGTGTGTACACCACGGACGGTGGGAAATGGTGATTATGTCGAAACGTCGCTCTAGGTCCCATCGCGCTTGACTCGGGCTCGACGACGCGGGTATTCATTGGCGAGATGGCTCGCAACAGCAAGAAGAAACTCGCGATATTCGTGGGTACATCGAAGTGTCTCGTTTTCGTGAGTTGCCTCGTCCTTCACGAGTAGACGATGCTCGTTCCTTCCAGTTTCTCACTTATAACTCGAAAAATTGCACATTCTCGGTCTCGGGGATTGTGACTTGCACACTTTAGGGACGATTCGTTCGAGCGGTTCTTACAGCTTCGCTCAATTACATTTGATTTCACCTCCGGATGGAATCAAACAATGGAGCACAATCGTAATGTTTCAAGTGTAGGATCATGGGATTTTGTTACGATATTAGACGATATCGATTAAATTATATTTATTTAGCTTTTTTGTTATTTTTATGTTATTTGTGTATAATTAGTTTTTTTTATTATGTCAATCTTTTAACTTATCGCTAACGTTTTCTTTAGTACAGATTGTTTATTTTTACGAATCCTTGTTAGGGACGCTGTCCTTTTTCTTTCCTTTTCAGGCAGAAGCAAAGTACTGCGCCTCTGACATGCCCGGGGAAATAAAATACTACGAGTATGTTACCTCTTCTAACTAAATATTAACTAGCTTTGATCGATTTGATCGGACGATCGATGTAAAATTACATTTACGTTTAATTTATTGTTTATTATCGTGAAGAATTAACTTTGCGCCAATTGTAACCGTTTGCAGATGTTCGAGAACGGAGTATTGTTGTGCTTTTGGCTGTTGCGTGTCACCTGGATTCCATTTTCATCACTTGTGGTACTACTGGTGAGTAGTTTTTAACAATCTCTCCTTCGATAATAATTACAATGTTAAAACAATATGAGCATAACATAAATTTTATTGCATAATTTTTTAGGATCCTGGTTATAATCATGTTCTTGGTCTGTTCCGGTGGTGGTTGGTGGTACCGATACTGGTTGCAGGGCAGATATAGGGCAGCAGCTTCAACTATTCCAACTCGATCTTCTAATACTAGATCGCAAAATTCTCTTCGTAACACACCTTGTCAAGCGCAGCAAGCTCGTATCACGTACAATTCAGCGAGAAATACCGTCCTACTGCATCGCATGTGGAAAGGTTCATATTTTTTTTTCTAAGCTAGATTTACTATGATATGAATATGTGTAAGGAGATGCAGTGGAAACTTTATGTAAATTTTCTTAAACAGGTCCTCAGAGAAATACAGCAGCGCCAGCGTATAACGGTAACGCGACCACATCGACACACTATCAGAATATGAACGTCGTATTAAACGATACCAATTGTCCTTATTATCAATTGTACGGTCCTCCGCCTAGTTATGAGACAGTGATAGCGCAAACGCGAGGCAAGATCTCAAATCCGGCATCACCAGAGTCCTCTACCGCGGCATCAAGATCCAGAGTCCTCTACCGCGCGGCTGAATCTGACGGGGAATGTGATACCGAATCCGAGTGTACCGCAGTGCTTTTTCTACAGCTGCAACTCTCCGGCGAGATTGGTGGATGGTAATTCGAGCCAATGTCCAAGTGATAGTGCGAATGTCCATCAGCTCGACGGTCACGAGAGTGTTCCATTCGCGCATTTTTCCCAATATTGCACCACGAACGGTGCGATTGGTCAAAACATGTGCGTCCCTTTAGAGTGTCCAGAAGGATTGGCCGGGGGAAGTAATTTCACTTGTAGTTATCAAAACAGCCCGCATCGATTGCCAGGATATACAACAGACAGATCATCCGCGTCGGATGCGGAAAACATGGCTCGTGGCTATGAGATTCCGAGTACAGAAGAACACGTAATGCTCAATATTGACGCTGCAACTGGTAGCTATGGAGAACGTAGTCCTTGGCATAAAAACGATCAGTCTGTGTCACGAGTCCACGGTAAGATTACCATGCAGGATGAAAATCGAGCGTTTCAGAAGAGATGCGCGACAACCATAAATACACATACCCTTTCGCCCAAGTCAGAGGAAAACGGAAGCGAGAACCAACTAAAACGTACGTTTGCTGCGACGCAGAGAAATTTCCCGAGAGAACGTACGGATTATGGTGGTTCCTTGCGATTATCGCGTAGACACACTGGAGATGTCATTTACCAAAACGGCAGCTTCCAAAAAGTTTTCCCCACAAATTCATCAAGCGCTTCCCAACGGAGCACTTTTGATTCCGCTCAGACAGCAATATCCGAGGTCGCGAATTCTCTGGAACGTGATGCGAATTCTCAATCAAATCCATCCAATAATGTGATATTAGAATCCTTTATTTTTGAAAATGTGCAATTGCCTCCAAGTGAGAATGTCGAGGAGGCCCGCGGTCTTAGTGCGATGAATCAGAGTATAAACTTTGATCTTGAAAGTAAATACAAATTAGATAGATCAAAGTCGCTAGACTGAACGTAAATCGAAATTCTTATCATTGCGCGTATTACGTGATGTTTATTCTTATATGTCTATTATTCGCGCAAAACTTGTATAGCGATACAAACTTAATCGTTCGTTCAGAATACAACAGAATAATCTTGAACAGTTTTCAACTGTCGCGGTGAAATGATGATTCTCTATTTTGTGAGAAATAATATGACATTATTTTTGTTAACGTATTTTACGTAGCTATGAGTATTTCACATTTACCGATTCATAATATTGTTTTTATAATTTCTTTAATCGTCGAATTTGACAATTGGATAAAAGATGTGTATATATCGTTCATTATTATCTTACACAGAATTAGCAAATCTAATATTAGATGTTAGACTTAAATCGCACTTCCACAATATTTTTTGCAAATAATACTGCAATTCCAAAGCTAAACTATTTTGATTATTTATTGAGATGCTAAGTTATCTCTAAATGTGATAGACGATAGTTCCATTTACATATATCAGCGAAACATTTTATTTTTCTGATATTTACGACACATACTGCCATGAAAAGATCTTTCTGAACGTCGTATATCAGATACTATTTCTTTTTTTATTCCTGCACTCTATATTTAATATAATGTAAGATTAAGATCGAAACAGTGAAGATGATATTTTAAAAGCGCGACCCAATTTAATCTATCTACGCACAAAGAAAAATATCAATCATTACTTTAGTAATGATAAGTAAATCGCACATTTTTTTAATTCTCCATAGGTGGGGAAATGTACTTATGAATTACTTACAAGACTAAGGAAGTGGCCAGGGTCTTCAATAAAATTTACAATGAAAAAGATTTATTTTAAATATCATAAATCAATTTTGACATATTTTTTCTAACAATAATGTTGATAAATTGAACTCGACTGTGTTGAAAAAAAAATGTCGTTCTTTGTGCAGTATATTTCTGTCAAGCTAGTCTTTATATATTTAAGCCTCTATATTATATATATATATATATATATATATATATATATATATATGCACATTAGTATTATCTCTATATTAAAGGATGCATAAATTACTACGCGTTGCGTACACTTGATATTAAGTTCCAAATAATAAAATGATCTAAAAAAAATCTAGTTTATTATGAAAAAAAATACGAGTTTACGATTGAAAAAGCAATACTATAATAAAAATGTGGTCGCGGTAAAAAAGTTAAGAAGCGGAACTCGTTCAAATAAATATTAAAAAAAAATATAAACGTGAGGGAATATACACGTGCGATGAATATAATTCATCGTTCAAGTTTAAATCATGGTTGCGTTAACATAACATGTTAACTCCCCCTCCCCTCGCGTGTAATACCACAGATTTAATATATTTTTACTTCAAAATCTCCTATCTATATATTATGTAAGGAGAAAGACTGCGTTCTTGTGCTGTAACATGAACGGCACTTGATTTACACTTTTATCAATGTCGTGGGAACATTAATTAACCCTCGCGAATCATATCTTTTAGATAAATTGCATCAAGAGAAAATAATTCAATTTATATACGCTGTACTTTTTGCCACTATTTTTTTATGCAATACACATATACACACATGCAATATGTATTGAGTTTTAAGATCATGTCAGTTCTTAGGTCTTCAGCATAATAGCGGTCCAAGAAAACGCATACGTGCCAATAGCGACAAGTCCGTTAGATAAGCAAGTAATTTGGATAAGCGAGACGTAGTTCGCAGCCAAGGAGGTCTTACCTTAAGATGCAAAGCAAAAGAGATATATGTATATGTACACACTTATTTTTTGTAATCGATTCTAACTGATAATGGGCTTTAATGAGAGTCCGCGTGATATGATAAGCTTGTACCATATATATTGTATACATCGTGTGTGGTGTGTGTGTATATAATGTATGTATATATATATATATATATAATATATACACACACACACACACACACACACACACACACACACACCTGTATATACAAATCTATATATAATAATTTCAAGTCAGAAGTCACTATATTTTGTGCGTGCGTAGCCTGTGCGTTATATCGTTTAGCTATAATAAGCTCCAGTCTCCGAACGATCTTCTCACCGTAATGTGCAATCATGTATCCACGCGGTATCAGTGACACTGTAAGATACCGTATCTAATGTGAAAGAATGTCTATCCGAAATAAAGACACCAAATATTTATTCACGTACAACCAAGATAATCTGTCGTCTCAAAAAAAAAATTAATCCTTTTGAAACAGTGCACAACAGTATGAGATAATAATAATTGAATAATCAAAAGATATTTGCAAGCCATTAAACTGTATCTTAGAATGAAATGGGCGTCAGTTGTAATTTTTACGATTCTTTGAAGATTAATCGATCAAAATTTTTTTGTTTAATCAATCAGAAATCAATTTAATAATTTAATAAATGCAAATGTGTTACAAGAGTGATATTTGCAGAATGACAGTAAGAAATAAATTAACATGTATTCTCTTATGAATGTACTCAATAAAATTATAAATTTACTAATTTTTCCAAGGAAAAGATAATTTTGAGAGAGTTGAGCTTTATGTTGATTTATTTCAATTTTCACGAAGAAATAATTGAAAGTTAACGATTCGTCAGAATTAAGAACGATATGTTAAAACGAATTTCTTTCTATTCCGCATTCGGCATTTTCTTCAGTAGTAGATGATGCTCGTATATCGGCCAGTAGTAAGTAGTGAGTATATATCAGAAGCAGAAGTAGTACAAGTCCAAAATTATAGAATTATGAAATTCGAGAATCAGGAATTCATTTCCAAGGGGAATAAATGTTATTGAATTTTTCTATCGCAATTTTTTTTTTCTCCCGAGAGAGACGAAACATGCTGATGTACCGAGTGAACGACGGTCTTGTTCACTCGCTCAGTTTTTCAGCTCAGTTTTTCCAGTCGTACGTTTCTTTGCTATAAGTATTTCGCCGAATCGACTACAGCTAACGTGACAGTGTATCAGTATCACGATGATAAGACGGCACTTGTCGTGATGCGACGATAAAAGATGGCAGGTAAAACCGGACGGGCGAGAAATCAATATAAACGGGATTCGCGGGGTCGTGGGGCGTGCGGCGAGTGACGGGGTTGTGCGACGGAGGGTGGTAAGAGTATCCCCCCGTTGGGAGAGGCGGCCGCCGAAAGCTGATTGCAGCGCATTTTACCGGCCACGCTGGCGAAAACGGCGGAAAATGCCGTAGGTCCCGGTGGCAGCCGGAAACACCCAGTGAAAACGATCTCGCCTTGCCTCCCCTGCCTTCCGCCTCCTCTCCGCCTTCGGCCGTCACCCTCGTTTCTGTCCTTTTCGTCGCGATCGCTGCCCCCGACTCGCGTGTGGGCGCGCGTATTCCACCCTCAATGGTGAATCAATAATTAAGGTGACAGTGCAGTGGTTGCGCGATCGTGTACCGGGTCAAGATGTCGGTGAAGGTGAGTCTCCGTACGTGCATCCGCGCGAATGCGATGCGGACGTATATGGCGGTTCCGGTTCCCTGACGTGAGGTCCTCGGTTGACCGGTCAGCGAAATAGCTTCAGCTGAGCCAGACTGGCGAGAGGGTCCTCCCTGCGTTCTGCTGGGAGTGCTGCTATTATGTAACGCGTGCGATTTCGAATATTGATATCTCATGCCATGTAGCGATAGAGGGAGAAGAGAAGAGAGATCGCGAAGCTTATCGGAAGTTCGTTTTCTTCATTACCGTCCATGAGCACTGGTGATCGTAGGTCATGGCGCTTTATCACGCATGCATACGATGTAGATTGAAGCGCGGTATTTATCTTGACCTAACACATTTTTGTTACTACGTAAATGTGATTAGTCGAGCGCGATTAGTCGCGTGATAACGCGGCGTATCTTCCTCTGCCGCTTCGCGCCTAAATACACGCAATGTGCGAGCAGACATGATTTTCGTGCTACATGTCGCGTGTGAAAAGAGCACGATAATTTAAATTCTTCCATTGGGGAGAGTTCCTGTGTGTCAAAAAATTCCAAAATAAGATCCGTGCGATTGGAAATGATCTTAGCGGCAATTAATATGAAAGATAAATTTTTCACGGTAGAATCATTAGTTTCTTGATGAAATCATCCCGTTTCTCGGCGCTCTCGTTTCCGTCGCTTGGTAGACAAGTCCGACAAGTTCTTTGAAGTAAAATCATTTTCTCTGTATTAAACTTTAATTTATTAAAACATTTTTTTTCTTTTGTTTTTTCACGTGTACGCGACGATGTGTTCAATAGTCTTGCGCAGTTTCTGCTTTTAGTTTTGCATGACATCGTGCGTTGTGTTCGTATTAAAGTGCAATTTGTTGATTTTATTATAATCGGTATAATGTCCGCGCGGAATCGGCTGTCGCATCAAGCCGTGAAATATCGTAATGGCAATAACGGCGTCACAAGTGTCCGCTTCCTGCCGAAGTGAAGCCCTTCTTCGAAGGCGAAGATGAGCCGAGGGTGCTCGCACACGCAGACACGCGTGCGCGCGGCGCGGCGCGTGCGTGTCGGGACGCGCGCGTTTTTCGATACGCACTCTTACGCACGCTCACGCAATCGCACCGTCATCGACGCAACGCGAATTGTAGTCAGCGCGTAACCACCACCAGTACCGACACGCATCGCTGGTTTCCGCCTTTTCTCGCGCGGGGTTCTGGAAAAGCGAAGCGGAGTAAATGCAAATTGAGAGTGCTCGCGAAAGTGTCGTCCTTCAGGCTCAGTCCTTTGTTTTGAAGCCTTTGAAAGCGATGACTCTGAAAACTCCTTCTTTAATATTTACCGATTGTTCTTCTGAAAAATAAATTAATTACGATAAAAAGATCCCGTTTAGACTGATGTGATGTAATTTGCAACTATTCTTATGCGATTGTGTGCACATGGTATGTCGAAGGTTTTCTAGAGTTTCTTTCCACTTGTGATACTGTCTGTATGAAGATAATGATGTTTGGTGAAAAGCTGATTGCAACTTTTCGCTATTTACAATTTCTGTAATTGAATATTCGAGTAATACAAAGATTAGAAATATTTAAAAGTTTAATGTTATCAGATTAAATTTTTTTTTAAACTTATTTAGTTGAAATTGAATCATTCTTCAATCGTAACTTAAAAATAATTGCTATGATCGTATTTATATTAATAAATCAATTTTGTTCTCTCTCTTTCTCTGTAATTTATTTTATACGTGAAAAAAGACAATAAATTCTGTACGAATTAAAAGAATGATAATATAATATAAATCGCAAATAAATCGCGCATGCAAACTTACGATTAATAACATAATTAATTGCCAAATATATTTTAGGTTACGTGTTTTATAGGCGGATTTAAAAAACATGTGTAAATATTATCATTTATCTTTAACTTCTAAAATGTGAAAGAGATCCAAGTGAAAAATCCATAAAAAGCTCGTGATTTATTTTAAACACTGTGACTTTGTACTAAAAATAAATGTCATAAATCGAACGCTTAATCAAATTCTGAAACGTGTTTTCTCAACACGTCTCTTTTATAGATAGATACATTCAGTTGGCATAATCTCTCAAATCGGAAACGTTACACACAAAATGTCAAATGTTTATCAGACCTAGACGTCTCCTCTTCCCTAGAGAGCGAATAACAGAAGTAATCGGTGTGACACTAGCGATCGAAGCACATGCAATGTCAATCTGTCATTTGTTTTCGCTTACGCTGACGTAAATACTATCAGCGAATCTCATCTTGAATGGAGGCTGCAGGTCAATACGCGTACTTGTCGGACTGAGAGGCTCGCATTCATTCGTTTCTCGTTCAGGCATAATATATTCGCCAGTGTGTCACGACAGTCAATACTATTCTCTGCGTTCTCCGCTGAATGTCGAGTAATTTGAATTCGTTGTGAATTACAATCGATAAGTATAACAAGAGCTCTCTCGGTTAACGATAAACGGCTTGTCAAATAAAATCAGCCTGTCCCGATATCATTCGAGCGCGCCTTTAGAATGTCGACATTCTAGCTTGTAGAGTCGAGGACAAGTCGTATTTTTAGTATGGTCTAAAATCGTAACGTTGCTGCGAAGTTCGCGAGTGAAATTTGCATCCTCGGCAAAACTATTACGGGGATCGTACGTGCGCAAGTTCGCTCGTCGAGGATCATCAAAAAATGATCATTTTATTATTACCGAACGTTATCCGCGATTTGCAATTTTCAAACTAATTTAGTTCCTTGAAAAATATGGTTTTACCTAAAGCTCGAATAACAAGCTAACTGTGAAGTGAAGAAGATGGAAGAGATAAGGATCTTGAAACTTGACGATAATCAATATAATGTTACGGTCGAATAAGAATTAAATTTAATTAAATTAATTGCAACGAATTGACGTTCCGCGGATTTTTTATTTCTGTGCGATCACAGTGTAGCCCACAAGTATTATTTTAGATACGAGTACATTCATGTTGATATTGTCTTAATGTTTAAATTGAGACTAATTGCGCCTATTGTACTTCCACTCGACAAACTGTGCTACAAAAAACAAACATCTGCTATGCAGATGGGGATCAGTGAAATACAAATATAAAGCGTATCTCTCTCTTGCGGAAGCTGTGTCCTTTATGAAAATTTTTCACGGTGAGTTCTATTGATCGACACACGACTTATCAACTATTTCATTCAGGAAAGAAAAGAAAAGATATTTCGAAATGCTTCAATTAAAGTTTTGAACTTGTGACTTTCAAAACCGTAGCATGGAACATCGCATATTTCATTAAATAACACATTTCAAACAAATTCTTTGCTCAATTTAATGAACTTCTTTCTTTTAATAAAAGATGCAACGACAATTACTAAAACGATATTTTTTTTGTTAAATCGGTTTCTTTATCTTTCTGATATGTGTATATAATTATCAGAGATGAAAAATAATTATTAACTTTTATTGCATTTTGCTTTAATTTTAAATTAAACTTTTTTAACATTTGAATTTAAAATTTAAGAGATTTTGTTCAAGATCAAGCGAGAAAACACCGAAATTATTTTCGCTCATCGTCGGTCGCGAGATCACCGAAGTCTCGCGCCCCTCTCGTTAGCAATCAGCTCCGGTTCCTAACGAAAAACTCCGGTCGAATACATATCAGAATCTTGTAACGAGCGTCCTTCTAGAAGGAAATTGTTGAAATTGAAGGAAAATAATAAACCGCCTAATTGTGCGAAGTAACAGAATTTTCTGCCGTTCGAAATGTTCTAACGATCCGGATCCTCCTAGAAGAGGCGCTCTTACAAAAGCCCCGCGTGCAACGTCGCGGAGCCAGACTACCGCGAAACGTCGAGGCATTTCAACGTATCTTCTCTTCTGTAAAATCGACATCCCGTTGCTCGCGAGGTAATCAATCGCTTGTGGACTTAGCCGTGTAAAACCAAACTGCTTCTGTTACTGTTTCTTTAATTAAATTGTTATCAGTTATTGTTTAATTAAAGCCTTCTCTATTTGATGGGTCTTCGCCAAACTAATCCCTTGTCGCTCTATTCGCGCTTCGATCGCGGGTCTATCCTAATTGCAAACATTTTCTGGTCCTTCGAGCCGGATCGCTTGTCCGGCGACGATCCGCGAGGTGAGTGGAGTGTCGATAAAAAGGGTTAAGTGCGTGCATCCACGTCTTCGCTTGAAGAAAGGTCATGAGTAAGGAGATGGAAGGCATAATTCGAGCGCAAGCCGATCTTTATGGACGCATTGCCCGCTCGTATGACAATATGAAGAAGGCTGGAGCAGCCAACGTTACCATCGGGCTTGTGGAGGCTCGCTTGCAATCGCTTGAAAGCAACTGAGCAAAGTTTGAGGCCAATCA
The DNA here is from genome assembly GCA_901521435.1 of Crematogaster levior. Classification (NCBI taxonomy): domain Eukaryota; kingdom Metazoa; phylum Arthropoda; class Insecta; order Hymenoptera; family Formicidae; genus Crematogaster; species Crematogaster levior. Next base: position 563,739 of record CABEGB010000936.1, on the reverse strand, counting down.
CGAGAGAATCATTGACTTTCGCTGATCTCCTGCCCGAGCACGACTATAAAAAGAATGGAGTGCAATCGTTGACAGATTTAATATTGAATGTGAAAAAATAGAAGCAATGATAATGTGTCTTCTTCCATGAAATGTATCTGAGAAAAAAAATGATTACAAATTTCTTGAAAAATTACGGTCCATTAAAATTACGGTCCATTAAAATTACGGTCAAAGTTTCCAGAATTTCTAATATGTTAATGTTTCATGTGATTATTTTGCATTACATAAAAAAGTTGCTTTATATCTACGCTAATGAATAAATATTTCTTATGTAAATGTTACTAGTGACTTTTAAAAGAATTTTGAGAAATAACATATTTAAGTATTATATTAGCGATGAAATGGACAATATGAATAAGATGTGCCATACCATAATTATTATGAATATTTTGATTATTAATAAGTTTATAATATCTGTTTTTTAAATGTAAATACGGAAAAAATAAATAAATCCATATTTTTATTATGTGAAATGACAATATCTATGTTACAGTTAAAAGCTCTTAACCTGTAACAACGTCATTGTTTAATCAACTAACGATAGAAACGGAGTTACACGGTCGTACATAACATTGCTAACTTGTTGTCTTATCTCAAATATATGCGAGAAACAAACCTTACTTTATCTTTGTTTGCAAGAATGTGGCGTTGTAGCATTGCAAAATATTGAACTTTTTTGCGTCGTCAATGTTGACTTTTTTCATATAATCTCGGTAAAACTGTGCCAAATTTTCGTCGCGCAAATCGTGCAAATACTTTATTTGTTATTATAATTACACGATGTAGCGTATATGAACTATAAGCCGTACATATTGGCAGCTCGTCTATTCAGTTAAACATCATGATTTAATCTGACATCAGGTTTTCTGTGCAAAAAAATTAATTTCTATGTAATTGTTGTTCAGATGACGAGGTACAAACAGGCCGAATTTGAGGATGAAGACAGCAGTAGCATCGGCTCCGTCGCCTTAAATAGCGAAGGCATCAGTACATCCGCTACGCATATAAGATATCATACGGTGAGTGTTTCCCGGTATTAATGTACGTTTCCAAATAAATTAAATTGCAAAAGCCTTGAAAGTGAAAATAAGTTTAATTTTTATTCACTATAGTTCACGCATTTAATCGAGAATGTATTTATGTTATCCGAGCAATAATAATATAAATTTTCTGCTCAGCACAGTAATTCACAATTGTTATTAGAATATATTGTTATATATTTTTATATATATTCTTTTAAAAAATATTTAATATAATTTTCTTAAAATTATTATTTCGGTATTATAGTTTTAAATCAATAATGAGATGCAGCTTTGAGATGTTGATTGATGTGATTTTGTTGTCGTAGGGTACAACAATGTGGAAGGCAAGAAGTATTTTGGAGAGATGCCTTCTCATAATTTGCGCTGTTTTGCTGTTAACGATCGTGGTGCTCGCTATTGTAATCAGCAGCAGAAATGGTTGGGATGAAGCCCAGATCCTTCACGTCACCTCTCACGCAGATGGTAAACAAATTATTTATTATTATTATCAAAGAAGCATCAGTATTCATTTCCTGAATCAAAGGTCGAAATGTAGTAATAAAGATCAATTTCATATATTAGTTATGCCAGTTTGACGTCATTTACTGCTCCTTCTTTGGTATTTCCCATCACTGGCAAAGAAAAGACACTTGCATTATTCATGATTACTTCATTATACAATTAGATTAAATATCAGCAATTTGAATTAAATATCGCAGACACTGGCTATTTTTTCAGTTTATGTCAATGATGTAATGTAATGCGAGAAATTTAATTAACTCTAAACGATATTGGTACATATTGATATCCTTCCAATCTATTATATCAGATTTTTTTATTTATATTTGTCTCTCATTTTGTTCATTTCAGTTTTATAGTGATTAGAGAATATTTATCACAACTATTAACAACAATTAATTCTAATGAATGCTAAGCATCAGTGCATTTAGTTCTTGTTCATGAATTGTTGCAGATGGCACGCATTGTCTTACAGAGCAATGTGTAACAGTAGCGGCATCCTTAATTAATAGTATAGATTTCTCCGTCGATCCATGTGACGATTTCTACGAATACGCATGCGGCGGCTGGAAAAAGAAAAATCCCATTCCGGATGGGAGAAACGTTTGGGGCACGTTCGGCAAACTGGAGCAGGATAATCAACTAGTTGTGAAGAATGTTCTCGGTAATTATTCTCGGTAAACACGCATAATTGACGGGGCCAACAAACGTTTATGTAAATATCTATTAAATTGTCGTTTCATTTTCCGCGCAGAGAAACCGCTTAGCGAAATGAAATCAAAAGCCGAGAAGAAGGCCAAGTATTATTATCTTGCTTGCATGGATGCGAATGAAACGATCGAGGCCCTCGGGGCGAAGCCGATGTTGGAACTGTTGGAAAATATCGGCGGCTGGAATATCTCTGGCAAATTCAATATCAGTGCGTGGTCTCTGCAAAACAGCATGCATGTTCTGCAAAACGTTTATAACATGGGCGGTCTATTCTCTTGGGGAGTAAGCGAGGACGATCGAAACAGCACTAGATACATAATCCAGGTATAAGCAGATTACACTAAATTAGACTGTGTGTGTGTGTGTGTGTATCGCGCGCGTGAGCGTGTGTGTGAGAGAAATAGAAATATTGGAATATAAAATTCTCTCCTAAATTCTGACGCGAGTTATAGATCAAACGAGTATCAGACAATAAATAAGTTGATTAATATCATTTTCTCCCTGTGCAAAACTTGCTTTAATTATAATGATAGTGATAATTACAATTTTTTTTTCTGTTATTATCGTTGTAGTAGTAGCGCGTAATTAGAATGGAGCAGTAAATTGAGTTAATGTGAAACTCGTGTCTTAAAGAAAATATATCGTTGAATCTTTTTGACAAGCAAATTTGGAATAGGATTTTTATAAAAAGGTTGTAGTTTTCTTATATTAATTATTCTAATATTAATTTAATAATAAATAAACTCTCATAATTATAAAATTAACTTAATACAACATTAATGTTTTTAATAATACAATATTATAATAAATATTAATTTTTTATATGATAAACACACTGATTTATAAAAATTTATTTATTTATTTTATCTAAGAAATGTAGGATTACATAACGGAGATAATCTTTCTTTGCATCAATAAAGTATAAAATTTTTTTAGTATCATTATAATGCCAGTTAATATATATTTATACATACGTTTTTTATTATATGTATATGCACAACATATGTATTACATTTGTATCATTTCCAAGATCGATCAAGGGGGCTTAACACTACCAACTGCGGACAATTACCTCAATGTATCCGAACATGGCAAGGTCTTAACTGCTTATTTGGATTACATGACGAAGGTACAAAAGTAATAGTATTCACGCACGTTTCGTGATATCGCGTGATACGTCGTACTTCCTTGAGGGCGAATCGAGTACAGGTACTCGTGCACGTTTTCAGATCGGCGTACTCTTAGGCGGCGAAGAGAATCTCACGAAGAAACAGATGCAGGATGTAATCGCCTTCGAGACGAAGCTCGCGGAGATCACCATACCGCCTGAAGAACGTAGGGACGAGGAAAAGATGTACAATCTAATGTCGTTAAATGAATTGCAACGTAAAGCACCTTTCGTACGTTTGCCATCTTTTATTCTACATATATTTCGATTATGTAATATTTCAATTATTGCGGATACCTTGATCTGTGAGTTTTTATTGTTGCAACATTTCCTTCAATGATTTGATATATCATCTTGTATCATCATAATATTCTGGATACAGTATTGTTACTTCCTAATATGATATGATATCCTGTTTATCTTCTATCACATCCTCTACTATTATGTCATATCCTCTATATTCTGTCATGTTATATTCTATTTTACATTTTATTCTCTTAATAAATACAAAAAACATTCGTGGATACTTTTCCAAATAGAGCGATCTTTCTTTTTCGAGCAAAGGATAAAATATGATGAATGCAATTTCTTTTTGTGTGTTTAGATGTCGTGGGTAGAATTCTTCCAAAACGCTACTCGTCTCGTAAACAAGAAGATCAATAGTAAAGCGATGATCGTAAATTTTGCACCGGACTATTTTATAAATCTGACGAAAGTCGTGCAGGAATATAACAAGACGACTAACGGAAAGATGTACGTATATTTGCGAGATACATCGAATATGGCGCGATTACTTCAAATTGATTTATAATAATCTTTTATTTAATTTATAATAATCTTTTCATCCAATTAATTAAAATAATTTTATCTCAACGAATTTTTAACTTTATGTTCTATCGCCGGGAGACTTTTAAAATTGAGACATTTAACAAAAACTGTCACTAATAAGTTGATTTGTAATTTTTGTCGATGAAATGTCGAACACGAAGTTTATCAAGAAACAGCATTTGGACAATTTTATGACAAAGTGCGCAATTTCTGAATCACGTTGTGTATTATATAATTTGTGAAATTATTAGTTTTATCGAAAAAAAATATCAATCCTTTCCTCTCTTTTTTCTTTTCGCAGAATACTGAATAACTATCTGGTTTGGCAGACCGTAAGGTCTTTGACGGCGTTCCTCTCGAAGCCGTTTCGTGAAGCTTACAAGGGCTTGCGAAAAGCTTTGCTCGGCATGGAAGGCCACGAAGAGCAATGGCGTTATTGCGTCAACGATGTTAATAATGCTATGGGTTTCGCTATAGGTGCGATGTTTGTCAGAGAGGTTTTTCAAGGCAAGAGTAAACCCATGGTTAGTTTACATTGGTGTTCTGATTGTTTAAAATTTTATTTTTTAAATAATTACTCCTTTTATATTATATTATAAAACGGAGAAGTAACAAGTTTTCGAGATACAATAAAGAAAATAATTCGTTATTTTAAGATGTTAAGATATAATTTATGAGACACGTCTTCTAATTTGTAGAATAATATTTTGATTTGTTTCCGTCATTGTTTCTAGGCAGAGGAAATGATCAATCATATTCGCAAGGCGTTCACGAAAAACTTTAAGAATCTAAACTGGATGGATGCAGAGACGAGAACCGCTGCCGAGGAGAAGGCAAACGCGATCACCGACATGATCGGCTTTCCGGACTTCATTTTGCAGCCCAGCGAACTCGACGAGCGTTATAGGGATTTGTTGATTAAACAATACGAATATTTCCAGAACACTTTGCGCGTGAACAAATACAGTTTTCGTAAGAATCTCGAGAAACTTGATCAGGTGGTGAATAAGACCACTTGGATAATGACACCGCCGGCCGTGAACGCTTATTATACACCTACCAAAAATCAAATGGTCTTCCCTGCTGGTATTCTTCAAAGTCCATTCTATGATATGAAGAATCCCAATAGTTTGAATTTTGGTGGCGTAGGTGTAGTCATGGGGCACGAATTAACGCACGCCTTTGATGATCAAGGTATGACTTTAAAAATGAAGTTAAATGTTAAATTCTTATAATCTTATAGTAGAGAACAAGATATATTATTCGTTTAGTTAATTATTACAAGAAAAAGTTTACTTCAAAAGATACATATAACTTATATTCAAATCTTAGCATTTAAAAAAGTTTTTGGAATATTTTACATTTATGTATTATATAAATATAGATTTTTTTCACGCTCGTGTAAGAATTTATATGTATCTTAATAATTTTTCCAGTTACATTTCATATTTATTTAAACAATTTTATCTAGTTTGCATGTATTTGATTAATATCGGATAGGTCGAGAGTATGACTTGCATGGAAATCTGCATCACTGGTGGAACGACGCTACGGTAGACCGATTTAAAAATAGAACCGAATGCTTCGTGGAACAATATAACCAATATCAAGTACAAGGTCGAAATATAAATGGCAGGCAGACGCTGGGTAATTTTATTGATTACAAATAATTGCTTACCGATGACGGAAGTATCAGAATTTAGACCGATCGATTGTAATATACAGGAGAAAATATCGCCGACAACGGAGGCCTTAGGGCAGCGTATCACGCTTATCTTTCGATGCCTAAGAGCTACAAGGATCAACTGCCGCTACCTGGTCTCAATCTGACGCATCGTCAACTATTTTTCCTGAATTTTGCTCAGGTTGTTACAGAGAACAATTATGACTAATGATTAAATTAATGGAGAAATTTTCACTTTTATTTAATAAATTTTACAAAGATGCAAAGCATGATCGCTTTAATCATGTGAGAATCGTTTATAGATTTGGTGCTCCTCCATAACGTCCGAGACGGTGACTCTTCAGATCGAGAAGGATACTCACAGTCCGCCGAAGTACAGGGTGATAGGACCACTTTCGAACATGCCGGAATTCTCGACAGAATTTAACTGCCCTAAAAATTCGAGGATGAATCCGGTACATAAGTGCGAAGTGTGGTAACGCCTGTTTATCTCGACTGATTCATCGAGGACAGTTCGGTTGAACATGATTTTCGGCGTCACGGGGAGACCGTCGGAGCTTCCATGTGCCGTTGCGAACGAGAGACAGGTGGAACATGGGACTTGCTTTTGGGCATCGGACTGTGTATTTTTTAATTCCTTCACATATCATCATTTACCGTGAGGATAGCCATTTTTAATTTCACAGATCTTTTGTCAGCGTATGTGGTTTTGTAAATTTCAAACGTTCGATCTCGAAAACAATCAGGAGATGTTGACGTCTTCTTTCAACTGAGGAAATTTATTGGCTAATTTTAAATCAGTTGTTTATCGGTTCATTATTTACCCTAACATCATATTCAAAAGTCAAAGTTTGCGATGATTAGTCTTTGAATCTCTTTATTTTTTTTTCTAAATATTGGAATTAGCAACAACTGCTGACACTTCAGTGTGAATTCTCTCTGTCAGCAGGTCAAGACTTATACCAGTTACTTAGATCGTGTGACGTATCATATACATTTTTATTATAAGTTTTGCAGACAGAATCCACTAATGTGTTTTACGCTTATAAGAAGTTTATTTTATTAAAACTACTTACTTTACTAGCTAGACGGAACTCGGACGTCGGAATAGCGGTAACGCGACACGCGCGGTATAATTCGTTATCGCTGATGTCAAGAAAAATATTTTTAAATGTGCTTAATTGTGCTAAATATTTTTCTCGCGTGCCACCTAGCACATACTTGGCATTCAAGCGAATCGGAGACTTTTCCGTTTGATGGAAAAACGTATCCGGAAAAATGACTTATTGTTAGCTAAAAAAGAAAGAAATAAAAAATTAGAAAGATATTTTATTCCGCGAATTTATGGATACTTAATCATCCACATCAGAAGTTGTCTTTAGCATTTTCTCTGGCATTGATGAGGCTGTAAAAATGATCACGTTTACAGATTGGATATTTTATCTTGTTGAAAACTAATGGTTTTTAATTTAATTTAATTTGTGTATTATATATTTTCTATAAGATACGCGGTACTATCGGCAGTGCTTGCATAAATATATTTGCGAGACATTGTGTAATTTTATGCCTACACAGGATCATCGGAATGTAATTTTATATGTATTTTCTCTTCATTTCGAGTTATATTGTATTATACAATAGTATTAAGATATTACGTAATTGTATGCAGACGCTTATAATGCTTTATTGAAGAAGATTAAATGGCATTTGTAAATATTGTGATTTTTAGATCGAGAAGCTTATATCTATCATAAGAAGGACAATTGCTTGTTAACATTAATTTTATCGTTGTAATTAATAGGAAATGAAAATCGCAATAGTCAGCGATGAAATCAAAGTGCTAAAGTTTCGTTGTAAACTTTCGTTGCTAGACAAGACCAAAGTCGATAGCAAACATATTTTAGCAGTGTAGATGTAAGGACTATCGATAATTTTATTTCTTCATATTACAATAAAAGGGATAGCCGATATATGAAGAATTTTATATCGTATCTTTTGACGCAAAGACGAACTTCAAAACTACATATATAATAAGGATGAAAATATAAAATATCACTACCAAAATTGTATATCCAAAAATCGGTGAGAATTCGTTTTGCAAAGTTATAATTTCATCCACTTTTGCAGAAACAAATTTTCTCCTACTTTTCTTGATACGTTCATATTTTTTTCAGATTTATAGTATTAAAGTTAGATAAAAAAATTATAAATTTTCTAGTTGCTAATGATGAAAGAAAGTAATTTGACATTCTTAGCTTATCCTTGGTATCGTTTTTCTAAAATAATTTATAAAAAATAAATTTAAAAGTTACCAAAGGAAATATATTTTGTTAATGTTTTATGTGATCACATCACATGCTTTGTACGTATTATGTATTACTATCTTTTTATGTAACCTAACGAGTATCTATATGTATGTAAATTTTATTCTCGTTATTGTGTTTCTCCCAGTCATTGTGAAAGACTCCGATTATGCTGTGAATGTAACGAATATTGCAGCTCGAGTGAATTTTGCATGATTTGAAAGAGAAACCAATCAAAATCTGATCTTTTTTATTGTGGGGTAAAAATAAATACACAAATCAGCATCGTTTCATATGAGGAAGAGAATATTATAGGTAGCCAAATCTTTCATTGTATATTAAATAAGATACACTTATTATCCGTGCACATAACTAATTTATTTAAAATCTTATGATCCCATAATTACTGCGATATTCATGTAGGCCGCGACGGAACGGAAAAAAATATCAATAACACATTTAATTTTGTTTAAATACAATTTTTTGTTTTAAGTTGCGCCGTTAAATATTGTAGAAATATGTTATTCTCATCGGAATATTGTAACATTAATTCTAGAAGAGCCCTACACAGATTCTATTCAACCTCATACAATTATTATGTATTGAAATCACAATTTTCATAAATTTCTCTTTTCCATTATTTTTCCTGCAAAGGGATAAAAGCAAAGGGATAAAAGATTTAATTGATCTTTAAGAAATATCATAGGACAAAAAATAATCAAACATTAATACATTTTTATGTTCGAGGAAGTGTCGTATCTCACAAGAGATGTTAAAGTTTTTCGTTGGATATTTAGGATTAAATTTAGGATATTAGCGTTAATCTTGTGATTTAAGAAATACGATAATGCAGAGAAACTCGGAGAAGTACGTGATGCACTCGAGTCTATGATTTCTTCTTGCCAGGATTGTTCCATTCTCTCTCACACTGAGAAAAAAAGGTGTCAAATAAAAAAAAAATTCTTTGTTCAACTATGTGCGGTGGTCATGGGCTTGGCAAGCAAATATTTGTTAATTCAAAAAAATATGTGTTTCAGTAAATTAAACATATGTTTAACTTAAAAACATATTTATTTAAACTTAAAGAAATATTGCCAACTAAATGTATTTAGTTATATCAATAACTTTTTTCTCAGTACACATCTCCCTTTTAGAGGGTCATAGATGAAAAAAAGCCAAAGTTTCTTTATATAATTACAGTGTAAGATCCATATAGGCCTTAAATATATGATGCCAATGCATAATGCATTTGTAAATGTCTGTTGTTTATAATTGTGAATAACGTCTTGTAACAATGAGAAGAGCATCATTTTTCTGCAATTAGTAAGATATTGCACATTTTATTTGAAAATACAATTCACATTTTTGTGTAACGCAGAAAAAGTATATCGGTCAATAACGATGCTGGTCATGATTATTTTTGTGTATTGTATATTATGTACTATGCTTATATACATATTATTATTATTATTATTAAATCAAAATTAAAGAAACGGAGCTCTCACGCTCACTACTGGCATTATATTCTAATGATATTCTTTGCGCTATTTTTTCCATCAAAATTAATGTAATGATTCAAAAAGATATTTATTTGTATTAGAATATTTATTCTCTTAATGAAGATTTTTAGATATTCTTAATACAGATTTTCTTCCAAATTGAATTTATTAGAATTTATTAATAAAATAAACATTATTGTTGGACATCATTTTTGATCATTTTGATTGTGTGCATACAATTTTTAAAACACTAAATACGAGACATCTCATGATTTATCTTGTTTATTTCTAGTGGGCACACCAATGTCGAATCGACATCGATTCAACGTCTATGCGTCGATGAATAGTCGATGGTCGAATATTTGTCTATATTTTTGTCACTTTTGACTTCATCATAATAAAAATTCTTTTCATATTAATTGAGCAATTATGAATATTATAATATTGAATATATATAAGATTATTTTTATTGTCAATAGACAATATATATGTAGACAATATATAGAATTTTTATTATGATGAAATCAAAAATGACAAAAATATCGACCATCGATTATTCATCGACGCATAGACGTTGAATCGATTGAATTGACGTCGATTCGACATTGATGTTCTCACTAGGTTGCGGAAATAACATTGTTGATTTTGAAATTCTTTGATATTTTATTTGCTCATAGTCACAAATGTTATATTTACCATCGGTTAATGCGTACTGTAACATTCTGAAGAAATTCTGGATTTTTCATACTTTCAAATAACAATATTGAGTTGAGTTTCCGATGTTTATGTCGCAATTTTATTTTATAATACGCCTTCGTTACGTTCAAATCATTATCACGTGTTCCCAGTAATATCAAATTAGAATTCTTCTTAAATTTCCACGCATGTTGTAATTTATACCAGATGTTTTCCAAAATGCAGATGAATACACTGGTAATCATCATCATGACGAAGAGTAAGGTAGTTAAACGAATGTGCTTGTATTCCACCGGTTGGAAACTGTTCGATTGAAGATAATTGGATTTATTATAAATGTATGATGAGATCCACTTCTTTTCAAGATAATTTAATATCCCAGCCGAACGCATACGCATTAAGCTACAAAAGTTGCAAGTTTTTCTCGATTAAATTAGGAATAAGACAGAAGAATCGCATAATTAAAATTAAATTAGAACTTGGAATTTTATTCCGAACATATTTTGCATTCTTTTGAACCAACTGTAACACAAGCCATTATATAAATAATATATTAATGGTAAGTATTAATTAAATAATTTTATAAATGATTGACAAGTCCTTAATTCAAATAAATGAATCAATAATTTTTCTTAAAAATATTCAATATCAAGTAATTATTTTGACATCTAAACAAAGTTTTTATTTTAATGTATGAGTCAGGTTATAATCAAACACCTATATCTGTGAAGTCAGCAAAAAATGATACTTACTAACTGTCAATAAGGTTACGGTATCCCGCCGACCTGGCGTGCAGAAACGTTAGTCTGATATTCCAATAATTATCAGGTAGTTGTACGATGTCACACTCGTGCTGAACTTTGCGATAAATCGGTGAAAATATAGCTGGTACCTCCAAGTAGGCGAAACGCGGACGACATAAGTTCGAAGCAAGATTCTCGCTGTCCTTCATGTCGGGACAATTATGATTCAACAAGTCCTTCCACTCGGCTCGAAGGTCGCTTTCCGGAAATCCATCCTGTTGCATATTATTTTAATTAATTATTATTTTATTTAATTCTCTCTTTTCACTAATCGAACGGTGATATTACGTAATAACTGCATCATAATAATCCTTGAAACTGAAGCAAACGATTCGAAAGAAAAAAAAGGAAAGTACGGTATTCTTAAACTATCTTCAACTACTTCAACTACTTTCGTCCGTGTTACTACTTGATCCTTTTCTAAAGTTCGTCTCAAAGCTATCATTCTGTGCAGTCTTTTGTATCGGACATCTCTCATATCAAAATAGATTCATGAGATAAATCGAAAAATATTGTGACTTTTGTTCCAGTCTCAATATGAGAAAGCGTATTTTCCTGAATTTTAAGAGAAACATATTTCCTAACCGAAACTGCAGATGCAGCAGTTTGCGTTGTATTTATACATTTGCTTTGTTTCTATTTTTACCACGGTAAAGTGGGTATATGCGATGCTCTCGTTCCTAATACAAAGCGAGTGTGTCCTTTTCATCACCACGTCTCTGAGATTAGTCAGGGAAACGGAGTTTTCTTTATTCGCCAAGCAAGAAGTAAGAGTGCTGCTGAATGCGCACATCATCAACATTACCAGCAGCTGGGAAGACCAGATTATTAATCGGAGGGACAAGCTTTCCGGCATTTTCTCAAACCCTGAGCAACAAATATTTAGTATTTCAAATTTTAAAACTTTCTTTTATGCTGAAGTCTTCATATCCACAATGAAGTAAAATTCGATGTGAATGAGATTAAAAAACTGCAAGAATATCGTAAAAACCTTGCCAAAAAATCATTGTATATCTATACATTATTTTTTAATTTAGAATATTTTTATCACATATAACGTATCTTATTTTGTTTCTTCTTATCCATTCATTTTGCACATTACCTTGACCACCCAAAACGTGAAGAAAATTGAAAGACAGCGAGGAAAGCTCGTCATCGCATTCCTCATAGTTAACATATATGAGCTTCTTTATACGATATATTCCCTTGATGCTGCATGCGATACATATGATGGATATGAAAAACATCAGCCATAAGTCGCGGCTGAAGACACTAATGTACCACCACTTTGGGTCAACCGCACCTTCCGATTGAACAAATAGAGCATATCTAAAGATAAAAAATATAATTTGCAATATTTCAGACGTCTTGATCGATCGTTACCGTATTCGATTAGAAATTAGGAAAGTGTAATTCTCGAAAATTTACCCAAGGTAGATGTGAATGGAAGTTCTTTTTTAAATGAAACGAGATCATTTTACTTCGCGATAACATCTCAAACGCAATTGTACATATCCATCGTGTGTGTTTGTCGCGTGCACGATAAAAAAGTTTCCTCCCGATAACGATCGATCGGAAGACTTATCTTCGTGTTCCCCTTCCGCTTCTTTCCTCCCCCGTGGAACAACCGGCACGGAGGAGAAATTGCGAAAGCGAAATCAGAAAGTTATTAACCGAGATACAATCGCGGGAATGTATATCCTGATAGGTCGATTCCTACTAACCGAAACGGGTTAATGACCGGTTAAAACCATACCATAGCTGAAAGAAAGAACTTTCATCGAGCGCGCGCTCGCGAGGGGGGTGAAAGCTCGTGATAAGAAGGCGCGCGTTGCCTCACACTTCTGGAGGAGTCGCTGTGTTTAAAAAAAGGGGCGTGAAGAGGGTGCTAAAGTAACAACGAGTTCGACTTACGAGCTGGTTGTGAACGGCACGCTGTAGGCATAATAGTTCGTTTCGTACTCATACATCGACGTGGCGATCAGCACTGCGTGAGTGTCTTTATTCATCAGCGTCGCCTTGATCGACCGTCTCGCTCTTCGGTAAATTGTCCTGCATTTTCGTCGAAAAGACTCCTTTATTACGGTGCCGCGCGACTCGCACGTCCAACACACCCCCAGCCCCCCTCGCCACTGCCGCCGTCGCCGCCGCCGCCACCACCGCCACCGCCGCGGCAACATATCCCTTGTCCCTCTCCCTACCCATTGCCCATCTACCCATCCTGATACTATACTTATACCTGTCTAGACGAATGAATCATGCGAGTATTTTGACCCACACCGGCGGCGTGGGTGTGGGTGGTACGCGGAAAATTGGGCAGGTTCTACGTACGGTGTGCTTCGTCACATATACCCCTTTGAAGAAGCGTCGCCATGAAAATTGTAAATCGCCGTCAGGGTGGTATTACGATCGCTTTGGCTGTGCAGACTGACAAGAGGGAGGAAGTTCGCTCTCTGGCATTTAGAGATAATTTTGTGCGAGAAATCCTGCATCGACGTAGTTATCTGACTCTCAATAACTATCAGAAATCTATATTTATACACGAACCTCGCCGAAATACTTGGCAAATTCACTGCCAAGGTTACTTAAACTGGTCATAAATCATACTATTATATATAGCGAAACGGGAAAATCTATTTCTTGTTGTCAGTGTTGTGTGAAATAAATAAATAAAATATTTAAAATGAAGCTAAAATAATGGAAGAAAAATATACCATTTTGAGGGAAATTCTAAAATATTCGAGGCAATGATATTTTCTTCATCGACACGTTTTGATATGTAATAAATACTCACTTGAACTTTAAAGTTTTCTCTAAGATTGTCCAAATGTCCCCTATGATTCCTGTGACCTCATTTTTCGTTACGTTTCCAATGATATATGGATACATCTGAAAAGATCTTGGATAACTTTGTCATCGTCGGTTTCACATTCGACAATCAAGCAATCTGGTCTATAAGAAAATAGTGAAAGAAACCAGTACTCACGAAATCCGTGGCGACGAAGAGGGTCTTTCCGCGCAAATCATTTATTGCATTAACGCTACAGAAAGCGGTCTTGTTCGATCTTAGTACCTCAAGCTGTTCGAATTCTCCCGTGATTGCGTTCCAAAGTGAAATGTGTCTCGGTCTTATTCTGGTTTCCGCCTTGTTCCGTAGAAGTTTGATGCACATCTCCGCTGTGACACATGAAAATATTATCTGCAACGGTGTAACGCGATTGTCACGATTGTTAGAACAAGATTGATTGATAGAACTGAATGAATAAAAAACAATAACTTAAGAATAAGTTATTTGAACTAAATTATTGGAAAAGAACAAAAGATATATATCCATCCACTGCACCGATAATAAGAGATATTTCATCGTGACGTATTTCAGTATTTCACTCCGAGTATTTCTGACGAACGCTTCCAGGCCTACCACGCGAATAAGAATGGAAATTGTTCACGAATTCGCCTTCTGTGAGTAATAATTGACAAGTTTGACGTGAGAAGCGAGAAGTTTCTGTTGTGTGACTGTGCCATGTCAATTATCAGTAAATAAGTATGAAGAAAAATCAATATAACCCCATGTATACATGTACATAAACTTACACTTGTAATTTCGGTAAAGAAAGAGTAAGTAATTATTAAGTTGCTCTTCCCCGTCATAATATACATCAATTTTAAATGATAAAAATAAATCCAATTATTTGTGAGCATGACAACAAATGTTCTAATTTATACATACTCACTAAGTAAATATCACAAACTACGTTTCATCATCAAGAAAAGAGAGCGATTATAAACTAACCCCGCGACTGAGGAAGACTTCAATGCTTGGCGAACGCTGTAACGCAAATAATAAGTTTCTTCAAATGATACGAATAATATTCTTGTTTTTATATTTTTATTATTACCTGTCGAATGTTTTAAACCTAGTAAATGTGCTTTTAATCTCGTTTTGCTGATAAATAGAAAGTCAATTTTTCCTTGTTGAATACTTTATAAGAGACCATTAGCCAATTTCAATTTTAATTGATATCAAAGTAATATTGTTAATTTCCAATTTTTTCATCACTTACAAATTGTATTGTTTTATTCATGTTACGTAAAATAATAGTAAAATATTTCTAACTGCAGAATGCAATTCGATTACTTTTCAATATTTTTCTGCCTACATTTTACATACATTTAGCATTTATAGAAAGGGAACGTGTATTAGTTTGAAGACACCGTGTGTCTTCAAAAAAGTAAGAAGCTAAAGAGCAAGGAGGCACGCGTATCGATAACAGCGATCTCATGAGAAAGGTCTTGTCAAAAAGGAGAATCGCGCGATCGCAAAGATCAAAGCGAGATATTTTCGCCGAAGCTGTAAGCAATTCCGTTCCCAATCTCCGCGTGGATGCAAATTATTATAATTGATTCCAGAGAAGAAACGATGGAAAAAGAAGTAGGAGAGATATGGAGATTGGTGTGTGATCAGGCGCCTATAAAATTTTATTGAACGACATAATGCACCAGCAGTAGTGCAGTTACAAAGGGGTGATCTGTTGTTCAATCAAAACTTTAATCGGATATGATGAAAGAGTCCGTCGCCGATCAAGGTACTCATTACTTCACCGCGTTCAACGTGTTACCGAACAGGTACAAATATCGTGGAGATTTCGATGAACCCCGAGTGTTCTTTACTTTTCACCTTCCGGCAGTTGTACACGCTCACAGATCTTACGGATGTCGGTTTTACCGTTTTACCGTTAAAGATGCAACCTGAGCTCCCGCCTTGGTCAGCATTTATCAAATGTCGACAACGAACTTATATCCTCCGACATGTTTTAGGATATGTATTAACTGCTGCAAAATTTCTTCGCAAAAGCAATATGTATAAACAGACCTTCAGGATGGATCTTCCTGGAGGCGAAAAGAGGCTTTTTCCGTCGAGATGCTCAAAATATGTCTCGTTCCCCGTCTTAGCAATGCAAAAATCTATCTTACTCAATAGCGCGGTTTGGACGGTACGAGACGATTTGTTGCCTCGATACAATCGGCCGGGCCTATTCGAAATCTCCGTCGATTTCGCTCGCGACGGAGATGTATGCGGAATGCGAAAAGATCGAGAGCGTTTAGAATACACGGTGCATCTTCGATTTGCGCACACTTGAGATTTGAATCCTTTTGAGATCCCATTTGGATTTCAAATGCCACGGGCCCCGGTCACGCGGCTATCTTGCATTCACCGGACCCGATCTTCTCCCGATCGCCCCCTCTTCCTTGCGCTATCGTGTATCGACGACGTGAGCCCTCGAGTCAATCGGCGTGCGCCCGCGTTTTGTGCCCTCGATTTCGGGATAGACATAAAAAGATTCGATCGATTGATCCACATGGTCAAGATCAAGATTCGTGCACAAATTGCACATATTGACACTACGTGTGCAATCGACAGCGAATTTGAAAGTTTTACATAACATCAGAGAGGAAGAAAGAAAGAGAGAGAAAGATAAGAATGTATATCGAACGATCTTTGGTCGTTCGGTCGTAGCGTAGCTTGAAAAAGAAATAAAAGTTTCGTAGCGGATGAGACCCGCACAACTGTTATTGTAGAATTTTAATATTACTAATATTCTCGCGACTTTCTTGAGAAAGTTCAACAAACATAATGCTTAATATTACATTTTTATAATTTTTATTATAATATTAGGTTTTTTGTTACGCGTTCATGTTGCAGTTTTATACGCAAAAAAAGGATTTCTTAACTTCTCGAAATCATTCAATACAAGTATAATAGAATATACTCTGTTTTTCTTAATCATTGACTCTTTTATTTTATTCTTATTTCTTTTTTTCTCTAAACATTTTAGATTTCATATAAATAAATAAACAGAGAGATAAGGCCAAATAAACTAAAATTAATTTTAGTGATAATAATAGTAATAAAATCACGGACAGTATCTCTCATAATAATAAAGAGAAAAATTTTTACATATGTTGGATAAACGAAGAGGCAACTAATGACGAGATCCTAGTAAGTATTCGGTAGTTTCTGACTATTCTTTCGATTGAAACAATGTGGAGATCTTAGAGACAGAACACATTTTCCAAAAAAGACTGATTTCGGAAATTCATATTAAACAAAAAAATGAAATTAACCTCCCACACTGACTCTGAACTATTGAATATAGCATATATGTGGATATTTTATTGGATCTTGCCAAATTACATTAGATCTTGTTCTCATCTTATTTGTTTTTATATTGTTATTGGAAGGTTGGTATATTTTTCGTTCCTTTTCTTTTCCATCTACACTGTAGGGAGATGTGTGTGTTGTGTGTATCTGGACGGATCAAGATCATTATTCTTTACACCAAGACCAAGTGAAGACGTGTTTTTAATCATCTATTTCTGTTTTTGTTATTGTTCAAAACACATAAGATTGACTAACATTTACAGTATTTTAACAATAAGTATAATAATTGTGACAACAATAAGTATAATAATTTGAATATATTAATTGTTTATTGTTGAATAAGTATAATGTTATCCACTAATATATATACTTTTACAATACTTTTACAGGGAATAGCTGGTGACTAATATCCCTCATTGATCTTGTTAGACACAGACTATCTAATCCGGAGGAGGCATAGAAGTACAACGAAACTTTGACTACCATGTTCTCGATTGTCCAACGAAGAACTTGATCCTTGAATCCTTGAATCATTTATCGTAACTAGCTTAATTTTTTATGAATTATTAACGCATTCCAACTCTCTGTACTTTTCATTTTTTTGACATTATATAAAACCTGGTTTATCACAATATGCGCTTTTTTGGAATATTTTATATACAAATTCTATTCCGAATATCAAGTTTTTTTGAGTTTATGTTACTGAAGAGTATGTTACTGAGGAAAGCTCTGTGAGTCGAAACGCGTTTAACAGTTATGTATGTTATTAAACATTGTTTTTTGTATATATTACTTAATGGTGCCCATTTATTTGGCCTTATCCGTTTATTTATATGTTTAAATACAACAAGCTTTCCTACTTATTTATTTGACTTTAGATTTCTCTTTGAAAATTTAATTCTAATTAAGCAAAGATCCGTCTTGAGCTGAGTTCTCGTTAGTGATGAAGCTTCTAATCGTTATCAACACAATACTGTAATCTTGCTTATTTGTCTCCCGTATAGGGTCTCCTGAAAAGATTTGGCCAAGGGTATTCTCAACACTTTAAAATATTATGTATGTACTTTGTTACATGCGTCCCGCATGTAACACAGCACGATCGTTTCTCGTTTAGCGTGATACGAACAATACATAAAACATTTCTATGCGGCCAGCGACCGATGGGGAACGCACTTTCGCATTTTTTTCACTTTCATGTTCGTTGTTATTTGGATTTGACGCTTCGCAAGGACTTCAGACATTGGAGGGAGAAAGATTCCAGCAATTGTATTATAACATGACAGTTGAATAATACAATAGATACTATATTGTCTTTAGTTGTGGCATTGTCTAATATAGATATTAATCAAGTAGAATAGATATCAATCAATTTGCAGATTCTATCTGTGTGACGTTTCTTCTTCTTGAGGAGCAAAATCAGGAAAGATATCAATGAAATTTCTATTCTTTTTCTTTTAAAAGGTACCGCGACCTTCTTCAGCCTCATGCTAATTAAAGCCTCGTATTAAACAGGCGTTACATGATCGCGATATTTCTCATCATGACGATTTAACCCGTTGACACCGGCACCGGCGCCGCCGCTGTTGCCGTCGTCACACATTGACGCAGAAATGATCGACGGTAGCCGGCCGACTACGTGGTGCTCGGACCCTTTCGACTGTTATAAAGCCGGTACTTTGACGGACCCGCCGCGATTTGCAAACCGGCGCGTAGAGGAGAACGAAGCTAAACGTCTCTACATGAGGGAATCGCGGAGGCGAGCGACCAGGGGGAGAGGAAGAGTTCGTACATGAGGAACGGTGGGGTATGGCGGGTCGCGCCGGGTGCGACGGTCGGGAGTGCGAGTTCGTGAAAGGGCGGCAGAGGGGAAAACGGCACTCGCGGTGACGGCGACAGCAGCGACGACGACGGTGACGACGACGGCGGTGGTAGAAAGGGTTGGGAGCGGGGAATAGTGAAGGGAGGAGAAACGTGCAGGGGGGGCATTCGTTGGCGGCGGGTGTAGGTATACGTTCGGCCCCTACGACGCGAGTGCGTAAGATACTACGGGAGAGAACATCGAGACGGAGAAAGACGTCGCGGCGTTCGCGCGAAGGAGGGAGACAGTGTGATAGCGGAGAGGATAGAGGGAGAGAGAGAAAGAGAAAGAGGGAGAGGGAAGAAGAAAGAAGAAGAAGAGAGGAGGAGGCCTCCACCTCGGACATATATGCGGTGAGAATTCGCGCCTCCTGTCTCAGTGCTTGACAGGCCGGCAAGCTCTTAAGATCCATCGGGGTTCTACCAGTCCGTCATCTGAGCCGCTGCCCACACCAACACGCACGAGTGTCCTTCACAATTGTTCTCCACGGGATCTCGTCGAATTTTGGTGATTGGTGCCCTCGAACGAGGGTGAAGCGCGGAAGACTGGTACCCGCAGTAGTAACAACCCGGTGGTGTCAGCCGGGTCAAGTCAAAATACCGGAAGTAGACTGGAAGGACGAGGAACCACGAACGAGGGAAGATAGAACCGGGTTGATCCTGCCCGCAAAGATCGAGGTAACCAGTTCGGATTTGGCGCCATGACGTCCAAAGCGCGTTTGATAGGAAACAGGATCTGTCATTGAGCAATAGCCGTGCCTTGAAACAGATTAGCGCTGAAGACTGAAGGTCACGAGGATGCAACCGGTCGCATGATTGTCGTAGGACACTTTGCACCGAGTCCCACCGAGACGCTCAAGTGCCTTGTGATTCTCTCTCGCAGTGATTGGTGTGCGTGAGAACGGTTTTGGTGAACCCCATAAAGTGGAGCGGACTGTTTGGGATACTGACAATTTTCTTATCTCCTTCTCTCTCCCCCTCTCTTTCTCGATCTAATCGTACCTTCTGTGTAATTGAAGAGACTCGAGTTTTCTACATTAATAAATTTGTGACGTAGGAAGAGGAGAGGAAGAAAGTGAAACTGGATCGTGCAGATCGCGATCGCGATCGAGGCCGGTCGCCTAGTTCGGGCGGAATACCGACTTCAGGGCACGATAAGGGGACCAGGCTACTGGAAGTGGAGAACACATGGTTGCATAAGTTCAGGAAGAAGCTGGTGCTGCGAGATAAACGAAGAAGAAAGAGACTTTCTTCGCGAATGAGACCGGGACTACGCGGAAAGAAGTAGAAGAGAAAGAGAGCACAAAAGAACTGAAGAAGAAAGAAAAGGTTTTTTACATTTGTGACTATTTAACGAAAGGGGAGAAGTAATAAGGACGGAAAGGGAGGATACTTAGTGTAGGGGGATCAACGAAGAACGGTTTTGTTAAGGGAAATTAAGAAAAATTCTAAATCTTAAAAATCTTGTCTGAAGAAAAGACAAGAAGTTGACGGGTAGGACGATGCCATTGATCATCTGATCGTTCCTTTCGCGACGAAGGCCGATCGTAGAGCTTGATTCGACCAAGGGCGACCTTGAACAAGATGGTCACGAGGGCGCTGCTATTACTCTCGCTGGTCCTCCTCGGTGCCTTCGACGCGCCTGGCATCGAGAGAGCCCACGTCCGACATCTGGCGATGGCCGGTAACGCTTGCAACGCCTGTAGGATGCATGAGGAGATTCGCGCGCTTAGTTTAGAAGCGATCAAAGAGCAGATCCTGAACAAGCTTGGGCTGAAACAGGCGCCGAACATGACGGGCCGGGCATTACCGAGGATCCCGCCGATCTCGAAGCTGATGGACATGTACGGGATGCAGGCCGACCAGCCGCAGCCTCTTGAGCCTGGTATCACGCACCACGATGAGGTTGACGAATATGCCGCGAAGACGGAGAGTGTCTTTGCCTTGGCGCAGCCTCGTAAGTTTTTTCTTCCGTTTTCATCCTTCTGTATACAGAGTGTCTCACGGGAAGCAAGGGAGGAACTGGGACAAGTAGAATTCATGTAATATCACTTAATTTTGTCTTGTAATATTTTCCCACGTTATCATGTCCGAGATATAACCTGTCACAGTTCCGTGGAACATTCTGTATTATTAAATTAAATAATTTTATAGAGATTTTGCGTAGTTTTTTTCTAGTTTTATATGCTTGTTAAAAATTGATTCTTGCTTATCTTTACGAGAAAAATATTAGTACAAACTTGATTCTTTATGGTTTGATTTTTCTACCAAGTTCAATATTGAAAAAAATTTGAAAATTTAAGCTTCTTGGAGATGATTTTACTTTAATGTTTTAAATAATCTATGTCTTATTAGAAATTCTCTATGTTTCCAGTTATTAATCTTAAAAAATAAATATTGACTAAAATGAATATAAAATATTACTTAATTATATATGACATATAGTTCGAGCTATAATTAAATTAGTATTTTTTTATTCTTTGAACTTTTACGATATATAACTTCGAAAAATAAACTCTAAAATCGAATATTGAAACACTTAAATTTTGAAATTCGTGGGAAGTATCATTATTTAATTAATTATTCTCTCGCAATGTAGAGCGCATGGTATTTCATAATTATCAAATGCAACATACTGTGTTGAATCACGATTCTTTCTTTTTGCGACATGTTTAGTCTGATGCACGATTGCAAAAACTCGTTGTGCGTATCTTGGTAAAAGGTAGCGTTATCCTAAAGATCGTGTCAGTCAGGCGCCATAGGTTCGTACAGAATTAATTACCGCGAGTGGTAATATTTCATACATGACACCGATCATGTTTTCCTTGGCGACGTCAAAATAAAAATAAATTAACCTCAGCGACTCGGCGATCTGTCCAGCGTGAGTCGCGCATATACACGCTCTTGCATTCAACATACATTGAATTGCATCGTATTATCGCCGCTGATAAGTATCTTGTAACTTAATAGTGCCGAAGTAACAATTATATAACTGGCTCTTACATCCGACATCCGTTGCTATTAACTCTACAATTTATCTAAGCATCGTATAACTCGTTTGCTATACGCATATTCTTTTATTTATGTCCTTTTAAATTGAAAAAGTATATAATAGGTATATCTGAGAATGATCTCACATAGATCTAAGAATGATCTCACATAGATCTGAGTGAAGTAGAATAAAACTTTAAAGAAAATGTTTAAAATGTCCTTTAGCCTTACGATGAGTATATGAGTGAAGTATGAAGTACAGCTACTTGTAAATTTTAGCCATCCACAGAAATATTCTCTGTCTTGCATATTAAAGATATCTGGAAGAATCTTTTCTAGAACGAAATTTCTTTTTTCCCAGCCTCCGAGGGACACTTGCTCGTTAAAGGAATTGAATTAAGGGAGATTATTTACCGTTGCTTACAAACGCTATGATAAATATTTCAACAATTAATCCTGAGATTATGTCCGCAAGTTGCAAAAATATGCCTGCGGTCATCAATCCTTATCAGAATAAAAAGAATAAGCGAGTAGTTATCCGATGATGCAAGACACACAGTATATCAACGTAATTGACAGATTACATGATTTATTATCAATTGCTTCTAAAATACTTACAAAAAATTATAAATCAAAGACGACAATCGAAGACCGAAGAAAGTCAAGGATAGACGCGTGATTTTGGGGACACCCTGTATGCGTTCCGTGTATAATATATACTTGTTAAGGAGCAGAAGGAGTTCCAAACGGTCCGCCGCCGCACGAGTTCCTCGGGCGAAACTGTCTTCGAGCCACTTGCCGCTAAGCACGTAATAGTGGCGGTAGAACTGCAACCTGTTATTAAGGACCCCGTGTTCGCGAAAAAAGAGAGAGAGAGAGAGAGAGAGAAAGGGGAAATAGAGGGGGGAGGAAGAGAGAGAAAAAAAAAGAGAGAAAGGGGAAGAAACAAAATAAGATCAACGACCTGCTTAGGAACTCGGATCGGCGAGGGAGACCGATCGTGGTCTTACTAACCGCAAGACTGGCGTGCTTTCTTTCTGAGCGAATCTGAATTTTTTATAAGCATAATATGCCCTGAGCACGACGAGGCGAGTTCATCGGCGCGGCACCGGCCGCATTGTAAGCGATTATCCCGTATCGCGCGATTACAGACACTTTGGCATTTCGATAAAGCGTTGACTTATTATTATCTATATCGCGTCAATTATAACTTTATTTTCCAGCGTTGCAATCGAGATACATAAGAGATCGATGTTCCTACAACGGAATACTGTGCATCGCCGTTGCATCGGACAGATTACCAATTACAAATGTCGAAGGCTCGTTTGCAACGATGATGAGGCATTACTCGTTCATTTGTTGTTCAAGAGATAAGCCATGGAGAAGCGAATAAGTTGGACGACTTGTTATTAATAAAATTAAATAGCGATGAAAGATTTTTCATTATTCTTTTCTTTTATTACATAGGTAATTATAAAGCGTGAAAATATTCATAGCATTTTGCACTTGAAGTTAAAAGTAGAGATGGAAGCTAATAAAGATAGGTTGCAAACATTTTTTTAATTAGATGTTTTATGTTTGAAATTCTTTATAAAGTATTTATTAAAGAGTAAATTTCTTGAAAAAATTAAAAAAGTAAAGAAGGAAGATTATTGCAAGATATTATTTTGTCCGTTTAAAAAAAATGTGGCCTGTACTCTTAGATCTCATTCATTTGTAACTTCATTTGCAGAATCTCTATGAGCTATTCTATACGTTCTTTCAAGTCTTTTACAAATCATCACATTTTCCACGTCAAGAAGGTGGAGCAATCAACGTCGTACGACTTGCTTCCTAAACTGATCTTGCCGCAGTCTTGCAGTAGTCGAAAATAAGTGTGCATATATTTAGCTTTGCGCAGATAACGAAAGCGCGAAAGTTCAAAAGTTACGCCCACTGTCCAGCAATATCAGCGAGATTAATAGCCGGAACGGCTATTTTTTTTAACAAAAAAAAGAGATATCCATATATACTTGTAATGATATAAGGCGGTCTTAACGTACAGTGCGTGAGTACGTGCGTAACACACGCGACTCGAAAGCGCTAGGTCTTCGAAAGTTCTGGTATCAATCGCTGCCGGTACCGAGTCCAGAATTTGGAATTGAATTTGGAATAGAAAATAGCGTCGAAAGTAAGTCGAAAGAAAGAATAACTGGTATCTCATTCGCGACGGGTTATCAAGAACGACCTCTTGTCTCTCGTCTGATCGTCTCGGTCCCCCGCTGCGGGGAACAATTTTTGAAAATTTGTACGTGCGAATTTTCTCTCGCGTGTATCTTCGCTCTTGCCTTTCTACTCATCTCCGTTACTTTGCAAAAATTTTTGTTTGGTTTCCGGACGATGACATTGATGCATGTAAAATTCTTTTAAATCTATTTTTATATCTTCTTTTATTTATCTTTTTCTTTTCTTTTTACTTCTTCTTATTTCTTCTTTTATTTAGAACTTTCATCTCTTCTCTTTATTTTCGAAATAAATTATTTTTTTATTAGATTTTTTTATATTAAATTTTTAAATTAAAAAATGTCAAATAATGCTTGATTGACATTAATTATATGCGTACCTTAAGTGACAGTCATTTGAAGAAAGTTAAGAAATATTTTATTCCAATTGTTTTTGTCCTCAAGATCTGAATTCATAAAATCTATACATAATTAATATTCTTATTACATATCATTATTTACATCTAATTTTATCGGTTTTTTATTTACAAATCATTTATACGTGTATAGACGTATATATTATTTTATTTTGGTATTTTAAGCCTCGATTTTTTTGTTATATCTTCATCTATATTTACACACACACACACACACACACACACAGTCACGGCCAATACGCACACACACACACACACACACACACACACACGCACACACACACACACACACACACACACACACACAAACACACACCGCACGCACACACGCATGCACGCACGCTCGCATGTAATGCGCTTGCACATCACCTATATGTGCATTGTAACTGTTACACTCGTCAATCATTGATTTATTCAATTTTCTTTTCACTTAATTTTTTCCTTCTTTTATCTTTACTACTTTTACTACTTTTCAACCGCTCCTTATCCACACTAATTGTTAATTTTCTTATTGTTACAACATTTTTTTTTGTTTTGTTCTTGAAAACATATAAATAAGCCAAAAGAAAGAAATTTCTTTTATATTATCATTTTCTCTATTATCCTCTTTAATTCTTCCTTCATTTCTAAATCATTCTCGTTCTCTCCGTACTCTTCTTTTTTACACTTCAGTACCTCTTCCATCGCAATTTTTTATATGTCGTTTTTCTGTATCTTGATATATGTCTTCTTTGATGAAATAACTAATGGTTTCTTGTCCGATGTTCTCGGCCGATCTCTCGATTGTCTCTTGTTGCATGATCAGCTTGTAAGTATTATACATGGGCATACGCGGACATATGTATGTACGTATATATGTATGTTAGAATTATAGCACGTGAAGCATGAAGTCATTGCTCACCGATGACCAACACGAATCAGCTTTAAAGTAGTTTAAAGAGTTAGTTCGTAATAATTTGAGGAGCTTCTAAAATTTTTTCTGAGAAAAATTATCATTAATTATAGAGGCAATTATTTTTTTCTTATAACATTATATTCTGTTTTGCAATTTTTATCGAAACTTAAAGAAATTTTAATTTAGAGCTTAATTACCACTTATATTAATTATATAGAAAGTAAAATAACTTTTTAACTGATAAAAAAACTTTACCTAAACCTAAATTTGAAGTCTGTAACAGAAAAAAATATCTCAAGTTCTTCTGAATCATATAACATTTTCTGAATCTTTCATACAATTAATAACTCTCTTTTGATATTAAAATTCTACGACAGATCACATAGTGGATCTTAAAAATTCATTATGATAAAGACTCGCTGCGTTTTTTTTTTGTCACCGCTGCATCACCGACATCACTCCGATCACTGATCAAAATTATTCCTACAGAAAATATAACGCACACGGTATGATAGTCGCTGCAGACGCAATTGATTAACTGCCTTTTAAATGTTTTTCTCGCATGTATCGCCGACGCATATTTAAACAATACGATACTAATTAAAGATTAAGTGCATAAAAATTCAATGACAAGTACGTTGCCCTGTGCAAATAAAATTGATAAACTTCAATGTCACAAATAGTGGAATTATTTTTAGACAAAAAAGGATTGCTGCATAACTCTAAATTGAGATGGTATTGCATTTTACATACCTAGAGATAAGGAAGATAAGGAAAGTTTTTCAGATTATGCTAGAGATATTAGCATTGTCGCAATTTAACGGTAAAGAAACGCAAATGAGTTATTATATTAAGGACATTAAAACATAGAAAATGGAACTTAATCTTTTCCAATTTAATCATAACTTTGATGACAAAAAATTATTTTTCTCAATATTTTAATAGAACAAAATTTTCTTATAATAAATTTCCTTATAATATTTTCAATCAATAATATTCTCGGGAAGAGAAGAATAGAAACGCAGAGCAATTCGTAAATTCGAGATGGAGACCCATCAGTCTCTAGTGCTCTTTAGAATTAAGTATGGACATTAAGTATAGGCCCGTCGAATACCTAGACGCGAGAGATCACCAAGACTCGCAACTACATACGTGTGCGAACGACGAACCGGCCTCCATCCGCAACGAAGGTCACGGCCGATGCACAGCCTAGGTCAGGCCCATCGCCCATTATCGCGTTAAAGCTGTCTCTAGGTGACGGGTGGCGGTTAGGACTATATTATGTTGAGAGTCTAGTCCATGACTTAGCGCCTGGAGCTACTCTAGAATGGCAATTTACTCTAGTCAGCTGGAGTCAGCGATGATTGTTAAAAGCGATGGGGCAATTCGAAATTCACAGAGAGGAAGACGAGCGCCAAAGAAAGATTACAGAATTAAATTTTATTAAAATATTTTTACGAATTGTTGTCGAGTTTAATTTATTTTGCAAGATTGCGCAAAAGGAATTTTTTCTCCATATTTTATGTAAACAAATTAAATGATTTCTAATGTTTTAATACATAATTGTCGATATATTTCTTCCTGAAAACTTAATTGTCACAGAAAAATTAGATTATTAATTTGAGGAAATAACGTCAGTTTTCTAGATTCTTCTTTTGTTTTTAATTTTAATGAGTAATAAATTTTGCAATTTGTTTATAAAAAGCAATCTTCATCATGCATGTATATATATATATATATATATATATATATATATATATATATATAAAATAATTATGAAGAAGATAGTACATATCTTATTTATTATATTTATACGTTGAATTTCTCCACGTGAATTCAAAAGTCAAACTTGTGATTTTTTATCGTAATTATTGCACAAACAATAGCGATATGTACGCTATAGAACTTATATAAGTACAGGTTTATCGATGCCATTGTATTTTCTATTCTTATTGTTATTTATACTTAAGTATAATAACTCGTAATTCGATAATTAATCAGGAGCATGACCCTTGCTGTATATATAGTTAAGACTTACTACATACAAGACTAAATACATCGTTCCAGGCGATAATTAAAACATTTTAAAAATATTTTTCTTTTTTGCATACTTTTACGAGACATGTCCGCTATCGCAGTACGTTTCCGCGAATTGTACTGACAATTTATATCAACAAATAATCTCCCTTTTACTATATAATTTTATTTTGTCTATTTCTTACCAACTGTATTTGTTTTTAGTAAACATTTTGCAAAATCACGGACAAAACCAAGAAAACATTCGATATTTTTCAATAAATTATAATCTTATTGATTAACTTTAGCCTTAAAATTTTTTTCATAAGTTTTTTGTAATAATGTACTAAAATAAAAAAAAATGTTCTCTGATGACTTGTGATTTTTGTAATAAAAATATTTGACATATATGTGACGGAGATAAAATTATTTAATCATGAAATTATAAGATCCTGTTTTTTTAATTAAACGCACATCTTTAAAAACGGAAGAGAATCCAAAAGAATCTTATGATAGGAAAGTTGTGTTTATTATATTGTAGGCAAACTTTATCACTATTTACGCAAGGTACCTTTTATGAGATCATAGCTTTACAATTATTTCTTATCATTTCCTCGGCTTCACCTCGCAAATCGTGAGTATACGCAACCATTGCGCATATTCCTGTAATTTCCTTTCAGCTGCTGTTCTAAACTGTGCTTAAATCAGCCCATTTCGATAAAATTAGCAAATCTGTAATAAATACCCGATGAATAATGATATAACTATATACAGCCCAGATAGTATTACTGCGGTCAGCACACTCCAAGACAGGCGCCGCACAGTGGGCGGGGAAATGACATTTTGTGTTTCAAAAAAGACTACAAAATCTAAATCGATTTTGATTTTATTCTTTTTTTAATGAAAGCTAATAAAATTTAGAACTTTGGGGTCAAATTTTGTTTTTCGCTCTTCTCCTATTTATTATAAATCACACATAAAAAAATTAAATTTATAAAATTTTATAATTGAACTATAATTAACTTTCAGTAAATAATTGATATTTTATAGCCCATCTAAAACTCAATATTAGATACTAATATTATTGAAATTAAACATTCAAATCCTGAGTAAGCTTGTGAAAAAATCACACAGACTAATATAATTTTACCAAATCTTACCTTAAATTAACAAATAAGATTAATTGAAATAATATTTAGTTTAATAAATAAATTTATTATATATTTTATAAATAAATTTATTAAATAAGTTTTTATTTATAAATTTAAATAAATAAAAATTATTAAATTAAATAAGACTAAATTATTATTATTGTTATTAGTTTTTATGTAAACTTTTTTGAAATAACAAGTTTTGAGTTTCCGCATTTATTGAAGTTGGATAATGCTTTCACTCATTATGACTTATATGAAGATCTGAAGAGATCAAAAATTTATTTACGTAATTTATGTAAAAATTGACAACAATAACAATAATTTAGTATTATTTAATTCACACATAGTTTTTATGTATTAAAATCAGCTATTATTTTAAATAATCTTATTTGTTGAGCTAAGCCTTGATGAAGTTATAGTATGTCAGTCTGTATGGTTTTTTTTAAATTCTAATCAAGATTTCAATATTCAGATTTCGAAACTTTTTGAAACACGAAATGTTATTTGGTTCTATCTCCGTGCGCTGTGTCTTCGATGGTTCTCATTCAACATTGATGAAAAGCACTAGGAATGATCTTGCAGAGAAAACCACATCATCATGTTCTTGATTCTGCAAGCGAGTATTAAAAGTAAATATTACCGCACAGTGAATGTATTTAAAGGCTACTACTGTTACATAAAGCCCGATACATATTACATGAACGCTCGTATATAATATCAGATTGGATTTAATTACCAAGAATTATTATACATCAGAAATATTGTTATTAGGATTTAGTATTATGATAATCCAACGTGGTCATCGGACTGACGTGCGATCTAAAATATACTAATGTCCAATGACTAATGTCCAATGATTAATGTCCAGTGACTAATGTAGGTTAACTTTAATCTCGGTTTAACTTATTCTTTATCTTTTTCTAATTTTAAGAATTTTAAGAATTTAGAGAAAGGTATAAGTTATATAAACCGAGATTAAAATTAATGCAATAGAAGTAGGCCTAAGTTGTTTTGGATTATTTAATTGCTTTACATCAGGTTTGTAAAAAAAATTAGGATACTAAGTTAAATTATAGCGGATCTTTATATATACTTGTCTAACTATATATCGATACATTAAATATTTGAAAAATAAGTACTTGTAAAAATTATAGCGCTATGTGTGTAATTTAAATCTTTATTTTAATCCTCAAATTCATTGCGATGCAAGTCTAATAACCATAGCATTTCTATAGGTAGGCTGCAGATTAATTTAAACGATTACAGCGAAGATTATTTTAATTTTTTTTTATTTTTCGAGATTAATTTTTATTGAAAACATTTTTTCTTTTAAATAAAAAACATTTGTATGCGGTAATGCACGACGCCTTTTAATTTTTGACAGCAATTGAAATTCTTATGATTTTCTCTAAAACCTTCTCCTATCTATTATCCGATTTACCTCGAGCAAGAAGACAATCAGGGTGCAAGAAGAAGAGGCGTTTCTAATTTTTTTTTGCCTCCCGGCGCGCCTAGTAGCCCCCCGTTCCCCGTGAGAAGGGGCGCGGGTGCATAACACACGCGATACCGCGCGACGCAGGTAAGGTAGGCCCTTTCGAGGGGAAAAATAAAAGCGAAAGAAGCTAACGGGAATCGGACAAGAGGGCGAAGGAGAGAACGAGTCGGGGCGAAGGAGAAAGGGAGGAACGAGTACGCGTGACCCAAATGCGAATTTTATCGAGTTACGCTGTTATACTGTCGAAGTGCAGTCGCAATTGCGGGCCGCCTGCGTCACGCGATGCAGATTACTCGGAGACGGCAGTTTTTACGTCCGGTTTCGCCCGGTTGGTGGGCCTCCGGAAGGTGATCCCACGGTGAAGCATGTTTTACGGGGTGTGTTGCGAGCGAACGAGCACGTTCGCCAATGCGCCACCGGAAAGAAACGATAAATGCTTTGTAGCGCGGCATCGACCCCCTCCCTCTCCCACCCCCAGCAACGCCCCACGTATGTTCGAGGAATTAGAATTATTATCGATTTGCGATTCTCGGTAATCACTTCAAGAGGATTGTCTCATTTAAAGCGGTAAAAGGCAAGTGATTCTCGCGAATTCTTTCCGGAAAGAGTCTTCATGCTTATAAGTCTGGATAACATTCCGGAATTTCTCGATCGATATTGGACTGATCACATTCGAGATATAACACAATAAAATGAGTGAAAAGAATCTTTTGACTTACGACAAAAAATTGAAGCACTTTCTATTTTTTTTAAATGAGTGTGACTAACTTTTTCAGAAGAAGATGTGAAATACGGATACAGCGAGATTTATAAAATACAGATTTCAAGACTTCAGTGTAATTCAATCTACAGTTAATCAAATCTCTATTAAACAGCCGTATATATGTATATTGTAGGAGACTCGAGCTTACACGTTGCGTTCCTATCGAACGCGAATGCGTTCTCCACGCGACAAATCCGCGAAGGGTCGTTCACCCCCGCGCCCTACGGCTCGCAGGATCATTAGTGCAATTAGATATTCCCAAGTCGAAGTTAGAGGGCACGTTATCGAGCGGCTTTAGGCGCAACGAGACAGCATAAGGGGTGGGATGAGACGGGACGTAGATACGACATTGCGTTACAACATTAATTTCGGGGTTCAACGCTCCTGGCGAGCCGGATGAGCGTATACAGACGTTTTCGTGTAGACACACGCAAGCCCTCCTCTCGGCCCTCCGTTGTTTAGCTGGGTTGGATGTGTAGGCCGACGTTTCGTTTGCGAAAATCCGTTCCTTTCAACGCTTCAAGCACAAACGATCCCGTCGCGAGATTTGATAAATAAATCAATTGAAGGGGTAGAAATATCGCCGAGTTGCGTGATAAATTTCAAATTGTTATAATTTTTACGCTTAATAATAATATGTTTAAAAAAAATTTTTTTTTTTATAGCATCCGCTATGGATACATTCATCTCGATGCAGATTTATGTTTCTACGATTGAGAGGGTTAATTGGGAACTCAATTTTCATAGAGAATTTTTGATGTTTTTGAGAGATAACATTTTTTTGGTTCCGTCTCAAGGCCGGAGACGGCTACACCACTTTTGCATCTTCACTGCTTTCCACCGATCCCTCTCCGTTCCTTCCTGTTGTTCGTCTTCGCGCTTGAAGGTCGGACAAGGGGGAGGCACTGTAACGAACCTCTACGTCGACATCGGTCGGAAAAAACGGAAAGAAAGACCGTTAGGACGGGAAAGATGGTGGCTTATTTTCGCCCAGACGAGGCTACAGACCGTCTGGCGCGAGAGATTTCGGACTATATTTAAAGTTGCGAGCAGAAAAAAACGCTGCCAAAAAATCACGAGTTGCACGCGCGTCTTCATCGTAATGTCATACAATTTTGCTGTTTCAGTTGAAGCGAAAAGATTTCTTTCATTCTTTAGCTACAGAAAGTAACTGAAGCTTAGCGTCAGATGTCAGAAAAAAAAACAAGAGCGAGATAGCGCGATTGAATTCACATTCCTTTTGGAAACCAATCTTTTCAACCGATCTTTTCGATGAAAATAATTGTTTTACTTAAAAAGAATCGAAAGATTAAATAATTGGTTCTTATTCATCGACTCTCTTCTTCTCGTTAATAACTGTAATTTTTTAAAAATAATGTTTTCTGCTTTTCTCTGGTCTACGTTTTTTTAACAGTCTTTCGTACAGTGTTTAGCGAATTTGGTTAATCGTCACTTTTCCAGACGCACACGTTTCGAACGCACGTGACAACGCGACGCGGATTTTCAAGCCGGTATCTCGCGGCAGACACAAATAAATGCGCGTCGTGAATGTGACAGTTGGCGGCGCGGGCAGTAGACAGGGGTGGGAAAGGTAAACGACAAAAAGAAGGAAGCGCGCGGGGTGAAGACAATAAAGCCAAAGCATTAAGTACATCGTGCTTCAGCGCTTGAGATAAATATAGATTTTAGCGAACGGAGGTCACTCGCATTGCACACATGGCAGAACAAACGTAGAAAGACTTTCTCGCCTGCGCGACATACACTTCGAAATTCGAAGGATGAATAAAATCAACGTGCTTAACAGCGTCGTGGAATCGTGGTCCGCTAACGAGAAACAATATACAAATGTAGTAATAAAGCAGAATAAAATTGCAAAATATTTTAGACTCACTGATTAATTACTTTAGAATTACCGATTTGATTTGAGAAATATATCGCATCTGTATCAATGATAGCGTTAATATCTCATTTTCTTCTCTCTTTTCTATTTATTTCCCGTCCCTGTTTCGTTAAATCTCGTCGCGAAAAGTTTGCTGCAACGTCTAATCAATTTTCACCAAGTACCACCTATCGTTTTAAATTTTTATCAGTCTAGGATAGACATTTCTCTTTCTCGTTCTATTTTTCTTTCTCCCTTTCTACATAATGGTCGCTAAATGCGGAACCACGATCGCGCTTTGTCGACGGAAAATGGTCGCGTCGTAGAAGCGCATTGGGAATCAAGGAAAATAAGACAGGAGAGCCATTGAAATGAGTGGAAATCATGGAAAACAACGATGATACCGCAGTGTCGTGGCCCTGCCTATAAATAAATCGAAGAAATAATTGTGATACGGAACGATCTCTCGCCAACGGCACGGTGGTCCCCCTCCTCGTCCACCCGGGACGCATCCCTGATGCACTTTTCGCCGCTATCGGCCGATTCTTTCATTCTCTCTCTGCAAGCTACAGCGGTACGTGAGGGCGGCCGACGACGTTTAAAAATATCGCACGGCAAATCGTCACGACACGGCCGCGTGTGCTGTCGTGCACTTTAGAGGTTCATGCTATTTCGGCGAAACAACCCTATTTGCTAATAATTTGTCCCGCTGCTCGTTTGAGTATATTATTCACACATAGAATGTGCATAGAATGTGCAGAATTTTTTAATAAATAACAATAAGTAACATAAAATAATTCGCACGATTATGAGATATTTGAAACTTTACGCTAGGAAATCGACTCGTCATTGACAATTTTCACGGACTATTTGCAAATTATTTATGTAGAGGTATCCAAATGATCGAGAAAAAGTACGGGGAGAGCGAAATAGCTCACCAATAAAATTTCTGATGGCACGATCCAAGTGCAAGACCGAATTGTGATATTTTTCTGAATGAGATGTCGACGCATATCATTTGAAAATACTTTAGCTCGTATTTTTCGGTCTGATAAAATGATCCGTCAATTTATATTCGCGTCCTCCCGATGGTACACAACGATCCCGTTCGTGGATCGTCTACCCAGTCGGCGCATGAGAGGTTTCGACTGTCAAACTTTCTCTCGCCAAACTTGCCAGCCGCTTTAAAAGCCGCGAAGGGCGCGTTTTTGGCGGCGCGGCAGGACGGGCACGTCTGTAATCGTAAAGTTGACGTGATTAATAATAATTACTTGCCGGGGAGGGGGGGGGTGGATCGAGTAGACGGGCGTGACGGGTAGACGGTAGCATCACGGGTAGATGTCTATGGGTACATGGTAGATGCGAATCCGCGCGCGCGCATCAGACGATCGTCGTTGCGAAGGATGGGACAGCTGACGGGTGACAGTGACAGTGACGGTGAATAAAAGCGAGACGAGGGTAGAACGCGGCAAGGGGAAGCGGGTGGAGGGATGCTAATCGAATTATTCGAGTGCTCGAAAATGGAGAGCCGCTCGGGAAGGTTAATCGCGGCGTCCGTCGCGTTGCTCTCATAAAACGTTAACGAAAATAAACCTTTACGTCTCGGACGGCGTCACGCAAATCTCGTCGAATTTCCATGCAAAATTAAGGAAAATCGTAGCTGCGTGTAGACTCGCAGCATCCCTTCTCCTCGTGCGTAGCGTATAATGAGGGACGCCCCAACCGAGGGACTTCGCTGCTGCGGCATAAGTAGATAAACATTCTGCGAAGAATATTCCGCGTTTCGTTCTACTCTCTTTTGCGTCAAGCTCTTCAGCCACAATTGTCTGATATTATTAATTGGATACAGAGACGACAATAAATATAATGTGAAAAGATATATCGCCTTTGTATAAAACGACACGAGTAAAAAATATGAATTTTTACATTGTTTTTTAATTTATCAACTCGAAAACGTATGTACTTTTATCCAGAAAAGCGTAAATGTAGACAAGAATATTATCAGAAATGGCACTTGTGTTATTCTTCAAATAAAAAGAAGTGAACATTTCCCCGTCGTCGAGCGAAAATGGTAAAGCACAAATTATCAAAACTATCTTCAAGAGGAATTGTAATTATATTACATATTATATATTTATTATTTAGATGCATAAAATTATTAATAATATGCATTTCCTGGAAAAGTTAAAAATTTAAAATCGTTCTCCTATAAAATTGCTGTTTTTTGTCATTTGTATCACTTTTTTCGTACAAAGGCGATAAGAAGTTATCGATGATTAGCAGCAAATAGATGACAAGTTTTGTAACTACATAATAAACGGAATTAATTAATTAATAGAATTAATTAATCAGAGTGTAAGATATGATAATCGAATGATTAATTTTTAATGCGCGACGATCAGAAGAATTATTAATTAATTATTAATCACTAATGAGAAAAATTGATTTCTTCTGAAACGAAATTTTTTCCAATCAATTTTCTCTCAATATGATAATCCAAAATCCGTCGTGTGTGTCGGGCAGGCGTCACTACGCGTTTGGAAAACGCCGTCCGAGATTCATAAGCTTCATGGAAAACTTCTTACGCGGTGACCGGCGCGGAGCGGCGCGAGGAACCAGTCGAATACCAGGACGGGCGCAGCCGGCTTAGAAGATACGCGGCGTCGGTATCGATACACGACGAGAGTCGCTGATTGATCGGGGAATCGGGTGAAAAACGTTGCTCGCGTATAACGGTACGATTTGAGGTGGTTTTACCCTTCGTGGAAGCAGTCTTGCCGAGCGATGGCCTGAATAGAGTCTCCTGGCCCCTGCCATGTATATAAATCTACCTCCTGCTGCTCCTCTTTCTCTCCTTCTTTTTTTTCTCTCTTGCGTATCCGTGTCCTCCGATCGCTGATCGATCGATTGATCCGTTCGCGGTCGGTCGCTCTTCACCAACGTAGGGGATCCGGGGTCGAGTTTAACGTCGGTCATCAGGGTAAATGTCGGACGCACGTGCGTGAGCGCTGATCGAGCGCCGCTGCGTTCGATCAACAAGAAATCCGAGCACGACTCTCCGTCGGAGCTCTCTTCCTGATTTATTGCCGATCTCCCCTCCTCTCGATCGCGAGAACAGCCGCGAGCAAGCCTTGCGCGGGCGTTTGTGAAGCGTTTTTGCGAGCATAGCAACCGTCCAGCGAGGAGAATTTTCTAAGTCGGTGGAGGCTTTTTATTTTGAAAACCGGCCACGTCGCGCGCGTCTTTAAGGTTTTACCAGTTGTTCTGCGCGATCGCAATACAGCGAACCTCGTAGAAGCTGCCGTAATGAGCGATACGAGTAAAACGATATTGATAATTAATATACCAAGAAGCAAAGGTTTCGCAACTTCGTTCGCCAAGTGAGATAGATTAGTTCATCCAACTTTCTGTCTCTTTCCTCTTGATTGCTTTTCGTATGAAGTATAAAATACACGAGCCTCACACAGAAAGCCACAACAAAATTGAGGTTTTTACGGATTAAGATTGTGGCATATAAATACTTGAAATTCTTTGTCCCTTCTGTAATAGGATCAAAAAATTAATTTGTGAAAATTCTATTTTCCATTTGAAAATTCTATTTTTACCATTTAGTCGTGTCCGTTTTATCTGTAAATATTTGCAATCAGAGAAAGCGACCCGAAGACCCGAAAGTCTCCTCCTTGACTCTCTCATGTCAATAATTATGCGTAGATTCGATCTCGAGTTAGCTGCTGCGAATCGAGACGATTCTACCGGAGACGTTGTTCCGTCGTCGTTGGAGCTGAAAGGGCGGGGCGTGGATAACCGTTTGCCGCGAGCTTACGCCGATAACGTAACATCGGAAATTTCATGTTGTTAATGAAATTACAATTTTCAAGGAAACGCGCTTTGCAACGCGTATTAAATTGC
The DNA here is from genome assembly GCA_901521435.1 of Crematogaster levior. Lineage (NCBI taxonomy): Eukaryota > Metazoa > Arthropoda > Insecta > Hymenoptera > Formicidae > Crematogaster > Crematogaster levior. Next base: position 526,704 of record CABEGB010000936.1, on the reverse strand, counting down.
CGTCAGTAAAACCAGAAAAAGAGGCATACACGAAAAGCGCGCGTTTCTCGTTCGAAGCGGCCGAGGCGAAGGAAGTATCGCAAAAGCTGCTCTCTGATGAACTTATTTTAAGAAGCCGCCTGTCACTACCAGCGATCGTGTGCACACCCGTTCACGAGATTATTACGTGTAATTCATGAGCTCTTTCATTGATAAAAAAAACCAAATCGCGCAAAGGATAATGACGTTACGTGCCGTTATACGGCCGATCGTAGACAGTCGTATATATCAATTAAGCTTACATCCGCAATTTGAAGCAGTATTTTTTCTAATACTCTTATCGTCGATACTTAGGCCGCGCTATCGGTTAATTAGAAATTATTATTTGCCGCAACGGACACGTACTTGGATCGCGCGTAAGTATACATGGCAGCGATTCAACACTCTTGATAACGCTTGTTCGATCGATGCAATTGTCAGTAATTGCATTAACCACATAATTAGTGAAAAGATAACACATTGTTTTTAAGTGGTTAACTTTGTATCCACTTTGCTCCAAATAGTTCGATATGTACTAGTAAATTATTATCGCGCTCATATTCTATTCCCCGATAACCTCGCATCGCAGTGAAGCTTAATGAAGCTTATAATATACTGTTTCAGCATCTCTCTGACATCTCAATGATAGTTTCGCGAACGCGGATGCATTTTTTTACATCTTTATCTTGCTAGAAACTCGAAAAAGCTGTGTACCGTTGTAACATAATGCAAACCTTTCAATTTCAAACTACAGATTCATAAGTATTTTATGTTTTGAAGTATTTAGTGACGTAGAAGCATTTCGCAACATTCTGGGACTTTAAACTGATTTAAATATCTCGTTTTTATGTTCGCGAAAAATCGCGATGCACATAAACACGATCGCAAAATTGTATCTCTATCCAATGTGAAGTCGAACTCGCTCATAAATAAACTACATGTTTGCGCTGCAATAAATATTTGCTTAATTTTATGTTTTATTTTTTATTCATTCATGCTATCCAATATTTATACGTAGATAGCACAAAGTGGCCACGCAGCCATTAAGCAGCAAAGCGATACTTTATCGAGGTATGTAACATCGCGCAGGCTGTATCGACCAGTGAGAATCTTTTCATTCATGGATACTAAATGATGCAATAAGCGAGCCGCGACAGTCGGGCTCCATTTTTTGTAAAATACAAAAAAGATCTGCATTTACGTGAGTACTGTTAAGAAAGAAACGACACAAGAAACATTATCGCTATTCTCGTGGCGCGCCGACGAAACTATATCTCCTATTTGGAATTTTCCGACATAATTATTGACGCGCATCATACCCCCAATGCATTTATTACTACGCAGCATTAAATAATCTTGTGTGAGTGCAACTCTAAAATAATGTATTAAAAATAAAGATCGAATTCCAATTATTACGTTATGCAGTCAGATATTCTATATACTGAGGAGATTCTAAAGAGTGTTTCTCTATTGAGTCCTATTTGTGCCATCATAGATCTCTGACGCGTTTTCTACACTTGCGCGGACTGAATTTTCTTTTTTCTTTATTGTTTTATATATGGACTCTATTTGACACACCGCCTCTAATGTAACGCTATTGAGAAAAAATATATTATACCACTTGAAAAGAACCAGAAAAGAACCAGAACCAATGGTTGAAACGTCGTAAACATAAATAAAGATATCATATAGCCAGTTTGCCGTCAAATAAAACTCTCTTTTTGGATCGTTAATCACTGGCGAAGAGAAGATTTATTTTCATAGTTTCTCTATTGAGTTTATCTATGTTAAATATAATTTACTAGAATTATATTTTTATTATATTTCGTGATTGGCATATCGTAAACTTCATGTTTTCAGATCAGAGGCTAAGGCACTCGAAGAGCAGCCTGGACGTGCTGTACTTCAAGTTCTCCGATAAGGTCGTCCAGCATCGCGTTACCAGGGCAGAGTTATCACTGTGGATATGGGGCGCAAATCAGGAAGTTACGGAGCTCGGTGAGCCGATCGATCTAGATAGCCAGGACGCCGGTCCAGTGACGATCACGTTGCAAAGGATCCTTCGGGGCACTACCGAGACGGGTGGACCCTTGCTGGGTCCACCTCTAACCACGAAACACCCTCGACCATTTGGACGACGGGGTGGCTGGATCACAATTGAGCTCAGACGAATGGTGGCGGAGTGGTTCAAGCATCCGAGGGATAATCTGGGAGTAGCCCTGAAGATCATTGGACCTGGCAACAATCATCGCAGAAACTCGATGGCACGACTGGTCGAGACCAATCCCGGCGCGGAGTACGCCCCATATCTCGAAGTGCAAATGCAAGAACTTGATTCGCGAAGAGGCTCCAGGATCAAGAGGAACGTGGGACTCAATTGCGATGAAGCCAGCCAGGAGACCAGGTGTTGTCGGTACAAGCTCACGGTAGACTTTGAGAAGTTCGGCTGGGATTGGATAATCGCACCTAAGAAGTGAGTACGCGATTCTTCCGCTTCTCTCTTTTTTTTCTTTATCGAAGATTTTTGATCGTGGGAAGCGATTTACATAGACCAATTAAAAGTCACGTTATTTAAAATTTTATTTTTATTTATGAAAATCTCTAAAAATCTAAAAAATTAGGTACTATTAACACATGACGAGGAAATGTCGGAAATCATAGTAGAATTCTTCTTGTGAGTCATGTTGACATATTTTGCGCCTGTTTAATAGAATACTTCAAACGTGTGTACTTTTGCGAGAATATGTTGCAACTCATGAAATGATTAATGCATCGGCAGTCAAGCACGTACTCGTAAAGATTTCTCCAGTGAAGGAAAATATTTTGAATCAAACTGGATTTCAATAAAGGAACTGCGACTTCCTTGCTGGCACGTAGAACAGTTCTGTATCAACAGCACTCAACTGTATTTGCGCACGTATGATCTAAAAATACTTTTTGTTATGCAATACCGGTGCACCATTTTAATTTACCACATGGCGACGATGTTTATTAAAGAATATAAACATAAAATTAATTACGTTCGCTTTATATGAAATTTAAAATACGTGCATTTTACCGAACGTATAAAAAAGTGTACACCGATAAATTTGTGGAGCATACTTTACTTTAACAAAAGTAGAACAAAAAAACTTTAAATTTCAAATTTATATTTATATTTGACTCGGCAAACACCAACTAATAGTAACAAAAACGTTACATCAATATTATAATTTCCTGCTCAACAATGTAACTGTTATGTACAACATGTGTTATATTTTCTCATGACACTTGTATTGTCAAGTGAGAAATAATAATATCGATGCAATGTTACTATTAGTTAGTGTTTGTTATTTCTGTTTTCAAAATGAGGGTCGGATTTCAACATTACTTTAATTTTCACGGAAGACAAACTCGGGAAATTAACATTGATGAGATAAATTTTATTTTATTATATATTAGTATTAATTGATAGTGGAATCCGCATTAACGGGTCCCTGGATCTTTGTGTCGCAGATACGATGCCAATTACTGCTCGGGCGACTGTCCGATGGCTTTCCTTCCGGCCTACCCGAACACTCATATCGTCAGTCTAGCGGAACCGCCAAACAACACCGGACCGTGCTGCGCACCTAGGAAGCTGTCCGAAATCACAATGTTGTATTTCGACAACGAGTACCAAATCGTGTTTTCACGATTGCCGGGCATGGTCGTCGAGAAATGTGGGTGCTCATAGTCCACCTTCGTTTCTGGCAGAACGAAAGCGACGTGGACGACGCCAAGAGTTCCGCACGGATACCGCGATGCTCTCCCTCTGATCATCAATCTCGACAATCATCGTCATTGTCCTCGTCAATCGTCGTCGATTGTCGTCGTCGTGTTCTCGGTGATTCCTCATCCGATAGACTGAAAGTGCCTTGTTCGGAGAGTGATGCGGATCTCTTTGGAGCGCGGAGGAGGAAACACACAACACAGTGCGCGGGTAGGCGATGTGTGGTGATTCGTGAGAAGCCCCTCGAAGACTGTGCTGGATGCCAAGGGTAGTCCAAAGAGGGACTCGCGCCGTGTCAGAGGCACCTCAACAGTGGTCCATGGTCCATGGCAAGGCGGATAGTTCCTAGAATCACGGTATTATTTTTAAGATGCCGATACGTTTGCACTTGATCCTGATTACGGCCTCGGAATTACGATTCCTCAAACGTGAATTTCTTATTCCTCTAAGTCAAGAAAGGTAGTAGAGTGGGATATTTGTAACGTTTGCCGTTATTAGTAACGCAAGCGTTATATTCATAAGACTCTGGTTTTGCTAACAAGCAGCGTAAAACCTTGTTGAAATTTGCATTGTTGCGCCGTTCGTAAGACTACTTAAGTTAGGAAGGACGCAACGTGGCCGTTTTCGCGTGCCTAGTTGAACCCTCCCATTTCTTTAAGTTACATGAATAAAGTGCGTTGTTATTGAAACAAAGGTCGTCGATAATCAGTGGAAACGTGTTGGCCAACAGATCTCGGTGTACAGTAAAATCGTTGTTTTTTTTCTAATGATTTTTCTCCCCCTCCCCCTCGTCTTTCTACAATATATTATATTATACATAGAATGTTTCTGTCATTATGATCGTTTTTTTAGTGAATTGTGAGAGTGCATGTGCGAGAGAGCGTGTCGAATTATGTAAATAAGTCGTAGCAGGCAAGAATGTGATGTTGCTTCGCTGACACTCCCACGTCCCGGGAGGATCTAACGAGGATATTACTCGTGTATATTGGCGGAGAACCTCAGCCCTTCTAGTTTTTCTAACGAGTATGGCTCTAAGTAAGTTGTAATTAATCGCGCTCGAAACTTTTTATATCGCGGCAATTGGAAAGTTCATATCCACGTTCCCGTCATTCGTCGTACGGTCATAGAACGAGTGTCGAGCGTTTATTTCTAGCTAAATAAACATTATTTGCGCGAACGAATGCGCGACGCGCGCCTCATTTTCGTAGCTTTCTTCGTAACTTACGGTATTAATAGCTGCATTTTAGTGCGTCGGGTAATGCACGCGTCAAGAAGGGATGACGACTTTTTTTTGGAATGCGTCCCTTCCTATTCCACGCGTTGTACAATCTAAAAACAAAAAGAAAAAGAGATTGACAAGCGTTTTTAGACAAAATTATTCTAGGGGTATCTCGACAAGCGCTCTTATTAGTTTTTATAGACTCATTAGGATCCGTCCCTGATCCTCAGACATAATCGCTATTAATTACCACGGTGACAGAGAGGATCAGTGCCGCAATTATATGTATAAGCGTATCCCCGGCGCTTGAACAATTCTAGTTATGTGTAGCGATTGAAACCAATATAATTTCGATAAATTCAGATCTCCACAAGTCGCATCGATCGATGAAAAATGAACGACTTATAAACGATTTTAATAAGTAGAATACTATTTCTCTGAATCCGGGTAACGTCGGGAATTGAACTCGTCGAGATTCTACCGGTTTCAATCCCTCGTTGTATAGCTTCAAAAATCTGGGAACATACTTGAAACTTCTCATGCTATCAGAGTTAACACTTAACTCCACGTTTTCTCCTCGGCTTCAAGTCAAGTGCACTGTAGCTACATTTTGTAAAATAGTATACGATGGACTTGCGCGCACCGTCCCTAAACTTTATGTGATTGTAAAGGAAAAAAGTTACACATACACACACTTACAAAATGTGCACGCACACACACACACACACACATACATACATACGAGTTTATAAAGGTTATAAACTTTGCGATTTTTATAAAGCGATCATTTAGAACGTAAGAGAAAGCTCCTTGAAAAATCGATTCCTTTATAATTCTTCTTCTTCCCTTCCTGTCAAGCTGTCCTTGTCTTTCCTCCGGCGATTCCTTTTCTCTTTCATATCTTCCCATCTTCAGTTTGTTTGTCTCAGTATATCAATAATTAAAAAGATAGGGATTTGCTTATCCCCTCTCCTCGCTCCCCAGATAGCGAACCAGGACGGCAGAAAAATGCATACTTATATGTATAATGTGTACTTCCTAGGTAGGCACACAGTATAGATAGAAAAATATTTATTCCATGAAATAAATGGTTTTTCGATGAGCACGGAATAACATTTCATTTTTCCTCCTTTACCACTATTAAATAATTTAATCTCGACCAATTATACATTTTGTCAAAACAACAATATGTGTAAACTCGTTAAAATTAAAATTAATAAACAAGAGACTAAGATGAGTGAATAAGACAATTAAAATAATGCAAATAAACAAAATAATAATACAAAAGTATTTTATTAAAATGCAGAGTAAAAAAAAATTAACTTTCTATTAACAACAAAGAGCGATTTGATATCTCTGGAAAAAAGTCTGTCAAGGCTACTTCGCTGCAGTTTGTAAATTTATTTTGATTATTTTAATTACTTAAATCGTTATTTGATTTTTTTATTCCACAAATATGTATGTAAAAAAGAAGTGCGTACTTACTACATCGCGCGTCAAATTTATTTTTAAAGTCTGTTTCATGATAAATTTGGAAATATCATGTACTTTTTCTTGCAGTGATCAATCATTTCATTAAATCGTGTTCGACATGTCTCTCTTTTTAATCAATACAAGAGAGAGGTCAATGACGATAAACTTTCGAGGCAAAAATGATTATTGTTCTGTGATTTCTTTTCGTCCACCAATTAAAAACCGATCGTGTTTTTGCTGATTCCTGGTACCTCCAGGGTAAAGAAAAATATTTTTCGCAATACGAGCGCTATTAATCATTATATCATATTACTTTTTCAAATCATCGGTACAAAGTTCCTATTCTTAAATAATCTTGCCGAGACAAATTGTAGGTGCTTCTTCCTTATCTCTATTAATGTATATTGACTAAAAGATATGGTGGACAAATATCTTAGATAATTCAAATTATTTTCATATCTGAAAAATCTTTGTCTCTACTTCAGATATTAATTCTAAATACTTATGCCAAAAGTTCTTGAATTTTAATTATTTAGAAATTACTTATAAAATTTAGAAATAAATATAATATTATAAATTAATTTTTTTTTTCATAAATAGACAGATCTATTTCAAGATCTGAACATAGATCTTGAAAATAAAATTTACATAATATACCTTAGCACAGTTCTTATCAAATTTTATTCACGGTACATTTTCTTTCTTTGTTTATAAAATTATATGTTTTTCTTTAACGACTTATTTTAGAATAATTTGCGCGCGATTTGGCAGTAGATATATTTTGACAAAAAATATCGAGAGAAAATTCATGAAAAGAAATATTGAAGAATTGTATTAAAATTTATCATTACTCGTTACATTACTCATTAAAATAAATTTTGAATTATTTTAGCACATGTCTTTTGGCTAATGAACTTTACGCAAAGCAATTCATTGTGTTTTAAAATATATTGTCCCTGTTAAGAAAGGTGAAAAAAAAGGTACATACAGCTTCTCATAAGACAAGGAAACATATTCTTGTAAATAATACTAAAATGGTAAGTATAATTGTTAGTAATCTATGCTTTTTTATCCTGTTCATAACATATTCATGACATATTCGTGAAAGTAACAATAAGAGTAACATGCGAAGATAAAACTACTTAATTTTAGATTTCTTTCAAATCTTCATTTAAAGTGAAATGTATTGTAAACGTTAGATAATAAAAGTAAGATATGACAGATAAAAGAAAAATCATTAACCCGTTGCATGAATATGCAAGAAGAAATCTAAAGTTCAAACACACATAGCATGTCGCTGTAATTGATAATTCTGAAAATTTTGACTAAATACGACGTTTATGTTATGAACCAGAACGGACGCGTATATAATTATCGTTTACTTATCATTAATGATTAATGATCGATAAATACATTATTGAAAGTAACATTGTAGAATTTGTCATAAATGTGTATTCTCTTATCATTTGTACCAGATTAAAGTGTATATACATAGCCTGCCATTTATAAATTTGTTTAACATTGTTATTTATGTTGATATCACAATCGATACAAGAACAAATCATGTGTTCTTAATTATTTATTACGCGCAATGGCACGATAAGATCAATTTAACGGCAGACCATATGATTTTTTAGGAATATTCATTAGGTTTCGATTAGGTTCTCTAATTTACATTTATCTTTTAATTAGATTTTTACTTTCAAGCGGTTAAATACACACCGCTAATTCACGCTTGTTTATTGTAAAATGTACCACTTTCTATAAAATACTGCATGTATTTACAATACATTATTCTACCTTATGGCAATAATATTTGCGCGTTTAAAAACATGTTTACCGAAACTACTTCTGGATATATTTAGATTATTGACGTCTCATAATACAATCGTATCAGAATGAATAAAATTTGTTTTATATAGATATTTTTTATGCAAATCATATATACATTCTTATATACATGTATAGGTCATTATAACTGTGTCATGGCTTTTATGTCAGTTGCGATAACCGAAACAATTGTAATGTGGAACTGAAGGAAGGATTATCTTATTTGTCGCCAACCGGGTCGAAAGGGTGCCAAGGAAAAATTTATTTAAACGAATGGCGCCGCTGCATTAATAGCAGAATACGTTTTTATCGAGAATGGGTGACAATCAAACGATAAATTCACCATGAAGTTCTTTACGTCGCTTCTACAATGAAACTTACTTATTTCCTAAAGTTATCTTATCTTCGACTCTCTTTGAAAAAAATTCACATTCTAACATTTGCTCTGTTATTCAAAGAAATTCGCATCAATTTGCAAGGTGCCTCAATTTGATAATCAAACGTAATTAAAAAATATTTAGATATGTGTTTGATATATGCTTTTGAAAATACCAATAAGTCACACAAGATAATTTAATGAAGTAACGTAATAAAGTTTTTTTTTCAAATTTTTAAATTAAATTTTAAAAAATTGCTTGTATATTTATTGTTATTTTTTTGGCGACATGGTCAGTATGAACGGTGCTGTTCGGAGAGACATACGACGATAATTCGCGCATATAATGCGATAATCAGATGCACGTCCTGGCAAGTCGGACAGTTGAATTGACGGCAGAGTCAACTGTTTCGCCAGACGTGCCAATTCTCTTATTGTTTTATTGTTTTTCTTCGGCGGTGCCTCGAACACTCGTCCTTGCCGACGGTCAGGTTAGTGCTCCCCTTTCGCCGAAACAGAAATGTGAAAATCGACATTAACCCGAAAACATTGCGGAGAATTTATTGGAACAGAAATAGTCGACGTCGCATGCCAAGAATACTCAAGACAGAATTAAATAAAAGACAAAGGAAAGTGACTTTTACCGATTAATTAAAAGTGACGATTAGAGGCAAGACGAAATTTTCTCGATAGGCTATAAATTTGATTATATGTGAATGATTTGGACTTAAATGATTTTTCTTAAAAAAAGAAGATAATCCTAAAAAATCTGCTAGTTGAAATCAGTCGGTGAAATTTAGCACATAAAAATATATATATAAATTTGCTAAGTTATGTATTGAAGAATACGTATATAAGATAATTAATAATATAGTAATAAATATAATAAATAATAAATAATGTAAACAATTAGTAATTACATTAGTTACAATAAATAATGTAAACAATTAGTAATTACATTAGTTACAATAAAGTAATAATATAAAAATATCTTATTACCGGATCATGTTTATAACATCTCATTTTTATTGTGCCCCCCCACACGCGCGCGCGCACACACACACACATATACACACACACTTTTTGCTACAATGAAATCTGATACAACAATGTCTCTTATCATATATCAATTAAAAGATTTTCTTGATTTCTTTTAATATTTCTCGCAAAGTTTGTACTCGAGAAACTTATCACATCTTCATTGTACACGATATCCCTTTCTTTCTTTCTGTATAAACAGGTAAGTTACGAAGTTTATTCGCCACAATCAAGGTGTGAAGTCATTTCTGTAATGAAAGCAGGTCGTGTGTCCATTACGAAAAAAAAAATCATTGAGTAATCCGAGGTCAAGCTTCGCCCGTCGATGGGCAACGAGCTCTCGAATGCACTGGCCCCCATGGGCCAATCTACCTAAACTCGCCGACCAGACTATGCCTTAATAACCTTGCACTCTGCGAGCCGTATTGGCCGGCTCATCGGATCGGCATTTAAATTGGTAGTTTGAAACACTCTCGCCTAACTTTCCTCCTTCCACTTAAAAAACGCAAGAAACCAGACTCGCGACAGATCTGCCGAGTCGAAACGTTGCACGAAAAAATGGCAAAATAAAATCTCTCATGTATTGAAGATGTGTTAGCTTACATTCAACATACATGCAATTCAATAATGATTGACTGGAAGAAATAATCGGAGCCACCAAATAAATTTCAAGTAATAAAATACAGTTAAATAATTATTATATTATATAAAACAATACTATAAAAATGTGCGTTATAATGTTTAAATGATAACACTTTTTTTATGATTTTTATAACAGCATGAAATATTTTCCGGACATGAGAGACTGAGGCAATCGCAAAACTATCGCAACTATATTTAACTGCTGTATCTAACAAACTAACTAACATTAATGATTAATATGTATCGTAGAGTCGAGTTATCGCGATTCTAAAATAAATTCCTAATTATAGAAATTACGAACTCATAACTTTGGACGATAAATTCTTATCAATTCTTATAGCATGTGCAGTCATGTGTGCAGTCACTTTAAATAACTTCGGGTTTAACTTAATAACTCTCTCAAAACTCAGTAACTCGCTGATGATGATTATGGCTTTAATAATGAAGAATCCGCTCGTAGAAGCGGAAACGGTGCGAGCGGATTATTCGCCGCAAGCGAGCTTTCGCTATTCGGAGGAGTGAAAAGCGGATGTATGTAGACCGACATTAGGGCACGTTTCTTACACTTACGGCCGTTAAACGAGAATCACCTCGGGAGAGTGCAATGGGGGTAGAAACAATAATATTATTCGAAGCATGGGCTCTTTGACATAATTGTCATGGCGTGGTGCCGTTGCTAGTCTTTAGCCTGCGTTTTATGATTCATTCAACGATCCAACTTAAACCCCGAGTACGGCCGTTACCCGGATTTGCATTTTACGAGTGCAAACGGGCAAAGGTGAACTACGATAAATCAGAGAAAGAGAGGCAGGAAGTCAGAAGTGAAGAGAATCGGACAGAAACGCGAGCATGTACGTGCTGCTTATGTATTCATATTCCGATAGTGTAATTTCTTCGTCAACCACCATTGGTCGGTGCTGCCCATTATAACATTAATTAACCGTATCCCATTAACCGTGCATTTATTTTCATGTCGCTTCCGCAATTTTTTGCTACGGTTTTGCGAGGATTTCTAGAAATGTGTAACTTTTATCCCTATCTGCAGTCACGTTCTTCACAAAATTTATTTCATACTCTTTTTACTAGATATAACAAGTTTACCAAGATAAAATTATTGTCCCTTTAAATTTATCGGATTGAAGTTTATTAGTGGATGAGATAAATTTTCCCGTTGCATTTCCGGCTTGGTGCACGCTCGTAACTCGAAATGATTGGTACGGATAAAGAAAGTGATGACGATCGGAATAATGGTACACAGTACCTGCCAGTATGTAGCAACTTTATTCGAGGGCGCGGAGATGAAGTGGTCCCCTTTCCACTTGGGGAAGACGGAACCCGGAAACTCTAGCTTTCACGGAGGGTTGAAACGATAAAGAAGTCCAGAGAGGAAGTTGAGTTCGAATCGCGAGGGTGAATGCTACTTCCTCTTGAGGATCAAGTGAAGTGAAGATGTGATGGTGCATCCCGCTAACTTCTCACGTACGTCAACACTTAGAAAAATCTACTTTTATTCGGAAAATACAGAGGTGTGGGTGACTCGCAGTGGGGGCGCAAACCCCTATGTAAAATTTAGAATCAGTATTTGTCCAGCGCATGTAATTTGTACGCTTATTATTTACGTTAGACTCATAATTACGACACTAGCGATTATAATTTGTTGTTGCAGTAGTAGACGGGTGATGGACGAGTTTTTAAACAAGACATCGAAATGACATCTTTGTGTCAAAGAAAGAGCTTGCGAGAACAAAAACGGGAGAGGGGAATGTACATAGCGACAGCGAAGGCGATGCACTTGAATTAACTTAGAGTGTATTTCTAGCACTCTAGGTTTAGCTCCGGAACACGGTATGTTATATGCTGGCAGAAGATCCCGCGAGAGTCTCTCCTCTCTCTTCATGGATCCATTGCGCTATTTCCAACGACGGCGAAGCATGTTTTTTTCTCATCGATCGATTCCGTCAACTCGATTCGTTAACTAATATTCAATGATTTGTGGCAACTTTTGATTTTCATGGAGTCGTAACAAATAACATTCACATTTGCGAATTGAATCGCCAGATCGGTCGGAATATATCCGCGCAATCGCAATTGGATCTCGAGAACTTACGGGCGATAACCGCGGAAGATAAGGGAAGCGTCTCAATGGTGTAAGAGGACCGCGGCGCCTCATTTACGCGATATCGGAATCACCTGTTCCGAGCGTTGGCCCTTATCGATCGTAAATACAGGTGTGTTCTTAGATGATCCAGTAGAATAGAGAGAGAGACAAAGAGAGAAAGAGAAAAAAGGAAGGGGGTGGCATGAGAGGAATGCACGCGAATGAGGAAAAAGAAGAAGACACGCTTACGTGAACAAGTCATGTCCTCGGGTGAGCATTCAGGTTTCGGTCGTTTGGGTGGCTGCCTGCCTGCCCGTGTTACCCGATGCCCCCTTCACCTTCACTGCACATATAAGGGCTGCGAGCACCAGTCCCCGCGCACGCACCAGCGAAAAAAATGCATACGCATACGATAACGGGGGTGCGTGCCTGAGGGCTATCCTTATGGGGCTTAGGGAGGCCATACAATACTTTAGTAACCCCGTAATACCTCCCCTTTCACGCAGGCAGGAGGGCAGGCAAGCAAGGCATGGCAAGGTAAGGCAAGGTAAGGCAGGCAGATAGAACCTCGGAGTATAAAGTAGCCAACCGCTGCACCTCTTTTCTCCACCGGTGTATACATCGGGATTAAAGGGTGGTTGACGAGAGGGATGACGGTATCTCACGTTTATGTGCCAATTTATTAAGCGCCAATATGGATGGCTTCTCGCTTCGTTACGGGGAATTCGGTTACTTCTTTAGTGTATCGGAAATTGTTTTATACGTCCTCGATGCAAAGCATCGACTTTGTGATAAATAAAAAAAACGCGACAATTAATGATCATATTTGGCAAGAGATAATTCCGAAAAAAATTTGCACTAAATATTATTTGTTATAAAAAATTTTGAAGTTACATTATATTATTTTGTATAACATATAATTTTAAATAATAATATATTAAATAGTTTAGCAAAGAGCAAGTAACAAATTTAACGCAAAACATTAATTTCTTATACATCATAGAAAAAAAGCAAAATAGATTATTCGAAAGTTTTCGATTTAATGTACCACATTTTTTATCACAGAATTATCTCACGTAAAAAGAATTACATACATATATAAATTTTATAAATCAATCAATGAATTTGAAATTATTACAAATCAATTTTACATGTTGAGTCGTTATGCTTCCATTTGTACGCTGTGTTAGTAGAAAACGTTCGCAGACAGACAATCTTTTAAAAGTTTGCCTCGTGCGATACTTATGTATTTATCTTTTCGATAAAATTTTTTCGTTTGGACAGAAAGTCATGATACTACGTAGCTTATGCACTGATAATTTCAGAGGCCGTGAGCTGTCAAACGTACCAGCTCATGCATATTCGCTATAATCACATCGGGATTTATTATCGCGTAAAGATTCCGGGTCTAGTGAATAAACTACGATCGGATAACGACGCCACATAATTATCCTGTAATTTCAGCGAAGGGTCTAAGTATCGAGACGCGGAGAGAGGTACAAGGACAGGGGGGTTGAATGGGGTGAGTAAACGAGCGGAGGTTCCGCACAAGGCGTACGAATCACCGCGCGGCTGGCAATTAAAAACAGAGGCCGCGGGCGGCGACGGGGTAGTATTTCGAACGGAGGTAGTTTCGCTTTCGTGCGCCGAATGTTTTGCAACCCTGCAGGACGGCCTCGAAAAGCGGGGTGCATAAATCGCGCAAATGCCGAATATTCGGATATTCCCCGCCCGTTCTTTCTCGGTTTCTCCTCATCGACGCGGACGAAGAGAGCACGCTGCAACTCCCGGTGCAGTCGAACCGAGACACATACACCGTACACACGCGTGTAAACACATACACGCACGTACGCGTACGCATACATGTGCGCTCGTACACCTACTGCCGGCCCTCCTATTTATAACGCGAAATTCCCGGAAGGTGAAGGCAGATAGCATCGAACCACCGGCATATACGAAAGAGGACCTACCCATAATTTTCCCTCGATTCGTGGGCTGTCGACCGGCCACCGGCTGCACGCACATCCGCATTCGATCAAGCGCACCGCGCGAACTTGCTCTCCTCCTCTTTTTTCATTTCGCTGCCTCTCACCCTTCCTCGCGCCCTCCGCCCACGCTTTTAATCCTCCCCCATATGCGCGGACAAGTGAATTTTTCGACTCTCTGTTCATTTTTCTCTGTCTTTTTCCTGTTGGAACACGCTTTAAACACCCTAATCACTCCAACCAGGATCGTTTATGCTTCTTCCTCATTTCTAACAGTCGTTGTGTGTTTTTCAGCAGATAATTATTATAAAAAAACATTTAAACAAATAATTCAAATTTTCTTTACATCGATTTTTAGTTGAAGGTATAAAGAGATTATAAACATTTTTGTAAAATTTTTCGAAGCTATTAATACAGTGAAAAATGCACTGGAATACCCTGGTTGGAGGAATCAGGATTAATTCTGTTAATTCTGAAAAGATTTCAAGTTCTCCTAGAAGAAGGAGATTTAAGAGATAAATTCTTCCTTTAATAATTTTCTTTCTGAATAGTGCTTTATTGAATATTTTGATGTGGTGATTGTTAGAATAAACAAGTACGTTATAATTATTACCCTTATTATAATTATTTATTTTCATTAAGCCTAATGAGATGATAAAGGTAAATTCGATGATTGCTGGTTTTCTAATCCTGTTAAAAGTTGCGGAAATATTATAATACAAAATTGTTAAATTGACAAGAATTATTTTATAAAGTTGTGAATTTTAAGTTAATTATATAATTATATCATTAACAGGTACTCATTTTAATGTAGCTCAAAGCTGTTTAAAGATGTCTTTCTTTCTTTTTTAAAATTTTTATTTGAAAAAACATTAAATAAAATATAAAAGCTTTTAACATTTCTAAACTCAGTTTCAAAAGACAGAAATATTTGGAAAATTAATTTGAATTAATGTTAGAAATTAATTCTCACATGTATATAACTCGTGTATAATTTCCTACATGTGGAAGATCCACAATGGGAGATCCCTTAGGTTTCCTTATCTTTCACAAAGCAGCGTTGTAACGCGAGACAACGCGAAATCGGTAATCGGCCGCGGGAATTCTGGGAAGATAATAATATTTGCCCGATGGCAATCAACCGTCCAGACGGCGGCCAGACAAGACAATGATAGATCAATCTTGTGAGTCTCGCACGCTCGGATGCGCGTCACGTCAACCCGTTCACCCGCTTCGCGACCTCACGATCATATTTGCCGACGTCGGGCTGGCTGACGACTTTAGGAAAGAGTCACCGACGACCTCGGTACACGACCGTGGTCAATTTACAAACGGTATCCATCGTTTCTCGGCAGTGGTAAGCGTATCTTCCTTCCAACCAAGTCAGTAGCCCCGGATCGGTCGAGAGGTCAATGGTAACAAGAGGCAGATGAAGTCGCAGACTCAGGAAGTAGTCCTGGTTATGATGATGATGACTCGATCTCATCGGTTGAATTTTCTGGCGGTTGTTACGGCGCCATCTCGCCATGATAAAGGATGCAATCAAAGAGATTCGGTACGTGATAAAAGGGAGTTCTATTTTCTCGCAAATAATTCAAGCATTAAAAATATATATATGTTGCTCCAAAATTTATCTATTTTAAATTAAAATTTATATTTTTTAAAAAACATTCAGTTGTATCAAATGTAAAAAGATTTTATTTCGTTATCGTATTTGATTTTTACTTCTTTGTACTAATAACTGATTTAATAAAATTAATTCTTTCTGCAGACTATTGTGTGTGCATCTAATAAAGTAAAATTAATCTATTTTGTTCGACATTTTTAACAAAGCTGTTTCTAAAAAAAAAACGAATTTTTAGTCAAGAAAAAAGTAATTTAATATTATTTTGTTTACGTCAATAATAATGGAGTTCATCTTTTGGATCATGAAAAAGATCCTTAAATATTTAATATAGTGAGACTTGTTTAATTAAATTCTTCGATTGCAAAGAATAGATTAGATTTGTAAATATTGTGATTATTTTCTTGTTGTAATTTAAAAATTTTAAAAAGAAATATATATATATATCTTTAATAATAATTATAAAAAATTATATCATTTATATAAAAATTATATATCTTTTATAATAATATAATTAATTTATTTCTTAAAACAATGTGTGTTGCACTTGAATTGAATAATAACTAATTTAAAATATTTGTGAATGATAGTGTGTTTCTGTAATACAATTAAAAGTAACAAAATAATTTGTATAATAATTAATTACCCTATTTATTTCTTTTATTATTATGAATATTATCTTAATGCCTAATTTAACTGCAATGCTTATCAAGAGGGCGTTAGCAAACAGAGCATTTCTCAAGTTACGAAGTCTCGCATGACTCTCAGCCAAATAATCGATTATGAAAAACACAAAAGTTATATTGTTTATATCTTGGAAACATCGAATACAATTAATTAATTTTTTATCTTCAATGCAGTTATTATAAAATAAAATATAATATATAAAATAAATTTTGTTCCTGTGAAAATTATTTAATCAAACTAATAATTACATATTATTATTATATGATGTACAATAGTTTTTTTAAAATAGAATATGATTAGAATTGAATTATGATATTATAGTTTGGGTTTAAAAATTTTTCTATCTCTAATGATTAGTTAACAGAGGTACAATAAGAGCTTGTTATTACTACATGTAATTATGTAATCTAATTATTTAGAAACGATCGTTTAACAAAAAAAAAGTAAGTTATTAAATATAAATCTTTGAAGAGATAAATGAAGCAAATATAATTTACCATGTTTAGAAAACTACAATATTGGGCAAAAATATAAATAAGAATATAAATAGGAATTATAAATTTCTATTTTTTGGAAATAACAAATATTTGTTAATTGTGACATGTTTCTACTAAAGTCTAATCAAGTTTAATAGTATCGAACAATATCGAATTTCAAATAGAGGAAATGATATCGAAGATTTATCGTAATATCTCGATGATTATAATATCTCGTTGTCGACTAATCGAATGTCGAGATCGAGGTCGATTAATCGAATTTTAAAAAATCGACTTTTAGTTCAAAAAAGATTCAAGAATCGATTAGTCGATTAGTTGAGTAAAATCGAACACTGCTTCCTGATTCCTGATGACGTTGATGACCAGCAATCTTGTCAGAGTGTGAAGGTTAGATTATATTAAGAAATACATGTATAACATACACACACAATATACAAATTATAAACGATTTGAAAAAGTGGTCGTCACGTCCGTCACATGGCGTAAGTGTCAAGTGAAACGTTAGATTTATTTTACGTCCAAAAATTTATTACGTTTTATTTTAATAAACAATAGAGTCATTTATTACGAATATTATAAATTGTAAAAATGATTTGGCAAATTTAAATTACTCCTACATAATATATTTCTTTTTCTTCGTATATGCATGTGAAAATCAGAGTTAAGTTTGTTACAAATCACTGTAATTATAGATAAAAAAATTTATTAAAAATTAAAAATTACATTAATCTAATTTGTATTGATGTTTCTGTATGTGATAAAACTGATTTATTTTTTTTTATAAATGATCACACTATGTATCTTGTGAAATAGTTTATGTATTGTATGTAAGTCATTATTTATTTTAAATATTTTTTTGTATTTTTAGTAACATAACAATATTTCTTTATAAGAAGATATTCCTTTTAATTTCAGGAGATCATAAGTTTTTGGAATTCTGCAAAACAAATTATTTGACATTATGTGGAACGAAGATCTAAATACTATTATTCTACCTACATTCTCTACCATGATTTTCTTTGTATTCATGATAAATTTCTTCAGATATCTTGTAGGTAATCCTCATATTCAGATTAGAGATGTTACAAAGGAACATAATTGGAAAGCAATTAGCGGGATAACCAAGGTATTATTTTTAAGAATTTACAAAACTATTCTAATAAATCATCTTTTCTTTATAAGTATCTGGTTTCTGAGTATCCTCTTTTGAAATATATTTTTCTTATCTTTATTTGCACAAAATAATTTTAAAATAACAAGTGATAAAATACTAAAAGTATTACTTATACCAACTTATATGCACAATTGTTATGTAGATTGATTTTATCGGCATTGAATATTTATAGAAGACAATAATAGTAAAAATAATAATTTATTTTAGTTTACGAAAAAAAACCGTTAATTAAATTAATCAAATATACGAAATTCTTTTTTATATACAGGCGCATTACTGTAGTATTTGTGAAGCTTTACTATTGAACCTTGAAGCTCTATTTTGTGATTCTTGTGGTGTGTGTGCGGATCGAGGTTGTGTAAAGCTTGCCGATAAACAGCTAAAATGCAAGGCTATATCTCTCAATAATGATCAACTAATGAAACATCATTGGATTAAAGGTATAATACCAGTCTAAAATTCAATCTTAACATGTTCATGGTCGTTAATGTGCCTCTTAAAACATCTTTTATGTTTAAAGGTAATTTGCCACTTGTCGCCATGTGTTACATCTGTGAAGAAGAGTGTGACGTAGAGCCTGGACTCACAGACTGGTGGTGCTGTTGGTGTCAGAGATGTGTTCATGAAACATGTAAAACTTCTCTGTCTGAAGTAATAATTAATGATATTTCGCTTTTTCACATATTTTTTTTTTCTGCCTTTGTAATTTTTCTTGCTGTGAGGAATCGTTATACTGACTTACCGAAAATTTTCTCTGAATATATAAATAATTGTGTGCCCCATTTAATAGTAAATTTAATAATTTCTTAATAAAATTATATATTATAATTCTACGTGGTCAAGAAGAATAATATTTTTTAAAGTACAGGCAGTATTTGTTTACATTGTACGTCTCGTCGCGAGAAAGTGAAACAAGTTGTGAAAAGTATGCATATACTTTTTCAGATATGTGATTTTGGAAAATTAAAATCAATGATCATTCCACCAGGAAACTTAGAAACAATAAATCGACGTAGCACAATGAGACGCAGATTACTTCTTCGTTCTGTCACACCACCAAACTGGCCTAATTGGAAGCCGATCATTGTTGTAGGTAAGAGATTAGAAAAACAGTAATATTGCTCAATAAATATATTATTCAAGATACGTAAAAGACGTGATAGCTAGACATATCTTTTTCTCATGACTCTCCTCTTCAGGAAATAGAAAATCGGGAAACAATGATGGAGGCCAAATTTTGTCTCTGTTCAGAAGAGTGTTAAATCCTGCACAAGTCGTAGATCTAGCAGAACGTGATCCAGTCGCTGCTCTCGAATGGTGTCGTTTACTAGGGAAAACCCGGTCGACAATACTCGTAGCCGGCGGCGATGGAACCGTCGCTTGGTTATTAAATACCATCAACAAACTTGAGCTAGAGGTGAGTCCTTTTTGATACGGAACTTTAAAATGCGCATAAGCATAAATACAAACAAAATTTATATTTATACGGCACAGCTTATTCCATCTGTAGCAATAATTCCTTTGGGGACAGGCAACGATTTGTCTAGAGTATTAGGATGGGGAAAGGAACACGACTCGCATTTGGAACCCACGGAACTATTGCAGAAGGTTCAAGCAGCGGAGGAAGTGAAGCTTGATAGGTACATGATATATAAAAGTGATACATATTTAAATTATTGATTAATCAGATCTACATACAACTTGTGAGATTTAGGTGGTCCGTAACGATAAAACCACACGGCGGACTAGGATTCAGAGGATCGTATCGTACCTTATTCATGTACAACTACATAAGCGTGGGCGTGGATGCACAAGTGACTTTGGATTTTCATCGCACAAGAGAGAGTCGATTTTATTTGTTCAGTCATAGAATATTTAACAAGGTACAACCTCGTCAAGTAAATGCATAAACTAAAAAAAATATTTATACGAGTTGAATACAATAATTTGCACGCATTTTGTATGTGTTGGTAGTTGTTATACCTGTGCTTTGGCACGCAGCAAGTTGTGGAAAGAGAGTGCAAGGATCTCGATAAAAATTTAGAAGTTTATTTAGACGATAAGAAAATAGAACTGCCTTCTGTTGAAAGTGTAGTGGTACTTAATATTCCATCTTGGGCTGCTGGTGTTGATCTATGGAAAATGAGAATGGAAGGTCAATATCTTTAATAACATAATATTAATTGATTTAAATTTAATGATATTGATTATCCATGTTGTTTGACAGACGATGAAAGTTCAGAAGTGCAAAGTATTAACGATGGCAAATTGGAAGTGATAGCACTTTACTCTTCATTCCACATGGCTCAGCTTCAAGTAGGCCTCTCAAAACCACATCGGATTGGTCAAGCTAATAATGTAAAGGTATTTGTCTCAACGATTTTACAGACTTCCTTGCGTCACACAATTGTTCACAAATATCGTTATTGTTTAGATAAAATTATCGCGGTCGTGCGCTATGCAAGTTGATGGTGAACCCTGGTACCAGCATCCATGCGAATTCAACATAACATACTGTAATCAGGCTTCTATGTTAATGAATAACGACTTTTAAAAATATGCCGCGTGATCTTATAGGCGTTTGCACAAATGTATTTATTCACACGTTACTGTATGTGAGTACCAGCTAATATTTGCCAAAACTGTTAACAACTTAGCTCCTTGACAATGGCGATTAAAATAGTATGTAAGAGGGAAAAATAAAGAATTCTAATCAATGTTATGTATTGTGAGGAAATGTATATTATATCTTTTATGGATATAGTTGTTTGTAATTCTATTTATTGATGTATTTATAATAAAAATATACAGAATAAAAAAAATATACAAAATAAAATAATATATAAATAAAGCTATTTTAATGTTTATGAAAATTTTCTTCCTTTGACAACCTGCTTAAAATAACATTTTGTGTTTATTTCTCTTCTTTTTGATACCTATTCTTTTCATTTATATTTAATTAATGGCTTTTATGTTTTTATTAATCATGCGCAATACATTAGCGACTAATTTCAGATAATTTAGAAATTTATTTGTTGTCAAACCTCAAAATTGTAATTTGTTATTAGACAATTTTTAAATAACAATAATATAAACAGAAATTCCTTTTTGATAATAAAAGAAGACAACAAAAAGTTAATTTTATTAAATTATGACAGAACGTCAAATGTATTTTTTATTGATCTTAACGACCGTTTGGATTTTTCACGAGATGGCTAGAATGATGAAGGATGTTGATTATAACATAAGATATAATAAAAAAATAGGAAAATGAAATTATAATAAAAACATCATTTTTGATTGCATAAAACAATGTATATATTAAAACTTTATATCCGAAAAGAGACAGAAAGATTATTCGTGAGTACATATTAAAATCACGAAAAATAATTTATTAAAAAAAGAACAATTATTATACATACACATTTATAATTTGTGGAAATAATACAGAAATGTATGTACGACAAATTACAAACAACTATGTTAATAATTTTCACGATTTTTAATATAACAATTGTAAATATTGTTAAATCTGTTTTTTCTTTAAAATATCAGAAGGATTCTTTTCTAAAGCAGAATCCGAATTGATCGCACTTGTATCGAAGAATCTTGGCAAGTTGCGGCGGCCCGCAATAGAAAACTGTAATTTTTCCTTTCTTCTTATCCTGAAGCTGCTTGAATACCTTGTCCCAATTAGGACGACCCGCATTCGTTCTAGTTTTCAAACCCGTGATGAGATCTCGTTTTTCCTAATTAACAAAAAGTAATAACAAAAAAATTAATATGCCAAATTTTTAAACGACATTGTTTTAATTCTACTAACATAGACTTAAAAACTAATCTCGTAATTAAAAATATTTAAATAATTATGTATGAAGATATTTCTGACTTTTTCGTGCAGAAGGTCCAGTGCTAATTGCAAGCCAACTGCTTTCATGTCGCTCTTTTGCAATGCGCTTGTAATATACATATGCATCTCCAGAAAGTGCTCCATCGTGGTACCTAATTCAGCCTGTTCTATTTCAAGTTGAGACAGTAAGTTTACGAACCACTCGAACGAACGTTGATTGCGATTGATCCAAAAGAAGTCCACCTATAAAATATTTTTAGTTAAATTAAAAAATTAAATATAATATAATAAATACGGCAAATATCTTTTATGATGTATTTACTGCTTTCAATTACGAAATTTATCTAGATTGAAACTTGTTTTACATGTATATCGACATACAATTACACTACGCATTTACGCAATATTCTTCGCAACCAAGCTTCAAGCTTCAGACTAAACATTATCGAGCATCAATATAATTTATATGAAAATCTATTTACTTTTCGTAAATTCATTACAGTGGGCGGTATTTCACTGGACCAGGAGAACGAACATTTTGGACACGTGTGTCTCGCTTTCCAATATCGATGCATAATTGATTGCAATATAGAGGCGAAAGGTGTAACTCCGATACCTGTGGCGATCAGAACAGCGTGCTGCGCTCGGAAAATGTGACTCGACGGTGCTCCATAAGGACCGTCTAAAAAAATCTATAATGACGATAAGTTACCTATTCGAAACAATTTTATGATAATTGAAAGGATCGTGAGAACGTAAAGCTCATAAAAAAAAATTGTTGGAAGATTTACCTCTAATGGTTTTCCTATAGGATAATTTATAGGTGGTTGAGAAGAACTATTAGATTTCAAATCTAAACTATCTGAACTGTCTATAGCTTCGCTGAACTCTTGTCTTAATCTTCCTTCCTCCGCTGCAATTTGCATTGCTATCGGTGTAATCGGTGTCATTTCATTTCCCTCTGCATTTGCATTTGATACTGCAAACAAATACTCATGACAAAAACTTTACGCAAAATAAAATGTAAATTTTTTAATGTAATCACTTTCTGTATCGTTTATAAATGTAATCAATTACCTTAAACAATTTTTCACACATATAATTATATTACAATATCTCTGTAATATCTTTTTGTAATATCACACTATTTTATAAGAGAAGAAAAAGAGAGAGGAATTTTCCTTTTCTCTCTATAAAATATTTCCAAATAAATGTTAACCCACAACTTACCAACGTTGAACGACGCGCCGATCTCATCATCGCCAGTTTCGAAACTGGGTGTTTTGAAAGCGATGATAGTTGGTTTCATCCTCATGTACCGGAAACTTTGAGCTAATGATTTGTTCTGCGGACTCAAGTAAGCTAGACCCAATGACTTGAACCGTGCGCATCTTATCTGACACTCGTCGAAACTTTTCTCCGATTCAGATCTCGTGTAATCTCGAAGTCTATGAAACGAGAATATATCATATATAAAATATAAAATATTTTATCACAAAGAAGATTATTATAATTGTTACATTAATATTATATCACTAATAGAATGTTTGTGGATTTAATTATGAGACAAAACACAAAAAAAAGATTTTTGAAAATATGTATTATAACATTAATTTACTTACGCCCTGAGTCGTTCTTTCTTCTTACTTTTAATCTGCATATCGGGCATTGAATGTGATTTTTCAAGAGGTATTTTGCTACCAAGAAATAATTGATGGAGTCTCTTGTCTTTTCTCGCAGACGCATCTGCCCATTCCTTATTTAACTCTGGCATATCTATCAGACGAGAGAGAGAGAAAATGTACACAGATGTTTATACAAATTTATCATAAACAATAATGCGATTTTATCAATTAATACGATCTTTGATCTGTTATTTTTTCTGTTTTTTACATGGACTAGATTTTTTAAATAAGTATTTAATCTTACGTTCTGGAGTTTTTAAATATTGATTATTAATAGATGCATGCGAAGGTGGCATATTCGATAAATCAGACACAAACGAGGGATTGTCCAGATTGTGAGTATGAGGCACGGATTCCACTAAAGTTTTCTGTGTCATTATAAGTGGCGTCTTTTTACTACTGAGGAAACTAAAGAGAGAGATAAATATATAAACATTAATATATAATAAAGCAGTTAAAAGCATCACAACTTAATTGTTAAAAATTATTACTTTCATAGACATTATAAAATTACTTATTTGTGTAACCTTTACATAAATATTTAATTGCATCACGGTGGACTTACGATTTCTTTCGGGGAGCAGTATCACAGTTCTCGGCAGGCAAAATATTAGCACAGTGAAGTTTCATTTGCTCTTTCTCAAAATATGAGTACAAACTGTTGGTCCATTCACCGACCGCACGAATGTGTAGCCACATATAATCTATACAAAAAAGTAATATATTAATTTTTGAAAAATATACGTATATAAATGCAGTTGATGTAATAATTTACACAACGCGTGTTGTCTCGGAAAAGACAACACTAATCGAAAAGCAAGAAGAATATTAAGCAGCTTACCTTCTTGTTCGGGAGCACTGCTAATAGTAAAAGGATGCCATTCGTATCTTGCTATCACTGGGATTTTAACGAATATATAATCACCGGGATGGAAGTGGAAATGGGGTGGTCTCTTGATAACTAAGTGAGTCACCTTCGATGGCAAAAGGATGCCGGAACTTATGTATGTTTTTCCACCATGAGGACGTAACCACACCAATCGACGAATCTTTTCCACTAAATATATGACGCCCGGACCGACAAACCACTTCCAGAAGTTAGGGCCATGAAAGACCATCAGAATCCAGAATGGTATGTATAGCAGATGGGACCAATAAAATATCTTGCGACAAAGAATTATTCCAATTAAATGGACGATAGAAAGAGAGAGAAAATTATGAAGATTATAATGCTTAAATTAAAAACTAAATTAATATTAGTAATAATGTAAAAAAATATTCGTACCTCGAAGCAACCTCCACGCCGTACAAATGGTAAGGAGCCAAGGGCCATAATGATGAGAATAATAAACAGAACTACCCCAGTCGGATATGCACTGCCTGCCACCAAACCGAAATATCCGGGTCGACTCGTAAACAACCATTCGTACATAGTGTAGTTTCCGCTATTCATTTTCTCGTCTTTTATTATTACCGTACCTACAAGTATAATTAGATATCACTAATTATCATTTTAATTTAATTTAGTATATAATAAAAATATAGAATTAAATTAAAATAATACAAATTATTTAATATAGTCTTTATTAGAATTTCAGCAAAAAGTTTATAACGTAACTTTATAATTAAATGAAAAAGCTATTAAATATACCGCAATAAATGAGATGCATCAGAGTGTGTATAATGCTGAAGATTCCTATCAATATTCCAGTCATCTTATGAAGATATATGTGATGATCTAGAGGCACTATGGAATTAAAGCTATGCGTTCGTAAAAACGTAATGCACTGGCGCAACATCAAGATCAAAACGAACGTGCAGTTAAAGTTCAAACATTGTCCTAAAATATTTTCGAAATTTAATTCTTACATTTCTACACTTAGACATTAACTTAACAGAATAACTTAACAGAAATTTAATCTAAGCTTTGAGAATCGACAATGTTAAAAATTAATTTTAAATTTATTAAACATTTTTTTAGCTGGAATAAAATTATTACATGTTATATAATAAATTTAAATGTTAATTAAATGATAGTTAAAAAAAGAAAAACTTAAATAAATATTGTATTGTTATACTTTTCTTACCGCAAGCACGTGCGAGCATTATATAGCCACTGTAATTTCGATACTTATAGAGACGAGAAATGAAGAGGGTCACATTGATAAACATGAACATTGAAATAAAGGCAATAAAGACGTAGTTATTCTTCATGTATGGCTTTGTGAGTTGATACGGACGAAGAGAAGAAATCGTCCTCAAAATGGATTTTGACTTTGATTTCGGCTGCGGTGGTACCAACCATCGATCTATGCTGGAATTGTTTTATTTTAGCATTAGTATTTGAATTTAGAAGATAATTAAAAGAACAAGAACTTGATTATAAATATTAACTGGCCAATTTTGTTTTTTTAATTTTTAGAATTTTATAATTTTACTTGTAAATTTTTTACATTTTATATAATTCTTTTTCTAACCTAATCGAGAGATTTTCCAGCAAACCCTCATGCTTCTTTAACTGCTTTTTCAGAGCTTCAAAAGTGATCGCTCCTCTATTGCCTTGATCAGCATCTTCAAAGAGTGCAATTGTCAAATCTTCGATTTGCTCGTCGCTGAACTCCATTTCATTTTCTTCCATACAAGCTCTCATAACATGTTCTAACTCGCGAAGTTGTATTAATCCATCACCTTTCATCATTTGGAAAAAACAATGTAAAACAATGAAGATGATTTACATTTACACAAAAATATTAAAATGTTTGAAAGACATTTTAATTTTTCACAAATAAATCCTTTGAATATATATATATTTTTGACAAATTGTAAATTGTAAATCTAAACCTTTATTTATAATTTTTTTATTATTAGTTAATATTTTATTCCTTTATTTGGAGAAACTTCTTTTTTTAATATTTTACATAAATAAATAAACACAGTTATTACCATCGATATCATAAATTTTGAAGAGAAACCTAATTTTATCGTTCGTAGATTTTCCAGCAAATTGGTGCATGGCATCTAGAAATTCTTGAAGCGATATCGTGCCGGAGTTATCTTTGTCGAATATTTGAAAGACTCTCTCAGTAAAGAATTGCTAAAAGGTAAGATAAGATAAATATTGTGTCCGATTTATTTCTTGATGAATATAATTGATGTATTTGTCTTTCGATACAAAATTTTACGCATTCGATGAATTTCGTTTATACAATTGGAAAGTATAGGATAAGAAAAAAATAATATTAATTAAAGAGAATTAAATTATGATTTTTACAATGGAAACACGAGAAATTAGTATTTCGCGTTTGAGAGATGAAGAATACTTATGCCTCGTGCCTACGTTCTTCGACATAACGATCGTTTTGAATTCTTCCCGGCGTATTTCTCCCTCGACTCCAACAGTTTGCTTAAATATCTTTTCCAGCCATTCGAGATTTCCTTTATCGAAGCCAGCACGTGGTCTGGCACAGAATTTTAATTAGATAATACATGAAAATTCGAAAACTGATAAGACTAAGAAATTTAATAAGATCAAAAGCAATAATAATAAACTTCTCTAATATATGAAATATGCATGTTACCTGGGATTACTCACGACAGATATCATATTTATGATTTGGACAGATGTTACATATCCCGCGTTCTCATAATCAATTAACCGGAACAATTTCTCAATGATCTACGACATGTAATGTACATGATTTTCTATGTATCAAAGAATAAACATTTTTAAACGTTATTTTTCGTCGCACTCCTTGCATCTTATTTTACATTAACATTTGTATTTTTCGCGACAGTAATAAATTGAAACTTTCTCGATCATCTGTTACGTCCGTTTCGTATTCATTAATTCATCTAACATTTAACTGTATATTGTTTTGTGACTTATGATAATTATAATATTTGTTTTAGAAAACGTGTGAATTTTATTTTTACAATATTGCGATACAAATTGCATATACTGCAGAGTATTCAAATTAATAAGATATATGCAATAAATTAAAATAAAAACATTATATAAAATGTTATTTTTGAATTAAATTTATGCATACTAAAAATATTCATTTTTAATAAAAAGATGAATAACTGCTGAAATTCACAATCTTGTTCCAGTATACTTTATAAATTTAAGCAAAGCATTATTTTAGATGGAGAATTATTTTAGATGGAAATTTTTTATTTTATTTTTTTATTACTTTGTTTTACTTTAACACTTATTTATATAGATAACTATTAATTTTAATTGCTTTTCTTACTTATTCTTTACATTTTATTATAAGAATAGCATAACTTACCCCTTTGGTATAAAAGATTTGTTGAAAATTGGTGAAATTGACTGGATTCTCCCTACATAGTACGTATGCGACACTTTCGATCTGATCGATAAAATCATTTTGCTTCTCGTTTCTAATAAACAGAATAAAAACTTTAAATATAACATTGAATAAGACAAACATAAGTATATTTAAAGTGCCATTAAAAGATTATGATGCATGCATAGATGTACATAATAGAAACCATTTATTCTTACGTCAGCCTTCCCTTGAGAAATTCGAGCCATTTATCCTGTTTCAGCAACCCATCGCAATCTTGATCGAACAGTATAAATAATTTGCCAAGTAACGCCTGCGGAAAACATCGATAAATCATAAGTAGCAAACATCGATTTTCTATTAAAAATTGTACGGCAAAAAAGATAAATGTTGCATGCGCACAAATTCTTAAAACAATTTAAAACTTCCATTAAGATAATTTTATTTAAGAAAACTAATAGGGTATTGCTTCCTTGAATGCTTGATACGTTTGCTGAAAAATTAATATTGCAGGCTGTTCGAGACCCTATATTTGATATGCAAATTGCTAAAATGTGTCTCTTATATTTATTACATGTACGCATAATCTGGGACAAAGTTAATATGTGATAATGGAAGCGTATTTATTAAAATTCTAGCCTCAGGTGACGTACGACGACGTTAACATCAATATGACGCGTATCGATCACCATCGGCGTGGATCTCGACACCGTCGGCTGTACACACATATATATTTCACTCTCGATCGTTAAGAAATAGGTCAATGTTATGAGAGATTATACTGCATGCTCCTTCCTTATATACGAGATCCAGAAACGTGTCCTAATTATGAGACATAGTTAGTAAATATGATATGCGCACAGGCCTGAACTGTTAATCATAACAGATACATATTTTAATGGCAGAACATTTTTGGAACATTTTATAATAACTCAAAAATCACAACTGGACTTTCATTTTTTTTTAAATTTAATTTAAATACTAATTACACAGAATAAAACTTTAATTTAAATATTAATTACTCGAGATTTAAGTTTTATATTAACTTAAATAGAGGCAGAAAAAAGTTTATTATACAAATGGAAAAAATGTTTTAAAAAAAGAAATAAGAAAACTACATAACTAAAAGTAAAAAAGTGAGAATTAAAGGTTATTATATTTAAATAAAATTTACTATACACACGTGTGTACATATATTTACATATATAATTTTGATGATTTAGTAAGATTTTTTAGTAAGATTTTTTTTTAGTAAGATTTTTTAATACATTGCGATTAATAGAAAAGATTAATAAGACGAATTGAATAAAGTAATGTTAAAATAAGAATTTTGATACGTCTGATTTATTTAAACCATTCAGACAAGCTTGAAATTTCACATTGCAATTATAATGACGTGCTTAATCCGTGTCTGACTTTTAAAATAAATGTAAAAAAATTTTTGATGTCTCTAATCAATCATTCTTAATTCCCATCTTTTGCATACAACACAAAAAATAAAAAAGGAGATAATAATCAATCACAAGAAACATATAGGCTTGATGTGACAGCCTAACCATCTTTTATGATACAATTTTAAACAAAGATATTTGATTGATTCAAAGATTTATGTTATATTACTTAACGTTAGAAACTTGTTAAAATATATCGCGTACAACAAAAATAGATTTTATTTGTTTCTTGACTTAAATTTAATTAAACTAACAATAAGTTAAGTTTAAATTATTTTGACAACAAGTTTTAAATTTTTAACTTCTTTATATTTAATTGGATTTTAATAAAAAACCTTTTATGTCTTACTATTGTAAATCAGTATTTAACTTAACCGATAATGAAAATCGATAACGCTTCGACAATTTGTGCCGACAGCGATTAAAGAGCTAATGGATAGTTAGTAAACGAGGTGCCGGTCCCGGTCGACGCTATTCTTTGCTCTACGATTGGTCTCCACGATCGATCGATCGGTCCCAAGCGACCGGGAGGCGCTCAGGGCATCAAGGCCTCACGCCCGGGGCGATCGGCCACCTTGATCGAAAAGCAGAGGCTCTCGATAGAGTCCCCTCGTTTGCTTCGATCATATCGTCACCGCCGCCTCAGGTCTCTTTTCCTACGTGAATTCTCAAGAGTGAACTCATTGCCCACCGATCGTGATCTTCTACAAAGGAGACGATTGTCCGATAAATGGGTCCATGGTTTGAGATCGCAAATCTTAATCAAAAGCATTTCAGTTCCGATAAGGAAATCTCGTCAGCCCTCCTTATTCGGTAAAGTATCTTTTTATTATTGGAAGAGAAATGCTGCGCATGAATTTAGTCTTCGTATTCTGGATCAAAATGCTTAATTTTCGTACAGAAAGATAATTTTTAAATCTAAAGAAGCAATATTGTGTGTCCTATATATATATATTATATATATATATATATATATATATATAGTTCATACTTATATAAAATAAATGTTTTCAAAATAAGGCATTAAATACATTTTTATTGGCGGTTTGAAACTTCACATCTTGATATAGTCTAGGTTATAAGTAAGCATATGTCACACTTATCAAAAAAGTTACTCAATCTTAAACGATATAATGACAACGCTTTCTATAGGAGTGTGAAATGATTGACTGGTGAGCGATTGTAATTTTATATTGCCGCAAATGTGTTTTGCTCTTTTTTTCATGTACATATGTGAGTGACAGTTAAAAAAGAGTTCAAGAATTCAGAATATAAGTGCAAAAACTACTTTGTATTTCGATAAGATTCTTTTAATGTTATAAATAAGAACACAAAAAGACAAGAGAATTCTGTTACAAAAGTTTTTACTTTGTAAACAAGAAATGATTATTTAATTGTAATAAATTTTATTAGAGACGAATAGAATCTAGAATCTGTAGTAATAGAATCTTTAATCTGTTAATAAAAAATACTTTGAATGTATATTATTTCTAAAAACTAATAAAATATATTATATAATAAAATATATAATAAAAAATATATTATGTATTCTTATTTTTAAACATTTTTTATTTTTTTAAATATGCAGCTCATAAAAAGTTTATTCCTTGATTATTCGATGGTGATTATTTATCTCTAGAACCTGTTTTGCATAAGCATCAGAATATAATTTTTTGTAATAAAAGAAATTGATTATAGATGATAAATAGAAATCTATTTATTTTTTTCATTTCTAATATTTATTAAAATCTATAGAAAAAGTTGATATTATATTTGCTTATAATTATATTTGTTTTAAATAAATATTACTTTACTAAATCTAAATACATAAATGGTGAAAAAAGATTGAATTGGAAAAACTGTAAATGCTGTTTAAAAGAGTATAATTACTCAACAACCCAATATTCTCGAGTGATGTAATGACGTTTTATGTTTAGTGCCATGCGAACCTTCTTTTTCTTCACGAAAGAAAGTGAGGCAGCAAGCCAATAATTACAATAATTGCAATGCTTCATGGCCGCTTTAAGAAAGTGCCGGATTACGATCACGAGGACGTTCTAGCCTCTTGTTATAAATCTGTGCTAATTTACTAAAGATTAGTAGATTAGAAACTTTAGCGCCAAGTTATCATGAATCAAATCACCAAAGTATATCATGATATAATATATTCTTCTTGACAAAAAAAAAGTATTTATTAAAAAAAATATTTATTAAAGTATGGTATAGCTATCTTTTGCTTTATAAGCAATTTTTTTAAAAGTTCACGCAGAAAATAATATAAATATACATTCCACTAGATGAAAAGGTTAATTGGATTATATATTTTTATATTCTTATCCTGATTTATATTCTTATTCTTATCCTTATCCTTATCCTGAATAATCAGTTATTTAATGATCAATGTCATAATTAGCCTATGTTGCGTCTGATAAGTTTTCAAAATTTTGCGCCCTCTCTCCCAAATATCTATAATAAAAAACTGAACTGAAAAAGGATGTTTATTTGCTACAAATAAATTTATTATTATTTTTTTAATTATACTTCTTTTTATTTATTATCATTTATCATAATATTTAAAACATTATAATTATTTCTTATATTTATAATTATAATTAAAAAATATATTAACAAATCATCTTTTAAAAATATGAAAGTACGATAATCGGAACAAACACATGGATAATCAATATCCATAAGTGTTCTTATTAATGTAAGATTTACTGCGATTGTAGACTCTGATATATAAGCGCAATTTTAGAAGTTAGTAATCTAAAAATATACAGAAGCACAGAATTCTATGGTGTACATCCGAAATTTTGGTCAGCTTTACTATCCCCTCCTGAAATTTGTACCCGGAGGCCCTAGTTACGTTAATAATTTTTGCATTTAATAATAATTGCTTTCTCACAAGATACACTTTTTATCGAGTTTTACGATTTCTTTTCGAGAGAGATGACGTTTTACTTATCTTACATGAAATGCATATCAAGTTGTTACAAAACCTTCGAAAAAGCCGTCATAAAATTGATCCGCGTCATAAAATTCTGGATATACTTCTCTCGTATTCAATGAATAAAAGCAATCTTTATTTTATTTTAAAAAAGTCGTAACAATTTTCTCCGACCCTTTTATGTATTTTGAACAAGTTTATAATGTCATTTTACTTATTTATATTTATGTTTACGGAATTTATTTATTTTTGCGGAAATATACAGAATTAAAATTAAGTTTCTTCATTAATATTGTTTCTACTACACAAGTTCAAATTTTTTAAATATTATTAATATTAAATATTTGTTTATCTCTCTCTTGTTATTACAAATATTATGTTTAATGTTTAATAAAAAAAGTATTTTAATGAAATAAAAATTGTTGAGAAAATAGAAAATAGAAAAAGGTGCGCGTTATAATTTAATTATATTTGTTAATGTGTTTTATTTGTTAAATTTATCTACTTTTATCTAGTTTTTATTGCAGTACCTGATCATAAAAGAGTCTTCTAAAGGCTTCTTTGCTGTAGCGCTCGATTCTTTCTTCTTCCAATATCTCTTTGCACTCCTTCAGGATGATCGTTCTCCTCTTCTCTAACAGACATTCTTCTTCCATGCTGATATTCTCTTCCATGTTATTGGGTATTTTTTACTACTAGTGCTGTGAGGAACGAGGGAGTCATCGAAGAAATGAGATCACAACCACTTTGGCAATTCATCACGAGATCAACAAGATTCCTAGCATTTTTTGTCGCTCGCTTGTTCTTGTTTGGGACACAAGTGATTTAACAGGTCAATGTGATACTTAAATGGAAGGTTGTATATATAAATTTTCGCTGTTATGTTAGTTGATGGGAATAATCTACACTTGTTTTATATTATTACGTTACAATTATAATATTACAAAGAATGTAGATACATTAAGAAATTTGATCTTTTTTCCGTTTACAATTTAGCAAAGAAAAAACAATCGCAAGTTTTTTCTGATTATTTAATAAAAGCAAATCAAAAGAAAATATAATAAGATTATTATATTCAAGAAATATTACATTTTAATATAATTTTGTTAAATAATATTCTAATATATAAGATATTTCTATATTTAAGATAATTCTAA
Source organism: Crematogaster levior (assembly GCA_901521435.1). Classification (NCBI taxonomy): domain Eukaryota; kingdom Metazoa; phylum Arthropoda; class Insecta; order Hymenoptera; family Formicidae; genus Crematogaster; species Crematogaster levior. Next base: position 492,889 of record CABEGB010000936.1, on the reverse strand, counting down.
AAAGATATCAACTTGTTAATTCCCTTTTTAATTCTTTTACTTGATTTGACTTAAAAGAATATAAAATAGAATAAAAAATTTTTAATATATACAATATGTTAGAAACTTATTTTGAAAAATAAAAGTTCCAAAAAAGGCAAACACATTCTCCTTTATTTGTATAGACACAATTCTGCCACAATTTTTATTTTATTTACCTTACTTTTGCGCATGAAATTTGAAAACACAGATAACGTAAGTATACAAGTAACATGAATACACACCGGCTTTTTGTGACTATAAAATATAAATAATGCGTTTCTTAGCAAAGTTTTCTTGCCACAAAAAATATAATATGTATATGTATCAATTAAAGAAAGAAAAAAATGAACAATTTTTTTCTTTATCACATTTCCTTCTTTATCACATTATGTGTGAACAAGAGTTCGACGATAACTGATAATTAATTCGCGTGTAAACAGTCCTACCTCTCAGTATTTAAGAACAAGATCTCGGTTCAACGTACGTACGAAAATTCACTTTATCGCCGCGTATCAATAAGCGAGATCACCGTGTTAATGCGCTTCGACGTTACTGAGAGAAGTCTTGAATGAAAATCATCCTCGGGGCATCAACGAAACGCACGTTCGCACGGACGTGTCGTCGGCTAGCTGGAAATGTTGGTACCAGTAAACGCTCGTATTGGTTCGCAGGACGACACAGTGAGGGAAGAAGAAAGAAAGACAGAGAGAGGAAAAGAAGACAGAGATCGGTTTTGCTGGCAATTCAGATCGCGTGGGGATAGAAGAGACAGACAACCTTTCACTTTTTGACAAGTTCTGGGTTCCTCCTCCACTCTGTCGTGACTCTCCTCATCTTTCTATGTGTATGTGTAAGTTATGTTAAGATATGAAGACTATTTGCAAATAATTTGTGATTACGAATGCTAGAATTAGGAAATTAATAAATCCGCTAGTTAGAAAAAAAATTTGTTATTATTATTATTATTATTAAGAATAATTTTTTACGTGATATTCTTCTACATATAGAGATACCTGTCTATAAAGAGAGAAGTATCTGTTACATAAATTGTATATTTTATTAGTAGTATATTGATCACTGATTGCCAGATAGCACGAGAACTTTCGGAAATCGTCTTCTCTTTTTCACGTGTATAACATATTAGTAACGTATAATAATAAAATATTTCATAAAGATTAATGTTAAAACAAAGGAACAAGATTTATTTCGTTGATGTGTAAGTAAAAAATAAATTATTGAGTTGCTTTTAAAAGTTGTTGCTTTTTAATATGTCAGGCCTTAAGAAATAATTCCAATTTATTTTGGAAATTTTTCTTTGTCTGCGACAAGAGAAAGTTACGAAATCGATTCGACACAGAGTTTTACAAATGTTTGTAGCAGTGTTTCTATCGATCGTGATTGCGAAATTTTACGCTCGCATAAATAAAAAAATTTTCGTTAATAATAATAATAATTTGCGAAACGCGGATGCTTGTAGCTTTACATAATAGATGGAGAATGTGTGTTTACCGTTTATCATTAAGTAATTAATTGTAATAATTGTTTACTTTAACGACAATGCACGATTATATCAAATGCTCGGGCATTACAGTTTTCGTTAGAATTATCTCAACTTCACGTTCGATCCATAAAGGTCGCTTAGAGATGCGCTTGCGCTTCGCAGAGCACCTGCGCTTTGGAAATCGTGCATGAATCGAGTCTTCGACTCGTTTTGTTTGCCCCTAGTCTCTCGGACAGGCTCAACAACGAGCCATGAGTGTGTCCTGAAAACTGATTTTTCTGAGATGAGCCTCACGTCTTTCAAGCCGATTGAACGTACATTAGTTCCTGGCAGAGGAACTCAATGAAATAGCTTGAGTTTAGTTCTGGGACAAGGTCTGATCAAAATAATTTTTTATTGACCGTATAATAACTTTTTAAGGTAACAATATTTGCTTTAGAATTTCAAACATATAGTAAATCTTATATCGATATTGACATGGTGTTAAAATGTTATTACGTTAAATATAAAGCTGAAATTAAAAAACAAACAATATTTAGTAAAGACTTTAAAGTTTAAAAAAAATTTCATTATATTCATTATATTAAATATTCATCTTAAAAAACATCTTTTTAAATTCATAATATTTCATAAAGATTAATGTTAAAACAAATTTAAAAACTTGAATAATTATAGATGACATTTGACGTGATTCGATTTAAGAATATATTATTCTTCCTCCTGTGGAGCTGCAATGTAATAAGATGTTACAACGTTCCTTGTACATTCAACACTATGTGCATGTGTTGGGTTCAGGATGACGATGATGATTTTACGAAGATGGATATCAGTTGCATGGGAGTCCCATTCGCACGATTTCCTGGTATGCGAAAGAAGATTTAATATCATCATTAATTAAAATTATTTTCTTAACTAAAAGGATTTTCTTTAATTATTTTAAGATCAGCAAGTATTGTGTTCTTATACGGACTTGTCATTATTTGTATACTTTGCAAATAATTTATGCTTAGTGTCATTTTCGACAAGATATGTATTTTTTCTTGTTATAATAGCAATGCAATTACATATATATAGTAAAAATTTCGAAATATTAATATAATTAAGCAAATTAAACAGCATTTATACTTTATACAAAAATGTTTCAGACGTAGATGTAAGTTACGTGGCACAACTAGATATTGCTGGATCCGGGATACAAGTGTTGGACAATGATGCACTTGCTAGTTCTGCAGGTGTTGAAGCTCTGGGGCTGATGAGCAATCGATTATCTAGCATAGGTGATAAATCTCTGTTGTAAGTTTATCCAGATTTATAAGTTTTTTTTCCTCATGCATAATAAATATATTTTACTTAGTAAATTTACTTAGTAAATTGACTGTAGAACAATCTTGTTTGGCTCAGACTAATTTATATGTTCCAAATTTTTTAATAAAACCTAAATCTACATGTACAAATTGTATTTTATTAAAGTAATTATATCTTGGACTATATATATATATATATATATATATATATATATATATATAAACTCTAGAGAGAACGATGATTGAGAAGTTATATCTTTCATATCTTTTTTGTAAGAGGTGTTACGGATAGCCTACGTTCACTGGATCTAAGCTACAATTCTCTTGAGGATGTGCCTTTCAAGGTTTTTCGCGATCTAAGGAAATTAAATTGGCTCAACATGCACAGGTATAGCAAATTTGAATTTTTTTTAGTTTTTTAATCAAATAATTATTCTATATAACAACAACACTTCTGATAGACTCTGTATTTTAAATTTGTTATTCAGCTTAATCATTTATTTTAAAAGTGATATTTTTTCAGTTATTAGTTATAAATAAAATATTATTCCTATTACGGTAATCACATTTTTTTAAAATTTCTTAATTTTTACTACACACTCTTTTATATCTACTACATTATTTCTTCTTTTTCTTTAAGAAAACATTTTAAGAAAAACCTACATATCAAGAATACCATTTTATAAAAAATTGTTTAAAAAAAAGTATTATAAAAAAATCTCATAAAATTTATTGCTTATTAGCAATCATTTAACGTCATTGGATGGCGACTGGGGCCGTACCAAAGAAACTTTAACGAACGCATTCTTCGGCGATAACTCGATTACTGAAGTATCGAGAATCTTTTCGAGTTTTGCCTCCCTGGTATGGTTGAATCTAGACAGCAACAATATCGAAGAGCTCCCTAAAGATTGTTTACCACCGAACATGCACACTTTGAGTATCAACAATAATCTCTTAAAAGAATTCCCACAATCTCTAGGAAGCTTGAAAGAATTAACCTGGCTTTACATGAGAGGAAATGATCTCAGGTATCTAGAACTGCCAGATTTCCGTACTTCCAATTTGGAGCTCATCGATGTCAGCGAGAATTCCATCGAATGGATGAAGACACCCACTTTGAGCAATCGCACTGTAAAAGTCAGAGACTTTAATCTAGCTGGAAACAAACTGATTTCGTTGCCAGGTAGAATGTTTGATCGTCTCGAGACCAGGAGAATTCACTTGTCGTCGAACAGTATCAGAAACGTTGACAAGGAAGCGTTTCGAGGTCTGGAAGATAGTCTTGAATATTTGAACCTGGAGAATAATGACTTGCCGGCAGTACCAAGCGCTGTCAGTCAGTTAAGAATGTTGTCTTACCTCTACTTGGCTAACAATGAGATTAGGAATATTTCTGGCGAAGCTTTTCAAGAATTCGCGGAGCATCTAAAGGCCCTTTCTCTTGCAACCAACAGTTTGGATGCGGTACCCGTGGCAGCTTTGTCCAGGTAATTTTGATGTCGTTGCATGAGATCAGTCTTTCCCTCCCAATAAAAAATTGATCCATTTTTACAAGTATTGAAGAAATTTCTTCATTATATATAATTTGTATAAAAAGCGAAAAATGAATAGCTATAACTGTACTATAATCGCGTGTGTGGAGTTTCATATTATATAAATAGAGCGTAAAGGTCAAAATAAATCATACAGTACGGGACATGAGTTAATAATATGAGATCCTAATAGCGGAAAGAAAGTTTGATGCAACATATCTGATGATCTATTTTCGAAACAGATGCCAGAGGTTATTGCACCTGAATCTCGGTTACAACAAGATCTCCCACGTCGAGCCGGGTGATTTTGACTGGGCCGAGGACCTTGAGATCTTATTGCTCAGGAACAATATCCTGACAAAACTAAAAGCCGAAACTTTCAAAGGAGCCGGTGCGTCGTCTGTAATTTTCGTTGCAAAAGTATTGTATATTATGTGAAATAATCGCTATACGTCACAGAGGATCAATGATCAAATCATGCTGTTTATACTATCAAAGTGCACGGTGAAACTTTTCGTGTAAATGTTATAATTATATGTATGCAAATTTGTCTTTAATATAGCTTTCTCGTAGGTAAACTGAAAGAGCTCAGCTTGTCCTTCAATCACTTGACGGAACTAGATGACGATTGCTTCGTTGGTCTCGAGGAGAGCCTAGACATTCTCGAGTTGAGCTTCGCCTTCGCTACAGACATTTTCCCTCAGCGTGCACTCAGACCACTTTCGAATCTCCGGTGGTTGGTTTTAGACAACAACAATTTTCAGACAATCGAGGCGACAGCCTTTTACTCCTTTCAACAACTGCGTTATGTTAACATGGAATCGAACAGGCTACATTACTTGCCCGAAAGGATATTTCTCTCAAGCGTACACCCGGAGTTAAGGGATGTCAAATTGGGCTACAACTTCCTGGAGGCAATACCGGAGTCGAGTTTTCATAATCTGACTGAGTTACTGTCTCTCGACTTGACCGGCAATCGAATAAAAATATTGGCGTCTGGCTCGATCGTAGATTGTCCAAAACTGGTGACTATATCATTGGCGTATAACCGGATACAGAAGATGGAGAGAAACGCGTTGTACGGTTTGTCCAGCTTGCGTTTTCTTCATTTGGAGTTCAACAAGCTAACTGTGCTGGATTTGAGCACTATCTCAGAGATTGGCGGTCCCGATTTTGCCCTAAATGTCTCCTACAATGCGATCTCCTTCGTCGATTCGGGTTCTACAATGAATAATCTTACCAGATTAGATCTTGGATTTAATAATATCAGCCATTTATCGGCAAACACGTTTTATGGAACGCTCGATTTGAAAAACTTATATCTACAGAATAACTTTCTCGCCACAATCGAGCCTGGTAAGAAAATACAATCGTTTTCTTTTCTTCTTTTAATCGCGAAACTCTCAGTTTTAATTCTTTTCACCGAAGATGCAATATATTTAGACTTGCGTTTTAAATTATATTATTCTTTTGATTCTCAAATAATAAAATTTTAATAATGTAACTGTTTCAGGAACGTTTTCATTCCCTCACTTGGAAACTTTAGACCTAAGTAACAACAAGATAGACACGTTGCGTAAACAATCCTTCCACGGTTTAGAGTCCCTTCAGTGGCTGAACCTCGGCGGAAACGAAATAACACAGTTGTCGACAGAACAGTTCAGGAATCTAAAAAGGCTGAGGATCCTGATTCTTTCCAACAACAAAATTCGTTCATTACCGAAAGATGTATTCGAGGGTACCAAATTAGAAATTCTTGACCTCAGTCACAACAAATTCACCGTGGTGCCCTCGTCATCGTTTTTAGAAGTCGGTTATACACTGAGAGACCTCAACATGGCTGAGAATTTCCTGGATCATCTTGACTCGACTGCTTTTCCGACTTCTCAACTGGTATCTCTAAATTTGGCGCAAAATCGTCTGACTATCTTGCCAGATAACTCGTTCGTTTCCCTGGGAAAATTACTGAGCTTAAACGTATCTCAGAACATTCTCCAGGCAAATTTTAAGGAGCTGTTTCATTACTTACAATATCTCAGACATCTCTATCTGGCTAATTGCGGCCTTAGAAACGTACCGTTACTGCCATTGACAAATTTAAATATCTTGGATTTATCTTTTAACAATGTTGACGAGACTACTGACAAGCAATTTCAATACCTAGAAGGATTGAAGGTTCTTTTACTGATGAATAACTCGCTGACATTAATGCCCGGTGTTAGATTGAGTCTCTTAAGGGAACTTGATGTTTCTGGTAATCCTATCGAGGTTAGTTAAAATTTGAAAAATCAAGAAAAGTGCTTTCCTCTTTGTTAGTTTTCCAGGAGAAAAAATTAAAAACGTTAATGACTTTACAGGAACTGACGAAAGAGAGCTTTTTGGGCTATCCGAGATTAGAGAAATTAAACTTAAGAAATTTAAATCGAACCAGATCAGTGGACAAGGATTGTCTGCAGCCTTTGAAATATTTAAAACACTTGCGAATTCAAACGTGGCCGCAGGCCGACGGGTTTCATCTGCGTCACTTACTGTCCGGCTTGCCGCTACGAACGGTTGAGATTCAAGTGACAGAACATCTGTTGAAACACCAGATACAAAATGTCTTCACGAAACAGTTGAGAGAACTGACAATCACGGGAAACGATCTTGAGTTGATCTCTTCCGAAGCGTTCTCCACGATCGAAGGCGGGGAGTTGATATTAAGAATCAAAGATACACACGTTCAACGACTACAATCGGATATTTTTCTGTCATTAACGAAGAGACTGTCGCAGCTCACCTTGGACCTAAGGAACAATCATATCAACGAATTGAGTCCGTCGATAATTTATGGGAATCTTTCTTGGGAGACTGTGGGGACCAACATGGTGGCTGGTAAGTTCGTAACGTATAACAGAAATATACAATAAAGTGTTTTAATAAAATAATTGGTAGAATTTTTGTAATATTGTACTTTTCTAGTAATTAAAATTTTCAAGTTATAATAATTAATCTATCTAAATGTCGTTAGAGGACACATGCTAGCGCAAATGGTGATCTTTCTTCAGGTGGACTGCAGGTATCCGGCAATCCGCTCGAATGCGACTGCGAGATTGCATGGCTGAGCCTATGGCTGCGCAGATGGCTCAGAGAGTCCCGACAGATTCACACGGCGTCACAATCCGACGCTAGACAACTCAGAACTATAGCCGGCCGAGCTGTATGCACAGAAACAACACCTTCTTACTCCTCCGACAAGGTCCTGCTGACTTTGGGCACGCCGCACACCGCTTGCCAAGCGTCCGCTCTCAGCTCGGGAAATTACGAACGGCTGGCTACAGCCTGGTTGGCCTTCGTCAAATTCTTTATCCTCGTTTTTATCGCCAATTAACTACGAGTTTATATCACCTTGCGTGACGGGCCTACTCTTTAAAGTTCACAATGTGATCTTTTTTAATGTAAGATTTACCAATAAAGGTAGTTAAATAAAAATAATTATGAGAAACGCTTCTTATTATTTCCACGATTAACATCAAAAGAATATTCTTCATAAAAGAGACTGAGAAAAATAAATAGTTATTCCAAGAATTTATCTTTATTTACAAATGTAATTGTCATGATTTCGCTTGTGCTTTATACAGATGGCGAGGGTAGAAATACACGAGAATGGAAAAATATTCTTAAAAAAATAGAAATAAAGATGTAGACAATAAAATACTTGTGGGAGAAGAAATTCGTATAGAAGACAAAACTCGTTGAACGCGCAATGATAATAAACTTATTGTTTGCGAATTGATGAACACTTTCAATAAAGTTACTTTCCCTCATCACTTTTTCCTCATCACTTCTCTTATTTTACAAATTTCGCAGAAAATTATTTCGTTTTACTGCTCTTTGCCTTTACACGGGCGGCGCTTGCGTGTGCTGCAAACAGCCCTCGACATTCTCCGGCCAGTCGCAGACGTTCTCGTTAGGATTAAAGACCAGATTCACAGGACAGGGCATGTGATGCTTGCGCTCGCCCTCGCACATATAATACATCGTGCAGTCATTTTTGTCCGCGTGATAAGATATATGATTGTCTTCTTCGTCGCACAGCACTTCGTTCGCTGCAAAATTTATTTTCACGATTAATTCTTCAATCATTCTGTCACCTATTCTTTACCAGTCTTTTACAAATTTCATTAATTTTAAGGCATTCTTCTCATGACATTATTTCTCTCGTACAATATAGTAAGAATTTTTTTTTAAGATTCTTTTGAACAGTTCTTTGTGAAATTTCTTTTGTGTAATTCTTTTTGTAAAATATATAATGTTATTGATTTACTTACGATCCTTAGTAGTGTATTTTCCATTCCTTGAAGTACTCTCGTAAGGACCATCATATTCCAGTTTGACCTTGTAGTCTTGCAACTCCTTCTTCATTGCTTTAATCAGCGGATACTTTCCTGCTCCGCAAGATCCTCTGAAGTCATCCATGTCAACTGACCAAATCATTACGCCTCCAAAACCTTCTTCTTTAAGCCAAGTCATCTGTAGAAGAATATAACTTAAGCTTTCATGCTTACATAAATATATGTATAACAATTAATGCAAAAAAATGATATTAGATATTCTTGAGTAATAGTCTTCGAATGCATTAATAATACATTTTGGTTAAAAAATTTAAAAAATTAATGTATACCTTGTTAATAAGACTTCTTTCGTCATCAAATCCGACCCACTGATCGCCTCTGTACGCAAATGGTACTTGCTGCTCGCTATCCCATACTAGAGTTGTATTGTCTTCGTTTAAGAAGCTGCAAACCTATTTACAAAATTCATTTAGATTTCGACTGGGCAACATAAAGAGCAATATAAAAATTATGTTGTTTGTAAAATTTATTGCATATTCTTTGATAGCAAAGTAAGACATCCCATGACCAAAACGTGACATTTTTTTATCATAATTTGATCAATATGACGTCAAATTGACATTATTTTGACTTTCTTGTTCTCCTTGGGATAGTATAAAATATCTTAACTTTTGCTATTTAAATAGAAATTTGGTACACTTGAGTATTCTAAAAAAATAGTATTGCATACCTCATAGTAAGACAGAAATCCTGATTCGTTGGTGAAGTTACCCGCTACTCCACCGCCAGATGCTGGTGCACCAATGTCGAATTTATCTTTGTCGACCAGTGTGAAAGATCTACCGTACGTTGGCATTCCAATCATAAGCTTTTCCTTCGGTGCTCCTTGCTTCATCCACTCTCGTGCGCTGTAATCCTAAAAATCAAATATAGAAACTTTCATAACGGTTTAAAAGGACAAAGACTTTAATATGTGAGTATTTTTATTTACCACTGTCAGCTTTTTCTGATAGCTCGTAGCACTTTCTAAGGGATACAATGGACTGTTGTGACCAACTTGTCTCTCCCACTGACCGTGGAAGTCGTATGCCATCACGTTAATGAAATCCAGATATTTAGATATTTCAGGAACGTCGTATCTAAAATATAAAGCTGTAATTAACATGCTAAGTATTTCTATATTATAAAGTTATAAAATAAAATATTTTACTTAATTTTTAAATATACAAAATATTGTGTTACTTTTTTGTGTTGCGTTTATATAAATTTTTATCAATGTAAATTCGTAACATTTGTTATATCTACCCCGCAGCAATGGCTTCAAAACTCGCAGGCACCGCGGCTGACAAGATTAATTTCGGTTGGCCAGAGCTCTTTGCTTCACCCTCGAAAGCTAGCCTGAGTTCCTTCAAAAGATTGACATAGGCTGTTCGATCGTCAGCTCCTCTGTAAAAAAATATTTTAGAAAATTTTATACACACAAAATATATGGAACAAGATACAAGATATATGTGTAAAAGAAGTACCTTGGGTATTCCCAGTCAACATCTAATCCGTCGAATTTATATTCTCGCAAGAAGTCGATAGCCTCATAGACGAATTGGTTCATCCGGAATGTATTACTGGTGAGCTCCTTGAAGGGCGTCGAACCGAATGCCCATCCTCCGATTGCAAGTAAAATCTGAAAACATTTTTGAAATATAAGTGATCGTTTTAATCGATCTGTTTGTTCAAATAACATTAACAAATAACATATCTATACCTTAATCTTCAATCTATAATTTTTAGAATGTTGCTTTAAAGCTAAAAAAGATCGAAAAGTTTACGTCTAAGGTAAGTCTTACAAGACGCAATTTTCTTTAATTTTTTTTAAATTTTAATAGAAATTCATTACTTTAATGCGCAATATGATAAAAATTTTTTGTTGAATTTTTAAACAAAGCGATTTGATGACAAATACCTTAATGTCTGGATTCTTGTCACGAAGTGCGATTAGTCTTTGATACATTTCAGTGTCTTTGTCACTTCCTTCGGTAAGTAAATGATCCTTCAAGGTAGCGAACGCGTATACTACGTGAGTGCAAAGAGTCGGATCAATGTCTTCTGGATTAAATCGTCCCATTCCTGGCCTTTTGTGCGACCAATTTGTTAGGTAACAAATGGTTTGCGCTTCTCTCTCTAGCAATTTGTTAAAAAATTTATCGTGACGTGGTTAAACTCTAATTATAAACATTATTTTAACAGAAACAATATTTTCGACAATCTTAAATATCAAGAAAAATATAAATATGTACTCTTGTCGAAGAATATTTTATGTAAGATAGAAGTAATTTTAGTAATCCAAGGAAATATTACCATGGATCGGAGTGTTAATGACAAGTGTAGTCTTTTGAAGCTTTTTTGATTTGCTGAGCACCTCTGAAACAGCAATCTTGTAAGGCTCCGGTTTCTTCACTATCGTCTCTGTGATGGTGGTGGCAACTGCCGTCCAGTCGACGTCTTTGGCGTTGGAACCTCGTGAAATACCTCTAAGTTCCTCCCTCATTGCGCCAATCAGAGGATATCGAACATTCCCACCGCAAACGGTGCCGTTGAAATCATCCATGTCGATCGTCCATACCATCGCACCTCCGTAGCCTTTGCTCTTCAGCCAGTGCATTTTATTCCTAACGGATTTTTCATCATCGAAACCAACCCACTGATCATTATACACCAGATAGGGTACCTTCATCTCGTCATCCCAAACGTAGGCGGCACCGTTATGCAACATCTCGCAGATCTGACAAAAAAAGAATGATTTTATCGTAATTTACACTTTACAGATTTATTTTGATTTAAAAAAAATTTATTTTGTGCAAATATTTCCTAATCGAATTATTTCAATAATTAGAAACATTGTAATTTGTACATAAAAAATTAAAAGATTGCAACTTTTGTTGCGCTGATAAAGTGGGAAATAAAATAATGTTAAAATTGTTAGTTTGAATACTCAAGAAATTCAAATTCTCTAACAAAAGTGAGAATGAGATTGGCATGGTACCTCGTAATATGCGAGAAAACCAGACTCCTTGGTGTATTCGCCTGCTTTTCCGCCACCATTAGCTGGAGCGTGTACGCGGAAGTTAGCAGAATTTGAAAGGGTAAAGGACCGACCGTACGTTGGCATGCCTATGATCAATTTTTCTTTTGGTGCGCCCAGCTTAACCCACATGGTAGCCGCATTGTCAACGCTTAATTGTTTCTGCCATTCCGAATCCAATGACGAGGAGTACAACGGGGCGTTGTGACCGGTTTCTCTCTCCCATTTCCCGTGAAAGTCGTAGGCCATGAGATTGATGAAATCCAGGTAACTAAGTGGATGAAAGTATAGTTTCAGTCAAACACATTTCTACGTATCACGATTGAGATATGATAAATGCAAATAGAGTAAATGCATCATATTTTATACTTGAATTGTATCGTGTGAAAGATCGAGAGAAAGATAAAACTAAATAACACAAATTATTTTTTTGTCTAAATTTATTTTAATTCATTAATAATAATATTATTTTAATAAATAATATATTTACTAAAATTATTATAAGTAATTATTAATATTAATAAGATTATTTACCACGTATTAATATCATATAAAAAATTAAGGATCGGAATACTTGTGTTATCTGATTTAATTTATATTTGGTTTTAGTTTTGATTTAGCTTTATATTAATTTAATAACTAGCTGTCTCTTAATCATCTTAATTCAAATATTTGCTTTTTTAGAAACATATTTCATAATTTATTTTTTATTTAAAAAAATTTTTGTTACCTGGCAACTGCCGGCACGTCATATCCACTCTTGACATTGTCAGGCCCAACTGGTACCGCAGCAGTTAGTAGAAGACGTGGTTTTTTTCTCTCTTGAGCCTCTGCTTCGAAAGCTTCTCGCAGTTCTGCGGGAAAATGATGAGAAATAAATAAATTCAAGCTATAACATGACGAACGGCGCGCACGAAGAATGGAAATGTCAAATGTCGCGTCGCATGTTGAACTCGTGTAATTCTATGTAAGATAAAACAATAGGCAATATAATCGCCTTATCAAGATTAACGTGCGTCTGACATTTCTAATCTCGAAGCATTTCGCATTGTTGTTGTTGCTGTTGCTCTTTCTAAGACGAGTCTTTACCCTTCAACAGAAGGACGTAATTCTTCTTATCGTCTCCACCCTTCGGATATTCCCAGTCGATGTCAAGGCCGTCGAAGTTCCTATCCCGTAAATATGGTATAGCACTGTAGATGAAGGTCTGCCGGGCGTATCTCGTAGAAGACACATCCTTGAACTTCTGAGTGCCGAAGGACCAACCGCCTGATCATACAAATAGAAAATTTCCCATTACTTTATTCAAACTTACACAAATTTTAAAGATGGTTATAAATTGTTACAAAAAAATTAACATTTTGCCGTGTAATTAATCACGTTAATAATTTAGTTTTAATCTTCGAATGGATAGTATAAGAAAACACAAGATACTAAACAAACTTACCAATTGCAAGTAGAACTTTCAACGATGGATTGGCTTTCTTCAGGTTCACCACCCTCTCGTACAGACCGATCTTGCCGTCCTTCGTTTCATCATTTGATTCGAAACTGGTTAGTTTGTTTTTCTTCAGCCATCCGAAGGCGAAGATAACGTGGGTGCAGAGGTCAGGTTGAATGTCCTCCGGCAGGAACTTGCCGATCTTCGTGCGATACTGGGACCAATTTGTGTAATAGCATACGAGCTGCGGGGGTGGAGAAGATGTAAAATTAGTACAGAATGTTGAAAAATGTTAACAATATTTTCTATCATATAATATATGTAATATATTATACCAAAACTGTAATTAGATTTAAAATTATATGGTAGTTATCATACCTTTCAAAGTACTTCTCAAAACTTTACATAAACCTTTGCATTATTCATTATGAAATATGAATAATATCAAAATATCAAAACAAAAATAGAAAGTGCTATATTTGAAATTCTTTTGTATTGCAAAGAGCAGTAAAATAAGAAGCAAAATCTCGTTAACTTTACTAAGTAATAAATCGACTTGACCTATTAAATAAATCATCTCGAGATACACATCTCGAAGAAATCTCACGGTCCAACTTTACGATAATAACTAATTATTTTTTTCAGAGCGGTTTTCTCGGATTAAAAAATCTGGAAACTCGTACTTTCATTAATTTGAGAAAAAGCAATTACCGAATGATACAGAGATTATAACCATTTGAGGAAACAACTTGGATTTTACGCTCTGATAATGTTTATCATCAGTGTTTATCATGAGTTCAATAAATGATACCTACCTTGTAATCGTTCGTCTTGTCAGGCTGAAGCTCATTCTTCGTATTCTTATTGCTGACACGATTTCGCGAGACCTTGAACCTGTTGACACTGGCTGAGACCTCCTGATCACTCGAGATCGACGGGGCCGAAGTCGTCGGCCTGCGGAATCTCTTTCTCGCGCCTGACGATACACATACAATCGCCGGATAATTACATAAAATCGCTCCGATTCTTCCTACGGCGATTACGCAATGTATGCACGAATATGCGTTTCAGCGTTACGTAACGTTTCGCGCTTACACGCATACGACACGAAACTTCGAAAGGCAGGTGCCTTTCACCCGTTAGAATCGATTACTCTGGAACCGTTTTGCATGTATAACGCAATATCAACGACGACGAACCCTTCTGTGTTTTTAGGATTTTTAGGATATTATATAATATGAGTTTGCGTAACCGGAAGGCCACATTTTCAACTAATATTGTATATAACAGTGTATAAGTGTTCTTGATAGAGTAATGGCTATCTGTATCGCTTTGGCCAATGAAAAAATTTATATAATCGAAATGCTGGTAGAGAAATTATTAACTGCTATACCTTTGAAGACTAAATTCATATGAAAAGACACATCACATTATTGACCTATCATCAATAATCGACCAACAATGAATTATTGGTAAAGTCTCATCGATAGTCCCGATTCTCACTTGATTCAAAAGTGCGAACTGTTATGATTTCCAAACCAATTATTATGACAGTAAACAACGGGAATTAATGAATGCAGACATCGTGGAGTACCTTCGGCGTGCTGAGGGAGGGCCAGAAGCAGTACCGCGAAGCAGACGAACAACAGCCTCCAGGTAGTTCTGCTGGTCGACACCTGAAAAGAAAGCGAAGACAGAGGTAATGCAAACAGAAATAAGCAAGTACAATGAGAGTGTAATGAGTTTAATGCATCCGCTTATACTAATGTAAATTACTTTCGATCACAAATCTCACTGAAAACTTTTATATAATATCAGTTTTGTGTAGTTGAACTTATGGCTTTTGTATTTGGATTAAATAATACGTTTCTAGAAATTAGAAATTCTATTTATTTACGAAGATAAAATTACGAAATTCAGAGCTTAATTTTTTCACTAAAAAATAAAGAGTTTACCCTTGCTTTAGTTTATTAATTCTTAGTCCTGTTACTTCACGCTGTTAATACACTCGAGAAGTGTTTGCATAACTTTATATTTTTTTCTTTCTGGTACAGCTATTCATGCACGATAAGGTTAAAGACCTGAGATATATAGTAGTTCTCCAAGATTAGTTTACATAGTATTATTCATAACGGCGTCGTTATTGGAGGAGAGAGAAATTTAAAATAGCGTACTCGCTTGTTAATATCCGCGATGCCTGATAAAGGCAATGGCGAAAGTCGTTCACGGTTCTGACAATCAATTACTAAGCAATCACGAATTGTTCTACAATAGCAACAATAAGAATCACTAGTCTCCCCATTAAAGAACAATGTATTGGTGATGTAAAAGTCAAACTTATTTCTCTCACACAGATAATTCGAGATTACAAGATTGAAAGCACTAGAAACGACATAAGAGTGCCGAAGATATATTTCATACTTTCGCACTTTTCTCCTTGCAACACAACACTGTGAATTTTTCAATTGTATTTTTTAATTTTACGCCCAGGTTTCATGATGCAATTTGTTTCATTAGTACGGATTAGAACGCTTAACCGGCCGCATTCATAAGCTGATTTTATTATTAATATTTCATTACATATAGCTAATGCAACATTCTCGAAGCGTGGAAAACTACATCCAAGGCGATGCTGATATAACGACGAGACCTCAATCTCAGTGACATATACATCAAGAAGTGATTCACGAAGTTTTCGTTGGCATCCAAGAAATGC
Organism: Crematogaster levior; assembly: GCA_901521435.1. Taxonomy (NCBI): domain Eukaryota; kingdom Metazoa; phylum Arthropoda; class Insecta; order Hymenoptera; family Formicidae; genus Crematogaster; species Crematogaster levior. The sequence goes on along the minus strand of CABEGB010000936.1, from coordinate 476,958 downwards.
GAAAGTAATTTGCAGTTTAAATAATCTATTGCTAAGCGGTTGTATATACTTATGGAACTTGATTGAAAAAGAGGTAAGTGAGTATAATCAACAGTGAGAAAATGTTCAAGAAAATAATTATGAGCACATATTCTATCTAAAATTATTTCTAAAATTCACGAAGAAAAGATTATAATTTTTAAGCTGAATATATCTTGCACAGAATATGTGGATTGAGTTTACGACAGATAACTTCTTTAACAATTTTCTCGGAATAATTTCTATAATTTTTACCGTGAACGAAAGCAACCAGTCGCTAAATGATATTAAAAGATACGTTAATATTCAACATTGTACACTTTACTTATCTTGCATTTCAGATAAAATACTAAGAATTTAACGAACATCAAAGTAATCTCTAATGCATGCTCATTGAAACAATGGATTGTTCACACGCCAATCGCGTTTTCACTCCTGGCTTGCGTGAGATCAGGATGGAAGTCACGCTTCATCGCGTTTTTTCGCAGGATAGATCCGCACTGGGATAAAATACCGTAGAGCTCGTCGTCCTCGCTCGTATTAATTATTATTGCAAACGGCAAGAAAGCTGACGGACCGAGCCGATCTTTTTTTCGAGGCCATGGCCGACCGGGGCTCTCCGCGACAAACGGATTTTTTTTTAACGGCATCTGTATAACTCTGTATTCCAGTCACGAGCCTGGAAAGTTCTTAACCTCGTGAACCCCCCGTCCCCCATGAGAGAACCGCGGAGATTGTCGTTGAATATCATTACACGTGGCTTAATGATATTCAGCGCGAAACGCGCGATCCCTGCTTTTATATCATACCGAGCTGCCGTTCCGATGTACCGAGGCGAAGTGAAACTTCTCTTTCCTGCGTTCCGCAAAGTGGCCGTTCCGCGCGATGCGGTTTATTATTGATTTTATAGAGGACGAGGAGTTTTAGCGGCGACGTTTTTGCACTACTCACAAATCGTTATCGTGTGACTTGGAATTTCCAATCGCGCCTTACTTCGACTTTAAGAAGCAACTCGATTAAGTTTAGAACCTGAGCGAAATGTTTCGCACGCGAGAGATCGTCATCTCCTGGAGACATTTACAACAAGTTTTTAATTCGCACCTTGCGACGTCAATGATGAAGAGAAAATGCAATTATGTCTTTAATCTTTCCGTTCCGATTTCACTTTGCATGAAGGTTTGTATTGCTTGCTGAATAGAACTGGATTATCAAACCTCCTGTATTGTTACAGATGCTTTATAAATTTAATGCTATAATTAATATATAGAGATTAAATTAATATAGATAATATATAGGATTTTGTGTAAAAAACTGACGCTTAATTATTTTCTTCATTAAGAGTATTTTTTAACTGGTTTTAACTGGTGAAAGTTTAGGAACGTTTTTTATATATTTTCAATAATCTATAGCTTTGAAATGATAAACGTAAAATTCGAAAGCTAAAAGATTGGTCAATATTAAACAAATTTCGATTATTCGACTTGTCTGGCAAATCATAGTTCTTGATACCAATTCGACCACCGAGACATGTGATAATATTTATCGCAATAAACTGTATCCTGTGAACGTCTTTCTTATTTGGAGGGATGGGATTCATTATCATCAAAAATTAAAATCGATATCGATTTTAAGTAGGTGATTTATTGCGTTAAAAGTCTGATAAACCAAGTCGGCGCGCAGCGATTGTCTATCAAGAACCATGATTTGCCAGACGAGTCGAATAATCGAAATTTGTTTAAAATCCACGAAAGTTAACAAACACATACCAAGTGATAATGACACATCTGCAAATGCGAAGAAAGTCGGTTAGTTCTGTTTAAGCAAAATGAAAATCACATGATGAATAAGAATGATAATAATTCCAAGAGACCTAGCGATCTACTAGATGACTCTAAAGATAGGAAGAAAGAACAAAATAAAGAAGACAATGAGAAAAAAAAGAGGGACATAAAGATGTTAAAAATGTTAACAAGACAGACAAGGAACATAATGAGGAAAATAAAGAGTGGGCACAAAATGAATGGAATCAAAAGAATTAATTGATGTAAAGAAATCTTGTATCTGCATCCACTGACTGTCTTTTTCCTTGATCCAGATACAAGATTTGTTTACACCAATCCATTCTTTTGATTCATTTTGTGTCCACTCTTCATTTTCCTCATTATGTTCCTTGTCTGTCTCATTAACATTTTTAACATCTTTATGTTCTTCTTTATTTTTCTCATTGTCGATGAGCTGCGCGCCAACTTGTCAGACTTTAAACGCAGTAAATCACTATCTACTTAAAATCGATATCGATTTTAATTTTTGGTGATAATGAATTCCATCTCCCCTCAATCGGATAAGGAATTTATTGTGAAATAATATCACCTCCGCCAGGATTCGAACCTGGAACTTCTCATTCCGTGCGGGCATCATACCAATTCGACCACCGAGGTATGTGATAATATTTATCGCAATAACCTGTATCCTGTGAACGTCTTTCTTATTTTGGCAACATATAGTGTATGCCTAACAATGTATAGTATATGCCTGAGTCGGCGCGCAGCTCATCGATTGTCTATCAAGAACCATGATATGCCAGACGAGTCAAAATTTGTTTAATATTGTTTAATATACACTGGCGATGAAAATAAATTTATGTTTAAAAGATTTGTCTTTAAATTATTAATTTTTATTAATTATTTTCATAATTATTATTGAAGTGGAAATTTTTTATTCTAAGACACCATGTACCTTTCATATATGTTTCTCAGCATCATTTATCTTTCATGAATGTCATTGTAAACGTGGAGGAACAACGAGAATCCACAATCCATATTCATTTCATTCACTCATATTTTCTCGCTGCGCGTTGCACACAATGGCATCATCGAACGAAAAGTTACCTGTACTCGCCTCCTTTCTCATTTATTTTCGCTTCATTGCCTATTGTCGGAACATGTATTATCACCGAGTGTTGTAAAATGCATGCGCTCGCTTTTAACGTGGGAGTAACTCCACGTTATACTTTTAGACCGACAATCCTTAGCTTGGTTATTAATTAACTAGATGCGCGACGAAGACTAAGGATCGTGTTTAGTCTCAGGAAGAGGCGTTTCTCGCGTATCTAATGCAATTTGCATACAAGTACGTCTCGTGCGGTTCATGCACTTCAATTGCAGCTATTGTTGCAAATAATAGAGATCCTTCTTTTGACAATTTTTCAGCAGTTCAATCATAGAAAGATTCGAAAAATTTTAAATGTACGTTATTAATGTTTGAAATACATTTAAAATTCTTAAAAATAAAATATTGTTGCCCATGTCCGTAAAATGGTGATGTAGGTGAAAGATTATAAGAGAAAGAAATATATTTTTAAAACGTTCAGATGGATCTTCGAGACTTTGAAAAATTTTCAAATTACATTCAAAACGATTCGAGGTTTTCAAAGTGATCCCGAGTATCTTGAGGTCATCGCTGGTTGCGACTCTCTCATTGCATCGTCTCGTCGCTGCGTTGCGTTGTCGTATCGTCGTTGGTGGCTGGTTGGCTGGCTATGCACGTCTGTTCGCGTGGAGAGAGCGAGAGATTTCTATGCCGGACTTTTAGAACGAGCGGCTCCTATTGCCACGGTGCACGACTCCCTCGTGTTATATAGCCAGTCAAGTATCCGTGACTTGGCAGGATGATAATTTCCAACGTTCCCCTTACTCGTCTATCCGCGTGCGCACATTCGCTGCACGCCGGCGGATGCGAGGCAATCCAACGTAAATCTTAAGGGATATGCTCGAGATGTTTAAATCGCGGTATCAGGTTTCTCTTCGATCTCTTCTTAGGAAAAGAACGGCACACTTATGAGATTCCTATTATATTTGTTACGAACAGAAATGCATTTCCAAGTTTCTGCCCGATTAGCCTTTTCTTTTAGGCTAAAATATATTTCAGACATTTTTAATGTCTGCAAGGACTTAAATAAACTCATCTTCGCGACAGATAGAGTAGTATTTCATACAAATTTGAAAAATGCATAATCACACAAAGTGAAAGTGGCATCAGGTTTGTTAAACTGATGACTAAGTTATAAAGTAAATTATAAAGATATCCACTCTTTCGATTGTGGTATATAACGTCATATTATTAGTTTTGAAAGTAGCAGTTAATGTGAATTTTTAATTCATCTCTTTTTCTTCTTATGGTCTAATCCTTTTCTATTTTTGACAAGACTAAAGCTTCTGTCTTATCTTTATCTTGTATTGTATCTAAAAATCATTTTCATAAGTCTCTCAATAATATGATACATCCTTGTCCGATACTACTTTCTTATTGTTGATTGCTAGACGTGTGGGTCGACTATACAAACAGATTTAAATCTTTAATGTATCTTTGATTCTATTCAATTCAATAGTGTTACATGACATTGCAAATTTATTACTTTCTTATAATAAATTTATGCGTAGCAATTTTAAGTTGTAACATTATCATCACTGATCAGAAAATGTCTTTATAATAAATTAATATATAAATAAAAAAAAAATTTATAAATTTTTAAGTATTAAATGTTAATACAAAATGTAACTTTTTAATGTATCTTACATTATTACATAAGTAGAGTCAATTCAATCCCAGTTAGAAATAACGCAAAAATATTCATTAAATATGATTATGATTTATAAATTAATCGCAATTAATCTTAAATATGTAATTTTAGGTGACACTATAAATATATGCAAAGAACATATTGATTTTATTGATTATTTAACCGATTTGCTATCAAAAGTAAGCAATCTTCAAACGTGCATAGATATTTTATAATTTCTCTTTACTTCTTCTCATTAATTTTTCGATTCTCACGGCATTGTAATTACTTATTCCAACAGTTAATAAGATATAAGCTGGTCAAACAAGTGGTCAACAAGTGGTCAAACCCGATTTGATAAACCAGGCTTCAATGTCACTTCGTCACGCATCAAGTCCTTCAATCTTTCTAGCAACCTGATAAAAGACGGAACAGGTAATTGGAGAATTACTTCTCCTACTAAATGTTCGGTGATAGTAAAAGCAAATTGAACACATGTGAGTATGCTAAGTTTGTTCAACATGTGTGTTTACAATTCCAAAAAATTAATAATTGTTTTGCAGTTAATAATGTTTTTGCAGTTTTAGTAATTTTAAAATCAAGAAGTTATAAATGAATTGGTACTTTTCCATGTGTTAAAAAAATAATTGTTAAAAAAGAAGAGTACATATGATATACAGAATATGTGTTTTTAGAGCTATAAAAATGTTTTAATTTATTATAATTAACTTTATAGCACGATTTAAATTCGCTTCTTATCTATAATATATTTTATAGACGCAAATCAATGTGTTTTATTACAAAGTGAAATTTATATATATTTTGTGTCACAAGTTTCTATGCTATAATAAAAATGATCTTGGATAATTATTTGCGATCACAAAATATATAGTGAGATCGACGTAAAGCAAATTTTCGTGTCTTAACAGAAGGTTAAATTACACGGAAATTAATACCGGATTCAATCCTTATTATTTCGCTGATTAGCATCTGAAATTATTGTGAAAACCAGCGAGAATTGCATTACATCGCCAATCATTCTCATTCTATCTCGTTTCGTTTGAGATTCGATGCTCTGATCACCAGTATGCAAGATACAGGCGCGAGTCCTGTTGGTCGATTTTGTGGCAGATTCTAGATCAGCGGGATCGTCCATCCGTGAAAATTTCACTGACGTTCCTTCCATACGCGACTCTACGTACGCACATGAGCACGTACGAGTACGCAGTTCGGATTTTCGAAAGTTACCCGCCAGTAACTTTACTAACGGTAAAGGTATGACCCGTCTAATTGTTGATTCACCGCCAACGAGAGAAATCGATTCTCAGCGTCGCCTATTAAGGGAAATGCAATTATGTTAACGATTATGCACGGTTAGTAACAATGCGTGTTTTCCCTTTTGCTTATCTCGACACAAACCCGTGTATTGTTGTCCAGTATGTTGTCTATAATTTTCATTACAACGGTAATTGATTAAGTAATTGATTAAATAGTAAAGAACATTGTATCTTTAATGATTACAAACAATACGATAATAGTAGTCTAAAATTAGTGTGTTTTAATTGTTAAATACTTCCCAGTGAGAAATGATGGTTGAAAAGATATTTCGATGTCGATCGATGTAAAATGTATCGAATAATCGTCGATTTGATGTCGATCGATGTCTTTTCGGCCAATCATCTTTCACTGAGGTAATTATGCTCTGTTAAACATCGTATATTCAACATAAGGATTAAATTTATGTGTCTGATTAGAACAGCAAATTACCAATTAAAAGTTAAGTAATTCGGAATTCGACGCATGAATCATGCGATCTTGAACACAGTGATGGAACTGGAGTACCGTTGGGATGCATCTACCGGTTTGTACTGTGCTAAGCTTTCTTTTTAGCCGTGCTATGTTACCTCGTTACATTTACCTGGTTTACACTCGAGTGCTCTTGTTCTCAGTTAGCTTACACTTAACTTTACTGTCCTCAGCGATCGTATTGTAAGTTTCATGCGACCTACTTAACATTTTGAATATCCTTCCCGTAGCTTTAATTAGAATTTATAAAAAAATCTCTGATAAAATCACTTAACGCAGAATATATTTACATTATTATTGTTCAATCTGTATTTAAATTATTTATGTAATAATAATTAATGTAATAATGTAATAATAAAAAATAATTAAAAAGGAAGAAGTAGTATAAAAATATTAAATATTACCTTCATAAATAAATGTGATGCAATTTGAACTTTTAAAATTAATTTATTAACTTGCAATTTTAGTAAATGTAAATTTTTATTATATCTAATTTATTTTAATATATTTCTTTGTTTTGAGAGTCAAATATATCATAATTTTCTTACATCTTAATACAACTTATGTTTTGACTAAATATTCTCCAGTATTACATATTTTTATATAATGCTAATAGCAAATTTCTCTTGTAATATTGGCTTTCTGTCATATCTTAATATTGTATTCCGTGGCGTCAAGCTTTCTTATTTCTGCTCGAATTCCGGAACGTTCTAAGCACATTCCTTATTGAATTACTGTCGTCGACCTCTCGCATAGAACAGAAACGTTTCCGCCACTATAGTTATAAGCACGATACAAGCTATTAATACGACTGCTTCATCAGCGACTGTAAATTCGAGCTATTTGATCTATGCTCCTGCCTTCGTTTTAACTACAAATTTTTTACATATCGCAAAGCGAAAGCAAAAGTAAATCACGTCATAAATATATAATAAATAAAGGTACTTTACTACATGTAGTTTTATATAATATTTTTACAAAATGTGTGTGTGTCATAAAATCTTATTTCACATAAAATTTCATTACGTATTTATCTACGCGCAAATTATAATATGTGCTTTACATATTTGGATTGCATTTAATGAAGCCTATATCTTTAGTGTAAGAACTATTTTTTCATTCATAAAGATATATTTATTTTTATAGGTCATAAACGTAAAAACTGAGAATTATAAACTTTCATACTCATATGACTCTTCCACGTACGTATCCTTCGTATTTCTTAGTCATTTTCTACTTTCATTTCTGCTTGTCATCGAATTCCTACGTCCCAAAGTGCATTCCACATCAAATTACTCTTGTCGAGACTGTGTTGCATTGTAGGTTTCCGTCATGTGCTTCGCAGCTTCTCTTTTTCACGCAATCCACCGCACTTACATTTTACCTCCTTTGTATAGCTCTCGAGAATCTTGCGCTCCTTTTTCCTCTTCGTGCTCTCCATTCTTTTACACCGTACCCACCTTCGTGTTTTTCAACTTCAGTATACGAGGCTTCGCGTTATTGTGGTTTTTGCAATCGGTCGAAGATTTAAAATTAGAGATTTAGAAGTCATCGAAGATGCGCTGAAGAAAGTGAAACGGAAACGACGACAGCCTTGTCATTATGTGTACTTTCATTGAGAGGTAATTTCATATTTCTTTTTCTTTTTTCTCTTCCGTTTTCGCTTTTCCCTCAGATTTATTTATTACTAACTAAATTTTTATAAACAATTAATTTCTTCTGGGTTTAATTAATCAAAGCAATTATCTCAGCGAGAAGTATACTCATTCAGCAAAATCATCATTTATATATTTTTTTGGATAAGGATTAGTAATGTATCTCTCTCTTGGCGAGGATGATCACACATAAAACTTTAAATTATTTAAATAATATAACGAAAAAGACTCTGTGTATATATTATAAAGTTAAAATTATTTTTGTAACGCAAAGCAATATATTGGAGACGTTGCTATTTATTATCGCACTTAAATAAATAAATTATAGACTGTCAATAACAAATATTTAATATCTTTGAATAAACGTATTTTATCGTTTATTTTGTAGAATGTAGGTCTGCAGAGATGACACAGTTACTGCTGTATAGTGGCAGGAATCGAGCGAAAGCTTATATTCACTCGATATGTAAAGCTAAACACGATTTTCAACTGGTGCGTTTCTTCTTGCCGGTTGTAAATAATTTTTTGTCGCCGAGATTCAGCTAGCCGGGTAGACTTTCTAGGCAACGACTGCATATTTAACTCACAATCAGTGGAAATCATAGTCATGCAAAATTATTCCTCATGCGTCATCGCAGAATCATCATATTAATCAAATATTGACATTTTTAGATGTCAATTTTTGCTAATGAAGCTAACTTTTTCTTTAAAAACATTACTACAGACTATTTATAATTATTTTTACTTTTACGTATAATTAATTTTTAATTAAATATTTTAAGAAAAGATTCAATCTAATTTTAATGAGAATGAACAGAAAGTCTCTTTCTTTTATCAAATTACTTGAAAAGAATTTAAAAGTAAATTTTGTTTTGTTAATTTGGCAGAAACTTTTTATCTTATTATTAAAATAATTCGCGTTTTTCTTAACATTTGGAACATTTGCTGGTTTTGGAACGCTCTGGATAAGAGATCATTTTTTTCTAATCTTTTCAGAGATTTTTCAAGTTTTTTTGTCTAAGAAGAAAAATATAAATTTACTATTGCATTATGTATTCTTCCTCACAAAGGATTCTTTGTCCTCGCTCTGCATTTTATGATCCATGTAAATATGTAAATCACAGGATTTTATGCAGATTTGTCGATGTCCTTATACGCGCGTAATATTGTTTATACGGTGTTTTATCGATATTAACATTGTCTTGCATCTGTGAAAACTGTGACGGCTAAAAAATTAATCTTGCGTGTCGGCGGCAATAATATCAGAGCCTGATCGCAAAGAGAATGGCGAAGGTCTGCGACAATTAAATGTAAATCGCCGTCTGATTTGTCAGGATGACAGAACAGCGAGCCGTTCATAGTGTTTTACAATCGCACCGAGCAATAATTCTCGTCGCGTCGGGCCGATTATGAAAACTTGAAAGGCGAGGCTCTCCCGCTGCTACGGCGCATACATATCCGACGCGTTAACGGTAATTTGCGCGCTGCGAGCTGATGTAATAATTACTAGAAGTACCATACACGAGAAGTGTACTCTAATGATACTCCTCTTCTTCTTACTCGCCGCGACCTCAAAGCTCACCTTCAATCTTCATTTCGGCGTACAATGACATGCGGCTTATGACTAGAACTAATTATTATCTTTTTTCAAATCAGCATTAATTTGCTTACTTGTAAAGTACTGAGGTTGACGACTGTGTATCTTATATATTTTGTTTTATATCTTGTTAGAGTCTCCTTGTTTATTAAACTGCCTTGTACTTGATATAGATGTACTTTTGTAAAAATTGTAAATAATAAATGTGTAGGTGCAAAGTGTTAAAAGATTTAAGAATTGATGGTGTTCAAATAGATAATGATCAAATTAAAAACGCACGTGCACGTGCAAAAGGCTGTTTAAAACGGGTGAGAAAATTAATATTTTCAAAAATAAAAAAATTTATTAACAATACAGATAAGTTGTTTGCATTTTTGTATTAAATTATATATATCAGTTTTTAATTCTATTTCTCTTATCATCCTATTTATAAAACTTAGGAAAGTATTAAGGTCATTAAGAAGTTAAACATTATTATTTTTTATTTTTAGCAATTTTAATAATTCTTTGTCATATTGCTTTCGTAAATTTCATTTTACATAACTAAATCTGTTATTATCTCAAACGAGCAGAATATAATATTTCTCATGCGTGAAAGCATTTTTTCACGATGAAAGAATTATTTATTTATTTAATTACTTAATTAAATAAACGAGGTCACAGCTAATTTGCACATATGAAATTTTGACTACGAACCAGCTCACACTTAATTAACGATAATTTCAGCGTCAATTCCTCTTTCACCTAAATGTAAATTTTGTGTACAACACATATTTTTTTAATTTTAAAATATGTTTGCAAATTTATTAGCGCTAATAATTAGCGCTTGACCTAAAAACAACTGAGACTGTGAAAAATAAAACTGTCTGTTATTTTTATCTTAATTTTAAGATTCCTTAAGAGTTACTGTGTCGCTTTTGTTGTGCAATTACAGTGCATATTTATAGTTTACATATTACATTATCGTAAATAAGTTTTTTAATCAGTCTACATTTTTATCCAGCCGTTAGCAATAAAAAAGTTACAGTATTTTCTACCATTAAAATTTGCGAAAATTTTATATTGCTAAGCAATTGGTAGGAATTACATATTACCAGAAACAATAAATGTACGTGATATATCAAGATAAATAATTTGTGCTAAATGATACGACTAAACGGAATGAAGCTATTATCAAATTATAATAATGTTATAAACATCTCGCGTTATGCAAGATACGTCTTTTGCGACATGTAAATACGCCGCGGCGTTCTGAGTTTTTAATACATCCGCATCGATGCACGATCGTCCGTTTTTCCACATGATTTCCTCATTCCCTAGTTTAGCGCTCACTCTATCATATAATTAGAACGCGAGGATCATCGTGCAATCGCATCGATGTAATGCAGCCGATAATGTTATGTCTGTCATCCGATGCAACAATATAAATTACGAGCACGCGTTAAACTTTTTACACTCGTAAAAAATGGGAACCACGTTCATTAACAGCCAATTAACGTTTAACCCGGAGTTCAGGTGAAAGTGCGGTGAAAAAAAAGAAACTATCTATTATTCGTCTAATCATTTCCGTTAGTTCATACGTTCAATAGTTACGCCGAACTTTCCCAAAGTACAATCTATATTCTTAACGTTTCTCACGGTTCAATAATTTGTTCTCCATTTTTTTTTCCAGAAACTTTCCATTTAAATGATATTTCGCTGATATGCTAAAATCCCAAAACATTTTTTATAAAGATATCGGATCTTTTTCATATAATGAAATACAATAGTTATAAAATTTGTCAATTACATCAAAAATATATATATTTGTTTACAAATTACAAATATTTCAGAGAGATATATTTATTATTAGAATAAAATTTTCTTTTCTTTTTCAAGTAATCCTATAAATTACTAATTTTATAAGTTGTTTTCCCATTCCGTTCGCGAAACTTTTCTAATTGCTCGCTCGTGGCCCATTATTACATCTTATTAGAATAAAAATGCATTGCTTCATAACGTATTAATGTAATTATTCGCTTATCAAGTGAAGATCGATCTTCCTTTCTCATCTTATGATATTTGCCCACAGTACAATTGCAATCATATCTCTTGCGACTCGAAACAGCAGGTAATTCTCATTTTTTCCGTGAACAAAGCGTACGCTTTGTTCCGACATATGTTTGTGTAACATTTATTCGAAGAGAGTGTCATTAAGAAAGATCTCATATCTTGTAAATATGACAATAAGACAAATATTTGGAATTAGTTTAACAAATTTCACGAAATATCTTTATAATATATTTATTTCTATATTACTAAATACATTACTATTACTAAATACATATTGCTTTGCAATAAATAACAATATAAATTATAAATACAAAGAACATATCAGTTTTATCCTCATTATTTCGTGTAATACATAATATAATTTTTGGACAGTTGTTTTTTTTACAAGATTTAGGTTTTCTTTTTGTAAAATATATAAAAAAACATAATAAAATAATTGAATTCAATATTAAGTACGTTCTAGTTATATTTTTTAATAATAAATATTTTTGCTTTAAGCATTTTTTCTTTATAAATAGTGTAAGTGTAATTCTGTATATGTCCAGCGATAGCTCTTCATTTTCTTTAAGTTAACGTGACAGACGTATGTCACAAAATAGAAATATACGTTCGTTATTCCATGCGCAAGGTTTACGACGATGCTGTGAGAATAATGAAGAAAACAACGCCTGGAAAGGCGCGGTACATTGAGCAACCTAAAAAAACAGCACGTAGCGACGAATTTCACTTTCCAAGTTAATTAACCTTGAATGACGTATAAGATATCAATCTGCGTATGATATTTTCGTAAAAAAATTCGAATGCACACAATTTCTTCTTTTTCACGGATCAAATTAGAAAACATTCACGTGCGATTTAAATATAATATAGGAACAATATCGTAGAATCGTTTATTAACCAACACTGAGAATGACTTCATTTCAAATCGAAACGTCTGTTATTGTATATGTATATTTTTTTTGTATAATTATATATCATCAGCATGTTCGTTTTTTTGCTTAAAAAGTGTGTTATTGATAAACACAGCACAAATATTATTTATAATATTTATTGTATTAAATAATATTCTTTAAGCGATTTCTTCTTTTAAATAATTTATCTTTATCGATTAAAGCCAATCGATATCTGTACATGGATAAGAACTCACACATTATGTCGGCAAATATTCTGACTGATTTCGCATTTAGCGACTGGCAATGCTATCAACGCCAAAACAGGATCGTTGTCAGTTGCTATCCTTCGAACACAGCAGTTTAAAAAGTTCTCTACATATCCTCTCATGTTGCGAAATGTTCTCCACTGCCAATTTCTATCCTTGGACATTAAAATCCAAATAGTTTTGTCAATTCAAAGATCCCGGTTTCAGAATCCGCGACGCCGATGATCCACATAATACCCAGCTGTGTTAGGGCTTACATAAAGGTAACCTGTTTAACACGTCGCGGCCGGACGCGTTTTAACCTGGAAATAATCCGGTACCGAGCAAAAAATCTCGCTCTTGTCGAAGCAAACACGATGGCCAATTCGCCGCATATGTCTACGTAGCGATGGGATTGAAACTTTCGCCGATGTACTGAGACTCGGCAGATGAAAGCACCTCATAAAAATTACATCCACCATGCAAATGCAACTTCTCTTCACCGATTATTGTGCATAATAAGCAGATTTATGCTAATCTAGAAGATTTGGCGACATAAATGGAACCATAAGTTGTAGGCCGATTAAAGAGCGCCAAGTACTTCCGACTTACGAAACCACATTGCTCTTTATTACTGATCAGCTAGTAGTTTGCGAGCGGAATCGATTTGTTTTAGAATTGCAAGCCGACATCAGCCTGTCACTATAAGTACGTCTTGATGCGTGCGTATCGATTCGTTTCCAGGCTACGCACGTTTGCAAACCGTTTTCACCTGACTTCCGCTGCAGGGGCTTTCGGTGGTCCGCACGGTTGTCGCACGCTTATGAAACTTCCACTGGTTTCCTGCTACGGGACATATTGCTGATTTGTAGAAGACAGCACTACAGACTACGGACTTCCTACCTCTTTTCCTACTCGACGTCAATCTATCACAAGAATTACGATGACTTGCTATTAACGAAATTAATTTTTACAGCTACATGTAATTATACGCATGTAGCTATTTATAATAGTTCCTTTGTGCTTAATTTGTAATCCTTATTTTATATTTTTTTCAATATATTTGATATAAAATATTTCGTCGTTAATTTGATTTTTTAGCATTTTTTTTTGTTTGATATTGGTGAAGCAGATCGCATGATGTTCTTGTGAGAAAAGATTTTTAATTAATTCACATCGATTTTCTTCTTGAGCATGTTAAAAAACATTAAGAAGAAGATTAAAAGGGGTTTCATTTTCTTTAGGCAGATATATAAGCGTATGTAGGTTACGTTGGAAAGCAGCAGACTTGAACGTTGTCGACTGCGTAATTGAGAGACTCGCCGTTTCCACGTTTTTATACCTTTTCTCTCATCGTAGATATTATTGTTCTACTTGTCATTACAATTCTATTATTACTATAATTTTCATAATTTTAGAGAAACGAGTAGACATCTTTCATTTTGTATTAAAATCGTTATTTTTTATACTTTCTATTTAATGACAAATCATTTTCAGCTATAAATTTAAATTAATTAATAAAATCCTTAATTTCTCATATAATTTAAGAGAAAATATTTTTTTGCATCTACATAAATATTTCCTTCCTTCAAATAATATTTTAATTTTCTGAAGAGTGTTACTCTTTTTCGTTTTTTTCGCGTTCTCTCATTCTTACCTTTCACAATTTTTTGCTAGAATTTTTTTCTTCGCTCTTCCAATATCTGTTTAGTTCTATGTATCGTCTGTTTACTTCTATCGAATTTTATATACATATGCGCTTATGAAATTTTCAACAATATTCTGTGCAACAAATCGTATTCTACGTGAGTGGCCTGGATATCTTCTTCCTTTTTTCTTTGCACTACAACACTCCTTCTCCAATGTAACATTATATTCTAGAGACAATCTCTATGTTCATCTTCTCACCTCACCTCACTTCCGGCGGAAAAGACCTCAAATTGCACACAGCATAAACTTCATTTTGAAGAAAAAACTAGAAAAAGAATTTAAAAATTGGCTATTGCAATAGTTTTATTTTAATATTAAAATATTAAAGAGATTCTTAAATATCAATGATAAATAGAAATATAGAAAATATTTCTTTTTAAATAAGGATTAAAGCACAATATTTATCTCAATATTTGGAACCTTGTTGATCGCACATTATTATATATATTTTCGCCATTTTCTTTTAAAATACAAGTGACTAAAAAAGAAACTACTGTTTTATACACGTAATTATGGATTGTTGTTACTTTCTTCCTGGTTTCCTGATATTGAGCGCTTGTTTATTGGTTGCACAATCCGGTAATTCGAGATAAATGGTGCACGATGCGACGTCGTAACACCCCGCGGAAAGGAATCGCGATGGAAAAGCAGGTGGAATCCGGTTGAATTTCTACCGAAGACCACTCTGAAGTCCAATACCTGTGCGTACGTTCACTCGCCGAGTCGTTAACGGTGCAAAACGCATGTCGCCCGATTCTTTGCCACACGACTAAATCATATTTTACACTGTTGGCGATTTTTACGGACACCAGTTTCCCGCATTCCCAGCTTTTATACGGCTGAATAATTTTCTGAAAGGATTTCGCCGAATTTCCTATTTTTCGAATTTACATATCTAGATATCGTGTGCGAAATGCATGGCAATACGCCACAAACGTTTTGCTCATATGTTTGAAAATGTATTTTTATTTTATGTATTTGTAGCAAGGTGAGCTTTATTTGATCGCTTAAGAGTCAGTTCAACGTTCGATGAACATATAAATGTTACTTTGCCTCGTGTATGAATGCTCGAGGCAAATAAGAAAACGTGAACGTCACGTTTCCCATTCTAAGGTTGATACCGTTCAGTGCGGTTTTCATGTATAAGGAAAGCTTTATGAATTCTTCCTACTTGTAAGCCGTGTACGTAACATGTGTGTCTCGCATACATCAAAATATCCGAAACGATTTCAGAATAAACGGGACGTCGCCGTAATAACGGAGGAGTGAATGTCAAAGTGTTGCAATGGCAAAATGTTGTAAAACCCGATTCTCGGAGGTTTCACCGCGATGGATGTAACAGAAAAAAAGCGGTTCCTCTTTTCCTCTTTCTTTCCTTACTGTTACACCGATTGGTCACGATTAGCGATGTTCATTAATAATTCAGTGCAATCCATCGCATCCCGAGTGATTGCGACAAAGGTACGAACAAGTTTCGACTCGTGAAAAAATGTCCCTCTCATATTAAACATAAATAAAAGGAACGATCGCCTTGACAAATATTCAACAACTTTGTCACAATCTCAAAAATGTAAATATTTTTCTGAAAAAAAAAAACTGTTTTGCGGCATTAATTTCATTTATCATTAGCATCATATGTTATATGTTTCAACTCAATATTTCGGGGCGTGGCAAGATGAGAATAGAAAGTTGCAATGTGTTAAGATTGATCTATAATGATCTACGATAATTGCGAAGCGATGTTTTAGAATAATTGGAATAATTCACATAATATTCAAGCAATTTAATATTAGCTTATTTACAAGTACAAGTAAATAGAATTTAAAAAAGAAATATTTGTTCTTCCTTAAAATTGTTATGTATTTCAATACTTATGCCACAATCACGCATTATTTAACGGTTTAAAGTAATGAAAGAGATTCAATTGCACGATGATTTGAGACTGAAAAGTGAAAAGTGAAAAGTGAAAAGTGAAAAAGTTCTCCGAGCGATTCAATTACAATTCTCGCAGATTTACGTTTTTGCAACGCGCGAACAAGTGCATCCTGCACAATGTAACGGCACGTAAAGCGAACAAAGTTGCAATGAGATATCCATTTTTTATGCGTCCGGTCACATATATCCATAGACGAAGAGGTCCGCCCACGTGCGACAAAGGCGATTACTCGGTGATTTCGATGCCGTTCGGTAAGGATTTATATCGTTACACCAAAAAAAAAAAAAAAACATACGTCGAGGTCGTCGCACGACGAAAGTGAGAGGACTTACAGGTATAACCCGGAAGGGCAAAACAAGTTCTCGGTTCTCTACCGAAAGTCCTGTGTGTATGTGTATGTGTGTGGGGGGGGGGGGGGAAAGTGCACAATACAAATGTGATACCTGTCGCAAAATCATTACTGTATCTATATCGTCATTATAGCTTAAATAGATATTTTTACATGTATTTATTTGGAAGTTTAAGTAGTGATATTCAATGTTTATTGCCATGATAAATCGGCTGTTGCAATTGATAATCACTCAGGTAGCAAATTTGACAGATCAATTTGTATATTCAATGACACAAGCATTCACGAATTTCAAATTTGTCATTTAGATTTACTTAGATTTGTCGACAAAAATATCGTCAATAATTTCAATGTATCCTGTAACAAATGTGCAAATGATATACCAAATCGACGCCCTGGTAAGTGACCTGGTATACAAACCAGCGATCGCGATCTCTCGCGGCAATCTTAATTTTACACTCGTAACAAACTTTTTTCGGGACCGGTTCCATGGCCTGCGGTGGTCCCACATAAATCCACACGTGATGTAATAAACTCTGTCGTGTAAGAAGATCAAACGACTCGGAAACGGAGTTGTGTGAAAAAGAAAAACATGTCAGACACGGCACACTCGGCCGCGAATATCTCTTCGTTGCGTGAGAGAACGATTTTGATTGTCTCTCTACTGAACGCGATAATCGTGAAATTGGAACAAACCGTTCAAGCGATCTCTCCCTTTTTCTCCATCGAAGATCTTTGACAGATCTGGGTGATCGAGATAGATTGCCGAGAAACTGTCTCTTACCTAATGCGCACACAAATCAGTATATAAATAGGATTTAGAGAGAATTATTGCCTCTAATCGACAAAAAATAATTAAATTTAATTACATGATTATTTAGTAACTAGTTAAATTTAATAGATCTTTTTGCCAATTACGAACAGCAATTTTCTGCTTATAATTTGCGAATTATAAAGAACATATGGAGTAATATGGAATAATTTAATGTTTCTTAACTTGTTTCATTTTTTCTTACATTATGTAACAAAAAGTAACAATAAAAATATTTATATATTTATATAGATAAATATTTTTATATATTTATCTATAACATTTGATTAATGACAAGTAATAATAATAGTGATAAAATTGTACTCACCATAATTGGTCCAGTTATTCAAAACAACAACAACAACGTTCCGTAATTCGTAGCACCGCGTGAGAGTAGAGAATCGACGAAAGATCCTCAAGGTAACGTCTTATTAATGGGAAAACAGTACATACGAAGAGAGAACTCAACAACGCGATAGAATTGCCGGCAGATCGGGGAGAAAAAAAGGCTCTCGATTATTGATATGGATCAATGATCGAGGATCCGCCGCCGCATGATCGGGGAACTGTCACTGACAGCAGTTCGGGAAACACTGACTAGTGTGGCGAACAAGCCTACTGTTATTTTTTTCTTTCTCTCTCTCGCTCACTTGCTCTCTTTCATTTTCCCTCTCTCTAGTCGTATTGCTCTCTCCCTCCCCCTCTCTCTTTTTGCCAACCTCCCTCTTCTTTCTTGAACAGAGAGAGTACACTCTCTCTTCCTTGCACATTCTGTAGAATTTTGCACGCTAGACGCTGGACAATAATAAAGATGTCACAACTATGACAAAAGCGACTATAATGTCTACGACGAAAACATTGACGTGTATTAACGCTTTTGGTGTGACAATGATGGCAATTAAAACCGCCTTTCATTTTATGTATAGTGAGCGATAGCGCGCGCTGTAGCTGAAATCGGTCGCACGGATTGATGCGAAAGATCGGCGCTGGCAAAAGCGTTTTAAGATAGTTTAATGTTTATGTGGAATGCGTCTTACCAAAATTAATTGTATGAAGAAATTTTACAACCGCATTCATCACACGCATAACACGATGGATAATAATTGCAATTTATATATACGATTGTTTTAGATAAGAATAATAATTAACTGAATTTTCTAAACCATTTCAGATAATAAAGTGTTCATAAAAGATAGCATCGTATAAATAAGTTTATAAAGTGTAATTGTTGTGGTTAAAGCAAGTGTATAACAAGTATACATCACTATCTATTAAAATTTCTATCTTTTTTATTATATAAATATATTATTGAAATTAATCATATGAAATTTTAATAAATATGTACAAAAAGCGTGACATTTCCGCGATTATTTGGAGCGCAATATCAATCAGCGAGGAAGTGGAATGAAAAATAATGGATAATGCGATAAGAAGTCGATGAACTTCGTCATTGCATGACACAAATGCACTTTGATGTAAAGCATAACGGCTGCATAATGCGATTGGTATACACGTAATCGATCGGTTAAATGTTGCAACACTTGCAGTATAATTGGGGAAATGTTCCAACAAATTGTCGACGGCGATCGTGTGACTATTCTGTATAACACTTACACACACCATGCGACAGATAATCCATATGGTGCAGCACTTACTAGCGTAAATAATTGAAAATCGGTCTAGAATAATGCTTAAAGTGATGAAAAAATTTCTAGTAATGGATTCAAAACATTGGACCATTTTAAATATGTAACAAAAATCTCCATCAATTTTAAATACCGTTTTATAGTATCTTCTTTCTATATTCGTTCTATATTCTTCTATATTCTTATTTTAAATTAAAATTAAAATTAAGTGAAAATATACTATACATTATACTAATAAATTACCTAGTTCACACTAAAACATATAAATTTCTTAAAATTATAATACGTAAGCAAATGAATCATATGAGAAAGAAACCTGAACTTCCATACATAGTTCTTGATTACTGATCTACTTTGATCTTATCACTGTAATTATCTATTCCAAAAGACCAATGTAATTAAGACTGAAGTTTTAGACTTTCGCTGAGAAAGGCAAATTACTTCCATAATAAATTTTTTTAGAATGTCATCTTTCGAAGACGGGGGCTTTGCAAATGAATAACGATTCATCTTGAATATTCCGTATAATGTAGCGTTATTCCTTTTTTTCTCCTCAATCGACATTGTACAACTTGTAATAATTTATTGTATATTTCAACACCTTAAATGCAAACGAGAACACATAATGCTTAAGCAGGTTCAAATCTTCTTTCAAGATCTGACACCTGTAATCATTTATGTCGAGACATCTCGAACGTAAGCTGAATTTAATTGTGCACGCTACCATGTTCACGACTGTAACGAACGCTGACTTACTATGTTAAATTATTTCGCGAATTAATCGCATATAATGACTTCCAGGAAGGAGACAAATGAGAGAGATTTTAATTCGCGTCGCAAACTGTCGGCGGCACACGCCGTCTGATGTCCATTCTTAGACCTTTCCGCTCGTTTAAGAGGCGAAAGTGACTCTCGCGACTTCTTCCCCTGCGGGTCTTGCCCGCTTTTCATTTTTTCTCTCTTTTTTCGGTCGTCTGTTTATGCTTGTGTAAAAATTTTAATACTTCATGCTTCGGCATGAAAAAATACCCTCGTTCCTTTCTCTTCGCCGTCAGGCGATTCTAACGATCCGTAGGTATCTGCATAATTAATTATAGAGAAATATAACTTGCTCGGACGCGCTGCAATTTATCGAAACGGTCATTAACCCTTTTTCCTCAAATCTCGCCGCGCGCACGCTCTTGGTTATAACATAAACGCGACTATCGGGTTTAGAAAATTACTTCTCCATGAAGGGGAGGGGAGATTTATTTGTTATACGTTATATTCTTCCACGTTCCGTCAATGCGGATTACCCAATACGCTCGTGACTGGAAACCCCTGATTTCAAGTACCTGACGCGATTACGGTGCGCAACAAATTGGAGGCTTCTTCTATCGTTTAAATGAGATTTTATATAAGGTAATTTCGATAGGCTCTTAAAATGGTCAAACGCAACCGGGCAAAACCGCGCGCGAACGTATCAAGTACCGTCTCTAAAGCGCATAAACTCTCGGAAAGTGGTTTTGCTCGTGGTTTCGCGTAGCGCTCTCACTCACGCTGCAGGTTTTGTGTTATGTGAAACAAAAGCAGTTATAATGCAGTTTGTTTAAAATCACTCCAGATATCGTATTACGAAATTGGAAACCAACGACAAAACAAACGCTGTACTGCTGAACTTGAAAAAATATCGAACTGTGTTAAACTCACTTACACAGAGGGATACTTAATTAAAAATTTATAAAAAAGTAGTAAGTTTCCAAACATTTATACATACATATATATATATATATGTAGAGGACCGATAAACTAAGAAAAAAAGTCCTTTGGAGATTTGCTCGTTTTTGTTCCGTTTTCGAAAAAATCGCAAAAAAGATTTGTCTCATTGTCAGTTGCTCTTTCGAGTTGATTGGCACCGAATAAACTTCCTCTTTCAAGATTCCCCACAAAAATGATGTAAACAATGTCTCTGTAAATCTGTTTATATTCTTGCTCTTTCTCCTTAGTTACTCTGTACTTATGTACGTATTAGTTACTCACGACCAAACCACACACTGTTACGCTCACCGATTTGAACCAAATTTGGAATATAGTTAGATTATAATTAGATATGATTTCTGGTAAAGCCGTTTTGATGCATAGGCTTTGGTTATCTCTAGGCAAAATCTTAAAGTTGCGCTGTTAATAGTGCTTTAATAATGACAAAATTTCCTAGATACATTACTGTACATTTTATTTCAACGCAAACATATTTATTTATAATTTTAACGTTAATTTATTGAAAGAAAAACACAAACGTTTTGACGTTTAAATTGGGGACACCCTATATATATATGTATAGATATTTATATATATATATATATTTGTTATTCATAATTAACAGTTAAAGTAAAAGTTATATATAATTCTCTACTCTTAACTCTAACAAGAAATAAAACAGCTTTTCTTAGACAAGCATACAGAATTTACTGAATCAAACTCGATGCGTTTATTAATTTGCGTTCCAGTCAACTTTATTTTCGCAATATTGTGTCGTCACATTTTACCTTTCATATACATAAGAATTATCTCAATAAAGATTCCAAGAAATACATCCTACAAATAATAATACATGCGTTCTTTATACAAGTTGTCTCACAAGTTTGTAACACTTTTGGCAAATTGAAATGAGAAGAAAAGAGCCCTGATTATCAAGTGGTGCCTTTTATAATAATAATTATTAAGCAGAATGTATTCACGCAATTTACATGTCACTGATTTGAATATAAAAATAGCAATGCTCGTTATTTGTTAATAAATTACACATTAATGAGAAATTAAAACACGGAGAATTTTTAGCAATTATGAAATCTCATGCGCGCACTACGAATATCAGCAGCAAAATATTTTGTATCTCAATAAATTAATTAATCGGAAACTGATGTAGAGGATGTTAGTGATTCTAGAATCTTGCGGTCGTATTGTGATTGTCAGTAGAAACGCAACTAGTCAGATAACAACAGAGGAAGAAAAAGAAAAAGTGAACAAGAGAATCGAATAGCATGTCGCGGTAATGATTCAGGCAGCACTTTAGATGATTTCATTAAATTGAAAATTCGATCAAGAACTTATGTGACATTCTGTCGTGCACGCATTTCCCTGAGAGAGTTACAAATGCAGTAAACAGGACATTTTGGGTTTCAATCGCTGGTCATGTTATATTTCGTAAGAAATTCGCGCAGAGATACATATACAAGAGTAATTATATAATTATAATACAGTAATAACTGTATGTTCGTACAATACGAATATAAATAGATTTATGTATACACGTAACATTAATAAATTGCATTCATGGGTTGATCGGTGAATGAAGAGAGTTTTACACGGCAAGTGCGAACGAAATGTGCAGAGCGATGCAACGTCGCGCGGCATGCGGCGATTGATTCGACGACGATCAGTCCAAGCGGAAGTGACTCATCCGACAGATTTTCCAGTTTTCTTCCTTTTTCTTCTCCCTTTTTGTCTTTGCTTCCCCGTTGATATTCCGCGAATGCGAAACGTCAACTTTGAATTCGACGCAAATGGTTACGAACAGCGCGATTACTTCACAAGATCAATTATGCAATATTATTTTCGTTATTTTTTTCTTTTCCCCATCTTTCGCTTGCTTTTGTGTCCTCTCGTCTGTATCAACGGGCATCCGATCGATGCACGGATTTCAAGTTACTTCGGGATATCTTTATGGCACGATTAGCAAAGGATAACGATATACCTCATGGGACGACACGGGTCGAGAGTTGTTCAGCTGCACGCCGCGCGATCGTAGAACAGTTCCCGGAGGAACGGAACGGTCCGGCAAACGATTATACTTGAGTCCAATCTTCGATCGACAGATCGACTGCGGGATCGATTGTGGCCACGTTTTTATTCCGACAGGAGTGCCGGCTGACGATCGCTTCGACAATCGGGTAGATCCACGAACCACCACGATCGAATCGCAACGGACGTCCACCGGCATTTCTTCCTCTTCCTCCCATGTCTCTCCTCCTACTCTCCTACTCCCTCCTCCCTCGCGATCTCTGCTTGAGATTCCCTTTGCCGCGGATGAACGACCGACTCCTCTCCTCCTCGGTTTGTATGCACGCTTCCTTCTTCTTCTGTTGCCCTTCCTCCGCTCTGGCCCCGATTACATGATTATACACTTGCCTTTCTCGGCCCAGGGATTGTTCTTCTTCTCGGGCGCGTGTATCAGTGGATCATTCTTCTCGTTCTCGTCCACGTATTCCCGCATCCTGCCGAGAAGAAGAATAAGAGGGTCAAGCCGTACGTCAGTCTCGCGTAATGCTGAAATTGCAACCTGGCAACATGCGTTACTACTCCTCCGTCTTAGGTAGCACGGCTTACCTAAGACCATGGTGCAATAAACGTGCGATTGTGATTCGTTCTAGTGGAATTAATTTCTCATTGCGCGACCCTTTATCTCTTCGTAGAGTTCACATTTTTTTTACTTATTCATAACATATGTATACGAGAAAGGACGATTAAGTAAGTTCCTTTTCAATTAGCATAAAATATTTGTTCAGAAACTTCTCGGAATATTATTGTGTAAGAATAATATAAGTTATGCATGTCAAAAATATTTATATTGAAGAAACTATACGCAAAGATAATGTGTTATATATAATTTGTGCGAACAAAAAAGATATTATTTTTATATATTTATTAAAGATGTTAAGTACGTCGAAACACTTATAGTTCCTCTAATATTTTAAATATTAATATTTAAAATATTTTACATTCTGAAGACACAAAAAAATGCACCAAATTATCGATACGCGTGTATTTATTTTTCGATATCGTGCGTTTCGCGACAAAATCTCATCGAATTGTTTTCCAGGACCTCCTGGAGAATATCCTGCGACACGCTCATGCACGCGTGAGTTATCCCCGATTTAGTAGATCGCTGATAAGTTTGCGCCTCCGCATGTAGAGCGGTCGATACGAACCGGCTGATCGTTCGTTTCGCGAGGAAGTCGGTGAAAGGGAGTCCGTTCTCGGTTCGCTCGCGCGGCCGATTTTGCGTTCAAGGAGAATCGTGCGCAAGTGGCAACAGCAACGGCACGAAGCTTTCGAACTTTGTTGCCACTTAGACGCTCGCCAAGCGCAAAATGTCTGTGGAATTTCTTCCTGCGGGATACAAGAACGCCGGTCGGCCGCATTTAACCCTTCACTGCGTTTTATTGCATACAAACAACAGCTATGAAAAACTATGTTCAACATTCTTGCAGTCTTCATGTACCTGAACGAATACGATTTATTTTGAGTGACAGCAGCAACATTCGCGCGCATGAATAACGAGGTCAATGCCCAAAAACTTTATATAGCTACATTAGTATTTTCTTAACAAATTCAACAAATGTGGAAAAAATTTTTTTCGTATTAATCCAAATAAAATTACGATAAATAAATATATGTTTTAAATAAAGATGTTTTGAGTAAAGAAATTCACGCAATGAAAGAATTGTACTGCATTTAATCATACAAAATGTATTGTTTTAAATCTTGACAATATGTGAGAGGAAAACATGTGAATTTTTATAAGAATTATATAGCGAGCGAAAGAATACTCTTTTCATATGGTATTCTTCAGTTCTTACGTCATGACTGCACATAAATTTTATTTGGCTAACAATAATCGCATTTCGTCTTTGACCGGTATTGATTTATCAGAGTTCGTGCGGGAATCGCGGACTTTCACTTATCAGCATCCGTCGTGTAATTTTTAAGCGAGGGTGAACGACCTTCTCTCGACATTCGTGTCGTAATGTTACCGATTTTACGTTTCTGACGACGTCTATTATTTAGCGACCATCGTTTATATAATGGGCAGCAATCATCGAAATCGGAGCAATTCCCAATCGCGAGTCGCGATGTCAAATGAGAGTCGTCGAGCGGATCAATCGTAGAAATGAAATGAATGCAATTCTGTCCACTTCACGCTCGAATTCATGGTTTGTCTCACTTTCGTGTCTATCTTTACGGCCTGGCGGACGATGGAAGTCGTAATTTAATGCCTGAAGATCGAGTGAAACTATCGTTTGACAAAAATACACCGGTGATATTCCAGTATTTCCAGTTTCACTAAACAGTTTCGCGCACTACCGACGTTCATATCACATATATTTGTGTCACAAAACTTAAAAAGAGGCACGTGTTAATGAGATGAACTTGAGATTTCTTGAAATTAAAAAAAAGAGAAAGTTTAAATTTTAAAATTAAATCATCAGAAGTAAAATTCCCTTGTTCCGTCTCTCTTTCCCTTGTAAAGTAGTATTTCCATTTCAATTATAGTTTATTTTATTAATTACAAAATGTTGCCTGTTGTTTATTAGTAATCGTTAAAGCTGCTAACATTCTGCGAACGGTAGAACTTATAGGGCGTGTTGCGAGAATAAAGAACATCGGAAGAGAACCGGCCTACATTGCGTGCCAATGAATGCAACAGGCGTCGGGTTCAGTCGAGTTTAAAGGAGGTCATCCTAAATTCAGGAAGCGAGACGCACATCATGCCGGTCAGCATCGACAATTCATGCATGATAATTTCGATCTGTCGCGTGTGCTCTACCAGCTCTTTTAATTAAACCGGAATTAGATCGTTAGCGAGAAACCGCTCATGGTACACGGACGCATCGCTAATCGACGATGCGATCCAGCGGATATGCGGGAAGTAGGCGCCGATCTTCTTGTTCCGCGATAATTCCGCTTGCGGAACCGTTTAGACTAGCGATCGTTTCTTGCGGCGATTTTTGAGGCGAGTATCGCGCGCGAAAGTAAAAAAATTTCCGCGGTCTCGTGAGACTTCTCGAGCGGTGAAAGGCGACCCGCCTTCGCTCCCTTCGCTCCGCGCATCACCCTCTTTTTTCCGTCCTCCTTCCTTTCTTTTTGTCCCTTGCCGATCGACCTAATCTCGCGCCCCGACGATACATTTCCCCGCTTCTTGGTCTTCCCTTCATTTCGCGCGATATTGACGTAATCTTGCACCGCGCAGGTGACCGAGGATGCTTTCGCTCGTTCGGCATCGATAGAGATCGATTCTAAGATATTGGCACTACTAGACAATTGAAAAAAAGGATCCGCAACAGTATATTAATTAAGAAATATTTATAATTTATTTATAATTTATAACCCTGGTTTTTTGCAAAAGAATGATTATAATTACTTAAATGTTATAACAATATATAAAGAAGACTTAAATATATATATGGGACAAGAAGACCCTAAGAATTTTATATAGAGTGACTGTTTATATTAGTTTAATTAAATGGTTAAAATATATTTAGTTGGGAGGATTATTAAATTTTAAAAACTTTCATTTAAAAAAGAATATAACTGAATGAGTCTATTCAAAATAATTAAATTGTCTACTGAGGTAAAAAAGAAATTGACTCGAGTACTGTTATTTTATATAATTTACAATGCAATATTTTCCTCGTACAGGCTCGTTATCTGCAAAAGGTCGTTAACGCCGCCATTAAATCAATCGGAGCGTGAGTTAAATTCCCAGAGATCTCCGATTCGCGTTTTGCGAGCTTAATCTTGCAATAACTCGGCCGCGCTCGATCATTAGTGAGAGTGCGACACGCGAGGGATATAATTAACTGGAGCCGAATGGAACGCCGTCGCGGGGATAATCCTCGCGCGGTCTCTTTCCGCACGATCCTTTTCGTTCGCGCGTGACGAAATCGTCGAGAGATCACCCCGATCAGGACCAGCTGCGGTTCAATTAGATCACCGATCATCGCCGATCATTGAGTCATCGTAATCGCCGATCGCGTCAGGTTTCATGCGGGACTCCCTCTCGTCTCGCATTCCTATTTGCGCGTGTACAAGTGCGCAATGTTGCCTGAAAGTGATCGCGAAAATGGGATTAACGTGAACACGCACCGCCGTCCAAGGAGATCCTGTCCCTCCACGTAACACGGAGACGCTGAGCACAATTCAGCCTTGACTGTGCCAGCAATCCACACTTATGGGCGCGCGAGATGATTTATCTGGGAAAAGGCGCTGCGCTTGGAGGAGCAAGGAAAACGTGATCGAGCACACCGGAACACCTACGCCGTCATCAGGAGTATGCGCATTTCGGTTCGTAAAATCACAATTTTAACACGTGGCAAAAATTCAATTTACCCATAACGGACAAATTCTCCAGTTTGATCAATGTAATCTCTGATCGGTGGTCCCAAAATGTAATACTAATTAAGAATTGAACCAATATATTTTAAGAAATTTAGAAATTATGATTTTTGACTTTTAAAAAACTTTGCCAATTTGGTTCTTTTATATGTTTATTTTAATATCGTAGAATTAATAAAATATTTTTTACATACAACTTCCGTTAGACAAGCTAGATAGGATCTATAATTTATCGTATATTTTATTTTTTTGCTATATCTTTTCAAGACAACTGACAAGAAAAGTTGCTTGTGTATTAATAATTGCACTATGATTAATAATTACAATTTAAAAAATATTTACTTTTTAACAACATTATCCTTCAGTCGAAGCTGAAATGGACATAGTTGAACCTTGAACGACAACAACCTGCGTGATTATGGTATTACGTAGGTTTATGCGCGAACCAATTCATCTGGAAAGGCATTCTATGATTACGCACCAGCGAAAATTACGTCGATTATTAAGGAACTAGGAACTACAGCTGTTACCGTTAAATAGCCTTCGCGTAGAACGCCTTGTACATGGAGAATATCTGAAGAAAGCTTGTAACGAACACGCCCGTGCTGCAAAAAAACTAAATGCGCTATCTTGAGATCCTAACGAATCTAATGGTGTTTCTTGTTAACTGAGTGCACTTAAGCTACATAAAAAATGCGTAGCGATTATTCAGAGATCAGAATGGACCAAAAAGTATGTCAAAAATCTAAGGAAAGATGTGTCTTATGCGTATGTCACAGTGATTTGCAAGTAAAATATTACAAACGTATTGAACAAATATATATGTACTATTGATAGATAACATCAATGAATACGAAATTATAAATAAAGGTAAGTACATATTTTCTACATCTGTTACTTGCATCAAATAACAAAATCAAATGCGAGTGCAAAAATTATGAATTATTCATTTCGTTTGAATAAAGCAGAAATTGAAAAAAAAAAAACAGTTTCCCAGATTAATTCTAGTACCGAATAAAGTAAAATGTTAAATAAATATATTCCAAGAATCATGCATTTAAGATGATACAACCTGTAATGAAAAATGGCGGCTGTTCAATAGTGTCAATAGTTATGACGTTGATTAAACACTAACGTAAGAAGATAACGATAAATTAAATTTGTGCGTAAATTTATGCGTAAACACATAAGTAAGCAATTTGTTTTTAAATAAATTTTAATAAGAATTTGGAAAATTAATTTAAGACTCAATACAACGGTATCCAATGACGATAAAAGGAGAATCACAACAAAAAAGTAATAAATTCCGACTCAATTTTCAATCTCTGAAGAAAACTCAGTTTCAAAAATTCGCTGATGAATCCTATAATCGGCAGATGCAATATAATTGCAAGATTTCTAGGACACTTGCGTGCAAGGTCTTTTCGGGTGTTCATATACGTGTGCATACAAGCAGGGAGGAAAAACGATAGGCAATTAGCAAGCGACGACAACGACGACGATGAAGATGATGATTCGACTGGCGCCGCGATGCACTTACGCCGCGATGCTTTTCGACAGAGGCCACCGTTCCATGGACGCCTGGTACTTCATGTTCTCGATCTGCTTCTTCAGTGCGTCCTTGTCCATGGTGGCGAGTACACTGGGATCCATGGTTACAGCCGCACCCCCCTTGTCGCAAATCAAGAACTGGATGGCGCGTGCGCCTACACAGGAAAATCAATAAGGACGGCTTGAAAGTAGCTATTGGGCGCTATGCCCGTAACGCGAACGATGGTCTTGTTGGGCATGAGGAAAAAGAGGAAACTCTGCCCCACGAGGGAGAGAGAGCATCTGAGATCTCTCGTCACCGTGATCTGCCGATCATCTTTAAATTCGTGAAACACGACGAATGCAAACCGATATGAAGAAACACCAGATAGGACCACGATGAAGAAAGCTTTGATCATATTACCTTTTGTACACGCGGTTTACCGATCTCCATAGTTGGGAGAATCATAGAATACAAGTGCCCTTTGACCTTTAAGTTACAATGAAGTCTCTCCTACCCTCTCGACTTCGGTGTTCTCAATAACGTGGATGTTTAAGTAATTCTAGTTACGATTCGAGTCGATGCTTTGTATCTCCGTTAAATTTGACTATTAATATTAATCTAGAAGAAAACAAATAAGTCTGTCTATTTTTGTTTATATTCTATTAACTTTGTATTATCCTTTTCGCTCTGTTCTATCAATTATAGAATAAAGGCGTATTATTTCTAAAAAATCGACAAATCCTTATATTTTGTAAGAAGATAATCTTCTTTACATCATTTCTTAATATATTTTGCGCATATTCCACGGCACTATTCAATCCTTAAAGATAGTTATAATCGTTAGTATAAAAATAGAGCTTTTATGACCTATAATCGCCTTCATTGTAATATTAATTTATAGACCCCATTAATCGTGAAAATATACGCTTGTGTTACGCTGACGTTGTTAATTCGATCTTAATAGCACATCTTGGAATGACTATTTAATTATAACCTTTGATAAATCGCATACCGTTACAACATCTGATTATGATCTCGCGTTCACATGATTTATAAAGATTCGCTGATTCACAAGGCAATTTCGCAAAAGAAGGCGACTGCTAAATTGCAGTCAAGATCATCCATTCCGCCCTCCTTTATAAGAGCTCCACAATGCTGTTTCCCGTTAAAATTGTCAGGCTCGTTGGCAAATTTTGAGGTCCATTTTGAGTAGCCCGTAGCTTCCAAAGGGTCATCCATGATCGTGTTCCAATCGCCCTCTTCATAGAGATCGTGTACACCGAGCCATGCCTGAGGTACTGTGTTCTCCTCCAGGATGTGTATCAGCATTTTTTCCTCCGAATTGGAGTTAATGATAGCCAAATGACCTACGCCGACAGGCAAATTCGCTTTTCATTAATCCGATAAAGTTACTTTTTGCTTTGTTATTTAACTCGCTTGTGACGATGAAATTCGGAAATCATCTATCACGAAAGCGTGAACAAGATTCGCTCGTTGACTCTTGCACATTTCATTCGATTCTTGATATAAAAGACAGTTCAGCAAAGAGGATTCACGATAAAATGTTATTGCTCACAAAAAATGGTAGAAAGCATGGCAGAGCATTTTGATGAGCCGCTATCAAGTAAAATCGTGCTGTTAGGAACTCACCCCCTTCTTGAATGCAAATTCTACGAGCGTGGTACCATGGCAACTTGCGAGTATGAAGTTTATGAGCACCCATGCCAGATGTAATAAGGTAATCGCTTCCTGCTTTTTCTATAAGATTACCATTTTGCACTTTCCACTGACGCGGCCCGTAAATATAAATAATCTGCTGTCCCGGAGTCAAATATCCATTTGCGTTTGGTAATAAGTTGCTTGGAGCTACAGGAAAGTCTTGTAACTTGACCATATTTTTATCTACATTGATCACAATGGAATATGTAAAATAAAAATTAATTAATAAAAAATATTTTTAATCTTGAATTAAAACTTAATCAAAGTGAGATGTGTATATTGCAATTATTTTCTTATTAATTAACCTGTTAATATGTTGCTCGTATCGGTTCCAATTGTATTTTCCAATGCTATACAATACTTTATCACGTATAAAAGTACCACTATGTATCGCAACATGATTATTATGTTGACAATATAAATTCCCGGGAACAAATGATGAATGGCAGCGGATACGCTTATTTATATTATACGATAAGAAATTGCTGTTACACCCACATAGGGAAGTATGATTGATAAGCTTTATTGATGTCGCAATTATGATATTCAATAAAAATAGATATATAAAAAATAAATAAAATAACTCTAATACTCTTTTTAAAATTTAATAAAATACTTTGAGTTTTATTAGTTATAGAAAATAAATTCTTCTAAATTTCCTATGTGTCTTCTTCCTCTATGTATGTGATTTTATGTGAAGTTTAGTATTACTTAGCAATTCGAAAATTTAAATGTGTTCAAGTTATCGCAACAGGATCCTCCAACTGGGATTCCCCGCATTATCAATATCGTATGACTAAATTATTATGATATTATTAATTAAAGCAATCATATATGAGATATTATGACTAGAATATCACATAAATTACTTATAAATGAAAAAATTTGTAAATAATTATGTTTGGTATCCAAGTTTTTTTGCAACATATAATAATGTTGCAAAATAATATCTCTTATTTTTATGTTTTGCAACATAAAATTAAAAAGTTTCTAAAGCAATATGTAAATGCAGATTTTTATTAAATTGTTTTTAATGAACTTTATTTTTTCCGTTTCTGTATTGGATGTTACTTGTCACACACACACACACACACACACACACACACACACAAATAAACGTCGCAATTAAACGAATCTTCCGCTAAAATATAAATATAATGCAATATGAATTTAACTTAGGCGCATACAGAATTATTTTTTGAAAAAATGCAATGTAATTGCATTCTAGATTAAAAGTTCAAATGCTGACGTGCGATTTACTGTGCATATATAATAACAATAAAGTTTCGCACTTTGTAGTACAACGATTTTTACACTTCGTACATTCTTGTGAAGGTAGGCAGAAAATTTACAATTAATTTTTGCGCACTGATTTAATTACATTTATAATTAATTGTTCATCGTTTTCAGTTTTACGATGTAACAATAATCAAAATATTTTTAGGCTTCAAATACAATAATTTATATACTAATCTAGCTAAAATTTTTCCGTTAAATAATAATACTAATTATTATTTTACGCTGAAAACGGTTTGCAATCGTCGCTGTTAATTTTGATCAGTTGGAACTTACGAGAAATATAAATCGTGAGATGAGTTTATATAAGTAAATAGTACTCACCTAGACGAAAGATGAAGGAATTCTGCGGCGATGTGACTTTTAACGGGCTTCGCGATTCGCTTATGGAAGCCTCGGAAAATCCAGACAACCTAATTTAATAATAATTTCATCGCCGATATTTTCGTCGTCAATGCATTTGGTACGCACTTGCACGTAAAAGCATTGAACTCAATATCTCCAGTGTAATATATCCGACTTTTACTTTTATGTTAAATTAAAATATAATTTTGTTAAATTAAAAAAAATTGCTTGTGAGAAAATTTCATGAGAAATCACAGCTATGGCCGTTCAAATACAATCAATTTATTTACTTCTGCTTCATTTTATCGATTAATGTAATATTAAAATATAATTCTCTCTCTCTCTCACTTTACACGATCTATAATTTGAGAGACAATTTTCATTCGAATTTGCCGCCCATCTGTTGATTGTTGGTTATGTTCAATTAGCAGATAATAGTCGTACAATTGCTAAATAATTTGACTGTTTGATTGGTTCTTACTATTGAATATAACAAAATTAACTTCAGATATTATAAGACATTTTGTTTTGCTAGTAACCTTGCAGTGAACATGCCTACTGAAGATATATTAGGTACACATATAGTATATGCAATCAGCTGTGTGCAAGTAGGCGATTGTGGAGTTATGGCGTGTGGACGGTGTTTTTCTCTTTCTTCTCCTTCGTTCGAAGCTTAAATAATTGATAGTTTGGTATATAACTTTACATTTAAAGATAGCGAGTAGAAAAACGGTGCAAAATTCTTCTGTCGGTCTTGAACCTAAAAAAAGTCTCATTCTACTCTTCGTAGAGTTGGTTTTAACCTCATTTTTTTTGTAGACTCTACAAGAGGAAATCCGACAATCAAGATGAGTAAATATGTGAATTTGGCGAACGTGGGCACTAATTATGCCATGCGCATGAATCGCCTGAGTAACCGAATCTTCGGCGAAGTAGTCAGACCGACTAATCAGAAATCGATGAAAGTCATGAAGCTCTTCAGCGAGAAACCGGTGAACAAACGACCGGAGATCGTGGAATATTATCCAAGATTCAAAGAGACAGAACTGTTGATGACACATCTGCGCGATTACGGTCTCTTCAGGGACGAACATAAGGATTTCAAAGAGGAATTTGAGCGTCTGAGAGAGCTTCGGGGCAAAACCAAGTGGATACCACCTCCCTTCAGAAACAAATCCAATCAATCTTAGAATTCACATAATCTATACTTGAATGTAATAAATACTGCTATAAAGAGTGTGTATCTCATTTGTAAATAATAAACTACAATGCTGTTTAATGAAATTAATTTTTTTATCTCCATGAGAATCATGCCTGCATTTTTCTGGAGTGTGCTAATTTTTAATGAAACACTACAAACTTTTCTTATATTTCTTAATACATACAACGTAACATCTGAATTTATGTTCATATTGCTTTATGTACATTTATAAACGAGTCTTATAAAGAAATATATAAAAGACGTTTATTATAAAATTTCCAAGAGTATGGCATACACACACACATATATATATACATATAATGTATGTGTGTGTGTGTCCGAGTATGTAGACAATGCTAATATTTACAGATTACACTTATATACAGGATTGGAAGTCTATTACATATATTGTATCTCTACTGAATGCGTAGGATTCACATTCTACTTGATCCATTAATAAAAGTTATCTGTATAAATTTCGTTTAGTCTCGTAGATTTACAATTCTTGCTTGACATTTTGAGAATTATCCTTTATATTTTCTTCACTGCTTGTCTCTTCTTCAGATACCTCTTTTTTCTTTTTCTTTTGTGTTTTACTAACTTTCCCAGTGTCAACTTTCTCATACAGGCAAGAATCTTCTTGTCCTTTCAATGCACGTTCGGAGCATAAATATCTGAACAGTGAATTATAATCAAAAATATGGTGGCGATCTTTCATAAATATGAACAATTAACCTAAATATATTTTAGGGTATTACCTAATTAAAGAAATCTGTCCCTGATGGTTATGATACCAGTTTTCTATGTCAGCTTCATAATTTTCTAGTAAATTTTCACACTGTGTTTTTAAAGTAGTTATCTCCACGGAAGGCTTGTCCCACAGCTCGTATGGGATGCCCAATTCTACCTTGACTCCTCTATCCCTGTAACAATATATTCACACTGCTAAATTTTCAGAATACTCACAATATAACACATGATGCTAACAATATATCTTACACAAGGCCATGTAATGTTTTGAACGTTTGACTCATTCCTTTCGCGAATCTTGTACTGTCTGTACGTTCTTTGTGTATATTGTACTCCAATATACGCTCGCAAACATTTTCCATGGATTC
Source organism: Crematogaster levior (assembly GCA_901521435.1). NCBI lineage: Eukaryota > Metazoa > Arthropoda > Insecta > Hymenoptera > Formicidae > Crematogaster > Crematogaster levior. The sequence continues at coordinate 442,315 of CABEGB010000936.1, read as the reverse complement.
TACTAACCGCAGTTCTCTAGGAAAGCAAAAATCTTATCAGAATAACTTCACATAGTGTGTCTCAAGTGCGATACTTACGACTTCTTATATTCCTTTTTCTTCTTTGGCGCAACATCATCTACTGAATACCCAATCTCTAACACATCATGTGTCTTTCCTGTTTCATCTAGCCTAGCTTCAAGTTCCATAGCTAAAACTTTACACACTGTAACAGAAAGATATTTATTGTTAATTTTTGAGTAATCTTTATTAAGGATTGCTTGAAGTTGTTATACAGATCTTCCGATTAACATTAAGTTAACATAAAGTGATACTCTGAAACTTCAAATTTACTATTTCTGTCTCAGAGATATATTGCCCCAGATTAATCACCTTCGCATTTATTAGCGTATTTAACGCCTTGCTCTTCCTCGAGACTACCGAAGGCAAAATACACGAATAATAAATTTAAGAAAATTGCACGATTCATTAGCAGCATCGTGGCCTATGATAAAAGAGGAATGTCAGCCGGTAGATCATGGAATGTCACTGGAATGTCACTGATATGCAGCGTCGTGCACCAAAACGTTGCGACCGACAATCGTTGACAATTATCAAAACAAACTTCAACTTCAACAGATTAACTATTAATCTGTGACTAATCGTTAGCACTTCTCAGAGGAGAGTTCCTTGCTCCGATTTTCGGAGCACACGTTTCGTCATGCAGTGGAGCTTGTTGCACTAGTGGAGTGCTACGGTGCGTATTACAGGCGCTCGGGCGCTGACATCTGTGTCTAGTTATGCTTACTATTTTGCTACCTTACAATACATTAGAATGTATAATACGATACATACAATATAATCATATGTATGACAACTTATATCGTGACGATCGTGGCTCAGAGAAATGTACATACATTGTCTTAACGAGATAGAGCCAAAGATCCGAGGGATCCGAGTTCAAATCCGACCAAAATGGTCGGTTTTTATTCGATTGCCACCTCTCGGAAGGCAACGGCAAACCACCGAGAGTATCTTGCCAAGAGGATCTTCAGATAACATGGATGCATGTTACCGATCTGATGACAAACATCTATTTCTCGGAAAGGAGAGGGACCCTACCGAGTATTCTGAATCACACATTTACAGCAAGCAATGTCACTCTTAAGACATATGCATTTTCGTGTACGACAGTCTGTTTTACAAAAACATCTTACAGGTGGTCTCATTATCAGGTCAATCATCGATTTAGTAAGGCGAAGATTTATTTGACAAGTCATTCAAATTTTGTGCACTTTATTAGTAACAAGTTAAATAATATAAAACTGGCTACCAATTTCTCTAAAGACCGGTTCTACAATAATTGTAGTAGTCTTAAACCGTGCAAAAATGCAACTTGTCAAAATCTAACTTTGTAAACAACTTTGTAAACAACCGAATTTTGTTTCAGTGGTTGGCATCACTACTTGACTACTAGTTAAGCTAACTGGCAACTGTCGAACTGGGCCTCAATGGTATGATGATTTACCGAAATGTATAATTTTTTCTTATTTATTTACTTTATTTTTTTATCATTTTCAATCTTTTTTACCTGAGTAAAACACAATAATGCATGTCACTTTTTCTTGATTTTTTAAATAGATATTAAAAGTTATGAGTAAGATGGATAAAAATTAAACATAAGAGAAACAATTACAAAATTAAGTTTATATAATTTTTTAAAATTCAATTTGTAGTAAATCCGTATATAATAATGTACTACCAGAAAATATTTTTAACAAAAGATTGCGTTCTTTTCCTAAGAAATATATCAAAAATAGAAGTTTAGGATGCTCTGTGGATATAGAAAACAATAACACTACGCGTAATGGTTCGCGCAAATTCCTAATGCGCACTTTTCTTTATTTTATTGATGAACAGGAAAGAAATCCTACGACTCTTCCTTTGTACTGAACAGTTGTACAGAACAAGTTTTTGATCTCGTTTAGTAAGATGAGAAAACAATGTATTTGCATTAATTGCCGAGTAATTGCTTTGCATTTACTCAAAATTACTATGCACGCTAATTGATAACATAATTAATTGTTTTCAATATTTCTTGTTTATGAGAAACGTGCCGTTTAAAATTCGATACAAGATTCGGTCTCTTATGCGTTTTTGACACAAAAAAAATAATTCGCTTATACTATGCATATAAAATATCGTGGAAATAATAATATTACATTCTCCTGGTATATAGCTGCAGCTTCGTCAGAACATAATTAATTAACAAATTCAGACTCTCCTTCGCATAATTAATTAAACAAGATTAGATGTTAAATACTTATTTGAACACTTTGTTCACGGATTATAATAATTTGTACCATTGTAACGTTTAATTTGGTTAACTGAGCGATTTCTCTTCTCTAGTATTATGAGTTTAGAACTTATTAAATGAATAGACTATTCAGCAGTTAATTGAGAAATGAAACCATTGTAAAACTCCCGAGAGACTCAGAATAATCATTTTTGCAATCGATTGCTTAAAAAGAATTACATTACATCATCAATATGTCCTTATGCTAGACATGCATTTTGTCTTCAACAATCTCATACATGTAACAGCGACAATTTGCAAACGCTTTTGTCTCTTATACATCATCCCAGTAATTCTTATGTAGCATTTGATTTTCACCAAAATAAATCCCCAAACAATTATTACCGTTAGATTGGTCGGCCTTAGCCAATTCTGTAGATTTTTAGATTACATATACAACAAATGTTACATTATGAGATTATTGATCAATGATCCCTATCACCATTTTGTACGATAAGGTTACTCCTCCGTAGAGATTTAAACGTATATGATGTTAGTTAAATGGCGCCTTCTTGTAGCAACGCGAAGAAACGATTTCAAATGTTGTGTTTAAATAATTTATAATCTCAAGTATCATACATATTGCTTTTTCTTGGGCATGCATCTTAGCATTTGTCACAAATCGTCAGCAACATAATAAATGCATCAAATGCATTGGATATACGAATTATTCATAGAGTTTAATAGAAAATGTGATGTAACTTCATCATCTCTTTACAAGAGAATGTACTTATTACGACTCAATTATCTCAATATTCTCTGGTGAAATTCAGTCTTATAAACAAAGAAGTTATCTACATGCTTAAAGTAGACTACCCTTACAGAGAGAGAAATCATTATGTTTTATATTACATTCTTGAATTGTTGGGTACAGAAACGACCCTTTGCAATTAAATTAAAACTCTACTGAAAACTTAACTTTTATTTTGATCCTTCGACCGAAGAACGGAAGCTGTAAATGTCTTTTTTTTAAAACACATGTTTCTGGCGAATGTTAGGGAAGAGATTTTGCCTTTCTTTTTTCACATAATAAAATGTTTGAAATTTTGTGTGTATACAATAGTTACGAAGCATTTATTTAAGAATGCTTTGTATAGACATTTAAATCTAAAACAGCTAGAATTTGTGTATCACATAACACAAAAAAATATAAATAACATGAACAAAGTATCTTATAAAATATAATGTGTGATGTAATAAAAATATAAAACAACGGCAGTAAGTTGATAGAATATCCGCATCTTCTTTCCGCTAAATTTAGCGAAGAGATAAGAGATTAAATACCGAAGATCGATGCAGGATGCTCTCAATGGAATTTCAGAGAAAGGCAAAGTCTTTTACAAAAATGCATACATTACTTATATAATGCTCATCGATCGGCGGTAGCGTTTTCTAGTACTAGTTATAACAGGAACGATACAGGAGCGGGAGGTGTTACAGGCGTAACTGGTGTTATCGGTGTAAGAGGAGTTAAAGGAGTTTCAGCCATTTGGGCTGAAGAGGGGGGCCTGAGCTACCAAATGTAATTTTCAGTTTGTGGAGCTCGCATCACTCCCACACCTCCGCCAAGCCTCCTGTAATTCATACAACCACATAGCTTCCACTGATTCTGTTCCGGATCGTATACTTCGATTGTTTTCAGATACGCAGTTCCGTCGAATCCGCCTACTGCATACAATTGACCGTTTACTACCGCTAAACCCACCTGAAATACATGATGGCAATTGTTAAAATCTAATTCACCATTATATTAATTGTGATTAAATTCTGAAATTCAAATATTGATGTCACCTACTTGTGCACCTACTTGTGCGCAAATAAATCACATCTAACCTCTCTTTATATTTTCATGTTTTAAAATATATCTATAATCCTCATAAAAAAAGCAAACTTACTCCACTTCTCCTAGAAGTCATTGCTACTATAGGACTCCAGGAATTCGTATGAGGATTATAACGTTCCGCGCTGGAAAGTTCCATACAATCGTCTCGTCCTCCCACAGCATAAATTACATTATTAAATACAGCACAGCCTAGATGTTTACGTCTCGTAGACATCGGGGACACTTGGGACCATTTGTTCTGCCTTGGATCATATCTTTCTACCGTGTTAAGGGGTGACTGTCCATCAGACCCGCCGATGGCATATAAATAACCTCCGAGCACTGCAACTGCCACTCCCAATCTCCTGGTAGTCATTGGCGACACCTTAGACCATTTGTTTTCTTTAGGATCGTATCTGCGAAATTGTATGTGTATTATTAACTACTATCTTACATATTCATATATGTAGGGTATTTGTCAGAAAATCATTAACATAGGTACTTACCTTTCCACGTGATTAAGGCATTGTACTCCATCCTGACCACCAACCGCGTACAAAAATCCATCCAACACAGCTACACCCACACTGGTCCTGCAGGAAGTGGTAGGAGCGACGTCGCAAGACCACTGATTCGTTTGTGGATCGTATCGCTCGATGCTATTTAAATAACTTTGTCCGTCGTGTCCACCGACCGCGTATAACAAGTCATTTAATACCGCTACGCCTACTCCGCATCTCCGCTTGCTCATTGGTGCGACCATTTTCCAATCGGCAGTATTAGGATCAAATCTCTCGACGCTGGCAATAGCGTCACCTGAACACCACCCACCAACAGCGAACAACACCTCCCCCCGTCTCGTAGGTTTCCTGGGTCTCGTCCTAGGTCCTTGCATCAATGGTCTTTCTTGCGGCAAAAGTAGGTAATTCTTTGCCTCATCCACGAGATCTCTGCAGGCATCGTCAGAACGAACCAATAAATCCGATCCGACAGTACCAACCAAAAATTTTGGACTGAGTAATGGCAGTCGCACATGCTGCAAGACTTGTGCTAAATGTTGTCTTCTTTCCGTGACATTGTATTTCACCCAATTCATCACGGCGCTAAAAACTTGTTCTTCCGTACGTACGTTTAATTCATCCGAGGAAATAATGTCTACCAATTGTCCGACAGGTAGCAACAAAAATTCTTCGCTCTCCATTACCTACAAAATATATAAAATAAAAGTAATAAATATCTCTGAGATAGAAGGTCAACTGACGTCTTATTCCTTGAACGTGGTATACCTCTTGGAAATTATGTTGAGTAAATTTATCGGCAATACGCAGAAGTTCGCGGCACGAGTGAGTATCCGCAAACGCCCGGATACCCAAGCAATTTGATGGATCTAATTGGCGTTTGAGAAATTCGCAACATATGTCTTGAATCTCTGCTAATTGAAGAAGGCACGCTGCTGGAAGGAGAGTTTGAACATTAGCTTCTTCGACAATAATGTGAGAAGTGTAACAGAAGTCTATGAGTAGCTCCATAGCCATTTCGTCTATGTCGCGTATTGTTACTTCAGTCTGTCTAGATTCCGCCAGCTCCCCAGTAAACATTGCCCTGAAAAGATAGACGTAGATAGACGTAATAATAAGATCATCGTTAATAATAAGATCACGCAATTTTACTGCATACATTAACATGAGAAAAAATATATATATATATATATTATTCATATTTGTGCCATTATACCTGAAGTATGGGCTACATGCTGAAAGGATGACGCGATGCGCGAATATCTTTCTGGAGCCAACATTGAGAACAACGTCGCACAATTCCCGATGACGACGAAGAACATTAAGCTCGGTTAGCGTCGCACGAGGATGCTTCTCAGAGGTATGACTGAGACGTGCTGGGGAGGGAGCGCGTTCCACAACTATTTCACCCATCCTCTGCGAGGATGGGGCGCCTGCAGCCGCTCTCCCCGAGGCACCCCTGGTCCCCCCGGCTAGCTGGAGGCGCAGCGGGGGTGACGCCCAGCCCCACACAGAATCTATCTGCAACACCATTCACCAACCACCGCAGGTCTCAAATGTGCCTGCAGGTCCCCTGATGTTGCAGTTTCCCTGTAATAAGATATGTACTTGAGATGTCACGTCAAATACTTATTCTTCAGTAAATAAGATATTTGTTAACTGTTTTTGCTAGTTTACATGTAAATTAAAATAATTTTACATAAGATATCGCAATGCTGTACTAAAATTAGAAAAGAGGATTTAGTTTAAAAAAAATGTATATATTTGTAAAACATATCACAACTTCTGTGAGAGGTACGAAGGCTTTATTCATAACCATATGAGTCATTCAGAGGTTCTTGTAAATCAGTGATAAGAGCTATCCTTCATTGCGTATGCAGACAGAGCATCTCTTATCTCTTTATGCTTTCTTAATACACCTATCTCCATACAAATAACATTGTGTATAATTTAAAATTTTTACACATACATTAATGCTTGAAACTTACACGAACTCCACATTCAAAATCTAAACAAACAATCAAGAGAAGCGCAGGAACATTTTCTCAAAGCGACTCTAAGGAAATCCCAGGGGATGGACAACGCAAAGTGCGAGAGACCAAGACAAATGTTTATATACATATCGCGACTACGATCGAAACAGGCTGCGAATGATTCATATGTATAGATCACGCAGCGTTTCGCGATATCCCTGGATCACCCTCGTACCTCGACATGGAAAAAGGATCGCGAGGGAGCAGGGGCGATTTCCTCGTGAGGAATAACGAAGAGATCAGAATTACGTGTACGCACTTTCGTTCGCTTTGCTCGGACCGCCAGGCGTTATCGAAAGGGGAACAGACAGGGAGAGAGAGAGAAAGAGAGAGCAGAGCTGTCAGGCCTCGCGAATTCGGTTTCGGCTCGCCGTAGCGTTTTTTGTGTCAGCGTGGCTGGCTGTCGCGTAACATCGGACCTCGCCGACAGCGCCGTTTGCTACTGCAGATGAGACACTGCCGCGCACTTGCACCGCGTCGCACTGCGAAACTATCACGAGGATGCTCTCATTTTGACGTTTTCCCGTGACGATGCATCACGGTGCGCGTCACGTACCCCAACCGCTCGTGAACTCGCCTCGACCCAACTTCACGGGTTAGAGGGAGAGCAGAGGGGAAGCGCACACTCTCGCACTTGTGTCAATTATGCCGAGTCTCGATATCTCGATACTCGAGCATTTCGATAGAATTGAATCGACCAGGTCCAGGTAAAAACGAGACCATTCGTCTTTGCTTTGATTATCGACACATTTCGCCCCTGGTTTGAATCCAGGCTAAAGATTTTGCCCCTGGTTTGAGTCCGGGCTAAAGAATTCACCCCTGGTTTGAGTCCGGACTAAACATATCCGATTTTATCGACACATTTCGTCCCTGGTTTGAGTCCGCGCTAAAGATTTCGCCCCTAGGTTCGAGTCCATGCTAATTAACTACGAGACGAGAGAGAGAGAGAGAGAGGTGAGAGATTTACAACCTTCTCCTTCGCACGCCGTACATCGATAGCAAATATTTCAAGTGATCGGAGTCGAGAATACCGATTTTCTTTTCCTCTAGTTCAAGATTTTTGTTTTGTTAATAATAATTAATTAAATAATAAAGAAATTTAAACTTTTGTTAATTATTAATTTAAGATTTTATTGATCTAACACTTTTATTAAAATTATTACATATATGACTTTTCAACCTGTAATTTAGATCCTTTTTATGTATATTTTTTAAGGATTAATATAGATTTAATATATTGCATAATAAATTATTGCATAATAAATACATTTTTTTTAAATTCAAAAAAATAGAAAAAAGGAATGTCTCGAATGTCTCAAGATCTCCAGCATTCTAGCCACTCGACTTATTTATACTCTCGGTGGTTTGCCGTTGCCTTCCGAGAGGTGGCGATCGAATAAAAACCGACAATTTTTGGTCGGGTTTGAACTCGGATATTATATAACAATTATATTGTTGAGTAGGAAATTACAACTAACATGTACGGTACAGGTAACATTGTGTTTGCTAAGAAGATTCCTTAGGGGGTAACACCATGACTCTTATGGTCGCCTGTGTCAGTCCCGCCGGTTGGTATTCGCATGCTGTTATCTCCTACGTTCATCTAACTAATCTAACAGAACTGCTACTTATATTTCAACAATATGAAAAATCTATTTGCAAATTATAACTTGAATGAAACTCTTAGTACATTGAGATATGCGGATCGTGCGCGCAAAATAAAGGACAAACCGATCGTAAACCAAGATCCAAAAGTAACGGAGATCAATCGATTAAAAAAATTGGTTCAGGAACTACGTGTAGCCCTTATGAATCAGAAACTTGGCATAACGTGTCCCAAGGAGCACGAAGAGCTCGAGGAGAAATAGATGTGCAATGATGCAAATAATTTTACAAAGTGGAAACAATCCAAGGAGAAAGAAATCAAAATAAATTAAGAACACAGGATCATAAGTGTGTTTACGAGATGGTACGCATGAAAATAGAATATAATAAACAGGAGAATGTCTTTAAGAGAAAAATGGAGAAGGCTTTTGCAGTTAACAAAAGATTAAAGGTGCGTTTCTTTGTTGACAATATCTAACAAATGGCTTGCTTATTAGAAGACAGCTTGTTAGAATTTAGTTTCTCTGTCATTATGCTTTCATTAAGCTAGGCGATTTCTGTACAGAGTGCATTAGAGACGCAGAAAAAGGTGATGCAGCGACAGGAAAAGAAAGTTAATTACAAAGAGAAGGTGAAAATTTGGATGGCTCAAGAATTGGAAGTATTAGTGGTCACCATAGAAGCAAATTATTCTTTTGAAAAACTAATGCAAGATAGAACTTCCTTGATACATCAATTAGAGCAACTTAAAAAAACTAGCGATCCAGATGAAGAGGAACTTGTAACTATTACCGAATTCATAGAGCTGCGTAACGCACAAATTGCAGATCTACAACAAAAGATTCTCGAGTTAGATCAAAATAAGATATTTGAAATTATTTTAATAACTTTACTGGACATAGAAATAGCGAATCGTGGCATTCCATCAATAAATAAAGTAATTCCGTTCTTTTCTTTAGAAATTAGGGTAAACAGCAAATGGAATATAATACGTACAATAGCAGATGTCAAGGCAGCATTTGAAACGGCATTTCATAGTTGCACAAGACAGGAAGCAACAAGCGACAGTGACTTGTTATTAATTGTCGCAGCGTTGGTATCTGGTGTAGTGCAATCTTTACTATCATTTATTTACCTTTTTGTCTCTTCTCGTCTTTATACTTTCACCACCATGTTAGTCGAATTTACCTGGAGAGACCAGTCTTTCTTGTGACAGACGTGACGCGATTTGTAAATGTACCTGTATAGTATATTTTAACGGTGAAAGCGTCAATCATTCGTATATTATTGGCCATCACAATCATCCTTTAGAGATTTCAAAATATGGGTATACAACACGCAGGAATAACATTAATAATTTATACAAACACACACAAAAATATATATATGTATATATATATATATATATGTATATATATGTGTGTATGTATATTTCTTCGTTTATTTATCATACCTATGTACATTCGTCACGTATATTTATTACACATGTATATAAAATTACATGTAATTATTGTTACATGTAACATGTTTTCCGTTTCTTCATGCGACTATCGCGGGAGAAACAAGAAAGGGGGTGCATATGTGTGTTCCTGGAATTGTATTACAAGACAGAGAACGTTGACTTTCGTTAATATCTACATCACGTTGTTAATATCATTTTCTGTACAGTAATATCATCTAACTGCTAGATTTTAATATGCAGAAACAAAGAGTTTGGTAAAAATTTGTTCCTCTTTTGTAATCTTTATTTCATCAAGAAGCTGAGAAAAAGTTTATCATTATCGCGCAAATTTCCTCAACATGACAAACGAACAATGCGCGATCGAAAAAAGTCTGTCTACTTGGAAAGAGAGACATGTAAAAAAAAGAAAAAGAAAAAAAACAGCATCACATACAACTTCTTATCGTTCATTATCGAGGCATGGCCAATATCTGCGGCGGTCGTGCACGATAATTTTTATTTCTCTATGACAGACAACACGAACGCGTTTCAAACACGAAGCATAACAATGCGTGTCGTCGTTTCATTGCTTGTATATCGAAATAACTCGGTCGTATAGTCCTCCCTGGGACACGTGTGCATACCGCGAGCGTCGTTCGTTAGTACGTAGTCGAGCGATAAAACGACGCCGCCGTACGTCGTCATCGTCGTCGTCGTCGTACCTGCAAAACGTTTGTGAAACATTAAAAGCTCGCAATATGCGACGTTGTCGCTTAATGACGCCCCTCGAGACGCCGCCGCCACGATAATTATTAGCGCGACGGCTTTATTGACGGTACACCGGAGAATACGCTCTCCTCGTTCGTCTCTCACCGCGATGGTACGTTATAATTCTGCGCGATGCGACGACGTCACTTCTGTTAATGTCGCACGGGGAATACCTGATAATGCGCGCCGACACCGCGGTTCAACGGAACCGTGCTGCTCGTTTGCGCCATGTTAATCTAGAATTCAGATACATCTCTTTAATGCCTCGTTCAATGCGCCTTCCTTTCTCTTTTTAATTTTTTTCACATTTCAATAGATTGTAGAAAGTGCGCTGCATAGCTGCTTGGAATGTAAATTAACGAGAGAAGAAGAGCTTTTAGTTGCTCTGATACAATATCATTGTTTTAAATTAAAAAAAAAAATAAATTCTCAGCTTACGTTGATTTCTCTAATTTCGTTATTTTCTAACGATTGTCGTAGCTTTGATATGACAATGTGTAACTTTCAGAGAAATAATTGCTTGAATAAAGTTGTAACGAACCTTCTGTATGCGATATTAAATTTAGAGTTTATGAATACGAGACTATTAATCTCAGGGATATTAAAATATTTCCTATAATTACAAATATTATATATATATATATATATATATATATATATATATATAATGTAAATTAATGAGAAATGAAGAAATACAGAGAGGGGTTTTTCTAATAATCTAATAATTATTTTAAATGAAATTCTTAGCTTCTGTTTGTTAATTCCTTTAATTTCTACTTTTATTTTCTAATCATTGTTATATCTTTGATACGACAATGTGTAACCCAGAGGATTCGAGAAATACGTTTGAATAATTGATAACTAAGTAGAATAAACAGGAGTGATGGTGCAAATTGATAAGATCGCGGCCATTGTAAAGTAATCGTGTTATTGGAGTGTTTTTATTAAAACCGCCGTATCGACCAGTCCTTACGTTTTTCTTAACTCATTTGTATCATTGTTCCCGTTTGGGAAGGTCTCATGTTATTAAAGCATTTGTATATTTCACGTAGGTCAGACGATACAATCTATAATTATCTTTGCATTCGCGTTTTTTTTTGAATTCCTGAAACAATCAAAACTTAAAGAAATAGACAATTTATATATACAATACTCTCAAAGGAGAATAATAAATCATGCGGGCAATAAACATAACGCAAATGCAACAAAATCCTTAAGTAATTAATACAGAAAATACGCGTATGATCGTAACGTGTTGATTTACTGAACAATTCACAATTAATTAGGCTTTGTGGGTTCTATCATTCGAGCTTCTATCATCGATACAGGTATAATCAGAAACTGCTATACGAGTGTTGCCATTGATTCCCGTTGGGAAATTAACAGTAACGCGAGCAATTTGCATCATGAATTCAGATCTCTTTTTCTCTCTTTCTCTCGCTTCGACTCAATGTTGCTCCAATTCAAATAACGCTTTATATTTTATATTGGCATCCTAAAAAAGGTGTAATTAATATAAGTGTGCGCAGACGAAATGTATTACAAATGTAGGCACAATATAAGTTTCACGAAAATTTCACGATAATTGCAGCGAAAGTGTTATCCATCCACGGCTGCACGCAAGTCCGTACGCATTTTTGCGAGGCAGAAATTGGCGCTGTTTAAATGCGCACCAAGTCTATCATTATTTCCGTTGCAGGTCCGCGGATGCGAATTCAATAATATTGCGTGTTGCGTAAATCACGTTTCGAAATTTCAATCGCGTGACATGGTTCTGATTCTTTATTTGATTTGCTACACGCTTCTCTTGTTGCCTCGCCAAATTTTTTTTTCTTAACCCTGGCGTGATATTCATAGAATGCAGAAATCTTACATAATTGACAGATTATGCACGACTATGTATAATGTTTTGCTATCTCTAGCGTATCAATATTTACACACATACGATTTTAATTGTTCTCGGTCGAAGACGCGTCATACACAATGCGATATGGTAGTAAGTCGAGAGCGCAGTTGTGACTTTTCTTCACTGACGTGGAAAATGCTTTTTTTCTATGCCGCAACTTACCACCGTTATTAGATAATATTCGCTGAAAAAATAATGAAGAGTAACTTCAAGGAAATTGTCAACAGCTAGATAACATAGTATAGCTTGCCGTCGCGCAACGTACGGTAAATATCGAGACGTTTATCTTTGTACAAGTAAATATATCGCTCTACTGATCGTATGCGTATAAATAGACACATTAATTTTTAATCGCTAAGATATACCATGGACATTTAAAAACTAACAAGTAAAAAAAGATAGCAAGTAAAAAAATAAGTAAAAAAATTGTACGTACAAAAAAAGTATCGAATTAAAATTTCATAAAGTCAAACTTAATTAAAATGAGACAGAGATCTCGCAACCCGACACAATTGCATTTATATAATTTGTATATACATATATATATATATATATATATAAAACATCAATTATTTTATTGTAATTAATCAATTATTTGTTACGTTTAAAAAAATTGTAATTTATTTAATATGATAATAAATGCAATTGTTACAAGATTTGTTTCTTATTCTAGTTTGGCTTTTTTAAATCGTATGTACGTTATAAGATATCCCAATAATACTTTCGTACATCTTTTTTACTGTGACTATTACTGTGACTTTTATTAGAATATAATCTTGTACGCACCTCTTTATCTCGTGAATCCTTTTTTTTGGGGAGCACACGCATTTCGAGATCTCCCTTGATTTCAACGGGGGAATCAGGTGCGAACGGCACGGGACGCGAAATCGGCTGAAACGAGAGCGTGCACCGTAAACATGTAATTGACGCGAAAACGTAATCGATAGTCCACTCGGCGAACCTTCGTGTGTACGTGTGTGCGGATACGTGAAACGGTACGGAAGCGAGAGAAGCAGCAGGTGAGAGATAGAGAAAATGCGTGAGGTACGCTGTCGTGCAGAAAATACGACACACACACGCACATACGTGAAGCGTACGTCACATTCGCGTGCCGGAGACACGTTCTTAATTTCAGAAGACTTAATAATAACGACACCAATGTGCCAGAAAAGCTCGATGTAAATCGCCGAGCGTAATCGCAGCCTCTGTGTAGGCCGCCGCTCGGGTTTATGAACTCCGAACGTATGTATAACAGACATGTGTATCGTGAGTCACGTTACACGCAATGACGAAAGTTTTAAACGCACGAACTTCATCACAGAAATTCAATATAATTAATATTTGACACAGTTAATTAGTAGTTTTTGAAGAAGCTCCTGGAGTTCGTCAGATAAAATTTCCAAATATTTTGCTTAATCGTCTGATACTATGATAATATTTTCTTTATAACAGGACATCATATTTATGATTACTTTTTCCTTTTTTACAAGACAGCTATATATTTAATTGCTATATAGCAAACAGCAAGTACAAAACAAAGCTTAAATCTAATTAATTATTTTAAAGATCACATTTGTAGAATTAAAAAATTAAGATGAATCATTTCCCATTTTCATATGTATAAGCATTATCTATTACATTTTCACATAATGTGTGCTCTAAAGATTTTATTGTTAAATAATCGCTGTTAATAATAATCCAGCTGTCTACAGAATAAAAAAGAATTGTAGGTTTTGAATTAAATCGTGCTGTTGCATGTTTAGTGTAATAGTTTTTAAATTTTATGTCGTAACTAATTCTTACGATCGCGTAAAAATTTCCACTATATGAAAATAAATCAATAATATTCCAGAAATATGAAAGGGATCAAAATCTCTCTCTTTCTCTCAATATCTTTTTACTATAGATGAATAAATAAAAAGTAAATGGCAAGAGATAGTATGATATTCGACACACATTCAAATTCAACGTGCGATATAGCTGGCAAACGAGTTAATTCACTTCGGGATTTCGTCAATCCTTTTTAAATGTTTTTTCTGGGAATGCGCTTAATTCAATGTCTCGAGACGCGCAGGTACTAAAACGAACCGTGTAATTTTACGAGGTTTAAACGCGGTTACCGGGTTTCCGTGGCGAATCTGTCTGAAGACAGGTATCATTTGCATTTTTCGTGAGTATCATTACTCGCGCGGAAGTCGCTGTCGAGATTAAAGCCGAGAAAAAGAAAGGGAGAAAGAACGATGCAAAGAGAGAAAGGATCGTATGCGCACTCGAGAATGTCGATGTCGAACTCTCGACGATCATAGGTGCCGACAACGCGTGAACGTTCATAATTCCTGTGCGGTTCGTCGATCACATCGGTAAATCGTTCGGACTTATCTGAACACTAAAAGCTCCGCCGTTGAGACGCCTGAGCCAGTTAATTTATGCTCTTCCGAAAGAACACTCCGATCGGATAATTAATGGAATGTCGCAATTAACACAGGATCTTTCGTATACCCGAAATGTAATGTGCTTCTCGGTGTTTACGTCGTAAAATTTTGCAGCTGTTTAATAAATGCGAGAAATAAATATAAATTTACTCTATAATATATTTATTAATTTCATAATGACGATATCAACGTTACTGGATCAATATTTATTAATTATATAGAAATGATATTTTATTAATTATATAAAAATTGCTATTAATCGTTAAAAATTGTAATTACATCCAGATATGTCTTCCGTTTATAATTTCGCATCAGGAACTAAAGATTTAGACAATCTCCATGCATAATAAAATGGATACTAATTTACCTAATATTCCTAAAATTAAAATTCTATTATTTAAAATTAAACGAGGAATATAAGGTTTTATTTTCAATATAAATTTCAATATAAATTAATTGTAAACAAAATTTATTTTTTTTAACACTCTATGATTTATGTACAGAATAAAATTCTGAATTTAATTTTACGTGTCGTGTAACACGAAGAATATTTGAAGAATCAGAGAAATACATATTAAATACATATTAAAATAAAGACATGTATCAAAATGCACAATGTAGAAAATTATAAATAAAATCCTGAAATTAGTGCGTATTATAGGTCATTTCTAAAACAGAGTTTCAAGATAATCGATGAATCAATTTTATTTAAAGACAAGTTTACTCCGCGATTGTTGAAACGGTCCGAGAAGGCGATAAAGCCATATATTCCAACACGCTCTATTAACCTCATATTAACGTATGATAGGCGCGTTGTCACGGATATATCTGCGATCAATTCAACTCCACTTTGGACGTGATAGAGACTTGGATATTTCTGTACACGTCTTATTTTTGCTAATTACGTAAAGGTAACACGCATAGGAAATTCATGTGCATCACGCATAGTAATCGCGTCATGCATTCGTATTATTCATACGCATGTATTAATTTCAAGCGATACAACTTTATTACGAAGCATGCACCTGTTACTATCGCCCACGGCTCATCAACGCGAAAGCGATCGTAGCGGCCGGCCTCGATTGAAATTTTCCCTGAAAATCGCTGAAAGAGAGGAGAGGGAGCAGAAAGGGAAAAGGCAGAAAGAGAAAGAAGTATCCGGCAAAGCTTGCCGCACGTCGCGTCGCGCATAACGATAATGGAGATTACAAACGCCAGTCAGTTTCTCATTCTGGGAGCGATGTGTACTTGCGCAATATGATTAAAAGAAGCAGATTATCGTCGACGAGGGGCCCCGAGTTGGTGGTGGTCGGGACAGCAAGGGGCGCCGAGGGGCGAGCTTACATTGTGCGGAGTATAGACACGAGAACGATCACTTATCGGGCTTTATTAATTTCCTTGATGGGGCCTACTACGTGTGACGGATTGTATGTCGCTGGTATAAAGCGGCATAACGCCGCCGTCGCGGTCGATCGTTGTGTAGCGTCGCGGACAGCGAGTCGATGGCGAGGCAGAATGACAGCGTGTCTCGCCGAAGTACGTCCAGACTGCAACTTGAGCAAAAATCTGAGGATCTGTCTCTCTTTTCGAAAGAATACCAAACGAATACAATATAAATATATTCCGCGAAGCAATTGCGAGTAACTTTCGAATGTCTTTACAATAAGACGGAGGTGCATGTAATTTATATTTGCATGTCTCGAACGATTAATGCTTTTATTATAATAGAAGGAAGAGACAGGAGAGAGGAAGAGACATACTTTATTTTTATCTTCGATCATTTGCGTGATATAAGGCGAATGTGATCGTACGGTACAGGTGCAGAAATGATCTATAAGATACGTAACTAACTCCGAATAATAACGGTGCGTCTTTTGTTCCGTTATATAAATTTTTGAATAATGTAACATATATCAGTTACTTCTTTGTGTGTGTATGTGTGTATGTAAAATTTTCTCTCACTTTTTCATCCATACCTACAACAAGTAATTTGCGTTTTAGATATGATCCAGTCGTGAAGAACATTTATAATACGAGCGACTGGGTACTGTCATGCAACGAGAGATAAACAGACTGTAGTGTGTTATCTAATAATTAATTATGTAATAAAAATTTAAAGATCTAACGTTGTTAAAATGTTTCTCACTTCAGCCGAGTTCAAATCATAGATAATACATATCTGGTTTTCTTATCATAAAACAAACATTTAATGACGAACAATAATAACTAAAATAAATAGATATAAATATATCGCATAAATATTGTATATAATCACATGATTTAAATTTGTTTAAACCAAGTCTAGTTAATCCGTCCAAAGTATGACTGTGATCTTATCTGTAAATTATCCAATAATTATTAGCTGATCCCCCTTTTTCCCAATCATATGTAATTATCTACCGGGCGCGCGTAGATAATTGTGCATATTATTTTATAGCAATTAAATTATTATTAATCATCAAATTAAGAAATAATTTTATATGTATTTATCATTAAATTATTATAAAAATTTATGTATTGTATCTTTCATTTATTCTGCTGTCTCTCAATTATTTTTAAATAATTAAATAAAATATTTTCATCAGTTTATTGAGATGAACGACGACGGTTGCTATTAAATATTAAATATATGCAAGGGTCTTAAATGAATTTATTTCCACGTGCTTATTTTGTAGCGCATATTTTATGGTAGGGACAATTGGGGAAAATTACATCGACGACTATAGGTTGGATCGAGGTTCAATTTTAATAAAAGGGACTGTCACACACGTTATGTCAGGATATCGCGTCTCAGTCCCACGAGTCTCTTTGTAACAAGTCAAATAATTGATGTGTACATAGCGCACTGTGGAAACAGTACGTCACCTTGTCACAAAGAAATCGAGAGTCGAGGGTGATATGGGTGGCAAATGTGGCGCGATCGTCGATTGGAGCTTCTTTACTAGGATGGATAGCATGAAAGATTGAGAGCTGTTTTTTACGAAAATAATTATCTGATAATCAGATCTATATTTTGAGAGGAATCCATTACTTTATTTAAGGAGACTGGAAATGCTAATAAAATAATAGTTTTTAAATGTCTATGACATTTTTTATACAAAAAAATTTTATATGTATAAATATATATGATAATTTAGATAACAGGATTTAAATAGTATTGTGTAAAAAGATTATGCTAGTACTACGAATAAAAAATATGACATTATTGAACCGCGAAAGTTAAAAGACAATTCCTTAAATACAAAAATCTTTAAATATTCAAAAATTCTCTTCATGTATTACAGAAAATAAGTTGCATCTTCTTCTCATTTGCATTGTTTTGAAATCTATAATTATAGATATCGACAACGTTCCAATATAAGAGGTATAATAAATTCTGATATGTGTATTTTTTTTAGTTTATTCGGTTGTCCTTTCGTATCCGAAGCAAAATACACGAGGTATGTGATACAAAATAGACAGTATTATAAATCTTTCAATCTTCAAACGTGGAATCACCGACGATGCAGCACAATATTTGATTACGACTCTAAATTCATGCACAAAAAATACAATAATTTGATTGCACTTTATTGGATATTGCAGCGCACGATGTGAAAGATTTAAATTTTATATTGTCCATCATTATCATCCGAACTATAAAAATTAATAATAGACGACACGCAATTACCGTCTCTGAATGCGCGAGCCAACGCGATGTCATTCTAAGTCTAAT
The DNA here is from genome assembly GCA_901521435.1 of Crematogaster levior. Lineage (NCBI taxonomy): Eukaryota > Metazoa > Arthropoda > Insecta > Hymenoptera > Formicidae > Crematogaster > Crematogaster levior. Next base: position 423,740 of record CABEGB010000936.1, on the reverse strand, counting down.
GTTATTCACGACAATAATCGTAGTTGCGCATTATGTTTTCGTCCGCAATCGTTTCATGCGCAAATATCAAACCACACTCGCGATGCTCTTGATTCCTAATCAAATGCATCCATGCGACGAGGAATCGCCGATGTTTGCTCAGCTTTACACGCGGCTTGCGTGATATATTGCGAAAAAAAATTATAAAGCACGGAGAGTAAAGCAGTAACGAGTGCTTATTTAACGGTAGTGGTATAACAGGGTCTAGACCGTTATCTAGTATACAGGCGCATTATTTCCCGTCGATGGCAGATTTCATGGCGATAGATATAATCTTTTCGAGAGATGATCTTCCATGAAAGTTTAATATAATATTGAACGACACGGAGTAACTTTGGGATCGAGTTTATCGTCAAAAGTAAAAATTCTTTAAAGTATTAAGTTGCGAATTAAACGAAGAAGAAGCAAGACCTCGTCTCTCCATTAATTTGATGCGTAAAAGAGACATAAATTTCCAGAAACGATGTTACTTTCTGAATGGGAATAACAAAGGTGTTTTATCATATGAAGATTCTGTATTTTTATACAATTTCCTTTTCCGACAAGAAGTTTGTAAGGCGAACTGAGTGTTGGCCAGTTGAAATCATCCACAGATCGAACGCAACTATACATAGTTTCTCCGAATTTGTCGCTGAAATCTTATATAAAATAAAATGTTAGCGACATCGCTTAATTTTCTCACTTGACCGTACGTCACGGTGCGTCAACAATGGCGAGTGACACTACCATTTGGTCGTGTTCGCCGAGTTGTGTCTCCTGATTCCTAATCGAACCACGAAGAGCGGCCACTCTGTTTACTCTGCGGCATATCGGCACTTTCGCGTGTGTTCTAACCGCGCGCGGTGGCAGTAACACGGGCGTATTATATCTACCTGGTACCACGAACGATTATTTGTCGTGTCATACAGTCGTGGCCGTACGCGCACATTATGCGGGATACACGTCGTCGTTGGCGGCGATGTGTGCTTGCGATCGGTATCGGGGTTCGGCCGGCGGCGGTGACGACGACAGCAACGGCAACGGCGACGGTTGAAGCCTTCTTCCTTTCTGTTTCCAGGCGCGATTACGCTTCTGTGGAGCGCGGCAGCAGGATAATGAAAATAAAGTGGTGGATAAAGAAGCGTGGATGAGCGAGATCAATTCGAGCGGGAGAACCCTTCGGCGACGCTGGATAGCTGCGAGAGATCGCAAGGGCTCGTGTGGCGAAAGGAGGATAACAGGTGCGCAGGAAGATTGGTACGCCGCACTAACGTTGTTTGATGAAACTGAACAGAGAGGAAAATTATTTGTTCCGAGGAAATGATAAAAGGAAAAAAACATTATTAAGATAAGAGTATTAATATCCAAAAATAAGGAAAAAAACGTATAGTTGTACATCATATATGTTTATAAATGCTTTTTCTTTGTCTCCTGAAGAAAAGATATTGTACTTAGTGCTGTTTCTTTCCTGATCGTGAGCAAATATATATCGAATTTGTACTGATACGTAATAATTATTCGTACAAAAATGTTCAGTTGTTTAGTTAATTTTTAGTGCAGAATTTAAAATAAAAACTAAAATAAAAACGAGGTCAAACAAGCCAGCTGATCTTGAACGGTGAAATGAATGTAAGACTGTGTAACAGGTGTTTACTGATAGACATAATATTCCGTTGGCTCTTAGACAGACAGTTATAAATTATGAAAGTTCCAGACAGTGACTTATTAAAAAAACCTTTGCATTTGCATTAATTGCTTCACTCAATAAAGCATTTAAATGGAAGCTTCAAAGTAATGGAATATCGTTATAAAGGTATTACCAATTTTTATAGAGTTTGTTACATTATCAATTCACACATCACGACAACGAACGGTGCTGAAATACTTCATTAGATTAATAAATCCATAACTCAAATCATTTTTCGCGGATAATCAATTTCTTTGCTAACAATAAGTCAAAACGTTAATTTTTACGATACGATGCTACATTTGTGTGTTCTCCCGTTTCGATTTGTGGAGACAGAGATTACACAATCTATCGCGGCCGAAAACGGCTGGCATGCGAGTTTCATCCAGCGTGATTGTTCGTACGAGTGTATCGCACGCGTGCATCGTCGGGGCTCTATTGCTTGCATCAGCAGGTGTAACGGAGTGCGATGCGGCGGGGGTTTAGTGTCGATCTGTAGCACGCGAATCGTGGCGTAACAAATCGAGGGTATTCCCTCGTTTTTTCTTCCCTTTTTTGTGACCGATGGGTGACTTTTATGTCCATCTGCTGTTCCATACGAACCGTTATGATTTACGGATCGGCTATTTCCTTGGATCCTCTGGTACACCCGACACGACAGGATGAGATAACAAAATTAACGTTGAGTCGCGGAGAAGGACACGTAATTGCACGGAAAGATATGTGATGAAGATTCTTTTCCATTTTTCTTTAAAAGCCTTGAAACTTTTGAAGTATATTCGTAAAGTATATTCTTCAAAATATTTACATGTATATCATTGATTGAAGAAAAGAATTTTTACACTGAGAAAAAAGTATTGAATCTAAGAAATATTTTTTGACTCAACTATTTGTGACGGGCTTGTCAAGTGCAAATATTTGCTAATTTTAAAAAATATTCGGTAAATTAAACACATGTTTAATTTAAAAACGGGGACTGAAGATTCTCGCTCGCCGCCTGTGCTTAATAAATTTATTGCATCTTATTTTTTCAACTATTTATGTAAAGATACAAGATAAATGTCACAGAGAAATCTCTTGTTAATGACGTGGGAGATTACGTCATATTAAATTAGCGTCTAGAAAATTATAAGGAAAAAAGAGAGAGATACGTAGACCTGATCTAAACATTTATTACGAGAAGAGCGGCTAATTGCTCGTATGTCATTATGGAATTTCGTAAACTGTTTTCTTCACACTTGCCATCACGAGCAGTTTTATGCGCTCGCACAATGTTGCAAAAATTCCCGCATCGTCGACATTTCCATTTATCGCTGCTGCATCATTCACTTATTAAGTTATTGCCTTTACGAGAGAGCCAAGTTAATAAAGTCGTTAGAGCCGAGTGGGGAGAACGAAATTACTTTAATCGCGGGCACACGACGTTAAAGGGATTATTAAAAGGGCACCGTAACGTTTCATGTGTGGCCTCGTCGTAGCGATCTGCTTTTTTTTCCATTTGAATCGTCGCGTCTCCCAATCCATTTTTTTCGTTTATAAGAAAAAACGTGACTCGTCATTAAGCGTTATTAAGTCATTACGGAAAGTAGTCGACAAGTTTCAGAACTACAATTATATATCCAATATTAAGAAGCTGCTATCTCTTCTCATGCAATGTGTCTTTTAATGTGGGCACGAATCGCTTTCGTATCAAAACGCGTATTTGGATCGAACCGTAGTTCGTTCACTTTCGCGCTTTTGATTTTTCGTGGATTGAACATCGAGCGATCTCTTGTTGATCATCATTCGTCCTACATCACGAAATCGGCAAATTTTATATAAAAACAATAATTTTAGCTATTACATATTGAAAGAGAATCTAATAGAAGGAATTAATTGTTGAAATATTAAGTTACGGGGAGCGGAATTTTAAATTTTGATTGAAAAATTTTTAACAGATTTGCCGAGATATGTGCTATGCGAATGGACCACACGAACAATGTGAGTGATTAAGTATTTTCTAAATGCATACGAGACGATGACCGATGCAATCTCACGATACGCGTAAGTGCATCGCTGCTGCAGTCGACACGGCATACTCATCAAATTCGCAACGGTGGTATGTACGTCTAAAGATGTAATTAAGCTGTCGATGGATCATCGATTTAGTCTTCGGCTAATCGAGGCACCCACGCTGCAATTAGCATCCCGACGATAGAATTTTTGTCTGCGAACTGCGAAGTCATCTTTGCATTAAATCACTAGAATAAGCGTGCGCAATACACATTTGAAGAAATCAACAAAGCGGAAGGATTTGCAAAATGATGATAATTCTGATTGATACCTTCTGCTTTTTACGTACAAAAATAGAGAATTGTTCTCGCGAAAAGATGAAGAACATATAGAGAAAAACTAAGAAGACATAAAATATTCAATTCTTTATTATGTCGCATTATTATATAATAAAAAGTTCAATAAATAAAAACTTACATATTAAGTAAAAAATTAGTCAATTAAATTTTAATTTGTCTGAAATTTATTAAAAAATTACTAATATAGCAGAAAGGGTTTTTGTAAATACATTAATTATTCAAAAAATTTGATAATAAAAAACGAAAGTAATTCAAAATTAGCCTAACTATAAAAATGTTCTCAGCACTACGCTACATCGATAAATTGCGAGAGAAGTCGCACGGGTATTTATTTACAACGTGTCCTTTTGTTGCCATTCGTGCGAATACTTGGCGATACAAAAGAAGTCGAGGAACATGTAACGCAAAATCGCTCGGAAAAGGCGGACCAAATGACGGGACAATTTGGGTTGAGAAAATCACTGCCAAGAACGCATCGGTGTCATGCCCGCATGAAATGTGGGCCCTAAGGCCTTTAGCGAAGGGTTCTTTGACCGCGGTAGGAAGCTCGTGAGAGATCTGTATCTCCACGGCTAAAAATATGGCGGGCGCAGGAGGGAACGCGAGGAACGCGCAAAGGAAGAAACAAAAAAGGACTAGGGTTCGAAGTTAGAAGGAAGCGGGATATCTGGGCGCGTGTGTCTTTAACCCCGAGTGCATCGAACGTAGAGCATTTTTGCGTGTTATATATCTTGGCAGCGATTATTTCGCCGCCGATTATAACGGGTTTTTTGCTCCTTTGCACGGCCGCGTGATAGTAGAAGTTGTCAGCTGTGACGCCGGCCAACAGATGTATTCGTTAACTTCGCTCTTACGGGTTATTTAACGATACTATCGGTTGCCATGATCTTGATTTACTAATTGCTATTAAGGCATATCGTAATTAGCGCGAATGCGACGCGTGTCTCATCGGAAGGTTCACCGACGTTACTTTTGCTTCTTTTCGATTATCTGAAATTTTGCTTCTTAACTGTGGACCTTGGATGTTTGGCAAAAAACTTACTTTGGTTACTTCGAAGTTTTAAGTAATTTAGCAATTTTTTTGTTCACTTTAATAACTGCACATTTTATTTTATGTATTTAAAATTAAATGCAGAAAAAATCCGTGTATTTTTTAGCTTACAATTAGTGTTTATGAAGATTAGTGAACTTTTTATTGCTCACAAACTATTCGGGATTTTCATTAAGAATGAGTAGTAATCTAATGTTGAGAAGGAGAGCGTAGGAGTGTACTTGTGACATTCTATGAAAAAGGAACTTTTACGAACGTATGCACAAGTTAACACAGAAAGAGTCAGCTGTTTATAATAAATTTCGATGCGTAACGTGTAAGAAATGCGAGAATCATCAAGTCGAACGAATACTACGTTCCTCGCCATTCTCGCGAGTCTCGTAAAAATCAGCGCAATTAGTCGTCCTACGGACGTCCCTTTTAACCCGTTGCGGCCCAGAGTTCGCCGACCGGCGGCGAGTCGGGCCCCTTTTTCTCCCCCTCTCCGTCTCTTTCTTTCTCTATCTCTCTTTCCTCCTTCCCCGATGTTCTCTTTTACCCTACCTCGTGCCATGCTGTGCTTTGCGGAAGATCGGATTTGTCAGATACTCGAGCGAGGAGGAGGGTGGAGGCAGAAGGGGAGTGAGTCTTAAGTGGAGGGCATCCGGCTGCCAAAGGCTGCCCCGAGGGCCCCGGTCGGGCCAGAGCAGCTGTTTTCGGGTGCGATGACACTTGCCGTCCCGCGCTCTCAGCATGCCCGCAGCAACGGCAACGGCAACGTAAAGTAACGCTCGACGCGCGATGCGACCCGTAGGGCCCCGCAAAAACCGCAGAAGGGCGAACCTCAATGGGGCACGTGCCCTTACGAGTCAATTCACTCGCGAGGTTTATTCTTGGCTCTTCTCTTGCGCCCTCCTTTTCTTTTTTTCTCTTTCTTTTCCCTTCTTTCTCTTTTATTATACATATAATTGATATCGGGCATATCAATGTAATAAAATTAATTTACTTTAATCGAAACGGATAAAATCGAAATTGCATTTTTTCAAGCCTGGGAAATCATTGCTTTTTACAAAAATCCGTGGGCTGATAAACCTTGCTTCCATTCTCGAATTTTTCACACTCTGTGAAAAAACATTTTTTACGCTAAGTAAATTTCGAGCACACAATAACACGGTCTTGATAAAATCTTATCTTTGTCAAGGAGCCATTTACGTTGATATCCGCATGAAACTAAAGCGCATATTTAATATCCGCAGTACGTTTTTCGTAACGATCGACATAACTTTTCGACGTGGCAGCTCAGCTCGAATGAATTATTCCAAGAATTTTCCCGCACGCGAAAGAGAGAAAATGCCCTCAACCCTTCGTTTACGGGTCGTCTCACGTGGTTTTTACACAATTCCCAGTGTATCGTATCAGCGATACGACCGACGTTTTTATTTGCACTAGTCGTGTCGTGTTACGCGGTCGTGCCCGTGCGCGAAAAGCGCTACTTACCTTTACAGCTTCGTATTGTATATGATCGCACGTACGATCACTTTAGCTTCGTGGCATGGCTGACGATCATTATCATTAGCTAGCGACGCGAGTTACTCTTCCTCTCTACTAATCAGCGATGACCCACTTCATTAAACCCTATTAAATAATTTCCATATCAAATTTGAGTCATCTATCTACCTCTCTGTCTCCTCCCTTTACCTTTCGCAAAGAGAACCGTTTCTCTCTGTTTTTTCGTCGAATAATTATATAATTACTTTAATCTTTGACATTACCCTTGATCTCTGCTTTTTAAACAGATTAACAATTTTCTTTGTTTTCGACGGAAAATGGTGTTGTGTTCCCGAGAAAGCCATCAAGTTTTAATACCACATAATTAAAGAACTATTTATAGACTATAATTAACAATATCAATCTGAATTTTGATTATATTTATATTTACTACCAATAAACTATATATTGCATGTTCAAAATTCCCAGGCACTTGTATGTACAAGAGAATAAATCGATTTCGGTCACCGCTCGCGAAATTTTTGATTAATCACGAAAGAATTAACAAGGAAAGAATGTCTTGTAGTTTTTTCACACCTATGGCGATATATTTCTCATGTCCGCGGATTTATGCGAGCAGCATGCAAGCTTGCAAATAAAACATGAAATTTATGTATTGGACGATTGCGAGTAGCACATTTCGCAAATATAGAAGGGAAAGTTTCGTTCTTGAACCATCCGTTTTTCATTCTTTGCCGACGATAAGCCTCCGATTATCTTCAGAGAGAGAAGGTATTCAAGACGAAACTTTCCCTTTACATTCAAAATGATAGCTTTTAATGCGAAATAAAAACGTCTGGGTTTCTTTCATAATTCCAAATGACGGATGCAATCCTTTTCATTCAAGGTGAAATAAGAAAATGTAGACATTTAATATAATATAATTTTATATAATAGTGAAAGTATTAGTAATAGTAGTATTAAAAATTGTTGAAATGTTTATAATTCGTTTGTTGTTTGATTTATTCGATCTTTCATCGTGATGAAAATTTCTACGAAGCGTTAATATTTTGCAAACATTTTTCCAAAGGCAACATTCGTGGACTCACCAGCGATTGGTCTTAGGTAGGATTGCGAGGGTAAGGATTAGACGTACTCTTCGTATATGGACGCGCGCGGGTGTAGGGTCCCGGGCAGGACTCGAGTAACCCAAACCGCGGCAGGTTTTTCAGATGCAGGTGGTTTGCCAGCATGCGAACGTATGAATAGAAGACGAACGGGTGTATCCACTCATTGTGAACATGCAGAAGAGTGTGCCGTATACATTTGCGCGAGCAAAGTGAAGAAGACGGTTTCTCGTTTCGTTTTCTATCCGCAAGGATATATACGGGTGCGAAAATGGCAGCACCAACTCATGAAACAGAACGTATATTTTCGTGACTCTACTCTGCCCAATTAGTAACACGCGTAATTCAATGGCTGTGTATAAGAAAAGAGATAAAATATTGACCCTGCTATTAATAAATCCCGAGTTATCGGCAAAATCGAGGGTGAGATTTTACTTCACTGAATAACGTGTGAACAATATGCAGATCTGTAGATTGAAAGGAGAAAAATTATAATAAAAAGAGAAAGATATGATGGCGTTCAGAGAAAGCATACGATGTCTCGAGCGCTGGACTATATAATTATACTTACTCGATATTCATCACGGATCGTCGCGGTAATCCCGTCGATTATTAACACATGCCTAGGATCAATATCTTTACGCATCCTTCCTCTCCCACCCCTGTGTGCTCCGTGCCTTATGTCAGGGGGCTCGACATCGAGAGGCCCGCGGGCCAACTGCTGCACTTGGCTGCGAGGCTGCACTTTCGATAGTGCGGACGACTCGGCGGGAGCCACGCGCCGGGCCTTATGGGCCTTACGAGGTAATTAATACCCCAGACGGAGTGTGCGTGTATGCGAGCGTGTGTATGTAACCGATATCGTACGCCCCCGCCGTCCGTATCTTCTCTCTCCCTCCCCTTTTTCCCGTCCCGCCGGCTCGTCTCCTTCTTTTTTTGTTTGAGATATTAGAAGCTCTTCTCCACGGAGGCCGTATGGGCCCCGTAATAATTGGCACGTGCAAAAAGGGGACGGGCCGCCCTGCTAGCACGCTGTGCGCTGCCCTTAAAATTCGACATTGGGTCAGTGATGCGCAAAATTGATCCGGTAGATCGACACGTTAGATTAATTCGCCTATCCAGCCAGGAGCAGGGGGGAGGGAGGCAGCAGGTTATATTCGCTTTGAAAAAACACACAAGGTGCACGGCGATGACGCGAAGGCCAAGATTTGTTTAACAATAATTAGCAGCGCGTGAAGGATACGACATAGAAATGTATGAGCAAGAAATTATTATAGTTGATGTTCAATCAAAAAGATTCACATCCAAAGTCTAAATATCATAATATATGTTTACTATGTCAAATATAAAAAAAAATCTTATTTTATAAGTTTTTTTTATTACATTAAAACGAAAATCATAACAAATCAATAACAAAAATTTATGTCATCAAATGTCATAGATATGAATATATTAATATAACAAAATTTTTTTATATTAAGAGGTTGAAACGTTTCAATTTATGAAATTTTCATTTAAAGATACACAGAACGTCTCACGATATATACTTTCTGAAGGATTAAAACAAATATACATTCTTATTATTAGGAAACTCGATTTTAGTTAAATAATATAATTGTGCTTCTATTCAAGAATGATATTTTTGCAAAGAAGACATTGAGAACCGCTGTTGCAGCCACGAGAATGAGGGGAGGATTGAAGGCTCGAGAGACGCTGAGGGGATTATTAAACGGTGGTAATGGCGGTAATAAACACAATTACAATAATCTCGATGCTCGCAAGCGGCTAACCTCAGCAGCAGAGATATAAAGTGATTTAGGTATGATGTATCGCTTGACAAACGATGTCTTCATCACAAGTTGCAAGCATCGCTTTCGAAAATTAAAAGTAAGAGAGAAACAAAGCTCGCATTAATCCCGTAATTACGGGTAATTTATAATTTATATTTACATAGTGATATTCATACGACTACGAACATAAAGTAAACGGGACGACCGTTATACGTATAAAGAACGCATTAAATCAATAATCGAGCGATTGTACGTGACCAACCGCAATTGCGATTTTATTATTTCCGCCCATAGACGATCGAAAACGCGATTCAAAAGCCGCGAGAGAGATTAATTGAGCTGATTAAGCTGAGTGCGATTAAAAAAAAAAGAGGCGGAGGTAAGGTGCCAATCGATAAGGCCGAATGCAGGCGAGCCTCGGAGATCCGGAAACGTGAGTGCATTAAACGGTGCCTCCGATTGTTGCCACCGGCTAGTCCCCTTCCGATATAGTTGCTAACTTATCTGGTGAAATAACGGCCAGTTACTTATTTATCATATGTAGCGGACCAAAATTTTTCGCGCATTTATCGTCGAGAATTGCATGCAGTAGGTAAATTTATCGAGAAACGATATTCTGATTAATAATGAGAAAGCGATACGCGCTCGAGTTGCGTGCAGTCGAAAATCATCTTCATCGCTATGATAATGAGCCGAGAATTAACGAAGTTGATACATCTCTCAGCACATTGTTGCATGATAATATAATTAATTGATAATATAATTAAGCGCTGATTAAGATCTTATCTTAGAGTTACCTGGATAACATTAATTTCTTTAATTAAAAACATTTATCACTTTTATACCTTACCGATGTCCGTATGGACTATGTCAGATAAATTTGTTTGATTTTTTCTTTTCTTTTTACATGTTTTATTTTCATGGTAATAAAAAAGTTCGTTTTCATCTACGATGAATTCCCTCCGGTATTTTCTCTCCAACAATATGTATTTGCAGCGGCGATAGCCAATCAAGTATTATAATTCGTCGTTCCCGAAGCGACGCATAATTTAATGCAAACAAGACCCTTAAGGATCGGACCAGCCGCTTTAAAAGTCACTGTTCACGCCTGTCACAATATTTTACGTACGAATGAACACCGGGTCCGCGGGGGTTGCCTTTTGTGTCGCCACACGTCGTCTGTAATTTATGCCCTTTTAAATGGGGTGAACCCACAACGGGAGGAGTTTAACTAACCACCAAAAAATCCACGGAAAAATCGTTGAATGTGTTCTTTCCTTCTCCTTCTCATCCTCCGGTTCTTCGACCTGTCTGCCTTCCGAAACTTGTCGCGGGTGTAAATCACATGTGACACTGCTTTCGTTCATCTCGAGGGGTGAAAGCGAGTTCGACCAAGTGAAAATTAGGACAATTATGCAGTATTTCGCGCCGTGTCGGTGAGCATTCTCGAGGTCCTCGAAGTCTTGAATTCAACCTTTCTCTCGAGCAGGTTCTTTCAATTTTACGGGGAGACAAGGAATGTCGCAGCTTGACAGGGGTTGGATTACGCGGGTAAACACGCTGAAGGTTTCGTGACTCGAAGAAGATTCGGAGGGGAGAACCCTTGGTTAAAAATACTCAGAATTATGATGTATTCATGTAAACTTTTGATATCGTGGGATAGTTCGTTGCTTGAGGAATTTAACAAGTATACTGTGAACGATTTAACCAGTCATTTACATGACTGATGGAATTTACGAATCTTAGAGAATAATTGTATTCAGAATAATTAATACTTAGTAAAAATGCGTTAGAATATTTGAGAAATTATTTATTTAAGTCAACAAATGTTTTGAAATTTTTTAAATGTTTTCTTGCAAGTTTCAAAAGACTGAATCAAGAAAAGTAATATTTTATTACTCCGTACTCTTATAAACATCTGCGTGTAACTGCGATTTATTTCAACATATGGTTGGCTCTGAGTTTGTTGCGTTGAAAGGTGCTACATTCTGTCGTCGCGCAATTGACATAATGTGAACGGAGGCTGCGGCGATAGCAACTCGGATGTTATACGGGTAAAAGGGCAGATGGATCTGAATAGGCAGTGGTTTAGTGGCAATAAATGTTTGATGTAACGTTAACACATAAAACATGATAGGCGAGAAATACGTCCTTCCCTGCATTGACCGCAACTTTTTCAGATTTTACCTTCGAGGCATCTTCTATAAGTGAAAAGAACTTATTTCCTTCGAGAGAGTGCACTTGACCCTTCGTATGACCTTAAAATTGTTGGAAATTACTATTGGATATAAATCTAAGAGCTTAAGGCGACAACACATGTTGAAACCCGAGATTGAATAGGTAATCAACCGTAAAAAAGCCATAAATCGTTAAAGAAATTTACCATATCGTTCTGTTATTAAGTTCACTCTATAATATATATTATACCACAAATAATATCAAAATTTTTACTCATAAACATAATTCAAAGATAATTCCATATATATAAGTTATGTGTAAATTAATTTAATTAATTAACAATTCATTTCTCAGGTAATCAGGTAATTTAAAACCAAATTTGAAACGATTCGATTAAAAACGTTTTTAATTAACAGGATTATTGTTTTAAAAAATGCGACTGAAAAGAATTATTTACTTCTTAAGCTAATTGTTTTAATTATAATTTCTAATATAATAAAAATAAGTAAATAAAAGTAAATAAAAGTAAATAATAAAAAATTACGTACATATATATATGTATATATGAACTTTCAAAAAATACAAACAAATTATTTTTGCAAACACAATAACATTATTCTTTAAATACATACGGCACTTTTTTTGTATGATTTTATGCTTTACATCGTATGCTTAATACAAAATTTTAATAGAAATTGTTTCTAATCAATACATTATTTAAGAATTAATTCACATTCAATGGATCATATATAGACAATTCAGATTGCCAGCAATTTTTGCATAACCTATTTCCGTACACCTGCTTCTTTAATTGCTTTAAGTGCTGTCGTGAGCTTGTCATTTCGTAAGTCAATAAAATACACTTTATACGGCATGAAAATGGCACATTTATTACCGATAATTTTTTATCATTTATCAATCAACGTGATATACTCGAGAAAGTGAGAGAGGGGCAGAGAGAAAGATGAAGCATGTATAAATCGATATCAAACGCGTATTAATTATAAAATCTATATAATAATTATAAAATCTCTCGTATATATATACATAATATATTATATATATATATATATATATATATATATATATATATATATATATATATATATATATATATATATATATATATAAGAATGCTTATTTATCTCTTAAACTGTTCAGTAGAAAAGGATTGTTTTTAAAATGAAAGCTGGAAGATGAGCATAAATTAGGTAAAGATAGAAGAAACTTTCTCGAACATGAAAACTAATTACAACGTTATGCAGAAAATGTACCTTAAGAAAGGAGATGAAAAGCAAAAATGTATCTTAACTGTTAACTTTTTGTCAATGAATGTTGTAGATTCGATTTAATTGTCACCGAATTGGTTAATTGATTCGCTTAATTACACACATGCCGATATGCGCAATCGAGTTATGGCGAACATCACGGCTAAGGCTCACGCGAAATAATTTCCGCGTTGCTGATGTACTCATTGCACGCATGTATCGGCGTGTGTGTTCGGTAACGAGGGTCGGAGAACATCTGAAATAAATTGTAATTACTATCGCCCCGGCGGTAGGCGCGTGCCGCGGCATGTTATCCCTCTGTAAAGATGCAATTAACCCTTCCGAAGTGAACGGCTCGTAATGCTCCGTATTGTAACGTGCCGCTATTTTCGAATAAATATTCAAAAGCTTGATGATGCTGTTATCCTTTCTTATCGCTAAATTGATATAGCAACTTGATTGGGTCTCCTATCTCCTAATTAAAGGAGAATAATGTGCACCTTTTCCCTTGCTTTATAAATGCCCTTGGTGTCGTGTTATAAATATTAATTAACTTCTCAGCGAAATATGCAGAACGGAATTATTCCCAAGAAAAATACATTCTTATAATATAGAAAAGAGACAATTACATGATTTCGGTAATTATATCGGTAATAATAATCAAAAGTAATGTAAAACTTTTAGATTTCTATAGTTATCATAAAGTGGGTAAAAGAGGATCGTATTATTAATCAGTTAATATATCCCACTTGTTGTATGTCTTTTGGATCTAAAATCAATTTGATTCTGATTCAACGTCATGTTTGTCACTTAAAATAGAAACATTATGACCGGATGCACAACTTAACTTTATTCAATTAGTAAATAAAGCAGGTTCAGAAATACACATATAAGATGCGAAACAATGTCTGCAAAAAAATAAAAATAAAAATAAAAATAAAATTAATAAAACTAAAAATTACTTGAAGCAAATGGTTTATTTCTCGCTGCGTAAAAGAGAGCTTAGAAGGAAGCCGGGGTATTTAAAATTTTACTCACGTTAATGAATTTGGCTTTTTGCACTTTATTACGGCGGTAGCATGCGAAAAAACGTGGAAAGAAAGAAAGAGAAAAAAGAGATGTGTGGTGCAACATGTGATGCATCGGATTGGATGTAAATCACTTCTCCTTTTTGTGGGGTATATCTGAAATATTTCTGGGCGCTTACGTGGCAATCGAGCAACAGGTCACCTGTGGACCGTTATCGGGAATCACGCAACTAAAATTACATTCACGAAAGATAGCCCACGATGAAACTGGTTCCGCAGGTAGAGTCGCCACGACAAGGCGACCTTCGATTATTTCCGTAGAACAGCCTCGCAACTGCATATTTATTATGATACACTTATTACATCAATAACCTAAGAGAATGTTATGTGACATCAAGTGCACATACTATTTTTATAATTATAGATACATCATAGTTTTTAGGTAAAGTAAAATTCAATTATTTTAATGATTATTTTAATGATCCGTCAAGTAATGCAGAAAATTCCATTCTGTATTAACTAAACTTTATAGAGAAATTAAATTTTTGATTCTTAAATTTCCATTTCATACGATAAAATAATGTTGCAGTAAATCGATATAACGGTATAAGCGATTTCGAACGTAAAAGCAATGTCATCAAGCTGCCGACAAAGATTTTAATAAGCTTGCCTCGCTATATATTTTTGCAACGATAACGGAGGAGTGTTGCTATAAATTTTAGTCGAACCATCGTGATTCTGAGAAATCATGATCGTTTATCACACGTTGCAATGAAAGTCGTATAATCACGAATTGTGCTGGCGAATTATTATTAAAAAAAGAAGAGCACAAATAGAACACAAAAATATGAAATATTCCCCTGTGGACGAACAATGTCTGCCGCGATAATAATTATGGAGAGATTATTCAAATGAATTAGAATTGAAACACTTCAATTTGTATTCTACTTTTACTTGCATCTTAATTGATGATAATGATAATATTAATGGTACGATATAGCATATTACAACACAAGTAAAAATAAATAAATAGCAAACAACAAAGAGATGATAAGTAATAGCAATAGAGAGATTATGAATGTTCGTGCAAATAAATTTCGAAAGAAAGCAAATTTAGATAGAAAAGGAAATTTAATAACGGTACCCGAAGAAGATTCCTCTGAATGCGATCGTCACCACGGTTGATTTTTTTTTTTTTTTATTATAACGACGTGAGATTAATGCAACAGAATCAAAGACAGCGTCGTGCTGGATGCCGCGGTAGGTAATGAAAGTCATAAATGAAGGAAGCCAGAGCGAAGAAAGAGCAGGTGCGAGCGCGTGGCCCGTGATAAGGCGAATCCTTAAAGAGCTCTACATGCAAACATATATGCCAGCAAGAAAGGAGCGTCATAGAGGATGGAATGCACCTCTTACACGCGTCGTAAAGGCGCGCTCTTTTGTTTTACAATCGTTGTCAACTCTCATTGTACGCGCGTGTCAAAGGTTTCCTTTTGCAAAACAGCTTTGGCACGACGAGCGTCCTTTTAATTTCGATGATTCACTAATCTCTCTATCACAAATTAAAGCTGATCCATATTTCTAATCAAGTTACAGGGGTCTTAATAAAGCTAAACCGATCATGAAATTTTGCACGTTACATCGGCATCATGTATTTTGATTAATTATAGACAAATCTTTTACTTATGTGTTTCTTGATTTTATTAATTTAATCTTAATCTTATTATTAAAAATCGAAGTTTGATTGCTGCAAAAAATGTTGAAAGGGTAAAAGTTTGCAGTGTGTCACGACTTTTACTTGGATTCCAACTTTTTTTTATTTTTTAGCATTAATTATTTTATGTCATTAATTAAAAATATACAATAAAAATTTTAAAGTTAATGAATCAAGATTCTTAATTCAATTTATGGCGAAAAGAGAATCGAAGTTTAGAACGAAGCTTCAGAGACGTCTTCTTAACTCATCTGGAGCGAAAGGAAATTAATGACTAGAGGCCTTCTATCCTGTTGGGATATAATGAGGCACACAGGTATATTCCTCGAAAATTTCCTCGTAAAATGATCAGCTTCTCTGTGCAGTAGGTATTTTAAGTGTTTCTCACGTTAACGTGATTGCTACCTGTATTTGAATGTACTAATAAGACATTCCTCGGATGAAACTAAACACTTATCTTCGTTGTTTAAAAAATCTGTGAGAAAAATGTGCTTAGAGAAATGTAATCCTGACCAAAAGTGTGAGACAGCCTTTAGTTGTGGTAGGTTAAACAATCACAAAGTGAAAAGCACAATAAATGAATTCGATTACGTGCATAAAGTCTTCTCGTCAATGCAAAAACAAATTACAATTTATATAATGGTAAATTATGAATAATTTGAATAATTTATTGGCAAAATTATTATATGACTACTTATTCTATATATTCTTTGTTCTTTTTGTAACAGCTCTTTAACTAAGATGCATTGTTCAGTTAACACTCTCTTTATATTTTTGGAAGAAAATAATTTATTTTTAATTAATTATTTTTAATTAATTAATTCTTGCCTCCTCTTCTCATATGCATAAAAAGGAAATCTTTACGAAAAGAAAACAAAATATGCGTATCGTGCGTCGCGAATGAAGCTTATTCGAAGGTGCGCGCGCGATTTATTAAATTATACAGATCGAATGCGATGCACGCGCGAGATAAAGCGACTGTGTGGTTGCGCTGCTTCTCTTTTTTTTTCACTCCCCTTCATTTCGGAATGCGGTCTTTTTTTGACGAGCTTTGATGATGAACATCCTTTTTTCGAAAATTTTTAAACATTACGATAATATAAATACTCGAATTACTTCGAGTAATATATATTTCACTTTGTTCGTAATTCGAAAAATTCTTGATATCTGTAAAAATTTTACGTGCAGCTTTTGAAACTCTTGAAAATTCTAAACGTTCGAAAAATTAACCAATTGTAATTTTAGTCATATTATATGCAGATTTAGTCATATTATATGCAGTAACAGACTTTTAAGATTTTCATCTTAGATCCTCAAAATTCTCATTTAAAGCTTTGAAAATATTCAAAGCTTTCACTATTTTTAATCTTTTGGTTTCAAATAATATTCAAAATAATACGAAATGTTCAAGTTTGCAACACTCTCTCCGTCTCATCTTACAATCAGTGAGGTGACGATTTATCTGAATATGATCGACAAAAGAATCGTTCCGCTTTACGATTTCACATTTGGTTTTCACGAAACAGACAGCGGAAGTGACGTTAATTATCATCTGGGTTTTAAATTTAATTGACTTGTTCTCCGAACGATTTAGTCTGCTCATATGAATTTTGTTTTATATTTTCAGACATAAGTATGCAGCAAACAATTAATATCTAACATTCTTTATTTTGAAATAAAATTTCTGTTAAAGTAAAAAAGACAAACTGTATCCAGAAAAATAATTAAAAATTGTCAAAAGTAGTCTCTTCTTCTTCATCACTAAATCTTAGATGAAATAGAAATTAGTAAATTTTGCTTACACCTCAAGGTTTAGTCATTTTTCGAGATTACTTCCGACTATAAAGGCCCGAACAGAGTAAGATTACGAGTAAGATTTCTACCCGGGAGAAGATATGCTAAACGTAAAATATTTTCGGTTGTCGATCGATTGCCCAGAATTATTTTGCAGATGCATTCGCGGAAGGCATGATCAGAATCGAAATTCATTGCTCTCCTCCGCGAATTTTATTTTCAATCCTCCCGTGGTTTTTCGTTCTATTACATTCCAGATTACTTTAGCCGCCCGCCACGTCGTGTGGCAATGCACGGAATCCGGTAATCCTTATAATCGTCACGGCGCAGCAGACTTACGGCGAAATTCGCGGTTTTCACCAAGGCGCGGCATGCCCATACTAGGTGCACTGGTGCACTTGCTCGGCAGCAATAACCGAGGTTTATGCACTTCTCGGCAAAGCCGCCTTACGGCGGGGTGGATTGACGGCCGGTAATGGACAATGCGTATCCCTAATCACGCCCTTGCCCATCACGTTCCGCGAATATCGAAGGAATTAGCCGTAAGTGATTATAGATGCCGGGCTTCCCGCCGCGAGGTACGCTCCGTACTTTAGCAGCCGTATTTATTGTTTTCCGTAATTCGCGCGCGCAAGTAACGATGCAGGCAAGATTTTATAGCGATAGAGCACGGTTATAGAAAGTTTACCAGAAACAAGCTACCGTAGTCCTTTGTATCGAAAAATCAATGATTTGATTGGTCTCCAACTTAGAACAATTATCATATATAAATTAAACAGAGTAAAATTAACGGTATGTTCTGAATTTTCAGAATTGTAAATTTGTGTAAAAGCTGAAAATACTTATATGACACGAAATACTCAATTAAGAAAATCTAAGTGTCAAATTAAATTTACGTAAAAAGAAATGTGAAAAAAATCTATCGTATTTTAAGTCTACGCATTTTATGTGTAAAATTATTTGCACGCAAAAGTAAATTATAATAATATTTATTTTACGTCAAATATTTAAATATGTTAATTCAATATTTATTTCTTTTCGTAATAAAATAATCTGTGATTTTTTGTGGAATTTTATTGAACTGCGAACAACGCCAAGAAATCACGTACCGGCTTGAGATCAAGTTCAACGTCTCGTTATCCCGCGAATATATCCCAGGAAGTCGACAGTTTATTACCATAAAGGACGGGGTGACACGACGTATCAATTTATGCCAACGATCGGAAAGAGTGGCAAGTGCATAAATAAACCCGTCTCGTGAATGCCCGAACGTACATAAGCAATCCGAAAACCTCCGAGGAGATACCTGTCCTTTTCCTTCTACTCGATGAGGTCCTGCAACGGCGCACGGTCGTCTACAGGTGTTTCCCTATCGGAGTATCACTGTATACATATTTAATGCCGCGTGGATTTTGCAACACGCCTTGGATTGAAGCGCGTAATTTATTCGATGCTGCGTGCCTGCCGCTGAAAACTGCTTCAGAAGGTCCTTGCTCTTGTGAAGAAGGATGTAGCTTGCCGCGAGCAAATTGACGTGCGTGAAACATTATCATTACGGGATTGTTTTGAAAATATAAATTTACACTCGCGCGCGTGTGTGTGAATACAATTAAAAAATTATTATTCATAAAATTATATCTCTTTTTAATAGAATTTTGCTACGTAAAACATTACTCTTAACTTTTATGGAAGAATTCTGATTTATAATCTAAGAATTTATCAATTTCCCGAATTTTAATAAATGAGAGCTCTTTGCTCTCGTTTATTTATTATGTTAAATATATTTGCAGTTTATGAAATCAGTATCAGAAATCTCGCATGTATTATTACAAGTTAATAAGATGTTACAAAGAGACTGATCAGGTCGAGGAAATCGGTGCGTGGTCACTACTTTCGAACGACGGATCGGTGAAATGTGATGCTTGACAGCCGAGAAAAAGAAAGAGAGAAAGAGAAAGAGAGCGAGAGAGAAATCGGTTAAATTATCGAACAAATTACGCCTTTTTGATGTACAAATTAACGAAAATAGAGTGCTTTCAGTGAAGAGAATGAAACTGACGACATTCGAGAAGTGAATTACGATGTGACGTTTAAAACAATATTTATCCGGGATCGTCGAAGTGTAGCCATTACATGGAAATGAAACGGCGAAAGCGATCGGATAACGAAACTAAATTAAAAAGTTAATTGTTAACCAACAAGGTTGATCGTGTATCGTATTTTAACGAGGTGACAACGCAACGACACTCTCATGCGATTCTGTGAGAGGAAATTCCGTTATAATTGCGGATTTGCATTACTTAAGATACGAGCATTGGGGCGCGAAGGTAATTTAAAAGAGATTGCAAGGTGAATGGAAATTTATTAAAGTATTATTAATATTAAATGTTACAGTAAACTCCAAAGTTATTGCACAATGCTTGTGATCGTAAATAACGGCCATAACAAGATTGCGTTACAATAATCACATTCGGAAATAAATAAGACGGAAATAAATATATAAGACGAGAATATTATGCTATCTTATTACAAACTTTTTAAATATTTGAGAAAGCTTAATATCCTCCGCTAAGATTTGATCCACTAATTAATTCAATTTTTGGTCGAAGATATTTCGATACTTTCAATCTTAAGCATCCTGAAAAGCGAATCCTGCATCGAGTTACAAGGACATACACATATCGATAAAAATAATTCTGCTTCACTCCGAAATGCATTCGGCATTTATCATCTTACCACCATATCAAAATATCATTGTCTCACGAGGGGGAACGCATTCATTCTAGCGTTCTTCTCTTCATGCCAAAGGTGAAACGACGTGACGACTCAATTTATACGCGCTCGTAAAAATTCTGCATGCTGATGTTACGGGAGCATAAAGCCATGTTAATTGTATGCGGAATTAAACGACCCTGTCAAAGGGTCGTACTTTAGGACTCATTAATGGCATTCGTAATGATGTCATCTTACGTTCATTGTTTTAGCAAATGTAAAGGAAAAAAAACAAATGGAAGAAGGAAAATGACAGAGAGCAACACGAGAGAAAAGAGGAGAAAACGAAGTTGTAAGAGAGGCGAAAGAAAGAGAAGAGATACTCTACGAGAACCACTGGTGAGACGGCATCGAAATAATTTCCCGCATAAAGCATACACGCGTCATTTTATCACCGGGAAGCGTTCTGCTTAATTACTGTGTGCTCTCTTTAAATTACAAACAGCAGGTGCTGTCGCAGACTTTACGGTGACCGTTTCCTCAAGATTTAGAAACCCACCATGATGAGAGCGGGTTCATTAAAGTTTACGTACGGTAAAACGTGCTCGATAAACAACCCCGTCCTTCGTCTTTCGCGGATACGACCACAGGCTGGAAGTAGGAATATTGAAATTGCACGCCCCGATGCGATTTATTAACTTGTAGTACCTCGCGCGAGTAAACTGACTTCTTGTTATTTCGTGAGGGTGAAATTAATTGATACGGCGTTATACACCATCAACACTCTGGTTTTATTTCGCGTGAATGATGTGTGAATCATCTGTTAATCTGTGAGAAGATAGTTATCAACATAACAAAAAATTTCCCATTTTTAAATAGTTTACAAAAATAGTAATTAATATTTAAATGACAAACGTAACAAATTGAATACATGATGTCTCTTAGGATGCAAATTAGGATGTTGTTTATATTAACAAAGTGATACATTTTCTACGGTATCACTTCATAAAATGTAAATTGTCTTGCCTGTATGCCTGTATGCAAGAGCAAATGTTAGAAAGATAAAAATATACGGTATTTCTTACACAGAAGAAAGAAAGAAGCGAGACGCAGGTAGTTTCAGCTCGATTTACTCGAAACGATTTGTGATGATTATTATCATCACAAAAAACTAATCGAGTCATTGGATTTATATTCCATGTCATCTGAATAGCAATGACGATCCTTTATCAATTTCATTAGATGACGGTGGGTCGAATCTTCGTTTAGACATCAGACCTTTTCGTCTGACAGCTTCCAAATCTGCATGAGAAGCGTTGTTTCGGGGAAAACTTTTTATTATGTTAAGCAGAAGACTGGACATAATATAACATTTAATCTTGAAAAAACGAGCACATTGTGAATACAGTATCTTTCGAAAGATGATATACTGCTGATAATATCTCTGAATTAAATTAAACTTTTACTGTGTGTGTATATCTAGAAAAAATAAATTCTTTACACTTATTATAATTATATAATTCTTGCATTTCTTGTATGAATAACAACAATGTTGACAAATATAATTCACAAATTAATCAACATTAATGATCTATATAAAACTGTTAAAATATAATTATCTCTCAGGTGCATACATTTAAGTAATTTTATTTTTATATTTGTAAAGATTCAATAATTAATTATTTATTTTTGTATATTTCTAAAAAATTCTATAATTTTTTTGTCTATATCATAAGTTAATCTTTGTTCATAATGTTCCAGAGAAACATTTGAAATTCTGCATTAAGCAAATATGATGAGCAAGATTTGATGTATTCTTCTACGATTATCGGTCCTTTATGATATAAACAATAACAGGATGTCTTCATATCGAGTGATAGTTCACAATAAATCTCTAACGTTGGGCCAGTCAAGTTTGTATTTACGGTTCTCAATTTTTCCGGAAATGTCATTAACCAATATTCTTCGTCATCTGTCCAAAAGGACAAAGGTGTATCAATTTGAGATCGAGTAAAGGAGTGCACCGGAGTACGTTGAGCGTGAGACAGAGAGAAGAAAATAGAATTCCATCAGTTCTTCCAGAGTCGATACGTATCAATAAATAATTGTGTTGGATGCGTGCTTGTATTATGAATAATTTCTAATAATGACAGATACGTGGTTTATGGAAAGTAATGTCCCTCGGGAACACTGATGCCATGCGAAATTCCATATTTCTTGTAATAACAGATCGAAGCTCGACATTTCTTTTCTCTTTCTCTTTCTTCTATCTCTCTCTCTCTCTCATTTTCTCGTGGGGGATGGAATTAATCGTTCGCATAAACCGTATACACACGTATAACCGTACGTTGCGTTTTATGTTATATACTTTATAAAACCCCGACGGGACGTTCATGCTCGTGGGGTATGTTTATCATCAGAACACATCTCGACCGCTGTGACGCGTCGCAATGTTTATCAAGCTGCCATTCCTTGTAAAATTCCTGGTAACTCACCCCTTTTCTGTCGAATGATATTAAAGTATGCAAAAATTAATTAATTGGAAACAATGTTCAATAATCTCGTTCAAGGAATGTTCGTAAAAAAGTGATACTTACATAACTTTCATTATATCGTAAAATCGACAAGCAGCGAATAAACGCTGATATCGAACATAATTCTTTGAATAAAAATAATCAATAATCTAAAACGTAGTATCTCTGAGATATCTAATTAGTAATATATAGGTATTCTAATAAAATTCTAATAAATATTCTAATAACAAAATAATAGAATATTTAACAAAGAAGCTAGTTCTAAATATTTAATTTTAAATGTATAAATAATCTTGAATTCAGGATGCATATATATATTAAAAAGTAAAGATATTTAACGAATAAATGTTGTAGATATAATGTAACAACAGACATGGATGTTCCAATAATGGAACAATAGACTTGTGAACGCATTCGCTTGTCAAGCTTTCAAAAGATTAGATTCAACATATATTTGGGTTGTGATCCATGTGTACGTATTCGCTTTACCACCTGAAATCGATCGGAGCAACTTGGATGGGACACGCGAGACACTCGCCACGGAATCATGGAATTAATGCCACTAAAATATTTACGTCCGAGTGCTTCGTGATCATGCCGCGGATTGGGGTTCGACCCTTCGAAACCGCGTCTTGTACGCTCGGCCCGATTTTCCACTCGTTCGAACGCATGTACGTGGTCTAGAAGCTTCCTCGGCCTCATAAAGCTAAGTAGTAATTATCATCCGTCGACGATACGCAAATATAATTACACGTATTCATTGCTAATCGTATTGCAACCTTCGCGCTACGACGTTATGTTTGTTTTGCTACATCCTGCTTCACTCTCGTCAAGCACGAAAACAGATCGATCGAATTGTTATATAAATAATAATAAAAAGTTATAAATATTGTTTTTAGATGAATTAATTGTATACCCCAAACTGTTGATTAAAATGTATTTTCTTACAATGCATCGATAACAAATTGTCGAGAATAAAATAATTTCTTGTTTATTCAGTGTGACAGTTTGTATTAAATTGCTTCAAACTACTATGAAAATTAATGGACATTCAATTAACGAAAGCAATGCTTTTGCACGAAAGTCGTTGCTTTTGAATTGTAGAGCTGCAGTTATTGACGAGCACTTCACGCTTGCACACGAATGTGCAGGGCCGTGACGTAATCACCAACAATAAATCAAGCTTCAGAAAGAATAATTGCTGGTTTGTGGTCGCTATTTTGCTATAGATAATTGAGTTAATAATGAGAGCATATCAGTAGGGTTGGTAATGGCCGGTAAAGACAAGAATATTTTCCTCGGGTACAAAATATTCATTAATGACACAATGCGTGAGAGTGGAAAATTCTTGGAATTTTAGATACGATCTCTCTTTGCTTATTGTGATTTCCTGATTTCTTGTCTTCAAATTTAAAATCCTAAAAATTAGAGAAGATTCTTAAAATCTTCCTTAGTTTGGAAAATGGGAATAAAAGGGAAAGAATATTTGCAAGACAAATGTTTTCAAATTATTTCAAATTTCAAATTATAAATACACGTTTTATTTTAAAAAATTACAAAATGTGTATAATTTAAAAAAATACCATGATATTTGTAATTAGCAAAATCGTATCAAAAAGGTAATTATTCTAAGCAAGAATTGTAAGCAATGTCGAAAAGTTATGTATCGTGAATAATGACTGATTTGTGCAAAGTCGAATAATTTTGTGAGTTTCTCGTGCTTTCGCGACTTTCAACAACTTTGCATACAGTTTTTACGCGTATTTTATTACCATCGTAAACATGGTTATCGTCGTAATCATTAGCGCGAATTTCTCTATTACTGTTCATATAGATTTAGAAATCAGCACTCTCGTACAATCTCAAGGCGTAACATAAACAGTATCGCAACTGAAAGAAGGCTTCGCCACTCTCTCCCATTTCCTACTATTAAATATCAATTTCATTAGGTATTATAACGTACTCAAGTATTTATAACTTCTGTAAATTTAGTGGAAATTGGTTAGCAATTTTTTTTTAATAAAAGGATATTTTTAAAATAAATGCAAAACAAAATTTATCTCTTTATAAATCATTGATATATTACAAATTATTATAATATAAAATTATAATTTAAATTGGACGAAAAAGTAAAATAAATCTCCAAATATAGAAGTGATCAGTTTATGAATCCATTAGTTAAAAGCATGTTAACAAATACATGATTAATTACTAATACAATCTTATTAACAATACAATATTTTTTGTTTACAAAAAATGGTCGCTCGTTTGTTATGCATCAAGAAGTTACCTAATCGGACTACGTAAAAAAACTACGTGCAGATAACTCAAGCGGAGAGCACGCTCGAGTGGTGATGCGAGGGAAAAGTTGGGTTTTTGTCTGTGTTATACGACGAGTTTATTGCCCATCCATAATTAGCAGTAATAAAGTCAGAGATGTGGAAACCAGAGCAGAGAATCGGTCGATAATACGAAATACGGTACCGGAGTAAAAAAAAAACCGTTTATAAGCCGGACATGATTCTCTAACGGTGGATTAAACTTGATTGAATGTTCTCACACGTATGACATTCAAAATTCAACATAAAAGGAAAGAATAATTATAGAATTTATATTACAACGTATAGGAAAGCTGAGGAAAATAGAGAAACGGAAAAATTGTAATCTCATAAGAGATCAGTACGATGATCTGACAATTATAACTTTCTTATGTTTTTTCATAAAAGATACCAGAAGTGGTCTCGATAATTTACAAACTGATGTAAGTACAATGTTGAACTACCGTGCGGAATACCAGTAGAAAAGAAGTAAAGCAAGCTCCTACTCGATTTTGATTAATTTACAATCGTGTTCGATTGCCGTAAAGAATTTCAATTTTAGCTCGCAAACGTGTCATCGACTAATGACTCGATTGTCGATGATTACAACGTTTGGAGCTCATAAAAAACGCCACAAAGTTGCGATCGATCATAAACGATTACCATTACGATTTTTCATTCGTGCTTGATCCGCGGCTTCATTGAGTGAGGGGAAAAGTTAATTGGGGACTAACGCCGGTTAATACAGCTCCAAGCGTATAATATACGTTTGCACGAAGATGAAGTGGAAAACGAAGAAAGTCGGAGATAATAGGTCAAAGCTAAGGTAGTTATCTATTAAAAATAGCTTTTAGACGCTATTACTAGACGAGAATAAAATGGATACATTTAGATACTTGTTGATATTGCAATGGAAAGAATTAATTAATTAATTTTTAAAAAGTAGATTAATTTGTTAAAAATAGAGATATCTTTTCTTTACATTTAGACACTTATTGTTAGTTTATTTGTAAATTCTAGCGTTGGGTATTTAATTGGTCCACAAATTCGTGCGGATTTTTAAATAAAATTGAAATGCATTTTATTAATCATTTTTTAATAATTGCATTCAAATGTTAACTCAACAAAAATTCGCACTTATGTGACTCAATCCACGTTCAGGAAGTTATCTATTCTTAATATAATAATGAGCATCATGTTATTATACTGTAACATTGAAATAAAAAATATGCGAATACACGCGCTAAGATGAGAGGTAACTTTGGAAGAAGTCATCAGCCCATGCAGGTGAAAAAAAGGACGAAAGGCAGCCGATCAGGCGCCGCGTCTCCTCCTGCCCGTCCCACCGCCCGGTAATAGATTATCAGCGATCGTTTCTCGCCGCAGGAAGAAACCGACGAAGAAAGGAGACGGCTTTGTGAGGTAGATGAGAGGTAGATGGCGGAAACAAAAAATAAATTGATTATCCGTATCCAGCAAGATAATTTTCGCTTTTTCGCTCAAGATAGCTATCTCTGATCAATATTATCTCAAAACGTCGCTATGTCTAAAAAAAGAGATAAACGTTGCTTAAATCGTTAATTCATTAGTTTTTTCTACCGACATGACAAGACACAACGACGTGTTAAAATTTGGATAACCAGTATCGTTTCATGACTTTAAGAAATATATCCCATGTTTCTTTTTTCTTTTCTCACTTGCAAAGTACAAAAAATGGTAATTGTTTTACTTCCAAGATAATAAAAATGGTGCGCTGCGATATAAGATGATTTACTTCGATTACTTGGAGAAGATTCACTCGGTTAAGGGTACGTTCAAACCGGTTAGTGCTCCTTGCTTTCATTCTCGAATTCCCGTTTACACGTGTGAGGTCATTCGAATGTAGCAAGGCCGCATGGTTTATTTTGGCTCGTAAATCCGTTGACTTTAAGATTTCTTAATTTCTTAAAGAATGTCAACGGTAATTTAAGATAAAGGAGATGTGAATTTAAAGAGCATTTGAAGGTATAGCACTTGTAATAATGATGAAAAAAGCATTTCAGTTAATCACATATTAAGGCACACTACGCTGATAAAACACCGTATCAAGACCGTGAAATCAAGATGCGAATTATTAAATGCTATTATCAAAACAATAATAATAAATGCTAACAATAATAATAAATTACATATAATAATACAGAATCTGTGAAGCGATGATCTCACAAAAATTGGTACATGATTATTGACAGTATATTACGTAAGTTCCTTTTAATTTTAATTATTACTGGTCATACATATGAGATATATATGTTCCGTAACAACAATGATTCGAGAAAAATTTGATTTTTTAAAACCACAAACCGAAATCTCTTAAAGATTTCTCAAAGCGATGAAGACGATAAGCACCAAGAGTGGAACAGAGTTTGCTGAAAATTTTTCTGACATGCGAATACAACACGCGCATCACGCAGCACGCGCGCGAGCTCGAGACCACGCAGGTGAATCGAGGAAGCGAACGGAGAGTCTTTCCCGGCGTGGATGGCGGCTTATCGTGCCGATCGTATAAATTGCTGCATTCCGATAGAAATCGGGCAGTGTGGCCCCATTATCTCGCTCTCTCTCTCTTTCCTTCTCTCGCTTCCTCCGTTATCTCGCGAATCGCGGTTCGCCTTCGCCCCGGATCGCGAAATGCAAATTGGCCAATTACGGACGCAACGTGCACACCGTCAACACCGTGCATGGCGGTTTATCTCACTTTTTGGATTTCTCAATTTACTGACCGAGACACACACCTAATTCTTAAAGAGTTATTTATAAAAAAAGTAACTTGGTATTTTATGTTACGTCACGAGATAAATAGTGTAAAATAATATTTTTATTCCACAACATTGTTACAGAGAATACTTCTTTATATGTATTTTTTTATATAATAAATACAATATACATGAGATACACATATAAGAAAAATTTTATGTCTTTTTAAGTTGAATTTTTACTTTTTTACTATTTTTATATAATGTTAGAAATTTCTTCAAAATTTTGTTTTTTTTCTTTGTAATGGAAAAAATTATTAAAAATATTTTTCACAAGCTTTAGATTTTAACAGACTTTGAGAATTATACATTACTTGAATAATACACAAATTTGCGTATCACTTGTTACAACCGACGCTTTATCGTAATTTGGACGCTTACTTTATAATTATGCCGGTTGCTCGTAATTGCACGATACAATTGCACGGCAACATGCAGGAAGGTCATAAGCAAAGTGATACAATTTCCGGCTTTACTGTGGCATATTTATCATTAATCCGGCGAGAAATACGCTTTAGGGGTTGCATTACACGTTTGGTGGAATCATAAATACTGATTGCTTGCACAGTTCACTATAATTACGGTACATCTGAGCTGATCCTCTTTCGAGAAAACGTAATTACATCGCGCACATGCTGCATCGACACGTAAGCTCTTGCTTAACGCTTTTTTTTTATTTTCCCCATGAAATCAATGCGATAATACGACAACATTATACGATCGATCCATCGATCATATCACAACACATTCTGTTATTTGTTTATCAAATTATATCGCCTAATTAACGCGAAATTATATCAAGTTATATATAGGTTTCATATCACGTATCATTAAGTATTTAAGGAAACTCCTACAAAAGATTTTTAAATATTCAAAAAATTTCTGTATATTTACATAATAATATAATATTATATTTATTATTCGTCAATAAATACAATAATTTCATTTGCTACGTTATTAGAGAATAATGAACGTTTTAGAGGAACGAAAAAAGATTACTGGATTTGCTATTATAATATATATATTTTCACGTGAATATAAAATAAATCAATTTAAAAACATGCGAGATAGAATTAGAAAATAACATACAACACATTATTAATTTTGAATTATACTTAAAACGTATTGATTGCAATTGATAAATACATCGAATTATTAAAACGGGATAATTGTGCATGATAATTGTGTTCGTGGTGGCAAGGTCCAGACAATTATACAAAACATTAAATGTTGTATGCGGAAATTCTTACATATTCTAATCATATATTATAAATAAATTATGACTTTCATTTGTGCAACTTACATGAAACTTACTTCTAAACGGGTGCAGTTGGAATCCTTCGTATACGATTATGTCGTTAATTGCTCCAACAGACGTAACAAAATTATCTTATCGCGGCAATAGCCGACCGACGTCCAAGGAAAATGCCAAAGACGAAGAATTAGCAAGGGACAAGTGACACATAGGAAAATTTTGCGTTACATAAAATTATCAGAACACAACGATTTTACGTTCAAAAAATATAAATTGGCCACAGACGTGTGTACCTACGAACAATTCATATTTATGGGATTAAAAGAATAAAATATTATATAAGAATAAAAATATTGTCGACACTATGTACGTTCAAAGAAAAGCAGAAATAATTTATAGGGAAATTTAATAATAAAATATTTTATTTATAATTATCAGTTGTATCATAAATGTCTGTGTCTTCTTTGTATTATAAAGCGCAAATTTTAACGTATTGGTGATTTGACAATTTAATTTCAAATTGTAGATAATTATAATCTACAGATATAATTCGAAGATAATATATGTTAAAATAAATAACGTTTAAAATGTATGTTTAAGAAAATAGCAAGCTATAAGATTAAGAAAATTAGAGAAAAAATTAAATAATTATATTGATCCTTGAAATACAATATTAAAAAGATAAGTACTTTGTCGTAATTACTAAAAGCGTTCATTAAATTGCAGTATACAATATGCATTATAAAAGCATATGTAGTAATATGGAGGATAAGTGTATAGAAACATCGTTATAAAAATAATGCAAGCTGTTTATAAGAAAAACAATTTATTCGATCAATATCTTCTTTAGCAATAATAAACATATTTTTGGTTTTACCGATTAACATGAATCGCTCATACTCGCAAAATTTTTTATCACTATTGCGCTCTCTCTTTCTCTCTCTCTTTTTCTCTCTCTCGGACATATATACGCACGTTTTCTTCTTTTCACACTCGATGGACATACACAATATCTTGAAAGGTACCTATACTTATTAATCTATCGATCTCTCACGATCCTTCTCACATAAGTTTATATAATCATAGTATATAGCACAAAATTGCTTAACGCACGAGCCTCGTGTCAGATATGTCGCGCTATGGTATTCGCTAATTAATTAATTTTTTTTATCCATTTTAATTAGCTGATTAAAACGGGAGAACGATGCCTCTGCGCGATCTGATTCGTGATCTTCGTCACGGGCCTTCCATCGCCAACGAATTAACGAAACGTCGAACAATTAATCTAAACTAGCTAATCCTACTATTTTAATCTTCGCATATAATTAATCAACTAGCTAATCCTAATGGTATGTTACAATCTGTACGTACGTAGGACCGGGATCTCTGGTAAGCTTCGAGTTTTCGCAAGTTATCTCGTCATTTTCGTGCGATAACTAGTTTTGTTTTATACTTCATTTGAATTCCAGGAAAAGAAAACCTGATTAGCTACCAACCGATCAGGTCCAGCTTATGCTATCTTTGGTCCTCTAGCCGCTATGATTTGTTGCCGGATATGCAAATTTCGTTTGCGTCGCAATCTCTTTCGCTTACATTCGCGGGGACGGATAATCGGAGATTTTTGAAAAATCGGACATTCCTACGAGAGGAGAAATCCTATATTTACATAAAGCTTTTGCGCATACTTAAAAGCCAGATTTCAGAAAATTTTATAACGATCGCCAGCCTGCGATCGTATATATTATAACACCGATGTTTCTTTTTTCTGTGCAAGTAAAGTACAGCGTGCTTATTACTTAAGCTCATTACACATTTCGCTTTTCTTTGCATCGATATAAAAATAATCACTTCCATTCACGCTTTTCTTTCACAGCAATAACTTCCAGCGGGAAGTGTATATTAATTGATTAACGATGTATAAAATACGTCTGTCCGTAATACGAGGGTCATTCAATATTTAAACAGACAAACATTTTTAGTGAAAAAAACGCTTAAAGCAAGCAATTGAAACTTTTGTAAGTTGGCAACCTTGCGAAGAGTGTTATTTAGCTGTTCGACTAATATTTACGTAAACATAACTTCGAAATTCTTAGTTACGATAGCGTGTCCGCTCGAAGAAAGTACTTTTGAAGAACAGCGATTTCTGTGATCCGATTTTTACTTTCGGAAAGTGTACAACCGTCAGAAATATTCTCTCGGATGAACAAACAATACGGTAGTAGTTGCATGAACCGTGCAAGTTTTTACGCGTGGATGGAAAAGTTTAAAAGTGGCCGCAAAAGCGTCACCGACGAGCATCGCTCTGACTGACGACTTACAGTTAAACAAATTGCTGAAAAATGTCGAGTAAGTGTTGGCACAACTCATCCCATCATTCAAAACAAACTGAACTACTGTAAGACTTGTGCAAGGTGGATTCCTAGAGAGCTTACCGTTCATCACAAAGCCGAGAGACTTCGCATTTGCACCGAGCTCAAAAATCGTTTCAATAACGAAGGTGACGCATTTTTGGACAGGATTTTAATCTGTGATGAAACTTGGATACATCATTTTGAGTCCAAGCGTCAAAGAGGTGAAGTTACAAAGAGGTAAAGAAAAAAGTGACTTCGAGATCAAAGTAAAGAATTCTTCGCTGAGGAGATAAGAAGACTCGTAAGAAGATGGGACAAGTGCAGAGAAGTTGGTGGAGATTACGTGGAAAAGTAGATAAAAAATTGTATTTATTTAATAAACCATTTTTGCTGTACAGCTATTTGTCTGTTTAATTATTGAATGACCCTCGTATTTGTACCAATAATTACAAAAGTATGCTAAAGAGCGCGAGGATAAAAAGAATTAAATCGCAATTAACAAATAAAAAAATTTGAAAATATTGAAATACATATATCTCGATGACGTTCCGACTCGGCGTATCATTTTTAAAAACACATGACTTTGGCTTCGATGGACTATGATACGTGATAGAAAATAATATTTGCAATCAACTTAGAGCTTTCAGTATATCTTGTGTACATTTTTATTTTGTTACATTTAGACAGATATCATTGTAAAATAAAAATGACACAAAAATAATACAAAAAAGAATGGCTTTTCAATAATTCTAATCGACAGACAAGTCAAATTTTTTATCGATTATATTATATGATTTTATTGATTATGCAAAGTCTGTTAATAGTTTATTAACCAAGATGCTTGGAATTCACAGAAAATGTCGCATTAAATGGTTGTTATATTAAACTAATAATATAAAGTTATAAAGGAACGTGTATTAAAAATAATTTTGATATCTGCATTATGAAGCTTAAATGTACATCAACACACATATTATTTATATATATTTAAAAGTGAAGAAGCACTTTAATACATTAGGAGTGCAGTGATATTTCATAAATATAAGTCAAATTTACGACAACACTGAAGAAAGGCACGTTTAGGCACTTTGTTTTACTAGCAATCGCAGATCGATCAAATTAAATTGCTTATTAAGTTTATTGTGGAAAAAATTAGTAACTCAAATTAAACTATAGAAAATTTTCTGATTTTGATTTAGTTCTCACTCGCTTACCGTAATTATCAAAATATCGAAAATAATAAAATTAGAGATTTACGAATATCCTGCATGAAGATGCCTCAAGAAATATGATACATATGTATATGTATATATGTACAGTGTTCTTGTTCACCGTTAAATTTTGCAGATGTTTTATTATAATTCTAATTATAATAATAATCGCTTCTAAACGACAAATATTGGAGATTTAATCATTGATATAATGAAGTACTAATTTAACTTGAATAATATATTATATTAATAAAAGTGAATCTGAGAAACATTTTTTGAAAATTGAAAAATGAAAATTTGAATCTTCTTGATTATTAATACAACATCAATTAAGACAATTTTATTGAATGTCGTAGAAAATTTTATTTGCGTGAACTTTGATCGAGCAATGTGACATCTATCATAAAAAAAAAGAAATAAATAAACTGAAGAGGATGTCAAAAACCCGTCGAAGCTTATATTGTATAATAATAATTCTAACTACGTCAAAAATATACTGGTACAAAAATACCAAAGCATTGGGTGGATTTTAATTAAACACACGATCGTCCGATTGATTTATGTAAATACTTCGCATTCGATTACGTGCTTCACGCTCCATAATTACGGCTTCGAAGAAGAGATATTGCGATGTATGATTTCAACGGAAAATATTTACATTTTCTCACCTGAGCGTAAGCGAGATCGGCTCGCGAGGAGAGACGGCGAACTTCGGTGCCGGCTGACGATCCTTGAATTACGGCACCTCAAATCTGTATCGTGCAATCACGCGTACAATCGCGACTGTGTGTATTTATCGTTACTTGAGATAAGGCCGACCTATGTCACTTTCGTGACAGGTCGATTTTTTTCGTTCTGTTCCGAAATGCACGTATCCTACTTCGATGACTTGCGTTACTACTTTCGCGGATATCCTGGACATTCCGAGACGTCACTGTTAATACGTTGCTAGAGCTCGGACATTGAAGTATAGCTCGCAGTTAAATCAGACCGATGAAACGAGAGGAGTGAGTCGATGCGAAAATAACATCGCGTTTAATGTAATTTATATTCGCGTTCCGACCGATACGATATATATCAGTGCTATTTCGACGTCGAGATGTATCGCGTGTGCTGAAGAAGTCAGTATTAGAATGTTATATATATAATATATAAGTATTCCAAGTGTCGCCAAAGAGAGAGAGAGTAGATGTAATGATTGATATGACAAGTGCGAACGCTACATCTCGAAACGATTCTCTTTGATACATATGCATTGCTACACGTCAGCCATTCATTTATAAAATTAATCGAGACACACCACGTGTGTCTTCACATTGAAGTGGCATACTCGCTGATGCAGATATAAGAGTCGTTTCCGATAATCCGCATTAACGCATTATGCGCCGTATAGATACCAATAGATATCAATGTACCAGATAGTCACGAAAGTTAAAGATAAAAGCACCGGTATTTTAAATCTGAGAACATGCCAGACTTCTGAGATTTTACGTAAAACTCCAATAAGAGACTATAATTACCTCCGTTTGTACATAGAACGCATAGCACTGACATCTTTCTTCTACTTTAATTTGAGAAATTATATATTTTCGGAACTCGATTTTACCTTATTGCATTCAACCTCGCAATAACTAAATTTGCTCGTAAGAGAAATGCCGAATTCCTAATCGCTATCTCAACAATACATCCACCGCAAACACACACGTATACGCATACATATATACATATATATATACATGCGTGACGCGTTTACTCTGTCCAACTAACTTGTTTATTGAAGCAAATTAAAATAAATACAAAATCTCGCTTCCGACTGCCGATCTCGCAATACTCGCATTACCCTTTCTCGACCGGCAGTGCCGTGATTCAACGATACATACCACTCGGTTCGAAGGCCTGATGCGCGTTCACGGACGAAGCATCTGTCAGATGAACGAGTCTCAGCTACTACCGGGCACAGATATCACGTGGTGGTACCCCGCGGAGGATACCGAGTGCGGTGATAACGGCGAGTGTCGGTTGCCATTCGATTGCTGCTGTTGCTGTGATGGTACCTGCAGAGAGCGATAATCGAGCGCCGGCGCCGCCGGATGCTGACCTTCCCGGTGCCTGCGTAAATCGACCTTCCTCTGGAACGCCTTGTCGCAGAGACCGCACTGAAACGGCTTGTAGCCGGTGTGCTTACGCATGTGCGTGATCAGGTTGCTGCTCTGCGAGAACGCCTTGCCGCACACGACGCACTTGTGCGGTTTCTCACCTGTGACACAGAATCGAGGACAGTGTCTGGATCAGTATGTCGTTGCACTTTTCTTCGATATGATCTACTCTAGCATCGTGTGGTTCAAAGTAGTTTTACTCTAAACAAATCTTAAATATCAGTTATAATATAATTGATTTCGTGTTAGCTTTCTAAAACAAAATTTGAAACTCCTCTCTCAAATACTCTTGTTCTAAAAGGTAGTTTTGTTAATTAATTAATATATCAAAAAGAAAGCTCTTAATTTGTTCGCTTTATGCGTGCTGTTATTAATAAAAATATGGCCACTTTAAACGATCTATAATTCATGTCAGATATAAGTTTGATAGAGTTCTATATATAATTTTATAAGTATGTACTTTTTGCGATTCTTCAAATGTTTCTTGATTAGATTTGCGATTCTTCAAATGTTTCTACATTAGATATTGACGCACAGTATAAATCAGAAAAAATGGTTCAAGAAGACAATGCTTCTGAAAGCTTTCGTGAATTTTACAACGTTAATTATCACTTGTCTGATTTAAAAAATGATAAGAAATGTTGCGTTTTTAATTTAAAGTCAATCAATTAAACATCAGCGTTAATAAACTCGTGAGTAGATACAATAGATTTCGATCGACGATTAGCTACGTCGCCGGATGGGAGGCGTGAATTGTACGAATGTACACGTTGCAAATTCGATTATTGCGCGAGGAAGTCTGGAATAATGAAGCAAGGTTAACCAAACGCAACTGAATCAACCAATAAATCGTAGCGTCAGCCGGCAGTAGAGCACTTGCGCGTCTGACGGCGATGACTAAAGTCTTGGCTCGGTTCTTCCGAAGACAACCGGTCGTCACACCTCAACTTGACTCGTTCGGGCACAAAGTGCAATTAAGAGCAATTATTTTACATGTAAAATAAGCAATTGAAGTATGTCATCACGTCCACGATACTGATATGTGACGGCTGACAAATAATCAATACGCTTGACACCGTCTTGGAGAAAAATTAGTAGGGAAATTAAAGGAGACGTCGTGAATGAAAAAAAGTAATCGATTGCTTGCTACACACCCTGTACATTAAACTTAGAGATATTAAAAAAGAGACTACGGGTATATAATACTCATTAGAAGAAGTGAAAAAAATATTTAATCAATATATTGTAGGTCAAGAAATTAATTCACACGATTCTTTCACAAGTCGATTCCTTCAGTTAGTTCGCGTATAAAAGTACGATATTGAAGCAAAATTATCGAAAAATAAATATTTAACGAGATATTTTATATCAGAGGTACTTTATCCCGATAATATTCTGAGATAAATGAATCGGTTTATGCAAAAAAAAAAACATGATTTCATGCAGAAATCCAAGCAAATCACTTGTGCTAACAAATCGAAAATCGGTTCTATCTTTGACAAGGTTAATTTTTCTCAAAGTTTAATCAACATGAATCAGAAATCTTTTACCCCTTTTAACTCCTTCTTCTGAATTTTTGGCAACACAATGTTACAGTGTAATGAGAGAACCACGGAACTATATATTTCATCGCAATTGCGGTTTCATCGAAAGCAGAAAGTGTCACGAGCGGCATCATTTATTAGCGTCAGCATAATCTCGCACGCATCTTGCAATTGCTCTCGCGATATCGTTACACGAAAGAAAAAAAATCAACAACTTCTGCGTTAATCGCTTCCGCGAATCTTGACGCTCAAGTACGATCGTCCCGCACGCAGATCGCGGCCTCGTGGTAGATAGTAATAATAATAAAAAAGAAGAAATGAAAAAAAGTGAGAGAATGACTGTACTTGTAAACTCCTGTCACGGCCTTCTAAAAGTCCACCGTCGCTCGTCTAACGACGATCGACCGACGGTGATAATACCGAGCAAACACCTGTGTCCGCGGAGAGACGACTCCCCTTCCTCCCTCGTTCGAAATTCCGAGCAAACAGTTTTATGATTGTAAAACGATGATAAAAGCGAACGGACGCCTCCGAATGTTGTAACGCGACGGAAGGCGTCGTCGTTAAGATTCTATCGAAAAGAAATTAATTTCGCGAACGGACGTTGCGCAAGCGGTATCTCTCTCTCTCTCTCTCTTACTTTTTCGAACGAACGTGTACAAACAGTGGAACAGTGGAACGGAAAATTCACGAGTGCAGGAAAAAAATGAGCGACTCTCTTCGCGGAAAAAGTAGGAAGTGTGCGTGTCATCGTGTGAAGCGAGTAATCGCGGAATAATTAATGCTCACATTAGAAGATAAAATCAGTGATGAAAACATTTCGATTTACATCTAACTGATGTTTAATTCGTAATATCACGGCGAGATGTGGAAGATGCGTTCATACATTCCGACATTCGATACGTATAAAGGATCAAAGATCGATTTCTCGTATCTCATTCGCTCAAAATAAAGCAACTTTCTTTTCTTCTGACTCATATGGTTGCGCTCGTTGACGCAAACGGACATTCTTTTCTTTAAATTAAATTTACCGACGTTTTATTTCGATATTATTGTCGGAATTATCGGTCGCAACATGGGCGCGTACAATAGCATAGTGGATGACAGTGTGGCTTTGTCGTAGCAGGCATGCCGTTTCTTATCGTCCATCCTTCACGACTACACGAAGGAAAATACAATTATCGTAATTGTACCGTCTACGATTCAATTTTTATATCGTATTGCTTGACGCAGAGAAAAGCGCTAGCGTATGTTGTTAATATCTCAAGACAATTTATGGACTTATATAGAGCAAACACACATCGATTTCGCCTCGTATATTTCGTGATATATTTCCCGTACATTTGTATCAACAATGGATAAGATAATTGTGAAACAACAAATTGTGAATAATCTAGTTAAACTAATATCACTTAAGAGAAGCAATATCATGATAATTGAAGCATCATATGAAGTACTAAATTCATATCGTCGACGAATTATACATCTTAATATTTATCTTCTGTACTTTGAAGACAGACGCTTGCAGAATACTTAAAAAATGTTTACTAAGCACATTAAGAACTAAAGATTTGATTGCAGTTGTTATTACAAAATACAAATGACAGTTTTTAAGTAAAGTAACTGAGGCAGACGACATGCGAGAGCTCGACAAAGAATGCAAACATTATTGTCAGCGTGAATGCGTCGCTAAAATCGGCACAATAAAAATCGCACGTCGCTAACGCAATTTGCTTGCGACTTCGGTAATTTTATGTACGTAAACGCAATGTTCATTGAATGTATCGCACTGATACATACCGCGGTACTTATTACCGAGTTCATTACGCATACAACTAATGGAATGGTAATAAAAAATTGCGCATGCAAACTTGCAAATGCTGCATGCTTAATTACAGCATTTTCTCCTTGGCAAGCAAATGCGACCGATTGTATTCCGCGTACACGTCTTCGGCGACTGTGTTACGACTCGAGTTTGACGGCACATGTGCCACCCTGTTGTAACTTGCTATCTCGCGATAAAATGTATTTCCTCGCATGTATTTTTTTTTTAAAGAAGCAGAATAAAATGTT
This sequence comes from Crematogaster levior, assembly GCA_901521435.1. Taxonomy (NCBI): domain Eukaryota; kingdom Metazoa; phylum Arthropoda; class Insecta; order Hymenoptera; family Formicidae; genus Crematogaster; species Crematogaster levior. Next base: position 385,318 of record CABEGB010000936.1, on the reverse strand, counting down.
ACAAAAAATACGATACTTTTACTTTTCCTACTTTTAGGAGCGACATTGTATTGCGTCACAGAAGTGAGAGTGCAAACATCAATCATAAAGTTTTATCGGGAAATTTTTTAGGAGTTTACGCTCCTGATAACAGCCTTGGGAAATTGAAGCTAATGGAACTCGACGCCGACGGGGAAACGATAGAACGACATTAGAAGCAAAGCCCGAAGTTTTCTGCGCTCGAAATGTAAGACAATCATAATTGCAAGCCAATATTTAATCAGTTAGACAGCTGGAGGAAAAGAGTGGTCAGGGGGATGGGGAGGCAGTAGGGGAGAGACTAATCTTCAGATCGAAGTGGCGATTAAATCACAAATTTGCCAGGTCTATTTGCTTTTCGAGACTAACGTAATGAGGTACGGCGGGGTGAGCGACTCGGAGGTTGGGGCAGAAAGAGGAAAAGAGTGTGACAGCGTGATGTTTGCCCTGGACTATTTAATTTCTCCGGGACGAGGGTGGTATCGCCGTCATATCTCGCGCGCGAACGCACGAATGAAGAAACGAGAAGGTACGATTCCGCGGGCTGCCGGACAATATTTATCGAGAGTGTCAGCGACCCATACGAACATGCGTATACACCTCATCCTACGTACGGTGCCTATCGATCCATCTCGACTCTCATTACCGGCCCCTTCGACTTAAATATTTACCGGCTGAAACGTTTGCTTCGCGGCCGATTATAATGATAGGAGCGAATAGCACGCTTCTCTGTGTGCGCGCACATCCGTGCGGAACGCACACGTTCAAGCGAGTCCTCTTAATTATGCAGGTCCGTCTCTTTTAACGAACGTGATGTAATGACGGCGATATCGACTGCGATGACGGAGAGAAGGAGAGATAAGGGAAAGGGGGAGAGGAAGAAAGAGAGGATCGATTTCGTTCGGATTTTCCGCGCTAGAGAAACGAAGCTTGTAAAAAAAAATCTCCGACGTCACGCGATTTTGGAAAAGGCTCCCAACTCTCGCCAACGTCGTCCGAAACTTAAATTATAGAGAGCCAAGATTTTTCTAAGAAGAAGTAACTTCTTAGGGAGTGACGCTTATATTTGATGATTAAAGTGTCGTATGAATTTCGTTATTGCACAACGCAGTAAACGTTGATAAAATAATACGAACAATGATAACAGAAGTGCGCGTTTCGTAAAAGCCCACCGAACGCCCCTTTCTTTGTTTTCCCGCCCCGTTTGGGGTTCAATGACGCGCCGGGAAATCATAGCGTTCGCCGGAACAATTTGCAGCCAACGTAACATTTCGCTTGATACCCACGCATTCGCCTCGATTACTCTTTCAGAGCTCTTGCAAGCGGTTGTTTCAGCGAATGACGAGGTAGATACGCGAGACCAGCGCATATTATCCGCGGATGCCTGCATAGGTAAAAGTTCACAGTAGCGGAAACACGCAGCCGGCGGGCGATCGTCGCGACCGACTGTATTTTTTCTCGCCAATTGCTGCTTGGCATGCGGAAAAAAGTTATCCTCTATCAGCGTCGATTGCCGGAAGCGATCATCACCCCGACTTACTCCCGCATACGCGCTCTCCTCTTTTCTTTCCCCTTTCGACCAGCGGCAACGGGGTAAAATGGGGAATCCTATCGATCCGCTCGGAAAAGTCCAGTACGGATCGAAATTGCCGAGTAAGAGTGTGTGTCTCGATAATGATAAAAGTGCGCGAGGCAGTGGACATTTTTTCGTCAATGACCGTCATCGCGGCTCCGATTATTTCGGAGTGCGTCCCCGCGCAATGAATAATTTTACGATTCGATGCGACACGAAAGATGCATTACGCAAATATTTTATAGCACCCACACATATGCTCGTTCCGAGGTGAATCATTGACAACGACATTGCTTTCCATTTGATCGACCGTCGTGCAATGATATTTGACATTAATCGGTAATTACCTTTCGTCACATGATTATTTTAACTTCTTTTGAAGTTATAAGAATACATTCGACAAATATTATCAAATATTATAAATAACAGATGTTCGAAAAAAAAACAGGATAATTACCACCGATCCATAATTCTGTAATCGAGATATCAGTTTTATTTCCTGGAATCAAGCGCTCGAATGCTTTCAATGTTTCTTCTCTTTAATTTCAAGGAAAAGAGTTGCAGGAAATACTCAAACGTCTAATCAAGGTGGTATTACAGTAAATGATAATTTCAAAGTGAGGGAAAGTAAAGATTCCAAACATGTCGCACAGAGTTCAAAATAGAAGGAATTCAACTAACAATAAGACATACACTTTTGCATCTCGAAATGCATCTCGAGAGAGAAACGTACGTTTTCCCATGTTTTCCTCACGTTATGTGTAAGGCATCCGTACGTTTGAGACACGAAGGAATCGTGATACGCGATCATCAATTATGTAAGAAATCAAATTGTAGCGGCGACATCGCTACCTAAGAAAGACAAACACACGTCGTCCGTACGATGGTGACAATGAGAAACCTGGGTATATTCCACATCCAGGAATTATTTATATTTTCGTCGCGGGAAACACTCCGCCGGAACATTTTTTAGTCTTTGTTTGAACGAAAAATATTACTGATGTACAGAAAATGTTAAAACATTACACCTCTAAAAATACTTTGTAAAACTTCGCGTGAAAATATCTCTGAATCTTTATTTCTTGAAAAGATCCCATTATCGTATGAGGGGAGACTTTCGAAGCATTTCTCTTGGCAAAATGATTGAAGTTTTCTTAGAATTCACAGAATGTTTTCTCTAAAAAAGGCCTTAATGATCGAATAATGTTCTTTTATGGGAAAACAGAAAATTTTCACATTTTACAATTATGTGTTATTTTTATTTTCATATTTTCCATCGCTTTGGCTTTGAGTAAAAATTTCTACCGATCGGTTTTACTTTGTTCATGATGTAACACGTGTCATTAATGTATTATTATGTCAATATTTTCGACTGATAATGAGTTATTTTAAAGATACGCTCAAAAAATGCTTTTATCATAAGTTTAAACCATAAATTACGTGTGTAATGAGGTTGAGTAAGTTCATTATCACCCACAATTATATTTCAAGGAGCTTGATGACGTGGCACAAGCTTTTCTGAAAATTATTGTAAATACCGGTGATTCATATTGCAGATATTTAAATGATAAAAATATACTTATTTCCATATATTTTACGTTATTTTCTTGCGTTATGTATAATGCGAAAACACTTATAGTCGCTGATTACTTGCACTTTAAAATATTGACTAACCTCAAGATGTATATAACGACGTACACAAAAACACATTTGTAAGCAAGCAAAAACTATATCATTGCTGCTACGAAAAAAATTATTAAAGTCACAAGGAATATATTAAATTCTCTAAAAAAGTACACGCAGAATCTATCAATTCAAGAAAATTTAAACAAATATGCTGCGTCTTATATAAGTTTATCATGAATATCTATCTATTTATCTTGAATTTAAATTATTTATATAAAACAGGAAAGAAACGTTTGTTTGTTGAATTGGATACTTAAATTCTTTTACATTATCAATCTTCGAAAGTGTAATTAAAACATAAATCTCGAGTATTCCGATTGTTCGTCACAGTTCTTCGTTACGAGAGAGAAACTGGTCGAAGTGGAAAGTCGCTGCAAGAGAGAGGTCGATTAAATTCGCATTACGAACGGTTTCACCCCTCGTGGAGAAACGTGGAGAGTACAAAGTGGCTAGAGCGAGTTCCTCGAGGGTGCTATCGCTCCCTTTCTCGGTAGCTCCCTAACCCACGACGACGAGCGGCTTGTTCTCTTAGCCGCTAATTAGCGCGGGACACGCACGCCCCACGACGACTCGTGTCGGGCACGTGGCGTGCCGGAAACTCGCTTAGCGCGCGACAAACAGACCGTTTCCCATCGTGTATGCGCTTCTTCCGGCTGTTTCCACGAGAAAACGTGGCCGAGGCAGCTGATTAAATCGCCATTAAAACGTGTTCCTATCGCTCCCGATCGTCGCTTCCTTTCATGTCCTGCTTTTGCCGCGGGACGGTCGCTTAAGAAAAACGGTCGGACTCGCAATTTACACCGAGGGAGGGGATCAGATCACACGTTATTCGATATACGCGGGGATTCAATTACGGCTTAATGACCGATTGCCGAAATATTTTCGGTTAAATTACTTTTTCATAAGGATGACTATCTCAGTGGGACATCCAATCCAATATTTACAACAGTACAAACATAGCATACGCGCGAGTCTATTAATAGATTAAATTAATCTTTTAAGGAATCTCTAAAATTATCACTTTATTGACTGAAATATTCTGTCTATGCGATTTCAAATATTAAAATGTACATTAGAATTTCTTATTTTCCTCCGGTAAACAGACATGAAACTAAACGCACAAAACACAAAACAGAATACACTGCATTTCATGAATATTTCAAAGGGCTAGGTAATCATTTTAACAACAAATCCATATTTCTCTTCTGTAAAGAAGTTATCGTTAGGATGCAGCGCGAGTAGTAGTTATTTTCCTCTTTCGAGAAATTGCTGACATAATAATAAGCCGCAGTGAGTTGTGGAAAAATCATGCTGCGATTGTGGTCGTTTGTTAGGTATATTCAGTATCAAAGTATGGCATGGGCATATACCTATACGATTATTTTTGATGACAAATATATTTCTCGTCTGAAGATTATCTCTCTGTATGTGGCAAATCGCCACTCGAAAGTTACCCTCCATATCGCGAATAATTCGAAAATTCATCATTTTCGCCTTTGAAGTGACACTCGAATTCCACTAAATATCAAGTTCTACAAAATTTTGTTAAATTCTTTTTGCTTTATTCTAAATATATAATATGCCACGAAATTATAATATATATTTAATACATTTATATAATTTAATCTTTAAAGCAAAAAATAAATTGTTATTAAATTAGTATGGTAATAAATGATAAGTTTTATTTTAAATAAAAAATATTAAAAATATACAAAGTAAAAAAATATTTTTAGAATTTTTTAAATATTTTTAAAATAAAGAGATTAAATCTCACACAAAATACAACATCGATATTGCGATAATCGCGATAATGGCTCCAACAAATTTTGTTATTTATTATACGGCATAATTTCTGTTTTAGGCGATTCTGTACAGTGAAAGGAAACAAAGTAACCGTCCGCATGTGCGTGACGAAACACGATTTCCATACGAAACAGCCCGATGATCTGCCGATATATTTATTGCGGGCAATGTGCGTGTTCACGTTTGGGTCTCCCGCGACACACAAACCTCGAATGAATCAAATCCGGAGCTAATCTGATTGCATGCCAATCCATTTTTTTTTCTGGCCTCTATTGTAAAAGAGGATAATTGTCCTATCCTGCTGCTATCGAATGAAATAGCGAGGAGCGGTTTTGATGACAGCGCATTTTGCGTAGCTAGATTTTAACGAGTGATTTGCTTCTTATCACTCGTCGCAGCAGCGTTTGTATGTCACGAATTAAACGGCAATGTTAAAGTTTAACGAAGCGCTAATGGCTCATCTTCGTGGGTATAAGAGTACATCAATTTATCTTCGCGGGAGAAGGGGAGACACATTATCATTATTTAATTCGCTTATCGCATAGAACATTGCTAAGAAGACCTTTGAAGATTCCGTTTGAGATCCCTCGTTGAATACGGAAGGAGCATGTCGAAAGCTAGATTTATACACTGTCTCTCCTCTATTTCCCCTTTCTATCTAAAGTACGCGATGACGCGATATCGATTCCTGGTGTCGCGTATATACTTTCTGCGTGATTCTTTCATATGCGAAAAGGGTCAGTCGCGTAGAGACGTGGGTGCGACATTCGTGGAGACACCCTATTGAGGATGCGTCGTGGGTCGCACACACTTTAAACGCGTCGTTATAAAGGTGCGGTCGTGAGTCTCTCGGTTTTTCATCACGCTTGATCGAACGGATGCGCACGGACGTTGCAATGCAATCTCATTTACGCGATAACGCGCATCAAGCAAATGTGACTTTTTGCAAGTGCTCTCTGCAAATAGTGTACGAGATGTATTACGCTTAATGGATTGAGCAATAGCAATAATGTCTTGAAGATCTTAATTAATTTGTTATAATTGACGCATGACAGAACCGTTTAATTCACGGCGTTTCTTAATTCGTTAAGATAGTTCTTGTAATAATAACTGCATTACAATACATGAAATCATTGATTTATTAAACAAAAAGTCACATCTCGTAAATATATACTAACGGATTCAACTCTATCGGAATTCAGTCATTTCATGAAAATATGAAATTTATACGTCTCTTACGTTTTAAATTGCTTTAAAAGTTTTCAAGAGAACTAAAACTACTTTGTTAACAAACCTTACTCATTATTTCTAAGAAACTAGAAAGTATATAGATACTTTTGATTTTTTGTTCCATGACCTGCGAGACCTATGTTCGAACATTTCGCCGATCACAAGACACCAATGTTCTGAATAATGTACAAAGTGGTCTACAGTGGCAACAAGATAGTCTTCATAAATAATTCGGAAACCACCCGTCGAGGTCTCGATATCTTTTGTTCCAAGTAACGCGCGGACAAATGCATTTTTTGAGATAAAATATGAAAGAATAATGATATTGAATTCTGTAATTTAAGATGAAAATGACTAGATTTCAAGCATTGAGCGCAGCTATAGTAATACACAATTGCAGTAATATAAAAATTATTATACACTTCGTTTCAAATATTTGTCAGAGAGATAAATATTTGGTTGGTGAGTATCTAAAGAATGTAATATTAGATTTTAATTATTTTAGTCTAGTAGAGAGTAAAGAAAGAAAAAGCTATCGCGCAGTGACTTGCTATATTTAACCGTTCGCTTTGCGTCTTCCGTTTGGATGTAGAGACTAAGGACAGAAGCTCGTTACCAGCAATTGTAGTTATCGATCGACAATATGCAGCAGCAACATTTGGTCGAAGACCGCGGAGAAAGAAGTTTAAGGGAGAACACGCGATAAGCTGTAATTCCGAGGACAAAACTTGGATTATACGAGTATAGTCGCAAGGTAAAAATTAGATGTACAAAGTAGAGGCTTGTTACTGACAATCGCAATTATCGATGCTCACGCAATGCCCTCGTATGCCGAAACCTTGTCATATGGTTCCCCTTGTCCAGTTAATCTTTCTTTAGAAAAGTTTGAAGATGACGAGACAAAGAAATAAATGCAGTATATTGTATTTCTGAGACTCTATATATTATTAATCTATACAGGACATTAATGAAAGCTATCTACAGATAAAAATAACATGTTTATGAATTTTTATTTTACTTTTGCAATTGTAATTATTTGTATATAATAGTACATAATTTGTATATAATGGTTGTAAATTTTTCCGTAAATCATTATAATCAAAAATTAATTACGCAATTTCGTTAATACGTTAGAAATCGAATCGTGATAGATTGGATTGCTGACACTCACCGGTGTGGATGTAGGTGTGCTTCTTCATGTCCGACTTCTGGTGAAACCTCTTGCCACAATATTGACAGGGATAAGGCCTCGTGTCGGAGTGGATCAGCAGGTGAGTGCTAAGTGTGCTTGATCGTTTGAAGGCCTTACCGCACTGCTTACACTATTGTAACAAGCAAAGAAATTGGTTTACCTTAGTACTATGTCTATTTAGTAAAGCTATTTAATCATCCCTGCGTATTGTACAAGTATTATACAATGCATTTTTCCCCTTGAAATTTGGTTACTCTTTATTATCTTATTAATCAAATGAAACAGAAAGCGTTTATTTGTTAGTCACACATAATAACGAATATAATAAAATTTTGACAATTATATGCGTCAGAAATCTGAAAATAAATTTACTGATTTCAATAATCACAAAATCATAGATTTCCGTTCTGCCGTCAATAGAAATTTCCTTTACTGACAAATCACCATCGTCCAATTGTTAAACCGTTAAGTAGCTAATTTATCAATTTCTCTTGGACAGCTTGTGTTTCCGCACGCGATATTGATTGCATCCCTCTCAAGAAAAATTCTTCCCGCGATTCTATATGCTTCGCAACCTTGCGAAAATCTGTTATATATTGTTAACCTTGGTTACTGTTAATCATTGTTTTTATCCTATCCGCGCATATAAGTTACGTCAACAACTTCCAATATGAAAAATCGTTCATATAATTTAATTATTATCTACATTTGATTATTATTGTAATTATTTTTTGTGTACTGATGAAAACTCCGTAAAATTGAAACGTTTACATGGTTTTCCACACATGATAATAAATTACACATATTAATAATATTTGCTATAGTATAGTTGACTTATTAAAGTCATCTGTTTGCATTCCTTTTAACGAGCCGACTCTTTTTATTAATTTATATATTGTTGTACATCATATTCATTTAGAATCTATTAATGAAATCACTTTGATTGTACAATAACTTTGTATCACGATCCATTTATCAATTGCAATGAAAAGACCTGAAAATGTTTGTGTTCCATTGTAATGATGATGTAATAGTAAAGCTCACCGAAGTTCATTTCCTCAAATTCTCGTTCCCAAAACTTGTGTATTTCTTCTTACTATTATTATAATTTTCGTAAAAACGTACTGCATTTTCATGACGCGATTTACCAGTACGCCATAAAGTCTCTTGCTTTCCAACCGCAGACGCGAAAGGGAATAAAAGACAACGAGGGAGATAGAAGACGCACTGCTCCTGGGCGCCGGGACGCCAGGCACACCTGTGTTCACGAAGCGTCGCGTATTTCTTTCCTTCTTTCTCTTTTTCTCTCACTCTTCTAGTTCATTGTCACACGGGCGCCAGTCGTTACAATGCCCCGACGGACGGTGCGGTTCGATGCGTGTCCAGGCTGACAATTTATACAAGGTATGAATATGCCAACCGCGGAATATTATTGCGCGCACGAGTACGCATGATTCACGTCGCGACGCGATCAATATATACGGAAGAGCGACTTGTCTTTACGCGACACATTCGACTTCTTCGCGATGATATCGCCGCGTGCAGATCTTAATCCGGAATTGACAGGATCGGCGAAGGTAGAATCAGCAGTGATCTGCAGATAAGTGATCGCTTGGCTGAGATCGTAATTACTACAACATTATGCTTGCTCACCTGAGAGATCGTCACAACTTTCGAAATACGACACATCATTGGAAACATATTGCGTGCGATAATTTTTAATGCTAAATCCTGCTGAAAATTAGCTCGGCGCATAATTATTTTAATACGAATGTGTTGATATTTGCGTCTTATACATTCAGGATTTTAATAACATAACAATCTTACTCATTTTTATCTCTCAGGATGAGGACTCTTCTGGTCAACGTATGTATGTGAAACGGATAAAGGATAAAGAAGGACAGAGCAACATATTCAGAACCCTACCGCTTAACTGTAATTAAAGCAAGATGGTCAGGTCGTTGGTATACCGATCACGACAATAGACTCCCACGCACAACAATTGTCACCCTTAATTGTTCCTGCTGTCCACCTGGCAAGATGGGAGCTTTCGGAGCGATCAACGGTGGAACGTCGACATCCCGTTCGAGGATAAGGGAAAGGATAGCGGTACCATGGTGGGAGGGTTTTCGTTAATAAGCATCGCCGGGACGCCTGTGTCGAGAGATCGCGAAGGAAATGACGGATTGTGGGAAGGAAGGTGGATGAGGCGAGGCAGTGTCTCGCCATTGTCGCCGCACGAAAGCGTCTGCTTCCGGTACGGTTCGAAAACAAAGCCGAGAAAGAGATAAATGAGAGAAAGAGAGAAAGAGAGAGTTTTTGCTCTCTGGCCGCCTTCCAGTTTCTGCGCTCTTCGCGATTCGCGGCTCCTCGAAATCGTGTAATTACCGTTAATCTCTTGCGACACTCTTTGTGCCCGGAACATCTGTTGACGAAGGCGCGAATTAAATAAAGAAGACAGCGACTTTCCCACGGACGTTTACTTAAATAATGTCATGAATCATCACGATATCGCGAATATTATTGCGATAGTTAGATAAATTGCATGTTGTGATTAAGCTAGTTTCAAAGACAGAAATGTGAAAAAGAAAAATTCGGGAGAACTACTTTGAAAGAGTAATCGTAATCTGTCATTTGGTTAGGGAACTCCGGACACGTTTGGAAACTTGATTCCAATTTATTAAAAATCATAGAATTTTGATACTTTCAAAAAATAAGATATTACATCTGAATAAAATAAAAGAATGTTACATTCATCAAAAGAGAAGCGATTCCTTTAGCTTTGCCTTTAACATTGACATGAAGATCACGACGTTGATCTACTAAATAATCTTCACATTAGTATTATGTTGTAAAGAGATTTACATTGGACTTCATGAAAATCACTAATACTAAAAGCATCAACAATAATAGAACGGACAATTTTTTTTATAGATTCTCTTTGCTGCTAGTAATCAATGTAATTACAGTAGTTGTACTACATTTATATAGTAAGAAAAATATAACTCTAAAACACATCTTCGATTATCTTAATACCTTCAGAGCTATAGTCTCTTAATGTCGAACTATGATAACTAAATCTAGGCTGAAATAATGACTAAAAGGCTGAATATATATGATATTAAAAACTAACGTCAATTTCACATCAGAACATATATACATGCATATACGTGTGTACACATATATGTGCTTGTGCACGTGTGTGTGCGGCCCACATATCCTAATGTGTCGAGTTACGGTTACGTGTCGTGGACGTAAAACCACGGCGAGGCGAGTTTCTCTACTTCCATTCAATCACACGTAATTGAGGCGGCGAGGTCTTTTGTCGAGGTCCGTGTACTCGTCAAAAACGTTTGACCCGTTTCCTCGCCCCGACGCACTTGAGGGTATTTGCGCGCCCCGAAGAAATTCATATCGCGTGACTCCACGCCGAAGTCCGATTTTTTTCTCTTTCCGAACGGAACGGAGATCGACCGGTTTTACGCTCGATATGTAGGCACGCGTAAAACCCTGGTCGCCTCTGTAAGTACCAAGAGGAAACGTCGCGTCGTGATAAAGCCGAAGATGGACCGATGCGCGTTCGACAACTCGTCCGTCCGGATTGCTTCGTTATGTTAATTAAATCATGTCTTTCTGTTGTAACAGATGCGTGATGACTCTGATGATGATGTCTAATTTAAACGTATAATAGCATTTGGTGATGTTTCTTTTAAAGCAGCTGGAAAATGATATAGAGTCGTTATGACCTTTCTTATAATGATTCGCCTAGTTGAATACTCATCATTTGTATTTGTTTCGCGAAGAATCACTGCAATAGCATTGGTTAAATCAGTTATCGAAATGAAATGTAATTATTGATTATTAAAGTAGCTATAAAAATTAAAATTGCTATTGTGTATTTAGAAAATATCTAGTCGTGTGTAAGTAAGTGCCTAGATTGACATTATTTGCTTAAATAAACCATTTTTTCTATTGTGATAAAAAACCTTCGTGGTAAATATGTATGACTGGAATAGAACATCGATTTTCAAGAAAATCAACGTTATAGCCTGACTATCAAATTGGCGAAGGACACTTTACGGTGAAAAACAAAACGGATACCAACAAGTTCCATATATCAATCATCGGCGACTTTTGCAAAGGCTATCGTGATCTGAGGAATTGAGCTCAGATAAACTATTAATCTGGTGGAGAATGTTTTTGTCTTTGTTTAAAAAAAAGTCAAAGCATTATTACAAAAAATTGATTGAGTACGATGATTAAGAAGAATAACTAATTGCGTTCTAATTAATTTCTAATTCCTTAATATTTTTTTAGGTTACTCATAATTGACAATATTATTATAATTCTAACCATTAATTTTTAAAGAAAATTAGCTACGGTCTCTCATTGAATTTCATAGTATTTCCTCACAGTTTTCTATATAAAAAAAAAAATTATGTCGCGTTTTAAACCGTAATCAAACAACTCATTACTAGCGAGACAGAAATAGAATTAATCCAAACAATCAACGAACAGCTTATTCTCCTGTCAAGAAAACTATTAATATCAATGAGTTGATTATAGTTGTCAGTTAGAACGACTGCATAGTCATAATAGATTCTCGGAAACAGATAGGTTGCATCAAAGCTCTAAAATGGAAGGGAAGAACAGGAAAAAGCAGAGGGAGAGATCACTAAGATGAGACCAATTACCGCTGGCAATACGTTGTTTAAGGGTGCCGCAATCGGACGTTCGGTCGATACAAGCCGCATGTAGAAATCGAGGCTTTACGAACTCGAGACGTGATCACCAATAAAAGTTCGAGTCGAATGTTTGTCGTAAATCAGCATCGTACGAGACATGCTCGCAAAATTTCACGTGATGCAATCGGCCGAATACCGTGGAAGCTCGAAGTTTCCGAGACCGATATCCAGTCATCTTCTTTAAAAGGTCACCTTCCGCGGCAGCGAATTCGTAATGATTTGTAATTTACGCGGAGAACCGTGTCGTGAAAATCTTTCTTTTCGATGATAATATTTTCGTTCACGACTTTGAAATCAAGAAACTCTGTCACATTTCTCCGAATCGTGCGAGATGACATGAAATACATCTTCTCAACACACTTTTCTTTTAAAGAGAAAATTACATTACGTTGTTACAGATTATTATTAAAAATTACGATTAAATATGCCGTTTTGAATATTACTTCACCGAAATAACGAGTCACGCGTTTACGGAGTAAACAACTTCAGCGGAAGAAGGATAAGCTGCGCGAGTGAAAATAAGGAGGTATAATACAGGAACACACAGAAACACTCACTTGAAAAGTCCTTTCCGTCGAGGAGGGCGGTGTAAGTGGTGAATGATGAATTTGCCGCGTAATTATAGGGGTCGAGGACGGACTCCTGGAGGACGGTGCTCTGGTTTCTCTGGCCTCCCTCTCGCACACCGAACCCGGCGACCAGATTTCACTTTTTCTGCCGATACTCGAGGAGACGTCGCTCGGCTTCGTGCTGAGGTTCAACGGCACCTCCTCCTCTGAAATGAGAAGTCACCCGTCTATCTCGTCACTCGAGCACTTGCCAAATCATTGCTCAGCTCTCATTTTGAAAATTTTACGGTTATTTAATTGATTCATATATACATCCGTAATACCAAATATCATACAATACTTTACTTGTCTGATATTAAAAATCATCTTTTGTTTACATAGGATAATGGGAAATTATAAAATTCCTAAAACAGAATATTATATATAAATACATATAAAATATATAAAAAATAATTTACACGCACACATAAAAATAGAATTAAAAAATCAATATTAAGTATATGCATAGAGAAGTATTTCATCATGAATTTAATGGAGTGTATATAACACAAGAACAAAAAGAAAATAGAAACTTTATTACAATATCGAAAAAAAATGATAATTTATAATCGATCATCACTAAAGGTGGGGAAATTTTTATAGTTTTTGCACCATATATCTATATACGCAGATAGCAATTAATTGATCGTAATTAGTATCCGTGCAGCAAAGTCGAGCGGCGATAAATAATGCTTCGTGTGACAACGTTGGTCGATCGATAGCACCCACTTACCGATAATTGCTCATTAACCGGTCTACTTTTTTTAGATGAGCACGTTTTAAACGCTCTAAAAAAGGTTTATCCGGGGAACCTGAGAAAGACAACTTCACTAGACTCACTTTTCTAAGTCATGATCGTTATCACACACAAGTGTACTTAATTATTTCCCTAAAATACTCATATTTTCGTTTCTACGCTTACTAACTGCATAGTATCAGTCTAATTATATCACATACAATACTCATAAAATGACTGAATATTTTTTTTATAATGTACAAACTGATCAAAGAATTCTCAATCGACATTTTCGAAACAAATATCGACTAAATTATCAAATAAATTACTATAGAATACTATTTAAAAAGTAACATAAACTAGCCTCGATGAGTGTAGTGCTTTCTAAGTAATAATTTCATTTCCTGACAAAAGTTTCTTCTTATCTCTCAGTTGTGATATGTGTTTACAGATTGAGAGAGATTTAATCAAATCTCACCGAATTTGGCCTTCTCCGGCGTGCATCTTCGGGGTGATCCGGGACGTGCCGGACTGAGAGGTTCCGAATGAATGGGCGAGCAATTCGTGACTGGTGTCGTCTGTTGGGATGGGATTCTCGTAGGCGGGAGCAAAGAATGTGGCAGCAACAGACCCATGTGACGGGCCCACCAGGCACCCCCAGATGCTCCATAGCCGCCGTACATAAGACCGCAACGCATGTCTGAGACAACAAAGATGACCATGCTGAGTTCGAGTTCAAAGCGTGGAAGTATGATATTCTTCAAGTAACAAAGAATTTACAAAATAATATGGAGATTACATCGTTGTAGCTTAACGAGATAGAATAAATATTATTATATACGTAAAAGAATAATTAGCACATAAAAGCATAAAGAATATTTAATAAAATTAAGTATATAAAAATAAATATTTTTAAAAACACTTAAAATATGTATCTCGCGGTTCCATTGTAGACTGATAAATATAGATTCAAGTTAGAAGTTGTAAAAAAATTTCTCTCTCACGTCATCTACTCTTTCACGACTTACCTCGCGCGGCAACGCTAGCACTGAGTGGTAGACTTTGCAGTCTCAGATCGGGATTGTAATTCGACACGAGGGTGAAGGCGCTGAAACGATCAGGGACGGGTTGACAAAGGCCCGAAGGCGTGCATTGGTGGAGGCGATGGTGCTCGAACTGCTCCCCGATACACCTGGGCTCCAAGGTGAGGATGGCAGCGTGATTATGCTGGGGCTGCCTGGTGGCGAGAGAGTAGCCGGGGGTGACAAGGCGCCCGCCGGAACTCCCACGGGATTGCAATGAAGTTCCGGTTTCATGTGCCAAGTTCGAGGTACAGCTTCTATTACGAGAGAGTAGATACTTGATTTATTATTTCGTACTCTCGTACTCGAACACAAAATATACGTGCATACACATAAAATATATAAATTTCAAAATCACAACGATTACATCTTACGACTATCAGTGGGCTCTTTTCAAAGTACGTACTTAGAATAAACATATGTCTACTATATGTAGTTAAAACTTCTGTTAGGTGAATTGATAATTCTTACCATCGTGCACATAGTGTAAAATTGCAAAATACTATTTTCTAAAGATCATTAAAAATAATGACATTTAATTATGACATTAAAAAACTTTTATGTAATAACAAAAATGATGACTTATACTTTGAATTTTTACTTAATAAATTTTCGTTTCTTTCATCGATAAGAGAGAAAGAGATATATGTATATATTTATCGGTAACTTTTGTAAATTTTCAGTCGGTGAATATCATGAATATAAATATTGAATACTTGGACTAGAACTGCAGATAAAGATGAAAACATTTAAAACAGAAGATATTAAAGTAAAATAGGTATTCTTTATCTATTTTGAAGAATCTCTTACCAGAGATTATATCTAATATGATTTTAATTTTTAAAATGTTTCAAGAAAGATATTTGATAAGTATTATATCTTAAGTGTATGGACAGTATTGTTTGCTATTTTCTAATAAATATTTCTAACTGTTTATATTTCATTTTTCTCCTTTGTTTACTTCTATCTCTGTATATGATTTAATATAAATAGAAAGTAATAACAAAACTTCTATAGAATAAAAAGATTAGCAAAACGTTCACGTTAAGTGTGAGTTATATTTCACGTAAAAACATGCGTAGAGACTGCATTCCACAAACGTGTTCATTACGTACACGAAACATATACGTTAACAGAGAAATGAATAATACATGGAGCCTTGAAGCGGATTCTTTCGTGAAGCATAAAATCTGATGATACCGATCGCGATTGAAATCCTTTCGATCCCATAAATGAAGAATGATTACAGTCCAAAATCACAGCTTAATCGAATGTGTTGATCGGAAAAATTATAAAATGAAAGTGTTGCGCTGTGCAACACGCGTATCTTCCAAATTTGTTTTGCAAACACGCAATAAAATATAAACGTGAACGCAGATTATGCTTTCATTTATATTATTTGTAATAAAACATTTTATGCTCAATCGCTAAAATATTTACAGAATTATTCTGAATGTTGGGATATTAGTTTCCATAAAGTAGCATTACAAATAAATATTAAGACTCTCAAAGAAAAAATTATCGCAAATCTCTGTAACTATATGTTTTTTACATATAGCATTTGCACGCAGTTCAAAGATTTTTTGTTCATATCGATTTGAAAATTGATCGTGTGGTCAAAAATATCACGAAGTAATTAATCGCGCGATACGTGTCCGGCATATCAGGTTCCGGCGAATCATTTATCGCAGGAAGTATAACTAATCAGAGACTGAGCTGTGTGATACAAAACGTCGAGTTTCCCTAAATTACATGTTCGTTACACTCTACGACAATCTCGTTCGTTCAGTAATAGAGAATTAGGAATGCCGGCGATTATGAACTCCATATTCATAACAATCGTCCAGCCCTCTCCGCTAGAAGAGTTATTTAAACCGTTGCTGGCTTGCATATCGTACGGCAATCTCGTGCACCGATGAATACGGAATGTTTATGCTCGCCGCGTTTAACGCGAGCATGTCGGCGTTTAATGCATTGTAGTTTTACATGTATCAGATTCGCGGGGCGGAATAAAGAGAAAAAAACAGGGAAAAAAAGAATTTATACGCGCGCGAAAGGACGAACGTGCGGGGAAAGAAATCACGAACGCAGTTGCCGGCAAAATGAATTATAAATCGTGCGTGCGCGATTCACGGCGAGTATCGGACAGACGTATCGAGAGACGAGATCCTCCTAATCGCACGAAATCGGACAGATGTGATCACATCGCGACGAGTTGACGATAAAATCCGACGCAACTTGACGGGACAGGCTCTCAAAAGCGAGCACCGACTGCCAATCAGCTTGCATAGTGATAATCAGTGGTAATGAAATAAATACATTTGAGCGCAGTTGCACTTTGTCAGTTGCAATACGCTCTGATTTCTCAAGCTGTCATTAATTCTACTGATCGGCGTAGTCAAGGAAAAAACTTTAATCGGTCATGACATCGATGATTTTTCATGCAACGCATTCTCCAGAAAAACTACGTAATATAATTATATAATTTATATATGTATAATGTGTATACATACCACTCGAAAGTGTGATCTCAACAATCTTGTAATTTTTTAAATTTTTATAAAATACACTGGGTAAATATTGTCAAATAAACGTATGTTATGTAATTTTGTAGTGTAAAAAAAAATCTTGTCAAGAAATTAAAAAAAATTGTGTTTTAATTCATGTAAGTTCATGGAAAATTATGCGAAAGATATATTTTTTAACGAGCTGTAAATAAACGAATAATTAACAAGCTAGAACACGATACAAATGCGGTTTTTTCGCTGGCGCAGGTGATTTGTAAGACACGCGAATGAATGGGTGGAAATAGAAATAGCCATTTTGCGTGAAACGACGATGTGTCGGGAAGCCGGTGATAACCCACGAAGTAAATCACTGGCTCGAAGGTCCCTACCATGTCGATAAGAATCGTGTCTGGACATAAACTATGACTAATAACTGCTACCCGTTGTTTGAATAAATCTCTAATGTGTTCGAGCTGCATTCCTACATAATTCATGCGCCGTAGCATCGGTAGCGAGAATTTGTTACTCGTTTCCATAGATAACGGCGCACGATGTAGTTTCCTGCAAATCGCCGGAGGCTGCTTATTGCGAATTTATGGCTGGTACTATTCCTCGATTTTAGACGAGCGAATTAAAAATAGAATGCATTACAACACAGTTGTAAAAAGAAGAGAAAAAAGTATGCCTTTGATAAAGGTCATGTAATTTTCCTTCGTACATAACTTATTATTGAATCATTATTATAAATAATGATTCAATAGGGAAAAAAGGAAGTAGAAGAACGATGAATCGAATATATTGATCTTCGAGTCTAATGAGTTATGATGAAAATGCATGAGATTAGGACGCGAGAAATGACTTGGCTTTCGAAATGAAAGGTGCGAATTGAAATAAATGTTAGAGAAATTTCGCTTGTTAAATCAGAGAATAGGAAATAGAAAACAGTTCCAGAACTACAACTTTGATACAGAAAATTCTTGTTAAAATTCGAAGTCTCGATATTAAATGAACACGTATTTAGACAGGTGAGGCCACTTCAATGATATATCACGTTGCACTTCTGCGCTGTTATCATGCATCGTGTCACCCACAGAATAAAGAACCACGTACTGTATGTTGCGCGTATGAGAATAAATCATGCGACGCAAACCCGATTTCCTACTATCCTTTCAATTTTGCGCGACGACAAGTAATAAATCACGAATAATATCAAACAGAAATGTCACGAATATTATGCGTTCTCGAAAGAATACAATATGTGAACAAAATTATAATTACATTACATAATGTAATAACAAAATGTATAAAGCAAAGTTAAAAATATATTTACATAGAATTTACTGCATTCACCATTCCGCTTAATTATTATTGAATTAAAAAAAAACAAAAAAAAGATAGGTAAATTCATAAAAAATGTATTTTATCACAGATCTAGTTTCGAGTGTTCAATCATCATCATTTGTTCATCATTAAATTCGCAAATATAATATATGTCTCTAAAAACGAATGCTATCGGCATATTTTAGAAATTTTTAGTATGTAACAAGTTTAAGACAGACGACAAACTAAAGAGGCGTGCGCAATAACTGGTGCAATGACAAAAATCTTCGATTAATGATAAAGATTAGTTAATTCAACGCGCATGGCCACCTGTGGAAATATCTGTCGCTTTAACAGATTCGAGGTACGTTTTTTTTTAACTACGTCATTTCTTAATTTCACACTTGAGGCTCGACGCGTGTCACATCCACACAAAATGAATTCTGAGTCAGTGAGTCGTTTGTATTTTCAGTGTCGAAATTACAATAATAGTAGCGGGATAGAACTCTTTTAATTATTGATTAATCACTTGTGATTCATAATTCCGAGAAATGTTTCCAATTCATGCGAATTCTATTCTGAACCGAATAGAATTTCTGTTTATGAGCAATGTGATTATATTATGTTGACAGAAATTTTTGATCATGTTTATGGTAAATTCTTACCTAACGACAACATGTAAATCTCACCTTATGAAATAACATAATAGATAATAAGAAAACATCTTCCAATTAATTGATTTGACTGATTGATGATAAATGAGGCTTTAGGCCTCGTAAATGGCTAATCTTGTTTGCTCGTTAATTACGAAAGAAACTCCCACCGCAACGACTCATCGTGAAATCTCGAAAAACAATCATGAATATTTACGCGAAGCCTTGATTAAGCTGTGTGAACAAGTGTCAGATGTTCTTCTCGTCTGAGTCTCTTTAAGACGGATTTTTGAACTTACAAGCTGTATTTTTCAAACAGAGACTAAAATAACCATTCAATTTTGAAGATGAATGTTTTTTAATATCGTATAAGACAGTGATATTACAATAATATAATATTTAATATACATTTTTAACAAATTTAATAAATACATTAAAAATAAAAATTTTTTCTAACAATTTATTCCTTATAAAATAATCCACAAATGTATTTTTCAAAAATTTTATTATAATTCCTCTCTCTTTCTCTGTTGTATATGAACAATTATCATAAAATAAAATTAACTTAAAATAAAATTTGCGCTACAATTAGTAGACAAGACTAAAAAGTGGACCACGACTATTGGACACAGCTATTAAAGAATAAAGTTTTTTTCCAATGTTTTGTTGAAAAAAATATTTATTACATTTCATGAAAGAGCATAATAATTATATTTAATATTTCATTATCTTTCTCAACGCAGAGTTGCATGTGTATGCTAGTTATTGTATTTTATGCAAGCGAGCAAAGTACGACGATGTTTTGGAAATTTACATGTTTCTAACACATGTTTCTAGTAATATTTGCATTCATGATATGTTTAAAATACTGGTTATTCTAATGTTTCGGTTATTCTAATGCTATGGTTATCATCATGTGGCTTATCCACAAGTATTTTTCGTTTTGTAATTACGGTAATATACGTGCGTCGCTAAAATCTTTCATTTGTTCAAGAAGCTGTGCTTTAGTACCCAAAAATGTACTTTCATAAATATTACTTGCATTTCATTACCTCTAATCGTCCGTGAACGTAGAAACACAAAAGTAGTAGAATAAATTTATTTTTATATTTACAAAATAATATAACTTAACAAAATAGTCAGTTAAATGAAATAAATGAATAATAAGCTTTAATGTAAGTTCAAAATTCAAGAAAGTAAATTTACAGTTTTTGTATTTTTTCCTTTTTTCGCCAATGTATAAAATATTAACCAAAGAAACACTTTAATGTCCTGTATCCGTTGCCATACTAACGTGTCTTGTGAAACAAAAGTAATCTATATTATAATATTTTTATACAGCGATTAAAAAAAGTTTAAGCATGAAGTCTTTATAGTTTATGTCATTCACTTGAGAAAGATCAAAATCCATGACTGAAATGTCGTGAAATAATAAATTGAAATAATAAAGTCACAGCCAGTTAACAGCCTGTTTTATTAAAGTATTCCTTTGGTTTACAATTTCTCTTATGAATAAAAAATTGAACAGGATTTAAATAAAGTTTCATTAAGATAAATAATAATTTTTTTATTTGGGAGTAGAAGCAGTATGTTTATACAATGAGTTTATACGAAATGAGATTCAGCTGGGATTCTGAAATTATGAAATTGTAAAACAAAAAAACAGAAGTGGAAAGTTTATGTCGTTCATTACATCAGACTGCACAATTTGTGTGTTTTTTTTTTTTTTAATAAAAAAATCACTTAGAATTTCATCTGAAACTGAAAAAACAGTATATTTCAGGATAAAATTACAAATGTGACTTGGCGGCGGAGGTTGTTCAAAAAAATGTGATAAAAATTTTGAAACTATTCCCAGTCAAAAATTGTTTAAGTAACCAGCTATAATTTTGTTTGTGTACGATTTGAAACAACCCTGAACAGACTTCAAATGTATACTCTTATTAACGATTGTTATTAACAATTAAACATTATTACTATATTATATGTGATTAAAAGTAGATTATAATAAATATTTTTGTGTCTTGAAAAAATATGATAAACTCGCAAATATCTTTTAAAACGTGCTTGTTGTGCACTGTTTAAAATGTTAAATGCAAAAATAATCGAGGAATACGTTTAAAAAGCTGACGAGGACAAGAACGTTCTACACAAAGAGACTACTTTGGAAGACCGTAATGTTTAAGACATGAAGATAAAGATCAAGTGCAGATCGAAAAAAGACGCAAGTGATCTCCGACTGATAAGAGAGATTGCGATTGACGTCGTGGAAAGTTACAAGAAAGGTCAAAACTTCAAATAAGCTTTAAAACGTAGGATGGTAATGTTAAAAATCAAATCAAACTCATGTCACTTTGATCGATCGTTAATGATTAATAGTGTAGAACATTCTCATATAACATGGAACATTCAAATATATTTATTATTACTCATGTTCGATCATGTTTTCTGTAACTATGTGATACTAATATATTCAAGATTCAATGCATTAGTCTCCGATGCACAATGCAATCTTTTTCTGAAAAATTATAAAACAAATAACTCAAATTTTAATATTTTATAGCAAGTTTTATTCTGTATAATTTAATGCTTGTTCCTTTGATACATATAACAATTTGTATCATAAGTTTGTATCATAAGTTTGTATCATTGCGTTCGTATCACAAGTTCTATAAATTATATTTCTCTTACTAGTCACAAGAGACTCCTAAAATTTTAAAGAATACTTTGGAAATACAGACTCCACAGCCTACCACAAGAAGAAGAAAAAGATTTCTCTTACTAGTCGAGCATACGACTCCAGGTTGTTCTATGTAAGCCTAGAACGCGTAGAATGAAATATATAGAGATATAACTCTCGGTGCGCGTGATAAAAAAAGTGCGTGATGAAGTTGCAAGGTTTACCAGAGAGTTAAGTCAGTTGACAGTATTATTGCAGTGATTATCAACGGGTATATCGTTGCGCCCAAAAATATCAACTGGTTCTTTTACTCACCACACATCACGTTCAGATGTTACAGCGATGCAAGAACGATGTGTTAAAATTGTATGCCGCTCATGGAGCCGCGCACTATTCCCGACGCGGTCCCCGTGCACTGTGCCTGATGAGTTCAATGCGATCACATAGATTTCTTTGGCAAACGTCAAACTATCGGGCACACGTCGCCTTCTTCTCGCACAGATACTTTCGCGGAAGCACGCGATCTTGGGCGCTCGTTAAACGCGAAATAAAAAGCGTTCTCTTGGACGACCTTGAGACTGGTTCCGTTCACCACCGATCGGTCGGTCGAAGTCTCTTTCCGGAAGTCACGTGATTCATCAAGATTAATCGCGATGAGGATGCGAATCACCGCAATCCTCCTCTTCAAACTTAGAGTCGCTTCAATCTTAGACCTCGAAGAATCATGAACTACAAGATGCTTTAAAATCCCCTGGCAAAATCTTGATGTCAGCCGTTGATGTCTTCCTCCTTCTTTCTTTTTTCGTGACGCACTGCTACGATGTGTACCGTTGAGAGAGCAGATTATCAGGTATCATGGTAGTTCGACTACAGGTAACTTGTCCAAACGTTAGTCCATGCGAAGAAGAAATTCTCACTCTTCCCTCTCGGAGTGTCCTGACTAAGAGCAGGACCCCGACTGACCCCGCGGTGTGGCCGAGGAGGGCACGCACGGTCTCTCGCGTATGAGGACGAGCGTGTGTCGAGCCAGCCCGTAGCTTCCCCTTACCTGGTCTGCCTCTCCACACGCTCAGGTTTCGCTCTTCTCTCACCTGCACGTCGGTCTCGTGTGCCAACCTGGAAGCCCCGCCTACCGTCGTTCGGACGTGGTGTCGAGTACGCCGGCGTCCGACGTGGTGGGGAACGAAGAGAGACGACGCGCGCGTAGTCTTCCTTCCCTTGCCTCTTCAACTCCTCGTCTGCCCCCGCAGAATCGCTGGTAGCGTGATAGAAACGTGTGTTCTACACGGTATCTAACCTCCCCACCACCTTTGTAAATAGAGCGTACGATGGGAGATGCGCTTTAAACGTCGCACCAAGCACAGTGGGCGGTTTCTTCTTTCGTTGTAGCAGAGATACAGGTGTTGGTGAGACAAAATTCTCAATAGCGGATTAATTGCTCCGCGGAAGGCGACTAGAATTAACGCGTCTGCGTGGACGTGGTGAACGCGTTGTCCCCGTTGAAACGATGCAGCCGTATCATCATTTCGCACGACACACACCGTAGATCGTTGATCGGTTAATTAACGACTCCCCGCGCATGAGAAACGACCGAGCGGCGTTGAAAGTTCTTGAATTTAAGTTACACTTGCCTGATTTGCAATTGAAATTTCCCGATCGCGTGTCTGTTTGACTTACGGCGATAGCACGTGACGAATTCTCAGGTATCTACGGCTCCACATAAAAGATTATACAATCGATATCTTTATCACGTGTTTGTCCCGATCGCGATGATCTAATCAATCGCGATTAGATTTTCAAAAAGACTATTCGAATTGTTAAACCACTTTGAAATGATTATCATGAAACAATACTGTTGAAATTTAATATTTTTCATAATTCTCTTAAGTGTACAAATAAACTTAACAGGTTTGTCAAACACAAATTCAGCCAGATTAAATTCACTTGGATGACCTTCTTTCTATATTGTTGGTTTATGCAGAGAAAAACACACCCTTTTGTTAGACAAAAGAAATTTTTAATATATAAAAGGGATACAAAAATCACACGTGCGTTACCAAGCCGCTAACCAGCGCGAGAGAGAGAGAAAGAGAGAACGGCGTCATGGATCTGTTACCACTAGTAACATTACATAAAAATATATTGGATCTGTTCTTTTTAGCTGCACTGCTAAACTGGTGCAAAGTTAGAATGAGACAAATATATATTTTTTTACTCTAACTTATTGCACCAGTTCAGCAGTGCAGCTAAAAAGAATACACTGGTATTCATTGGGTCTGTTCTTTTCAGCTGCACTGCTGAACTAGTGCAATAAGTTAGAATGAGACATACATATATTTTTTCACTCTAACTTATTGCACTAGTTCAGCAGTGTAGCTGAAAAGAACAGACCCATAGTCAGATCTTATAATTTAGACTGTCTTAAGTCTTCAGATACTCCGTAACCAATGGACTGATTCGTACAGCATCTAAAGTTAAATTTAAGACGATCTTAAATATAAAAACCGATTATGAATACCGGCCATAGATTCGACCAAAAAATAATGTAGTCATATTCATTTCATGATTTCTAACATATATGTTAAGCAGCAAAAAATTAATAATTTTACCGATGTTAACAAAATAGTGGTATTTGAAGTTAATCATTGATTAAGTTGGTCGAAGTTTGATCTACGGAATATGGAGGTGGAGATTTTTCGATAATGTTCCTTAATAACATCACAAATGCGCGGTCCATGATCTAGGGTACCATTGCGCAACGTCCATCTTAACTCGGCGTCCGGGTGCAGACGCCAATAGGCACTCTCCCGAGCGACCGTGCGCGCGCACAAGATATCCATCGTTAGATTTGATTCGGCAGACCATCTCACGAGAGTAGGAGAAAACCGAGTGCGTCGGCGCCGCTGACGGAATCGTTCTCTATTGGCTGCTCTCTCCTAGGAGAGAGGCGAAGTACCGCTAACGTGAACCCCTTGTATCCTAGACCTAGAGGGGCCAGGGGGCTAACTTCGTGATAACCTTGGATTTAAAAGCGATGCTTAATACATTGGTACGTCAACTCGAAACTTCTGTCTCTAGATCAAAATTGTGTATCAATTGTGTATAATTTAATTAAATTAATGGCACATATTCCTTTTTACATATAAGTTTACTTTACAAGTAAATTGTCAAATTTAGATATCGTTTGCTCTGCCATTTGAAAATTACGAGCGAAATGTTGAACATTTTCAGTCAATTGACAAATAACTGTGGTTATATAAGTATATAAAATATATTTAAGTAAAATATATGATAAACGTAATGTAATGATAAACAAATGTCAATGTCACGTGATGTAAACGTAACATAATGTCAAAGACATTAAACTTGAAATGACGGTAACAGTGATGTAATAATTTTCATAGACTGAATCGCTAGGTCAACAAGCAGACGACGACATCGAAGAATCAGTAAGAGGATCAGTAACGAAGGATTAGTAAGAGATTAAACGTAATAATCGAGAACGAAACGTACGTATATCAGGTTACTTTAATTACTCTACATATCTTGGTGACGAAAATATAGCCAAGAGCCTGTAATTGTCGCGCCACTATCTCTAAGGACAAAATTTTATCTGACCCAAAAATAGTTTTAAAAAATGGACTAATTATTTTTGCAATGTTAAACAGCTCGATTATTTCACGTAATATTCGACTCACAATTTTTTCTCTTACTAATAAAATTAAATCATATACAGACTAGAATTGAATCCTATAGAATTTGAATTCTATTGAAAATAACTTTCGATCAAATTTGATATCTAGATCTCAAATTTAGAAACAGTGCGTTTTCCATGAAGATTTCCCTATTTCTTATTTCTTTGTTTTTTTTTAACCATTTTGACTTTCATTCTTTCAAGACACCTTACGTTCGCGTTTTGCAACGACATTTTCGCGTGATACGCGGTATATTTGCCCGGCGTATCGTCTGAGCAACGATTAACGTGTTGCACACCTTGCGGAGATAACGTTTGCGATTAGCTCATAGCGGGTCTCCGAATGAGCGCGGTTAATCACGATCGACCGACCGAGTCATCAACTGCGCAAAGCCTTTCATTAGCTGCCGTTATCGTCACTTTCGCCTCGTTATATACCGGATAGATAATCCTCGGTAATTTGTGACGCAACAACGTGCAATATAAAATTGAAAACGGGGAGGTCTGTAGACTACGGTTCGTGGTTAATCGCGCGCCGGTCTAACAAGCTTATATGGCGGTTTATTGCGATCAAAACGCTCCTTTAAGCCGTATTATTACTTTAACACGAATAAATTGTAGCGACAGTACAAAATATTTAAAAAAATAGTCATTTTATGAAAATTTTTCGTAAAGAGAGTGCAAATCTTGGAGGGATCGATTAATCTTAAAAAGTGTCCACTATAGTAATATTAAATTCCAGTTTAATTAGACATTTCGATTCGAATCAATTGAATTGTTATATCAGAATTCAGAATATTGTTCGATTATATTCTCGTGACACAGACACTCGAGACTAGCTCGCTCGGTGACGTGAATCGTAGATCACGATCGAGGTGTTCTTCTTCTTCTTCTTCTCTTCCTTCGTTTTCTCCTTCATGTTTCTCGACCTACCACCACGCATGATGAATGCACGCGCGTATATCGTCGCACAATGCAGACGAAATTAGCATCGCAATGCGCCGCTGTTGCTGCTGGAAAACTGGGTAAACAGCTGTGCGAACAATGCGAGCGCGCTGCGACTTCCTTCACCCTGCCATGCCGCCTCATCATTCTTCCCTCTTCATTTTCTTTACTTCATTCTCTGCCCCTCTCAGTCACCTGCCTGCACTATGAAGCCTACATGACGACGATTGCATCGAGGTTACGGATACAATGTGATCGAGAAACCATGTATTCATTCTCAGAGAACGCGGCTTCCCGCGAGGGATGATTTGGATTTCTTGAGAGTATCCAACAAGTAATTACCGATAGTTCGTCATTTTAGATTTGTATCAATGGTGATTAATTGAAATATTACATTGTAAGGACGTCACATGCACTCCAATGGGTCAATTAAACCATAAAAAAACAATTTTAAATAAAATTTTCATTTAATAAAAATATAATAAAAAGATATTTTCTATCAAATAATATAATATAATATCAATACTCCGTGAATTAGTGATACAAAAATTATAATCTTGACGAATGCATACATAATATTTTACTTGCTTCTAAGCTTGATGCTTGCTTCTGGGTAGATTACATTCATTATTATACTTATGAAATACCCTATATATACGTATCGATATATTGAGTGAATTGGATTGGACGATGGGGCAATTAGAAATACATTAAACAAGTGTTGCAATCTTTTTAGCACACGTTCCTTGCTTTGTTAGAACGACTTCGAGTCGTTACGGAAAGGTAAAAATATCGCGTAGTACAATTGATAAAATACCAGTCGCCAGTCGCGATATGATGCAATTTGTAGCACGGTAATTACGGATAGAAATGACGACGCGAGAACAGAAACTTGCAATTAGACCACAAATGGAGCTAAAGTAATACTTATCATATAAGTAAAGAGGCTCTGTAATGCATTTTTCTTTAAAAGACTTGAAACTTTTGAAGTATATTCGTAAAATATATTCTTCAAAATATTTACATGTATATCATTGATTGAAGAAAAGAATTTTTACACTAAGAAAAAAGTTGAATCAAAGAAATATTTCTTGACTCAACTATTTGTGACGGTCACGGGCTTGTCAAGCAAATATTTGTTAATTTAAAAAAATATTCGGTAAATTAAACACATGTTTAATTTAAAAACATATTTATATATTTTGAGAACTAAAGAAGTATTGCCAATTAAACATATTTAGTCACATCAATAACTTTTTTCTCAGTATAGAATATTATATTTTTAAACATTATCTATAATTTTGAACATTAGAAAAATTTATTAGAAAATTATTTATTTTTTCCTTTAATGTATACAGCCTTTTCATCGAGTGTCGATTTATTGGTTTACCAGTTGTACATTCAATTGGCTTTTATCTCTATTAAGTTGTAACTCGCTCCATTTGCATTCAATTTACATTTCTGTTAACAAATGTAACAGTTTTGTTGATTAAGGTGAACATTGGTGCAACCTGATCCTCATCTCTATCGCCAATTTGCAATAAATTTGCTGAAACGTGAAATATTATTAATCAATGAAGGTGCTAATGAAACAATTTTGTCATACACTGTTGCAGTTATTTTAACATTAATAACAGTCATTCGAGAAACACGTATGCAGTAAGTTTCTTCATTACTAGTGAATAAAGAAAAACACGTATGACTTATTCTTAATATAGCTACCGACGTTAACAATTACAACACATAGTTAAGGATGCAATTGCAATTGAGTGTCTCCCGATGGGGAAATAAATTGCTTCAAAAGCACGTTACACGCTTAATTATCACCATGCTTATAGAAAATTGTGATTGCTCTCGATATCGCATACGCAAGGACACTGAATGACTTTCTCGAAATGCTTCGGTGCGCTAATTATAATCCGCAATTAACATCGCGTCCTCTGTCCAGATACAACTTAATTTGGCGTGCACAATTCACGAGCCCAGGAATTGAAGTAATATCAATAAATTTGCAGGAGTTTAATATTGTACCAAATACGCTGCGTTAACTGTCGCGTTTCGCGAGATAAGCGCAACCGCAAGTAATATTATTATAATTGCAGCTGGAATCGCAATTGTTTTATATCACCTGCGGCAGAAGAGGTTTGCTGCTTTCAGACTTTCTAATATTTACACATGGGAGGTATAAATATATCGAATATGCGGGTAGTTTTGAAAATGGACAATATTAATTTAGTCATGAAGCAATTAAAATGAAGAGGCTCAAAATTATAAAAAAATCTTATAACATAAAAGAATTTTTGCACGTAAGATACTGCATAGTCCCTGCACAAATTTCAATAACAAAATAAAAGAAAAAGAATCTCCAGTGTGTTAACACTCAACGATATGCATAAAATAAAGCGAAGCTATTGCAGGTTTAATTGCAACTGGTTAACTGATACATTAATATATTGCCAGGTTTATGCGAAACAATGAAATAAAAGTTGATAAAATTTTATGTATGAATCGGAAGAAGAGAAGACACACGTTAAAATAGAATATCGCATGCTGACGTTCGACAGACAGATAACGGTCGTTCGCGAAAGTTTTCTTCGCACGGTCATCCCGTTATCGCGACATTCTCACTTCAATACAATGTACAAACGTTCGCCATTCAATATCCGCAAAGTGACAACTACCGTTCGGAACAACGTTCGGAAGGAAGAAGGCGTTTCTTCGACGGAAAGTATCGATGAAGTGACGTTAAAGTGATGTCAAGTCGGGCCGCGGGAAATTTCGGGAGACGCCCACTCCTTTAAGAAGACACAATCGTAACGTTTTCTCTTCCTTCCCGAAAAAAGGGAAAATAAAAATAACACGTCCGCGTCACGTTAACCGGTGTCACTGCGGCGATCCGTCTTTGTACGACACGAAAGCATGAATGAAGGTTCACGCCGCAGACTTTCCCGCCATATCGGTCGACGAGGATGTGCGAAATCTCTCTCCTCGGAAACCTCGACCGAAATCGAGACGAAAGAGGGCAAAAATTGCACGCGATCTTATCCCGGGAGTACAGTGAATTGAAAAAGTGAGGATTATCGTGGCAAATGAGTGTGTCGTGATTGGATTTAATATCGATATTATTTAATTATTATGTAACAAGTGAGCGTTATAAGCAAAATTATTTTTATTACATAATTTCGACAAAGCGTTATTTACCTTTCATAAGAAAGTTGAAACGCAGCGGGAGGAAGAAACCGACAACATTTATTGCTAATTTATCAAATATATTAATATATTTATAAATTATTTGAAGTAACAGTGGTTTTTAAATACTGAGACATATCGTTGTTATTTTCTGAGATTTATGGTTTCTCTTACGAACGATCCGTACAAATATTTCCATTAAATGTCTTTCAATCTATTGCTTTGTGACAATCTATTTTTGTTAGAAAATATTAGAAAATGTAATCCGCTCGTATAAATAATAACAAACCAAGAGGGTAAATAGGCCAAATGTGTAAGGAACGAGCTAAGAATTAGATAACGTTTCAATTATAAAATTAAATAATAGGTGAACGTTTCGACTTCACGGAGTCTTTATCAGCACTCAAAAAGAACATTTAAATTAACTACATATAATTAAACTCTCCTGTCAATATATGATTATAAAATTATCGCTATCGATTCGAAGATATGATTCCAATATAAAAAATCGAACATTTCGTTTGAACTTATTAACAATCGTGAATTTTCTCTCGAACGATTAACGACTCTATTTACTGGAGATACAAAATATTTTCAAGGATATTTAATAAATCTTCTTAGATCGGAGTGTACGCGATCTGTCTCTTTTAACCGAGGACGAGGACGTTCTTTGTTGCGCGTAAATGCCAGTACTTGTGGTTTGATGCGTGATGCGTGATCTTTTCGCTGCAACGGTAACAGCGACGGCGGATCGCATCCACGTTCCAGCGCCGTTGCGAATCCACACTACTTTCGCAATTCACAGGAAGTTTCGCAATTCTACCATTGGTATTGCCCGGGCGGTCCAGAACGATTCGAGCTACGCCCATCGTGCCAATTCCGGGCGCCCTCGTTTCCCAGACCCATGTGTGACCGGAAATCTCAAAGGGAGCGAGATGTATCTCGGACAGGAGAGAGATCATTCGCGATTGTCCATCTCGCAGTCGATTTTACACGTCTGTGGTTTTGTTCTCTAAAATGTAAAATGAAACGTTGCCTGAATTGGGTTATTCGGTCAAAATTCACTATCGACCTTCTTTATGTCAAGCTGCAGATTATTAGACGTGCTTCCAAATATTTTATATATTACTATATACTTAACCCTTAAACTCCACTCTGGGTCTAGAAGACCCGAGTAAAATTTTGAGTCAATATATCTATATTGTAACGTAAAAAATTTTATTTTTCATTTAAAAAATGTATAACTAATTGTGAAAATAAGTTCTTGAAAAATCGTGCTTTCATTTGCAACAAATAAATAGTCTTATAGAGTGTTAGCTTTTTTTGAAGCTAACACTCTATAAGACTATTTTTTTTCTTAAAGCACATTATCTCAGGAGTATCTGGATAATTTTCATGTAAAAATATTAAAAATTCAAAGAACTACATAATTTTGAGTTTAAAAAGTCACTTTTCTCATTTTTTAATTTGAATTTTTTTAAATTAAATTTGAGTTTTTTAAATCTCAACTATGGTATCTTTAAGTATTCAAACAATATACTGAATTTTTTCCAGCTTAAAAAATCCAATAGTTACATTTTGATAACTGTTTAAAGATTACTGGGTCAAATTGACCTAGTGTGTAGCGTATGTCTCATACAGATAGTGTGGGGTTTAAGGGTTAATATAACACTTGAGATACGTAATACAATTCAACGTTTATTATTCCTTGGGATCATACTATAGATATTACCCTTTTTATATTGATTAATACTGATAATTTTTGATATATATATATATATATATATATAATCGTATTATTAGCAGAGTTATATTTCTTAAGTGAGGCAAGTTAATCAGTTTATTAACGGAGATTTAATTTCCATCGAAAAGCTACAGTATCCGAGCCAGGCTCACGGAAGAAGCGAACAACGATTCTGATGATAATTACTCGTTAACGCAACGGCATCCCATAATAAAACTTCGTCGCTCGGCGTACGATCGAGATTTGTCTCGGGTTGTAGTCTTTAATCTCTCGCCACGATCCGCCGAATCGTTCTGGGACGAAACTACCGTTGCAGGTGCAAAGCGGGAAGAGAACAAGCTTGGCGGGCGATAGCGAGGGAAAACGTCAAGCAGTAGTGAGGGGAATGATTAACAAGTGCATAATTATCGATCGAGCGTGTATTCGTAACGTCCAGTTTCAATTTCTCAATTAATTTAATCTGATGGATTATATCGCGCGTAATTGCAATTCAAAGAATTGCCGTCTCTTCGAGAACAACCGTTTTTTCAAATATGCGATGTAATAAATTTGTGGGAAAACCTAAACAAATCATAGAGTTAGCAAACGAAAAAAAACTTGTTACATAAATATGACTTATCTCTAGTAGTTTTTGAGTAATTTATCTTTCTTGTTTTTTAAAAATTTATTTTACATCAATAATAAAATAATGATTATATAAACAGTAGCATAAATAGAAGTAAGAATTTAAAAAAATGTATTCCAGTAAAAATATTTTGCAACAATATCATCCTCTGCTTTCTGTATAAAATTATTTTGAGCAAGGCAGAAAATGCGAATATCTTTTTGTATTTTTTTATTTATTATTGTTCACATTTCTGTTATTTATAACAAAATTTTACGATGCACGCTAAATTCGTTTATGATACGTATACATGTAACGTTATAATTTGGATATCCCTAAAAATAATGATTAAAGAGCATCGAAGCATGTACAATCTTCAGGTGTCGAATGATATAGGTAATTACACTAAAATCACGAATAAATTTATCATTACGTTTTACGCTGTAACAACCGTTCATTCTCGTACTACAGAGTATCGATAATAACTGGTTTCTCGTTCAGCTGTACGAAGACACGTTGCCATCGGAAACTTCAAATTTTTATCTTTGTCATGCGAGTCTGTCGCATCTTACAAATTCCCGCTTTATCTCGACGTTTACCATAAACGCAAAGCGACTGCATTTTTACAACAGGTGTATGTTAATTACCGCACATACGACCAGTGGAAGATTTAAAATGGAAGAGTAAAGGGAGGAGAAGAAGAAGACAGAGTGAGGATGGTATAGGGTAGTAATTAATCAGATACAAGTAATTACGCGCGAAACAGGGATGCTGGAGCTACGGAGAGGGAAGATGAGAGAGAAAAAAAAGTGCAGAATACCGACGTGTCATTAGAAGAATATGGGTAACACACTGCAGTGTGCCGTCTTGTCGATTCCCGTTAGCCTCCAGGACCTGCCTGAATCAACCCGAACTCGTCACACCGCTTGTCGCGTGTCTATCCGTGTACATACACGCGCAAGCTTGCGAGCGATTGCAGATTTCACGTGTTCCTCTGACAAGCTTCTTTTGACAAAGCTGCTGCATGCAATGCGAAATATACGGGTACTCGAAGAGCAGGTTTTACTCTTCCCCTTTTCATTCCCAATGATTTTTGGCATCACGGTTTCTATCTTTCTCTCTCTCTTTCTTCTGAATTATGTATAGGAACTTATGCGTGTTTGATTACACGTCAATCACGAAAGTCACGTATATCTTTTGAATCACGAATATTAAACTCGACTCAATGTCGAGAAATTGATAGTTGCTGCACGGAAATATGCACGGAAATTAACTTTTAATTAACTTAAAACTGAATTAAAATGCATGTTTTGACGAAATTAAACTTAACATTAATTAAACTTAAATATGGTAAGATAATGCCAATTAAGATATAGTTTGCTATATTATAAAATCTTTAGAAAAATGTTTTCAACCTTTATTGCATAGATAAAAGATTAGCGTCATCTTTAAAAAGAGTTCGAATAGCGTACGAAACAACTTGTGTGTATACCATGTGTCTCGAATTCGTAACGTTTCACGGGGAAATAAGCCAGTCGTAGGATTCGTTGCGCAAATGCCTCCCTTTCTCATTTGAATTTGTAATCTTTTATTCGCGCACGAAACCAGCGGGGGCTGGCCACCTGCGCTCATCATTCGCCGCCAAGATTAAGTAAGCGGTTTCGTTACGTTCAAAGAATTCGCGCAACACGTAAGAATGGAAAATCGGAAAGCACGTTCCTCAAAATTAATATCAAACTAATACACATCTGGCTTTACTTCATTGTACACTTACGTATTTCTTAATGCAATTCATATTGGAAAAAGAAAGTAATAGCATACATGATTTCTAGCTGCATGTATGGCATTATTTAAATTTTGTTCTATTTTAATATTTCTATTCATGTTAACAAATTCTTATCTACATTTATTTCACAAGTATATAAATCCTCGATTAATCTCTTTCATCCCGTTAGAGAATGTACAATCAATAATATTTAAATGAAATCTTTAGGAAAGAAAAGTTTATTTAAAAAAAAACTTTTTTCCCATTGTTTGATCTTTATATGAATATGTAGAAGTTAATGCATAAAGAAGCCTTTCATTTATTAATCACAGAGTTCATACGTAAATACGTAAAAAACCAATTTGATCGGATTGCCTCTTAGATCCAGTAGGAAAATGAATGATTTGAGTTGTTCCTGAAATCGGTCACAGACGCGTGCACGAAGGATGCACCTAAAGATGCACCAACCGGAACGAGCACCCGACACACGTTCGCGCGCGAACACAACCGACTTCCCTTCCCCTGGGCAAAAAAGGTAAGCGGATCCGTCATTGGCGTATGGTTAATATTTTCTGCTCGACAACACATCAATAAAATGTATCATCAAAAATTGGGGCGAACTTTGTTTGACGAATTTCACTATCCCTTCAAGGTATATCTTCTATCTAACGCACTTTTGTTTGAAAATTGTTTGTCTGCAACCTTTCTTCCGATTGATATTTCTAATGCACGCAAATTTTTGTAATTTGATGAATTTTAAAAGGATTACATTACAAAGTTGCAAAAGAACATTTATGAAAATATTTGACTTTATTTTAGTTATGAAGAAGTAAATTGTCTCCCCCCCTCTCCCTAAAAAAATAACATTACATAGTGATTTCTATTGTTTATTGTAACCAAAGGGACTCGTAACGACTTAATTGTTTTGGTAAACAATCTTACCTGGATTAAAGGGTGATTACGCCAATGTTGGTGAGCACGTGACTCGGGCACACGCCGGCACGCGCCACGTTTCTCACGGAGAGCACGCGCCTCTCGCTTACTTCGCATCTCGCTCCCTCCTTCGATTTCTTACTCCCGCACTTTGTTCCTTAACTGCTTCTCTTTTTGTCTCTCGTACAATTTCTCTCTTTCTTGTTTTCTTCTTCAAATGTATTCCGCTCTTATTCGCTTCTATTTCGCATCTTCTATTCTCCCTTTGTTCATCGCGATATCTTTTTTATCTTTTTCTCAGGTTAAAATCTTAAACTCACTCTTTGGGCGATCTACTCGCGGCAACTTTTAGAATAGAACTTTGTTTATAATTTTATATGCCGTGTATATATGCCCTGATGCTTCAAACATTTTGGTATTATATAAAATTATTGGAATTATGACAGAAATTATGAATTATCTAAAGTAGACTTTATCTTCTCTTGTAACAATCCAACTCGCTTTTGTTATACCCGTTTGTTTTTATAATTGTTTTTTTAAATTTCTTCACTTCTTTTTCTGTCGCTCAACACACTCTTTACTTTCTTTTATTTATGTTTTTTTTTTGTTACTCCACACGAAATTTTCATATTTATTTTCCTCGTCTCTGTGTCGGTACGTGCCTTCGCACATGGTCTGTAAGTATCTTGGTAGAGAATATCATCTCTAGAAATATTTGTCAATTTGGATTTATTGCTTGAATTGGGATCGATCGATTTATCTAAATTAAAGTTATTTAGAGTTATTTTAAAAGAAGAAAATTGCTACTGTTTCTATAATATCATGTTTTTATATATAATCATGTATAGAAAAGAATTATAAACACACGCATACAGAGTTACATGTGTATTATAGAAAATGTAAGATAATACCTTTTAATCTAATGTAATGACAAATATTATAAAAGATAATATTATAAAAGATCTTGTTGAATTTTTTATTAAATTCTCTGTACTTTTTAAAGCTGTATATTGTTTTGTCATGTGTTTTATTTACGGTAAGAAATATCATATATGTAAATTTGAAATTCTTCTTTCACTAAAAATCATCATAATAAATTGAACATTGATTTTTTATGTATAATTGTCATGATAAATAAAACATTTGAAAAGCAATACTTGAGAAAAAAAATTTTAAACCCGGAAAGAACAAACAATAAGTCGTGTCATAAATGGATACAAAAAAGGTGACCAAACGTGAAAGTACGCTGTGAGTTCTAACGAATGCTTGCCGGATTCGATACAGGAGTGTCATTGTCGTATGAAAATCCTCGCTTTGAAGTGCGACATGCATTATTCAATAAGCGGATTCGCGAGAAATGTGTGACACGTTCTCCATACTACTTACGTGTGAAGGTACCTGCCGCATGTAGAATTTTCAAGAGAGACATTTTTAATCTGGTTTTTTTTTTTACGGGATTAGTGGATTCGTGGTATGATACGTAGCGGTCGTTCGATTTTAGACAGACGATTCTGGAAACTCGTATACATATTTTTCTGTCTGTTCAATATGTATGACACATATCCATAAATATAATATATAAATAAATTAAATTAATTGTGGACGATTACATAGCTTCTAATCTAAATTCTGATATGCAGCAATAACTGCCACTCGTACAAACAAATTTGTTTTTACTTTGAAAAATAATTCTAATTTTAGTTAATAATTAAAAATTCATTTGTTATATATATTAATTATGTTTAATGTATGTGCGATAAAAAATTTATATTTAAAGAAATCTCACGCAACTGTGTTTGTAAATTTTGCATATCAAATTGTTATTTGGGATTACAAAAAATAAAGGACTTAACGCAACGGCTAACTTAAACCGATTTTTATGCTTTTACATAGGACGCTGTATATCGCTTTGACGTCACGACGACACGCATTTGTGTGCGTGTGCGAAGCGAAGGAGCAGCTGCACGCCAACGGTTGTACACGCCCGCACACGCTTTGCGGAGAACGGCGATTAAATAAAACGAGAAAGAGCTGCGTACGTGTGAAGGCGGGTTAATGTCTCACCGGTAGCCCGGAAGCTTCAACGATATGCTATATAACAAAACACTTTACTTACAATTAGATTTATAGAATGACGAAGTACCGATACTTCGACGCCGAGTTATATTTACAATTAACGCTTCACTTTTGCTATATGTATAGATGTTGAAATGTACTGCAGTACATGTTTTAATTGTTTGAAAACATCAAGAGGTTTCATGTGAAATCTTTTTTCATTTTTAAAACATTTCCAATGAAATTTGATATAAGTACATTGTAGTATTTGCAAATAAACATTTGGTCAATGCGTATTTGGTTACATTGCAGCAATGCAATTTTGCTCTGAAGATAAAATTCTTAAGGAGCAATTAATGTTTAAGAATATTATATGTCTAAGAATCTTATGTGCAGTTCGCGGAAAAACATAAGAAAATTAATTGAAGAAACGGCATTGTATTCGCGACATATGTCATGCAATCGCGACAACGACCACCGGATTCAAACGGACCTAAGTCTGTCCAGTTAAACCACTTACACCACGACGAGAGCCGGTTAAAAGTCGGCTCATCGTGGACGGGAACATCTGGTTCAGGTACTACCATAGGTGGAGACCGGCGAGCGCGTGTATGGTGGCCGTTCATCCCCTGCAGGGTGATTAAATGAAGCATCACGATTCATGAAGGAGACCAACCGTGAAACGCTTGTTCCCTCGTC
Organism: Crematogaster levior; assembly: GCA_901521435.1. Taxonomy (NCBI): domain Eukaryota; kingdom Metazoa; phylum Arthropoda; class Insecta; order Hymenoptera; family Formicidae; genus Crematogaster; species Crematogaster levior. Next base: position 347,857 of record CABEGB010000936.1, on the reverse strand, counting down.
CAAAAAACTTTAGACAAAGGGCAGGTCGCTGTGTCGGGTCGAGAAGTCACTCGTCCAAGTTCAACTTATAACACCATTCTTTATCATTTAGAAATGCACCACTATTCAATTAAAAGAGATATCCAGAATCAGATTCATTGTTTCCATCTAATACGTACAAGGAGGAATTGTATTGAGAAAATTTAACAGCTAATCCAAGCTGGAAGGTCGAAAACAAACTTGAATTCTGTATTATAAATGAATTAAATTGAAGTCATTAGCACGCATAATCGCATCACGCACGTTGTTGAGCTACGGGTAAAATTTGATAATGTCAAAGTGACGAGTTTTAACACAGTAACATTAACCTTAATAATTGTTGAGCGAATTGAGCGAGACCCACGCGAGGCTATAAAGGAATAATTATCGCGATCCTGGCATCACTTTTACCTACTTGGCAGAGCGTTCTTCGTACACGTGTCATCACTTTATGGCTGGTCTCGCTAAAATACGATATTATCTTTACATTTACCCACTCATAGCCCAAGTGGCTTTATTACCACTAGAAACGCCAACCTCGAGGAACAATATAACGTGTATACACATCGGATGATTTGTGTCTAGTCGTAAACCGTGTGTCTACTCTTAACGTTTACACCTGCGCCAGCATCTACATCCTACATCTACATCCGTTAACGTTCGTTAAATCAAGCGCATATCGCGCGTTTAAAATTGATTGGCGCGGAATGTAATGGTTTTTATTTGTGTTAGCAGTAAAACTGATAATTTCAAGATCAAAATTATAGATAATATGTAATTACACTAATGCAATTTTCTTTTAATTCTCTCACACAGTCTTCTTTCTCACAGAGTTGAATTATTACAAAATTATTAAAAATAAATGGAAAGACGATATATTGTCTCATTTACTTAGAAATCTCAGTGGATTTAATTGTTTGTAAAATCCTGCATGTGAGGTAGTGTTATCGATTCGAAAAAATTAAAGGGGGGGATTAAGTACGACGAATACTTACAATTAGACACCTAATATCTCTTTTTTTTAGGACAATTCATGATAAATTTATTCTTTTCAATAGCGGTACTATATTAACATTTCTTTAAGTAAATTTACAGTCTCCTTTTGGCTGCCCCACAATAATCTTAATCGCCTCCTCGAAATCGTACAAAGTTTCGCTCGTTTTTCGCGGGATAGCCCAAATTCCAAACCGTTGGCCCACAATAAGCACACTGAGCACACGTATGCCAGTGCGTGGCGGTAAGAAAGATCGTCCGACGTGGATTAATTTAATCCGAAGGAAGGCGGAAGAGAAGCGAGAAAGACCTCTGTCGATACATGAAGAAGCGTAATTGTAGCGTTTAATAAAGAAATGACACACTAGAAGGAGTATCCGGAGCACAATCGCAGGCGCATATAAACGCACGGATTGACCCCGAATTTACCGAGGCGCGTGTTACCGCAGATTGAGAAGGGAAAATTGGTCGTGATGTCTACCCGTCAGTGAAGAAACCTGTCACGCGTAATAGATAATTAATGTCCACCTTCGCTTTTTGCATGATCTTTGCTCTCGTTCCACCTCGTTGTATTTCAATGGTATGGCGCAGCACGTGATGCTGATTGTGTCGACTTTGCAGATTGATGTTTTAATGTCGGATCTAGAAAGATCAGAAGATCCTGTGACATACCTTCTCATAGGTAAAGATATTCACTATCGATAAATCGACAGAGAAAAATTTACAACGCGAAAGCTTTAAATATAAAAAAATGTACGTTTCTTCTGCGATATTAGTTCTGAGTAGCTCGTGAATTGTTTTGAATTTATTATTTCTATTTATATAACAGACTAACAATAAGTTACTAACAATAAGTTGGAGAAGAGAGATGAATTTTATTTAAAAATATCTTATTTAAGCAAGATAATAAAATTGAAGGACACGCGCGTGGACTTTGTTATTTGGGATAATAACGGTTAGAGAGAGTAATCGAGAAAATCCCGGAAGGAATCCTGGAATGCCCATCAGAGGCACGCGACTGGCACACGACGCTCAGCAAAGGGGTGCGCATAAGGTGCCCCCTTTTTTCGGACCGCCCCTCGGGTATGCGTGCCTGTGTGTGCTGTGTGTTTGGACGCGCTTGGGAAACCGTGGTGGATCCGGAGAGTGGTTACTCGGTGTCATCTGGCAAGCAGCGAAACTGGCGAACCCCGAAAGCATGGATGTTTTATGTCGTCGTGTGCGTTTCTACTTATACTTACGATACCTGTGCGTGTCGACATAACGGTCGGATCAGTCGATTCGAACTGATACAACCGGTATACAGCGTGCATGGCAGAGAGAACGTTGCGAGATGCTGTTTCACTGCATTTAAATTTAGCTGGACTTTAACTCGTGTTAATTACAAGTCCATTCGGTGCATTGCCTTACCGACAAGTTTTGACAGATCAATTTAAAATTGTCATCATAAACACCGTATCGCTAAGATTAAAGTCAAGAGACCGAGAGACCTAATATTTCGTTTGATATTTGATTTATCTACATCAATTTTTTAAGAAATAATTTCACGCTTTACGGTCTTAAGCCTCGTGTCCACGATACTAAAAATCGGTCCGAGAAAAATATAACCAATTAACTTGCAGTTTTTAATTAGAAAGTTATGAGAGTGAGATAATTTAAGAAAAATATTTAATAATTTCTAATTGTCCATAAACTTTAAAATTATACACACATTTCTCATATATATATATTTTTTACAATGTTACTTTTCACAAGTGTCATTTGTGATTGCCGGAGTGGTACTGTACATTCATGTGACATGATTCCGCTTCATTGATCTGTAGCGGTTAATTAGTTAACCGCACACATACACGCGCAACATGTCAACGTGATGCGCCCGATAGTTTTTAATGCCCTAATTGAAAGAAGCTGATGAGCCATGGTATTCTCAACCAGGGAATTGGGATAATCGTATAACCTGCTGGGACGACGAAAAAAGTACAAATGAGGAATCGAAATGGCCGACATGAAACCTCATTTCATTTGGCTGCATTCGATTTAACTTTTTTAATTAACATCGCCATATGTTGTACTCTGATTCGGACGTGCGTGATGCAGGCTGCGATTTTGTAGCATGTGCCCAAGGGATCCCAAAATAATGCAGTATGACAAATTTAAATAATTAATATTGATTTTTATATTCTACACATTAATTAAATACATATTTTTTATTTTATTTGTGTATGTAATATGTAATTTTTTATAATCTAAAAAATATTCTTTAGAACGGTTTTCCTTTTTCATATTTTATTTTTTCTTAAATAAATAAGACAGATTCTCTATTTTTTTTAGGTAAATTAGATAATATCATTCTCAATATATTAATATTTAAAAGAAAACAAAACATGAAAAGAGATAATGTGTTTGAAGAAAATAAATTACCATTCTTTCATATCAAATTCTTTTTCGTAAGATTTTCAAGGGTTAATAATAAGATAAGATAAAAATAAGTATACACACTCTAAAGGAAGGAGAAAGAAATAACAATATTGGGTTTTGCAAGTTGAGAAGAAGAAAATTGAAAAGACATACCCCGATATAAATACAGAGGTCCGACTCTGCCACTCAGAAGACGATATTAACGATTCGATTATACTTTCTCTCTATCTCTTTTCTTCTCGCTCTCTTTCGCCAATCCACCGCGCTGTGGGTGGCAGTCATTCTGTAGCTTCCACATGATGCATACGAATATACCATGAACATACGTATGTATGTACGCGGCAAGAAATACGTTTACATACACATGTACGTTCCAGATTTACCAGATAGTCTTTCAACCACGTATTCTTTGACCATTTCCAAGGGGTTTTTAACTTAAGGAGAATTTGATAAGGATTGATTTTTTTAAATTTTCGACACTAATTATCCTAGTTCAATTAACATTAAATTGAATTTTTATTTCAGGAAAATACCTACTACAAAATAACTAAGAAATTTGCAATATATCTGCCTTGTAGCTGGGCGCAATTTTTGATGTGAATTAATTACATAATTATGTGTTATAAATTTCTCTTTAAAGACGATGATCAATGACAGGAATAAAAACTTTTTTATTAATTTTTAATAAAAACTAACTAATATTCCTGCAATAGAATGCTTGCTGTGCAAATTAATGGATCCTAAAGGCTGTTTATCATACAAGACGAACTGATGTTAATGATTACAATGTTGGGGACCAGTTTTTTAACCAGCGTGACTTTCGGGATATCGAGCGCGACTCGTATTTTCTACAAAAAATTTTCATACACACCTTAATTGGATGCTATATCGTTTCTGGACGATCTTGCGATGGTTAATGAGCACGCATATTAAAGGAAATACGTTATGTTTCAAATGCAATACTTCAGTCAGTAAAGTCGAATCATCTCCGAACGTCTATCTCGATGAAACCTTATTGTTGGAAATACAGATAAAGATGTAAGAAATATTTTATAATCTTTGCTAATCTTGACGTTTACTCTTTTTTGAAAATATTAATTAATAATTATAATTACATATATACAAAACATCTTACAATACTATAAAATTCTGATCTAAAAATATCGATAATGTTTAAGTTATAAGTTGGTTGGATGCTATAGAGTTGTCACTCACAAGTAGTAACGTCACGACGAGTTACCGGAAGCCATTCATTTCATTTGACAACAGAACTGAGCCTGACAATGAGTGGGTGTGAAGCATATTTGCCGTTGATTATTCTGTATTTGAAATGTCTACATAACAGGACGATATACGATACGGAAAAATGGATAACACACATCTTTATCCTAAGTGTTACGTAATCCAAAGATAATTAGTCTCTCTATGAGTGTTTCACATTTTTTAGAGCGATTTTCCAAGGCTTTGGCTATTGGCACTGTCATATGATGAAAATTATTCTTTGCAAACCTTCTTCATGTCAGATAATGGTCTTCAACACTGGAAGATGTTATTGATTAGTACTTACTTTGACTAGCATTTACGCGCGCGACTTATTTATTACATCATATTTCATAGTGTCTATTAACAGGTTTTAAAGTGGTAAGATGAAAAAATTTAAATAATATTTACTAAAAACAAAATATTAAACTCTAAACTTTGAACATGTAAAAAACTTACATTGCAATTATAAATTTATTAGCTTTATATAATAAAAATTTTTGCATTTGAACGTTCAAAAACACTTTGTTTGTGCAACTGAAGATAAGAAAGTGACATTATATAATCGCTAAGTATTTTAATTTTTTAAAATACAGGTCTCTTATCTCTGAAATAAAAAATGTTTTTCTCAATAACATTTTAACAAAACTTTGAGCTCAAAGCGAAACTTAAACACTCCGTGGCCTTAAATATTGGAATACTTGATTAATTTCCGATTGGCACGAAGGCACTATAATAATAACATTTACGTGTATGTAAGATCGTGTCGTTTATCACTTCTCTGCAACACCTGCTATACGCCATTTTTACATATAGCGTAATAATCGGTTGTTATAATATCGCTTGGCATGACGATGATACGTTCGCTTTATTTGGGTGTAAATCAGCGAAAGGAGTGAAAGGACAGCGATCAAGAGAACGGTTTTGCGATGCAAATCGCGTTTGCGCCGCCGCTTTTAACTTGACATCTGCGCAAAATTAAATGGAGACATCTCCATAACGATGTCATCTCATTTCGTATGTTTGTTCGGTTGTGGATCGAGAGAAAGGTACTTACGTCTAAAATTGAGTAAAAATAATATTTTCCACCAATTCATGTTTTTATACATATAATAAGTTACAAATTAATATAATTTTTTACACATTAACGTGTGGTAAATGTAATTATTTACTTTTTATTAAAGCCCTGATCTTTTCATTTCGCCACACCATTATCTCACTTACATCCTAAATAAAGAAAAAGAATTTATTTAATTGAAATTAATGCGCAAAAATAGTCCTCAATGATACATCTTTAAGTTCCTTATCAGTTTCGTCGTTTGTTCCGCTTGCCTACATCTCGTAACGTCCGGGTGGCATCCAACGTATGTAAGCGGCGAAATTATTATATCTGGCCGGCTTTCGCGATTGCGTACATGTATACGCACACGCGTCAGTCTCTGATCTTAAGCGTGCGAGTATACAGGTTGAAATTATATGGAAATTAGCCGGCGTGCCGCGCCGGCCACATCGGAGTGTTATGACGGTGTTCCCGGTACCGGTGGCGCGACGGGACCGACAGGCCCCATCGAAGAGGGAGTACTTACTCCCGGGGACCACACCGAGTATCATTTGCCATTCCGCACCATTACGCCGGCCGAAAACGCGGAACCACGTTTCACGGATGTCTACTTAAATGATTTCACCGGCGATTAAAGCTGCGTCCCTTTGGACGATACCGGTACTGCTGCGTCGTGTTTGCCAGAAACGAAATTAAGTCCCGGATTTGCGGTCCCTTGGGAAACGTTACTCACTACAAGAAGAGATTCGGTTTTCGGCAAATTATTGTTTAAATTGTTACTTAAAAACAGAAAGATACACAATTTTTATAGAAATAGAAATCATTAAAACGATAGGAATTTATAAGTTATATTGTAAGAAATATATATTCACACACATTTGCAGCAAAATTTTATACTCAAATCTTACGTGAGTCTATATGTTCTCGAAATATTAGACATAACTCGAACTATAAATAGTTGATTAATTAATAAACTCTTTATATATCTATTCGTGTATATATATAGTAGTATATATATATATATATATATATATATATATATATATATACTAATTAATTTTATTTGCAAGTCAAATTTAATGCTTATTTAAAGCTCAATCAGCTTGAAGGATAAAGGGAAAGCACAAAGAGGGAGCGAAAGAGAAGAAACACTACCAGCTGCACGTGCTTCGTGGTTGCACCTGACCATTGAGCTTCTTTTCCAAGCACGAGCAGACAGTCCATCCATGCCGTTCTGATAGAGGGGTCGTTAATAAGATGCTCTTCGATTCGAATTTGCCTCTAATAAGAGGTTTTCCTTTTTCGTTAGGGTTGCCAGAGCAGATTGTGATCTATTTTACTTAAGCGCGAGACCACAAATGCGTCAGAAAACATGCATTGTAGACGCGAAGCTGGAATGGCATCACAATTTCTCGGTAAGATATAGGTGGTACAGTTGATATGGAAGCTTTCGCTATTAAAATGAATTCGAGCAGGACGGATCCGATGCTTTGAAATGCATGGTTAATTGCCAAATTTACCTTCCAAAACAGGCAAGATGTTTATGATGCACTGCAGTTACTTCAATTCTAGAATTTCTTTTTGTGCGTTACATTTCTCAATTATTAATTTTTAGAACCTCAAACAGCAGTTTGATTGGAAATCAACTACATTCTTCTGAGTAATAACAAAGAGTTTTAAGTGATAATTTAAAACTTGTTGAAAACAATTTTGATGAAAGCAATATTGCGAGAAAACGAAGAATTTTGACGTTACAATTTAATATAAGTACTTAATATTAAAAGAGCATCGATCAAATCGCACGTTTATCAATGGCGTCGAGTTAACCACTGCTGTAAATTTCACTTAGCCATAAACCACGCCGTTCCAAGAGTAAAGTAATTTATTCTCTCGTTAGACCGGCTCTTAATTAAAGTCTTATGCGACGTATAACGTCGTCCGCTTCCCCTTGCCGTCGCTATCTCTCCCGCCCGCTTGCCAATAAAGTTAAAACGTGATTTATAATCTGCTTGCATCATGCAGCTTTCAGTTTTCTGTCATTTGCTCTATGCGGGTTATTAATTGCGTTTGAAAATCGGAATCACACCTAGCAACCGATAGATCGCTGGTTTCATTACTATAGTGCATATATAAGTATTGTTTAACTTCATCCGTTCATCGCATTTGCTACTTATTCGGTCACACATTTATCTTCTTTGAACAATTCACTATTTATTGAGAAGAAGAAAATGCTGGTACTCAATTGATTTATCTCACAATTTCTCCACAGTTTCAGAGATGGTATTTTCAGATGTATCACATAGCTTCGTTCTAAAAGAAATTAATTAAATGAAATTTTCTTTCTTATAAATATTTAATCAATAAATGTAAAACGTGTTAGTAAGTGTTTCATATGTTGCATTTTAGTTGTACTAAGACATTATTTTGAATTAATTAATTATAAATACTTTTCGTGAGCATTCGTCAAGAATGAGCTTGTTATAACACGTGCGGTGAATAACGTCAAGATAGTTTAAGAGTTAACCTATTGTCTTTTTTTTTATTAAATGAGTTTGTTTTCCACTAACGCAATTAAGAAGATAATAAAAGGGATAGTTCACGATGACGACGGCGAGTGAAATTACAGACCGGTTTTCTCCGAAGAGGGATAATTGAAAGGGCGAGAAGTAACCCGTTGCCTCAGGGTTGAATGAACAGGGTAAAAGAAAACGGCTCATGCTTCCGTTTATGGTACCTTAAGGTACTATAGAATATGAATGAGCTCGTAGAAGACCCTTCCCTTGCTTTTTACCAATGAATGAAGTCGCAAAACTTTTCGACCCCTGACACGGAGATGTTCTTCTTCAATGAGTGACGAAAAGTGGTTGTCGCCTGTCAGACCGGCTAGTGGGGACATTTTTATTTCGGTCGATCATCGCGGTCAACGAAAGCAGTAACGAAAAAGAATTACAACGACTCTAAATACACGTCGCGGTAATAAATCTCTACGGAAAGCCATTTGGCGGTCAAGAACGATAATAACGGACGGCGCTTTTATTAATGGAGGAATGCGAACGAGGGCCATTAACCCCTCCTCCCTCACCCAGATCGGATCAGCTGTTCTTCGAAGTCCTTCCTGATGGTTTCGCGCAGGGCAAACACGCCCCTTTGAATCTCGGTGGAGGATTGTAAAAGCTGAGACGGCCACAAGATACAATGGGCCACATGCCCGTTAATCTACGTCGCTTGCGTCCTCGAAAATAAAACATCATGATCATAGGTAACATTTTCGCATTTTAAATGCTTCTCGAATATTAAAACTGCACATCGTCGTTTATCATATAACGATGAGCATTTAAATCCGTTTCTTAAAAGTTTTCGAACAATTTAATCGTACAAAGATTCAAAGTGTTTATATATTATTTAAAACCGAGAATTCTAAAGAGTTCAAATAAATTACAAATATCTCGAGACTCTCAAAAATTTTTCCATAAAAATATTTAAATGTCTTAAATGTTTAAAACCCTTAAAAATAATATTGAGATACCTATATGATAATTTTTATTAGCTCTACAAAATATAATTAAATATAAAAACATATATATATACATATATATATGTTCGACAACAATTTTTCATCAGTAATAATAAAAATTAAATATTTTATCATTTTAAAGATTATGTAATGTATACAATATATGTATATATATATATATATATATATATATATATATATATATATATATATGTGTGTGTGTGTGTGTGTGTGTGTGTATTTTTTTTTAAGCAACTAAGAAGAAATAACGGCACTTGATTCAGATTATAAAATCGAGGCAAATCTGGTGAAATAACGATATGCACGATCGTTTCGAGATTGGAATGAAACTGTTCCTGATCTCGCCGTATGATCTTCTTGATACAGCGCGGTATTTTTTATATATACGAAATCATACCGAAAGCGGGAAGGCAAAGTAACAAAACAACAAGAACAGAATTTAGGTTGGGCCCGCGGTTAAAAGCATGGTTACGATCGCAAAGGGCTCCGGCGCATAATTGAATGTGCCGAGGCATATGATTTTGTCGATTTATCCCCGGGGTGTGAGTAAACCACGCTTAATATAAACTAAATGCCAGCGGTAAACGTCGCGCGCATATGTTGATAAACTTTCTTGATTTAAACCGGCATAATGGTACGCTCGCTTTCCTCTGTACTTTAGTGTCGTTAAGGGAAGTAATTAAATTGCCATAGGGCCACCATCGTCGACTGAGACTTTTTCAAATTCCCGAGACACAAGTGAGGGACTTGTGCAATTATTAACACGCGCATTCATCCGACACATTTATTTACGTCTCGCAGATAATTATGCACAAATATTATCTAATATTGTTAAATTGGAAGGTAAAATACATAAGTTCCAAATACATAAATTCCAAAGCTTCAGTTAATCACATATTCGTGAAGAATCATTAAACTTAAGAAAATAAAGATTCAGATTTAGCAGAAAATGGATAATTTCTATTTATTTATTTTTATAAGATTTTGGAGATTATTGCGACCATTTATTCTTAGAAATATTCTTGTTTCCTTCACTAAGACTTTTTATCAATTTTTAACGCGAAATAAAATCGCGAAATATTTATTCCGTTCATAGAAAAATTAAGAGAAAAGTAATACGTTATTCTGTTAAAAGAAATGAAAATAAAAAGATCCGGACGCAATTTGTGTATAAAATTAACAGTACGCTTGAATTGTACACAAGAATCATGTTACGTAGCATCGTCGAAATTTTAGGTACAGCCAATTTTCTGACACCTTGCAACGTACCTGCTCTCTCGGAAGTAGTATAAGATGATAAAGGGTACTCTCATCTTAAGAGGAGCATAAAATCACTAAGCATATAACGGGGCTTTCAGATGCGAAGCTAAATTGCGATCGTGTTACGAGCATGTAAGAAAAACAGCTGCCAACTCATTCGATTCCTCTTTCTGGAAGCTTAATTGTCACTTGATCGCTTTAACCACGGACTCAAGAAGCCAATATATGTCGCCGGTATTTCATTTAACATTGATAGTAAAATGTAAAGACATAGCGAGTTTTTTTCATAATGTGTCATTTACTTAGCAAAGCGCAAAGTTTAAATAAGATCGTAAAAATTAATACGTTTACTACAATGATTGTAAGAGTGAAAAAAATCTCGAATTATACATTATACTGTGAAGTTTTGGCAAAAATATTAAATGGCATTTACTACAAATTAAATATTACATTGATTACAGGTCGATAATCACTTTATTTGACGGAAAAAAGGATCTTAATTAAGATATGAAAATAATTATACGGAAAGTTTATCAATTTTTTATCTTTTTTATATAATGTCTCTTTATGTTTGTAATTTATTGTTTTACCTCTTTGCAAAATTACACTTGTGTACATGATATTTGTAATTAACGAGTTGTCGATGCATCTTACCGTAAAAGGTGGCCATATAGAATCTCTTGTGGATCATCGGTTACGAGAATTCTCTTAATTGTATTTCATTATTCGACACATTGGTTATGTGAACCAATAACATCAATAAGAACTCTGGTGTGCAAATATATCATCTCTCATGTACACTTTATCAGTTGGTAAATTGAAGATCTTTATAAATATCTTCAATTTACCAATAAAATGTTAATTTTTTTGGTACATATTTCTCATTAACACCCATTAACGACAGAATACATCACAGCTTAGAATTAATCGAGACGATCTCGGCAAAATCTCTCCATGTTCAGACGTGAATTATTAACGCAAATGCAAATTTGTAAGAAAGTGCCGCGTCCTAATTTGACGATATTGAGAAGTCTTGTTTCAGCTTTCTTTATGTGTATCGTATAAATTAAACGCGCAACTAGGTCGAACATTTATAAATGTTACTACGTGCGACTACAAGGTGACGCGTGTTCGCAAGAAACGTAACACTGTACAGCAATTTAATGGTACCAGGCATGCGAGCCTTTGCTTTCACGAAACAAGGTGTTGCAAACGTTGAAGGTCAACGTGCAGACCTCTCCATTCAATTATCGATTACGTAAATACTTTTTCGCAAAACGCGTAACGAAACGCCCTTCCTTCCGCATTTATCTGTAATTTTAACTCTCATGATTTGTTCAGTGTATTTATTTGCTGTTTTGTAAAATACTTTCGAAGAATGTTATCTATTGTCATTTTTGACAATTATTACAACTTAAAAGAAATATTCTCTCTCTCTTTCGTGTATCAATAATAATTCAATAATAACTTTGAAAAAAATGTCTATAATTTATATCCAAGAAAACATTCAGATATTAATTAACATTTTTAAAAATATCTAGTTTTTGGACAATGATCAAAAACAAATTTGTTGTTCATTATCTATGTATAATATAAAAGATAATAGCATAAATTTTTATTACGTAACTTGCAACTGAAATCGTACAAATATGTCATGTTAAAGCAAATCTATTATGAATTTTGTTAACTTCAGACGTTTGCTCTATTAATTTTTTTTATATATCACAACCGTAATCTTTTCGCAATGAGTGCAAGAGATAAAGGATTTACGATCGCGTACTTGCATCTGCATATGTTTGACCTCATTTTTTACTTAATCGCACATCACACATACATATATATCTATGTAATAATATAACAAATATATATACAGATATCTATATAATTTATTACTCAATATGTGAGAGGTTCATATCTGAAAACGCCGAATAATTGACGAATAACAAAATAACTTCTTTCACAAATATCTGCATAAGCTTTCTTTAGATTGAATAAAATTTGACCGCATGTGCATGTGCACTTCTCAAACACAAGTAAAAAGTGTACAGCCCTATAAAATACCCCTTTTATACAGATGTAATTAATTTTTAAATTATAAACGAAATAAATTCTTTTCTTTACTGTCAAATGAAGCATCATATTTTATTGCGGTTTTAATCCTGACACATCGTCGCCCTCGCCACTAGTTGACCTCATTCTTAATTTGACATTAATCTCTGAACCAGCACTGCTGATAATTAATATTCGGAAGCCCGATTGTCGCTCGCGGCGCAACGTCGTTTCTCCCGCTGATCGCAATACTTCTTCGGCTGTTCTTGATGGATAATATTCTTTACGGGTTACGCTACGATTTCTCTCGTATAAAATAAATGTTTATAATTGTAAAGATACAATTTTATGGTGTAAGTATAATTATATCATAGGTAAAGCAACATTCACGTTAATCATCGTAAATGCCAACATGTATAATTTTCCCCAAAACATCTTTTCAGAAGAAACGTACCATATACATTCGCAATACGTTGGACACCGCAAATCACAAGTAATCAGAAGTAATGCTGAATTAATAATTACGTATCAACCTTTGTCGCGCGCTCACGTAGTAGCTCGGTAATACGAACAATAATGATAATTATATGCTCGTTTCATGTGTTCTGCTGCGAAGTGTCGCATGATAATAAAAAGGAGCTATCTGACATGCTGTCTCGGTGTAAAATGTAATTATAACTTGTGATTATTTGCAAATTATAAATGAGAAATGATGCGTCTTATATATCTCTAAATGCGGATTAAATTATAATTTCTCTTTCTCTCTCTTTTTGGTTTCATTATTTTTTTAAATGAATTTTTTCCAAATTTTTTCCCTTAATTTTCTATATAATCATATTTGATATTTTTATCATTCAGATATTGGGCAGGAACGGGAAGCGACGGTGACAAAAGAGGATTACACAAACCCCGAAACCTAGTAATCCCGCCTGAGAAAGAAAAGAGAAGAAAAAGAATAAATTGGTCAGTTAATCCTGTAGCGCGTTCTCTGGCGAACGGCTGTTCGCTCGGCTTCTCCTTCTCTTCCTGCTTATACACGTGCGCAGGAGCGCATTGTAAGGCCCCGATGTGCCAGATGATAACACCGAGAGTAAGACAAGTATCGTTGAAGATATCACGTAACGCCGCGAAGTTAATAGACTGAATAAAACCCCGAAAATTTGCATAGCGCGGCTCTCCAGTAAAAGACTTCAATTTCTGCAATCAGCTATAACTATATGAAGTAATAGTAATTAATAGTTACAAACAATAACAAGTAAACAATAGTAAACAATAGTAAATAACAAAGAATTGAAGAAAAGAATATTCTCCTTTTGTATATTACGCAAATATGTTAAATCACTGTTTTCGTCTACATTCACATACATACAAAGAATCATTTTTAAATATATTTATTAAATTATTTCTTGATTTTTTTAAAGATTTATGGATGCGAAAGATAGGAATTATGTCGCAATTAACGAACGTAGCCATTCGCCAAATGGTCGATCGAACGCTGTCCTCATTTAAATTCAAATATCGACGAGGTAAATTATCTCGTTTTTTAATGCTTAGATGAGACCGAAACAAAACAGAGCCGATTGTGTTGAAGGTTCTCTACACCTGGAAGTGACTGCTGGTTAGGATCACCCTGAAGGTCCATCCGAGAGTTCGCCACCTTCGTGGCGGAATGTACCAGGTTGAATTACGAGATAGCGCAGAAGAAGGGGGCACCTGTGCGGCAGGTGACCGCTCTACCACGTAGAACACAAGAAACTCCAATACTTATGTGTTTACGACGCATACATGTACAACCAGGTCAATTGTCTGTATATGAGATTCATATCACATTTACATATCGAGGTTTATCTAAACTGTCAACGGGCGGCGCTATTTTCCCGTCATGAAAAAATCATTGAGTATTTATATAACCCATTTCGTTAAAGTTATCATGAGATTTATATTGGTTGGTCGTTTTGTTAAAAATGATAATAATAGAAATGGTAACGTATAAAGAAAAATAATTGTGTGTGTATATGTGCGTGTATTCATGGATCGTACTTATTTTCAAAAAGAATTTTTGAACGTATAGAAGTAATTATTATAACATAATATAATCTCTCTTTTTCTTTAAAGAAATGAGATGAAATGACTTCTGTGTAGGTTTTTAATTAATTCTCTTATTATATGCTTTAATTAATATATTTAATTATACTATAATAATTAGATAAATACAACAAAGGATTCTTCGTTTATATTACATTTACATTATTTAATTTCTATGTGCGCGTGCAATTCATAATGAAAATTGATAAGAAAAACACTTTTAAATAATGGCTATAGCGTAATAATCAATTAACAGAAACATCTATAAAAACAATTAGTAGATTTTACGGATTTGCCACAAAATCCATAAAAAGCACTACCGACCTTATCGTAAATTGATCGCTTTCTTTTTGCTGGTCCAACCTATCACGCAAAAAACGGTCGTTTCAATTATGAGAATGAACTTACGGCCACTTAAACTTCTCAAGCTTCATAACTGGCTCGTAAAACTGTCTATTCGAGCGATATCTCCGTACCTCCTACAGTAGCAAAATTGAATTGATGTAACATAAATCTTCGATTATCCATTTCGGGATTTTACAAGCCTTTATTGCCCCGAAAAGTATTAGATACAAACAAGCATGGTATACTATTATAGAGTAAATCAAAATAATTGATATGACATTTTCTTGCAATTATAATTGGCATAATAAAAAGATTTAGTGATTATGAAAAATTGACGGTGCTCTGCAGTTCAATGGAAGCAATCGTGACGATGAGATGCCTCATGCATTCTGACCAAATATCAATTACGGCACGCCCCGAAAGGGTGCATTCGTACTAATTAGAAGGTGCGGAAATTGCCGCTTATATTTCGATCCGTACGAATCCGCGCGTAATTTAGCGGCCCGACGGTGCAATTAAAAAAAGGGCAATTGACCGGTCGGAAAAGGACGAACCCGTACAGATACATAAAAGGGCTTTCTCCGACCGCGTTCGTTAAGGGCGCCGTGATTGGCTTCGTGACGGGACAGGTGTATATCGAAACGAAGGGAATCTCCGGCATCTTTATCGATATTGCGGCCTTTTGTTACGCAAAGTCCCCGAATCTTTTATATATTGCAGTTTCTTGTTGTGTCCCAAGTTGCTCAAAAAGAAAATTAGAATAATATTTATTGTTAATTATTAGGATGACATAAATACTCAAAACGAAAATACTTGATACATATTGTCTCAACCAGATATAAAATAATTTACTGATTGTTTTGCTTCCTGAAAGATTTGCATTATTAACATTAATTTATAAATTATTTTAATTTTAATTTTACGAAAATTGGTATAAATATTTATAAAAAATAATATGTTGCATTTATCGTTTTACATCATTTCGTCATTTTTTATTACAAAATAAATTAATAAAAGGTAACTATATTAATGTAGAAAAAATGCTAAATATCCTTTGTTCTTGATACATATCGTAAACAATATATTAAATTTCAAATTACAAGCAGTATCATGTGTTAAGATGTCAGTAATGGGACAAACGATATACAATAAAATGAATGAAAGGAGAAAACAACGAAACGAGTATGTCTTTCTAACACGCAACTGTACATCATATTATGTAAGCCTAATGCTTGATTTTTAAATATGAATCTCGATGCATCCTCATGAATATTATTATAAGACTCTTATGCTGGTACTAGCTATATGCATAAAGTATTATATAAGATCTTTTTATCTAAAATATTCACTCATCAACAGAAGTTATATGTGGAATTATAACAATAATTAAATTTTCAATCTGCAGGTATTTTAAAATTTGTGCTCTTTTAACATTTTCTAAATGTTAAAAATTAAATTCATAAATAGTATTTATTATAACGTATTTATTCATTTTTTATTTAATTGTTATTAAAATTATTAAAATTTAAAGTTTTTAATAAATAATAAGTTTTTGTATGTACAAATTATATTTTGCTTCATAATAGATTTTTGCTTTGATATTAAGACGCTTCAAGTGAAAATAATAATTCTTATAAAAAATTTTGTCCAGCTTTAAAAATAACTTTGGACATTTATATGCTTGCAATTGAAAAAGAATGTGATAATACTGAAACACTTGATACATTATTCCTGCCATGCATTGCTTTTTCAGGAAGACATCTGTGTTATTTGCATATCATTCTAATCAAGTCCACGTGTGGGTAGCGCAATAGAAAATTCTTGACAAATAGTGCCATCATCGGTTAATCGTGGAATAAACGAGCGGAGGACAAACGAAGCGGCGACGTTTAATAGCAAATTGTACGCACGAAAGGCGAATTGTCGCTCATAAAGTACAAAATAAAGAGAAACGCCGACTCGCATTTGGCGCGTGACAAGTTAACGTCACAATTTCACGACGCATATATTCTCACCGATAGCTAAGTCGCTTCAATCTTTGCTCGGCAATTGCGAGTGACTGTGTATCGCATATTTATATGAGCATATAAATAAAACTTTTAAACATTGCATGATAAAAAAATAGCTCCTGTTTATTAGTTACTAAAATGGAACTCTGGATCTTTGACTTAATCTAAATTATGTACACACCAGGATTCATTACAATAAATACGACATCCGGTCAGAATATTAATAACGTACAAACATGTGCTTTTTTGCATAATTGAAAATTAAAAATCGAACAGATGAAGAGGTCTACAATCGAAGTCTGTTCATCATCGCTGCGTACAACATTCGAGATTGCAAATTGGCTAATTAAAAGAAGCGGAGAGGTGAAAGCGATGCCGGATATCTGATTGGAAGGAACAAGGAATTAGGAATAACTTAAGAGGGACATGAGAGAAAAGAGGCAACGTGATCACGAAACCGAGCACGCATGTTTACCAATTTTACGAAGTGTTACGATGTGGTAAATCTCGTGTATTTAATTGACATCAAGAAACATCATCTAATCGTGTTCAATCTATGCGCAAAATTGTTTGCTTACGTTTGCGGACGTAATTAGTGTCAATGACACGCAGAATTAGCGCCATGTTCCGCAGGTTCGTTATTTGCATAGCTAATGTGCGATATAATTCAAGATAAAATAACCACATTAACATGTAAACAATGCCAATTAAAGTCGTGCGTCTTACTGTAAAAAAACTAAAAGATATAAATATAACTTTAATGACATTGTAAAAATAAAAAAATAACATTTAATAATACTTAAAGCAATCGACGCAAAAAAGATAGGAAGGACATTGCTTTGAAAAACCTTTAAACTCTGAAGAAATGTAATTTTGTTTCGACGACAAAAGAAAAAGAAATCGTATAGAAATTAAAGTTGCATTATTATCATCACTTTAAAGTATGACTTACTCTTGATTATTGAACGTTTACGAATGCAATAGTTTTTCAAATCGTCTTCCAGAGACGACTTTCTGCACACCCGGTGTGCAGACATCATCTGCGGACAAACATGTGGATCGAAAATCTCGTGTGTCGAAAGCCGGATGGTACGAGAGCCTTGACTTCGTCTTCCCTCTCTTTATTTTCGTTTTTTTCGCTTTGCGCGCTTCGCGGTCGATATCCGGTGCCCAAAGTCTGCCATCCTTCGGTCTTCATTCGCGCAGAAGCGCTTTCGGAACATTAATCGCGCAACTGCTGTTTAAACTCACTCATCGGACCCGATGCGATCGAATCTCGCTCGCTCGCCTTCTATCCCCTTTCCCCTCTGGCTCGATTAATCATCCAATTTACGAGACTTGATAGAAAGCAATGTCGATTCATCGGCGGCTCGCCGACGATGAACACGTATCCCCGATGATCGGACGTGCATAGAGTGATCTGAGCGCCGATCGTTTCCGATAACGGAATGCGCGCCGACACGCACGTTGCATGTAGGTATCACGTACGAAACTTCACGTTTCGTAGCTTGCAATTTTCGAGATAAGCTCCCAATGCCGAAAAATTCAAAGTGCCCCGGCGCGATTTTTACTTTCTTATTTATTCGAATATCGTTATATCGTGCACTAATTACATTTATTACGAGGCAGATTATGTCTTTAAAGACACTACATTATACATGAGTAAAAGGAAAGGAGTCTCGTAAGCTCTGAAAATTAAGGGACAGGTTTTCTGTATCGCTATACATATATAACCGAAACGAATTCTTCCCTGTATTTTATACACAAAACTTTTTTTTACGATGCATTACAACAGATCTCAAACGTTGCATCTATGTACGCAACTGATCGAGATCGATGATTACACCGCGGATGAATCGATCAGGCAAAGGGGTGTGTAACTAATCCGGTGTCGACGACATCATTACCAGCCTGACGCGGTACGCACCTCGAGCGTGTAATTAATATACACAGGCCGTCCGTAACTCAATCAACAAGAACCCTCTCTCTCTCTTTTTCTTCCCTCTTCCTTTCCCCATGCATCCCGTATCTCACTTTCTCTCTCATTCGCCCTCACTCTCTCTCTCTCTTTTTCTCTCTTTGGCGCGCTGCACTTTCTTCTATGGCTGCATCGACCGCTGCGGCTGCAAGAAGATATCGCCTCTCGATTCCTCTGCCGACACGATACCGAATGCGATATAAAGCGCAACCATACACCGCCGTGGCCGCTCTGGGCCTGGCACGCGCCGAAAGCCGAGTCGTCCGTTTCCACGGCCGGTTGCCCGGCAATTTGCCGGCTCGCTACCCTTGCAAAAAATTACACTCGGGGACCCCACTTTGTACCTCCGGCTTTATCTTACTTTCTTCGCAAAGGCGGTTTTTTGCGTGTCGAGCGAACGCACGCCGACAGACGCGGAAAATGTGCCAGGAATCAGAATTCCTGTCATTTTGTATGCAGAAAGTGCGTTGTAAAATATCGATGTTATAGAGGTTGTAGGAAATATAATACTTACAAGTGAGAGAGAGTGTATATATTTTTGAACCCAACACTTTTCGTAGATTTGTTGTACGAAGAAATCTTGTGCGTGTTTCCTTTAATTTGTAGCGACCATTCTGATAATTAAAGAATCACGCAATTGTAATTTAAAACGAAGCTAATGTGTGGCACTAATTTTATACTTTCTCTGACAGATCGGTATAGTTCTTTTTATTGTAGAAAGGAGCCCCAATAAGTTTTTCAGACGGGTTGATTAATTCTTTTGTAAATATTACAAATGCATTCACCGTGTGGTGCATTAAGCAGTTGTGCAGCGATGCGCGACCTCGCCAAAGAGTAATGTACGAATGTATTACGAAAGTAATTCGATACACGAGTACTTTTAAATGAGGGAGAAAGGGGATCTTTTAAACGCAAGTATCTCGACCGCCGCCGTCGCCGCCGCGCCAGAATAATTAATCGGTCGCAGTACTGATAAATCAAGGGTGCAAATATAAGAGACGCGCGGCGTTAAGTACGTGTGAATCCTACTTTTTACCCGCCACGCACAAAGAAGGAATTGATTCGAGATATGAACCGTTATGTGCCTGCAGATAAATCGTTTGATTCGCAAAGTACCCGTGACGTTCAATAAATCAATAGAAATTTAATAAATGAGAGTGCAGCGCCGCATTTATCGATCATTTCCAGTCTGTCGATTGGATATTTCACAGAAGACACACATACACGTTCATCCGTTCTTAATGATTAAAGATACATATATACGGCACTTTTGACACTTTTTAAATCTTTTGAATCCTTTCACGAGTTCAATTCGTAGAAATAAATTTATTTTATTTGTTGATTAAATTTATTTTCGACGTTAGGCATTCAAACAATAATCATTCTACAACAATTACAATGCAGATAATTACTTTTTAAGAGAAATAATTAAAACGAGTATATTTAATAATTTTTAGTAGAAAGTGAGTGACAGATTTCGCAAATATTTTAATAATATATTAATAATTGTTTTTTATAATGTTGAAACTGATGAAGTGATAAATATATCATAGTCAATGTCGAAAATTTTATCGACAAATTAATATCAGATCGATCTCAGCTGGCATGATACTGACAAAAATTTCCAAGAAACCCGCTGGCTGAATTGAATTATGAGACCAATTACAGAGTAACTTTCGCTTTTCTTGAAAATTAACTTTATACGACGCCTTTGGTGGCAGTAATACAAATTCGACATTAATGATACATGCACTACTTCCTCTTGTTTGATTTGATCAAGTTCAGTTTTGAAATCCGTATTTCGTTATTTGAATAGATTATAAATTAAATTCGGAAAAATATTTTATAATTTATGTATGGATACACACACACACACACACACACACACACACACACACACACACAGATTTATAATTAATTTGTCATTCTAAAAATGACTTATCTGGGACATTATGCGGAAAATTATAAATTTAATTATAAAAATTGAAATATAAGTAATAATTTTACTTTTTGTCTTTTTTTAAGCTGTACAAAAATCGATAAAAGATGCACGAAATTAAAAAACGCTTCGCCATAAATTTCCTTCAAATAACTTTCATTTAAGAGTTACAGTTTACAGTTAATAAATTATTGGCCAATTAATTAAATCTGATAAATATTTCATGAAGAATCGGACTTTCCATTACTTTTTGCGGTATTGGCATGAACGATGTGACACAAAATCGTGAAATTGCATATGAAGAATAACAGGATTGATGCTGATCGCGATGCAATTTAAGGAGTGACTCCTTTTTGTTACTGGCCAACGACATGACGATATTAAATTAGCAATATAAGAAAGAACCGATTCAGTGCATTCTACAACGTTGACCTATTTAGATGAACTTAAGCATGAAATTTTCAACACAGCTGTCCTTCAAAAGAATTTTTTATTGAATATTTTTTCTTTTTTTATCTAATTAACCATTACTCGATAAACTGTAAACAATTTTTTATAATTTTAGGAAAGCAAAGCTTAATTAATTAATATATGTATTAAGTTAAGTTTGCTCAACACACAAACCTTTTATAAATTAATTTCTTAAGAACAAAGTTAATAAAAAAAGTCTACTTGAAGAAGTACTTTTGATTCTTCTTACATTTTATCAGAAATAACTTATTGAATTATTATTTTATGCATGATAAGAAATGCCATTCATAATGTTCAGAGGTTGAATATTGAATATATGATTGCTAGGTTGAACAATACATTCGCTGATTCCAAAGGCGACACATGTAACCTTCAGATGGCATACGGGTCCCCATCCTACTAAGCCGGACCATCCCGACTTTACAGCTTATTCAAAGCAGCGGTCAAATTTTACACTCTATTAATCTTTGCGTTGAATTTTTAAGGAATCGTGCTGGAGCCGGCCATATGACATGCAACCTGATAATCTACCAAAGCATAGAACTCGTCGCATCAAATATTCTTCAATATTTTGAGACGTAATTAAAGCACATGATAAAAATAAACCGAATGATAAAGATAAATTATCGAAGATCGAATACGTGAAATATGAAATATATATAAATTATATCTAATATCTAAATCTATAAAATATATATAAATTATATCTCGCGTGTTAACAAAACGTTAAGTTCAAAAAGAAATTGATCATTAAATCTAAATTTCCATTTGATTCATTTAATGTTTTAGAGATGCTTCTTAGTTTTAAAGTAAATTTTCAACGGATTGCATTGCAAAAATACCGTTACTATTTATTTTGAAAATACACAAAAGGAAAGTGCTATGATTCTGCTAGATTCGACGCATAGCAGATGAAGTACTGATGTATCTTAAGCAAAGCACAAAGAATTATATGCCATAATAATCTATCCAATCACGTGCCACCTGCTACGAGATATGACTGATTGTTATTATTACGATTGTTATTATTCATCCACTTCTTCGTTCCCGCATAATTGCACCCATAAAAATGCACAGTGGCACTTCCTAAGTAAGACATGGCAATTAAAGTCGGTCGGTTAACGTTGTCCACAAATTAATAAAATGTTGCAGTGATGAATATATATTGGAATAATCGTAAAAGCGAGTTATTGCTTTGTTTTACTACTGTTTGTTACGCAAATCGGTAATATAATTAAAGATAACATAATAAACAATTACAAAGTAACAAACACGTATTTTTAAATTCATAAAATGCTTAATCTATTTACTTAATTCATTATTTTATCAGTTCAATTTTATAGTTATAAAAAAATATGTTCTATGTATAAATCGAAATAACGAAATTGCAATTATTAGAAATTTTATTTGTATGTCAAAAATCTTTTTTGCTCGAGAAGAAAACATTAAGTGCGAGGTATTGGACAGAAGGAAAAAAGGAGGGTTGCGACAAAAGACATTGTAGAATTGATTGACTCATTTTGTTGCAGATGAAGGTACAGGCCAAATTACATAACTTAATCTGCGAAGCTCCAAGTGTCAGAATTATTGCGCACAAATTAATCCAATGTCATCATTATTCCTGATCAAACGATGCCGTCGTGCATCAACAACGTAATTTTTATTGGCTTATTAACCTGTCTCTTTTTTTACGTTTAGCTAAATTTCAATGCGGTAAAGGTGTGTTGCAAGATGAGTTTCTCTTAATATTATACAAATAGAAAATAATTTTCTACATCAGAACTCAAACTTGTTTACCAGTTTCTTCGCTGAATCAATGATACATGTTAAGCACAAAAAATGATAGTTCTGTTCCGTGCACGTCGGCAATGTAGGTTAATAAAAGAGACGTGAAGAGAAAAAAATATCAGTAAATTTTCGAAAATCAAGTATAAGATAACGTTAATGCACTCTCACCATGATTAACACGTAATGGTATCAGTATGCTTCGCGGGTTCTGCGAGGAATAATAAAAGCACGAATTGCGCGAGGTACAGTTTTAAGTATTCGTTACTGATGTGTGAGTGTCGGAAATGGGCCTTCCTTACTTCGTGGAGATAAGTAAAGCCTCGCGAGCCTCGGTTCACTAATTACGTGACGAAGTTGAAATTGCTAATTATGGTGGAGCGGCGGCCGAACCGATTCGGTTCACCGGAAATTTTCGCGAGCGAGGAGAGAACCGAAGACGTGAGAAGATTGCACAATCGTAAATGCGTTGCCGATTCGACTTAACAGTTAACAGTTTGTTGATTTAACTTCATATTCTCTCGTCGTTGGCAACTTCATGCACATCAATGTAAAAAAAATATTGTTTATAACGTTTTCCAATTCAAACGTAATTAAAGAATTGTGTGTACAAATATTAATTATTATATATTTATTGCTTGTATTAACAATTACTTTTTAAGTTTGATATGAGAATTAGCGATTTACGATGTATGCAACGACAAAATAAAAAAGTAATAGATTATAAGAGACAAAAATTAAAAAGCCTTAAAAAACAAAGAAAAAATATAATCAAATAAATGGAAATTGCGATATTTTTAATCAAAAATATATTTTGTATGTTTTATAAAAATATTATTACAATTATTCTGATATTTTTCAATGCATAATTTAAAATATTAAAATTTAAAATATCAAAAACTTGATTATAAATTTTCAGTAATAAATGACAATATTTTTATATTACACCTTTACAACAGAAACTGTTTTATACTAAAGAATTCTTGATTTATAAATACTTCTCTTATCTTCGCGAAAGAAGGAACGAAAGTTTGTTCGTAGAATCACGATCCCCAACATCCACATCTCTCTCCCTTGTTTTTCCCCGGCCTCCGTTATGCCGGCCGTCATAATTTTCGCTGTGGTACAAAAACGCGGGCATCTCTCTGCGGCATTCAGACGTAGGACGCGTCGCCGATATAAAACGCAAGTTTCGGAAGAGACTAACGCGGGAAGGCGGGGAATAGCAACGCGAGATGAAAGAGGCGCGGCGGTAATTATCCTGCGAGTTATTCTCATCGCGGTGGCATTGCAAGAATCGCTGCCAGAACAGCAGCTGCTCGCACGCGGTTGGTTGCATTCCCGGCTCCAGTTCCTGCTCGCGTGTGGCAGCGTGTTCACGTGAAAGAGACGAGCAAACAGGAGAGAGAGAACACAAGTGGACGCGAGAAGAAAAGCCTGATATGCGGCAACATCAATCACTGCGTCACTGCTTACGCATGTATCAACGTATGTGCGTTCTCCGCGTACGCATGTACATACAATCACGCAGAACAACCGCATTCGCGGTACAATGTGGGCGAGCAAGTAATTTGTCGAGCATCGCGTCTTGCGTTTTGAGTTTTTTCTTTACGAGTAGTTCGATATATATTTTCCTCTCGAAGCAAAACGGCGTCGACGTAATAACTCTTCCCGAAAGAAACGACGAGATAATTTATCGTTAAGTCCTCCAGTCTCTCTTCTAATTATCATGTCGTGTGCGTAGTTCATTTTGAGACCCTTCGACAAAGGAGAGATGATTTTTAACGGATTCTTGCTCATTACAATTGCCAATGTCATTTGCGCACGATGAATCTTTATGTGCCAACTATTTTCTAAAATATATTTTTTTTTACGGTAAAGAAGTTGAAAGTGGCAATCGCTCAAATGTCGTTGAGAAAATAATCACTTAAAATTTTCTTCACAGAGAATTTAAAAGAAAAATATGAAATCCATAATATCTCGTGTGTGATCAATTAACCCTAATCCCTCCAACCAGGCTCGTTTATGCTCCCCCATTTCTAAGAGTCGTTAATTGTAATGTCCGTTTTTTAACAAATAATTGTTATAAAAAAATATTTAAACAAATAATTTCTAAATTTTCTTTACATTGATCTTTAGTCGAAGGTATAAAGAGATAAACATTTTTGTAAAATTTTTCGAAACTAATAGCAAGTGAAAAACGCACTGGACATGAAATACCCTGGTTGGAGGGATTAAGTTGTGGAAAAAACGTTGGAGGGATTAGGGTTAGTAAAATTTACTTTCAATTAAACAAGATGTTTATCGCCGCCGAAAGATTTCTAATTTATTTAAACCGCGTTTAACGCAATCAATGGAAATTGCTGAAAAAAATTCGGCCTTCGCGGGGCGTTTGCTCGCGGTCTTTCCATTATGTTTACCTTTTTTTAGTGAAACTAAAAAATTGAAGTTTTCCGACGGGTCCACCCGAAAAATGGTCGTTGGAACGTGGCGAACGCGAGCAATCTCAACGAAATCTTCTTCCGATCATTCATCACTGTCGCTAATGGTTATCGTCCGCGATCGTGCATGAATTTCACACGTATGAGCAGCTTCAGCCGAATGGCAAAACACGTCCGCCGGACCGGCTAGCAGAGGTACGTTAATCGTGAATGACGACTAAATGCAAACGTAGCCGCGGGCCGAAACGTGCGTCTTCATCTTGACGAGCTACTTGAGAAAACGTGCGATGACGCGTATTAAAGTATCGCTCGCACGAATCTCGGTACCGTTGCATTGGAATGTATGTAGTAAACAGAAGCGTGATTAAACAAATCTTCTTTATCTCGCCCCATTTATTCTCGTTTATTCTTCTTCTCTTGTCTTCTTTTCAATATTTTTAATTAAGCTATAAATAACACGTATAAAAAATATTTCTTATAAAAGAATTAACATTACGGTAGACATATTTTTTGCATATCTCACATACTATCTCTCTAATCATATTTTAAAAATATTATTCCTGAATATTTTTTGTTTTGTTTACATTCAAATCTATAATGCGTTACATTAATCTGACAAATGTCTCGCTGTGTGATAAACATTCCACGAGACACAACCGGTTTGTACATATGTTACAGATGTAACTCCCTTCTGCCGATGGCACACATAAGATGTATCCATGAAGGAAGAGGGGAGGAGACTCAACTCCGTGAAAAAAAGCGATCCCGTTTTGGCCGATCAATTGGGAGGAAATCTGCTGACCGGAATAACTTTCTAATTCGGGTGCCATTTGCAATATAACCTAATTCTGCATCTTTGATAGAAAAAATGTCGTGTTGTATTCGTGGATGTAGTGTTAAAACAGAAAAATCGGAAAAGAAAAGTAGCCTTTTCAAACCTCGCACAGTAAGTATTGCAGTATTATTAATAATTGTAAAGATACAATAAAGTCGTCTAGCTGTCAATGTATGTAACCCGTTGTTATATGTCACGTATGTTATGTTAGCTAACAAGCTAATAGAAGCGCAAATTGGAGAATTACCACTTGTAACTTATACTATTGATACGTCTGTGACGCCTGTCACTGTGACTGGTTAAAGGTTAAAGTCATGTTCCAATATATGTATACTAAAAATCTATAGTATACACAACGTTAACTATAGCTTAAAAATGGCACCTGAATTAGAAAATTATTCCGGTTAGCGGATTTCCTCCCAATTGATCGGCCAAAACAGGATCGCATTTTCTGCTCGTACACGACGAAGTTGAGTCTCCTCCCCTCTTCCTTCATGGATGTATCACAGTCACGCTGGATGCTGCCAAGCCCTTGCTAAAGGCAATCGAGATTCGCATGTTCGGTCAACACGACTCGCTGCACTTCTCACGAGATGCACGCGCCGGGGCATCTCCGGTATCTCACGCGATGCATCCCCGGTAATCGGCGGCTTTATAAATTTGATAGAAAGTGAAAATCACCCAGCAGCAATGGCCGACAAACCGTGGGTGGAGAACAGTCTTCGGGACCAACGATTACCGGGTTAATTCCCTCCATTAGCCGAAAGACTGACCTACATCCCCAGGGCTCACGCTTTCAGAGAGCACGACAGGTCGGGTCGGGTGGATTTTAAACTTCACCCTAAACTTCAACTCGGGAATAGCTTGAACTATACGTCGATACGTGCGTTCTTGATTGTCGATCAGTCGACGTGTCGTCATTCGGGATATTAGCTTAAAAAAAAATGTACGTACAGTTTCGTACATTCAACCGCCAATCAATTAACGTAATGTGACGTATATGCTATATTAGGCTATCTCGAACTTGTATCTTACTTTTACATGTTTTATTATGCATCCTCCTTAACTCGTTTTAACGTCTTCTCGTTACCGTCCCAGGTAATGCAACGAAAACGCGTTATTAGTTCTCTTGAAAAGTATCCTACGTAACGAGCGAGAAATTTGTAGCTTCTTTCCTTATATTTTAATCATCCGTAAGTATACAAAATTACTATATTTTATGTATATACACTTTGCATGTACGTAATCACGTAAAGCAGTGCGAATGAGCACAAAATTCAGCAGCAGCTCCCGTTAATGGCAATCGTATTCTATTATAATATAAATATGTAGAATAAGAGGTAGAGACAGAAAATGTATTACAGATTAAAGTGCCATCGGCATCGGACACCCGAGAGCACCTCTTTGTCGATTACTGCTCACTTATCGTGGAAATGCGACCGGCGAATATAAAGACATTGCCGTTAATTGCGCATTAAATATATCGGGTTACGAACATACGCTATAAAGGAAACGTTATAGGGGTCCGGTTTGCCGGGTTTGTGAAACTGGCCAACGAGATCGCACGTTCTTTCCCGCGGCAGTCAATATGCGGCAGAAATTTTATTGTAACGTGTGGAAAGAGCGAGGTGGGCCGCTGATTATCGGAACTAACGAACCCACTGACTTTAACGAACTTGCATGCACTGTTCAGAATCGATAAAAATTCACATGTATATACACGTGATCTTGTGCGAATAATATTCCCGCATAAGTAGTTGGCCCGAGGCGACGTGTCATATTTATGAACAGTGACATATTTATAAGCATGCTTACTGATTGACACGTAAAAGTCAGACGCTATCGTGATAAAATGACAAAATCGGGAAAACAATAGATCACATTTGAAAATGTAGGAACACCGTAAAAATTTCGTGTGTTTCCAAGCAATCCCAATCGTGTCAAGGTACAATACAAACAAACGGGATTGGTAATCAGTCGTAAATATTTGCGCATAACTGCACAAAACTACATAATGTTAGCGAATAATGTGCATTTTGTTATTGGATAAAGTGTAATTTTATCAAAAGTGAATATTTGCGACCAAAGATTACAAGTGTGTTTCTTTATTAATTAAGTTATTAATTAAAACAATAATAGAATGGAACGGTATGACATACTCTTAACTGTTTCAAATATCCTTTTTCTCTCCGAAAAATTATAATTTTAGGATGTCTTTTTTAAAATGATTGATGTATAGTTGTTTGTCTCTTAAAGTTTGCACATAACATAAACATACTGCAAAATAATATTAAATATACCACAGATTGTTAGTGTTGTAATAATATTAAATATAAATACTGATAAATAATTTCAAACTGCATTTTACAGGACATATCAATATACGCTTTTTTCTAATATAATATTAACTTTATTCGAGCAAAGATTTTGGCAAATTTCTTTCCATGTTTCCTTAAGGAGAAAAATCTATTTCAAGATTTCAATTGATGAACGAAACGCGGGAAACTTATTTGGGCCACATGTTCCACAGTTATGGCTACGTCCGATATGTAGCTTGACGACATGCGTGTATCCCTATGCTTTTACGTAACCGAACAATCGGCAGCCGGGTGCGAAGCTAGCACGCGCGACACGGGCCGACGCGTATCTCCGGGCTGTATCGTGGCGTATCGTGACAGGCCTTAAACGCTCATTAATGAATTCTATCCACACACCCCCGGAGGAGCAGCAACAGCAACGGCGGCCACGTGCACGCGTCGCTCCGTGCACCGGCATGATTCCGATTTCTCCTCTCTTGCATGGTGTCGCGAAAAACGCTCGACACTTTCACGACACGCGGTGTGTGTGCATGCAGCTGTCGCAGCAACGAGAGAGGTAGGTACTCGTTACACACCCGATTCGACTCGCGTGCTACTGTTGCAGGCAACGGGAAACGCGGGCCCTACGGGACCCCGCCGGATATCGATCCTCGATCTGCTCGACATAAATTACACATTAAAGATAATGCGTGCATCGCGTAGTCATGTGCACGTTTTTCCTTAAGAGTCGTGTATGTTCCACGATTAACGGAACACCCACCGCCACGGTTCCTCCTCGTAACCGCTCACGTCAATTAAGGCGTCGATAATTTTATTAATGCTTAATTTACGAGCGCGGCTTCGATGCATAAAGATTATACGAGCGATCGCAATATCAATAAACGTGTAAATTTAATACTCCAATAGCGCGTTTTCGACGCACTCGTCCGACGATTTCTCGCTCTCGCATCGCCGCGCGTTAACGTCGAATTTCTCGTTAATATGCCTCCTTACAAAAGATTACACAGAGACGGCTCTGCTTCCAATTATTTTATGATTCTTACATGACGCTCGAGAGCATGTTTGTACGTGATATGTGTCAGACATTCTCGAGAAGTAAATACGGTAAATTTGATTTCATAGTTTTGTGCTCGCATTTACGGATTTTCTTTCCGCCTTTCACCTTGTTTTGACAGATAAAAGAGTTTTGTGCGGTAAAGTATTTATACGGGCTTTACGGTATATTTGCGATTATATATATTCCCCTTTCTAAATCTATGTATACAAGCATGTAATATTTGAAGTAGTATGAGCATAAAATATGAATATACTATTTATTAATACAATAAATAACGTGCCATTTTACGTTCAGGATCTTTGTGCCAAAATAATATTTGTGTGAATTTATACTATTTAGTATTCTATAATTTAAATCTTCTTTCATCTTATTCGTCAGATTTGTGTATTTCGTATAATTTTCATTTTTGCTTTATTCCAATATATTTTTCGTGTAGTTTATACTTTACAATATTCTCTTCGTATATCTCGTACAAAATTTTGCTATCTTTGTGCCTTTTATAAATGCAATATATTACATAATTATTTCAAAGATGTAGATTTCACAATTTGTAATATATTTCGCAAAACTAGGTCACAGCCACTTCATTCTTCGCCTGTTGACACTGCAATTTTTTTTAATAACACCTAATCATTTCTCGTTTTCCCTTGCGAGTGCGAATTAGTATCCGCCATTAGAGGAAAGAAAAAAGGCTCTCGCGTTTTTTTTCAACTACTCTGCTGATGTTATAATCATTATTTATCGGCGATTCTGGATCTTTTTCACGATGGCGGCAATCAAGCGCGATGCACCGTTTCCGAGACTCGATATCATCGGCACTTTGCAACGTACTTCACCATTCTTATGTTTCTCATGTTTCTCGTATTACGTGTTTTCACGGCACGTGCGAGTCCAAGCACGTAAATGGCATTAGCCTAATTGCGGAGCAGCGTCGATGCGCGCGAAGGCGATAAATCGTTGCGATGCGCGAATATAAAGATGGTTATACCCTCTGTAATGAGATTATCACAATTATCGGTATTATTACGAGGGGCCGGCGTCGCCCGGGCATGCCGACGGCGCGCGATGACTCCGTTCGAGAAAACGGTTTTCTTCTCTCTTTTTTTCCATCCTTTTTTCCCCTCTTCAGCAACGAGCCGCCAAAAGAGAAAACGAGCCCGCAGCTACAAAAACGATCGTGTGCAACCGTGTCTCGAGCACTTTTGAGACGCGATCAGGTCGTTCAACAATACGTACAACTAACATTGTAAACTTAAGATGGCAAGAAGATCGGCGGATTGCACGGAGATGCGTAAAGGCAGCCCAGGAGAAAATCTGCTCGAAGCTATGGAATCGCGTGCGGAGAAGCGAGTGGCGTTCGCCGAATCGCCGCATGTGCCGTGGTCACGGCGTACAAGTCCCCGGCCACCGCAGCATCTGCGAGCGCGAGCTGGGACACACGTGGCTAAGAAAATATTATTCAACGAAATTGCGCAACTGTCCGCGATAACATCTCGATATACCGATCTTATTTTAAGTGGCTTATCTTAAAGTGGCTACGCGATTGTGAAACAGTATTTATAGCATATCTGCATATTTATCATAGGAGCATCATCTTTCTTTTCTGACACGCTATCGATAGATCTGAAGAGTACACCATACATTGAAATTGATATTACATTTGTACAATGTATCCAATTTTCTTTCTCCTTCTCCCTCTTACTCTGAGACACTGAGGAAAAGGTTGTTGATATGATTAAATATATTCAGTTGACGATACATATTTCTTTCAAATAAGTATGTTTTTAAGTTAAACATGTATTTTAATTTACGGAAACACACTTTTTTGAATTAAAAAATATTTGGTTGACATATAGTTGAATCAAAAAATATTTGTTTGATTCAACACTTTTTTTTCAGCGTAAAGATTTATTTAATTTATTCTACACAATGAATGTGCCTGTCGAATAATATTCGGTGTAATAAATTTTGCTTGGTATACAACAAAACTCCGAATATAAGTACAGAAATTTTTTTCCTTCAATATTATTTTAATTTTTTTCATTATAATTCAAAATAATATCATGGAAGCGTTGATTATTTAAATATTATAACAGTGTACTACTCTGAATACAATAAATGTACAACAATAGAGAAACTCACACATTACTCATGAGATCGAGTGAAAAATTTAAGTAAAATGTGTTACACCGCGAGATCTCTCACTCTTTTATAAGTTTTATATGCGAATTCAACTCGAAAGTCGAGAACAGGTATGATTGAATCAAGAGAAAAAGAGAGATGGATGAGGAGAAGTAAAGAATAAAATAGGTTGCGTGTGAGAAAAACGGAGCGAATTCCCAGCGTGTGCGCAACGCGTATATGAGTACACTCGCGTGAACGTTCGATAGATATATTACTTAATTTAAAAAAGAGCGTTTCCGGATCCGTGTATCGAAAGAGAAATTTGAGCGGCGGCGGCTGCTGCGCGTGGCGCGTGCGTAAGTACGCGTGCAACAAGTGGCGCACGCAGTAACACGCGTCATGTTGCGCGCACGATAGTAATCTCACCCAGTTTAATGATCTCGCGAAGAAGGATACTTACGAGAAAGAGGTTCAGAAGACCCGTAAAGATAGATCGCGTGGCTGACAGCAATCGAACGACCGAATAACGTCCGTTCTGATACGCTTTATCTGACACTTGAGAAACCGCGTGAATATGTAATTACATTCTCGAAAACTGTGAGTATACGAATACGTTATAATTAATATTATAATTAACATTATTTACGATCGGAAGGTATTAGATACGTTTGTTAAATATATAATTAATATCATTATTAACCAACTATTAATTTAAGAGAAACTTACATTAACTTACAAATATACGTAATAACATTTTTGGGAATACAATTTTGAAGATATTACAAAATATTGTGAGTTTAACTTTGAGGAAACACCAACTAATTATTATGCTATTAGTTATATATAATATACAAAATATAATAATACAATACATAAGTATACACAGTAAATTTAGTAGTAAATATGTAGTAATAGATACAATATGCTCTTAAAGAACAATGATAAATAATCACATAAAACAACAAGCCGGTCACCCTGGATCTTAGTATCAAATAATATTTTATGTTTGTCTGAATTTCTATGTATATTCAACGCTCTTTACGGATTTACGTACCGTTACAACCGAAAATCTTGCAGAGCTAGAAATATACCACCAAACAATTATTAAAATTTATTAAATTTCTCAATGTTTATACAAACAATGATAAATTTCTCCTCGATCCAAAACCTTTTGTCTAAAGATTTAATTGCTGAAAAACGATGTGGTAACTGTTATAACTGATCTACGAATCTTTTTCGATTGCGCGCAGCGAAAACAATTTAGAATGTTGTTAACATCACCACTCGTCAGTCGGTGGGTAAACGGTTGGTCCACATGGCGGTCGGTACCAATACGGCACGTGTTTCTCGACGTCTTCCGAAACCGGGCGAGGGAACAAGACGAATCGAAGTGGGCGGCACTCGTGCCTCCGCGACGGCAGCTGGTCTCTCGGTTCGCGCGCGACCAGCCTTCTCCTTATTAATTAAACCGGTACACACGCAAGTACACACGCGAGAGCGTGTGGCTGGTTAACACGCTGCCGCTCCCTGACTTACGATCAGCAGCGTTGCATCTAATTAGGAGTCGTCCTCGCGGAAGTCGAAGGCCGCAGCCTGCGCTTTATCATAAAAGCGACACGATCGAATATCGGAGCGCTCGGCTGCTCCGTGCTTCGCGATTGCCTGATTGCGTCCCGGATTAACCGCTCTGCGCGAACTGGTGCCCGGGGTGCTTCCGTTGCGTGCAACGCGCGCGTCGTGCTTTAATTCGGTTGGCGTAACGGTAGTGAAAATGTTACGAACTTTTTTATTCGTCTCGCACGTAAATTGTGGAGCCCGTATGCGAATCTCGTTTGTTGGGATATCGCGAAAGGTGGCACATTGTCGTTAACCAAAGAGATACAATAATAATGCGAAAAACGTAAGAGACAGATGTAGATAAATGTATATCAATTATACCCAATCGATTTTATATCGCTTGATGTGCGCGCACATCCGCAGAAAAATTATGTGTTGTATAAGACAAATTTAACAAAATTTACAAAATTTTAAAGGGAATTATAAGAATATAAAGATATTCCGATCTTTCATTGCTTGACAATCGCTCGTATAAGAAATCAAGACGAAGATTTCACAAAAAATCAGCCATAATTCTCGCTGGCCGACGTTCTTTTTTAACGGACATTACGCGAACGGGTATAATCTTCGCGGTACATACGGGGTCAGGTACAATGCAAAAAATCCGGCTTGTTTATACGTCGTTAACATAAAGAAGTAGGCAGGGAAGGAGGTATAAACTGGCCAAATAATCGGTGTTGTTCGTCAAAAGTGGACACGACGTTGTCGTGCCTTGTAAAAAAGCGTACCACGTGCTGCAGCGAAGAAGCCGTAAATGGCGTTACAGCTGCAAGTGCATGCCTCGGCCGAATGCATGAGAGGAAAGAGAAGAAAAAGAAGGAGAAGAGAAGCCGCGAAGGTTCAAGCCGCAAATCAGATATTTCGGTTGCTCGATTGGTCGATTCGGCTCTCGAGTCGCTTTTGGACATACTTTAGCGCCGACCCGATCGGAATCGCAAGTCTTTTACGTTCGCCGATTCCGGGAATACCTGGACGCAATTAAATGTTTCGTCAGAGTGGCCATTAAACGAATATTAATCGCACGACGAACAGTTCTAAGTGGTGTTCCGATAAATCTTTTTTCTAGTAGCAGTTGATCGACAACGTCATCGACAATAATTATTTTGTGGAACTCGTAACCTGCGGTGTTGAGCGCACTAAATCAGCGGCCGACTCGACGAGAATCGTGTGTCCTTCTCTCTCCCTTAAAATAATTATCTGCAGAAAGTTGAGAGATGTTTACTTCATTATCTTCGAAAAAACGTGCAAACGTTTACGAGTAAGTCGGGAGCTCAATGCGATACCTATAGTGCGAGCGCAAAACGCTCGTTATATGCGAAATTATCCACGATATCTCTGCGATCAACACCTTGCGCAAATTGTAATTCGAGGGTATTAGCGCAATTAGGATTTCCTCAAATTTCTTTCGTCCTTGAATGCTGGAATTGCACACGACAGCGACGTAACTACTCTCGCCGTAGCGATTATTACCGGATGTTATTGGTCCGCTCGTATGATATATGAAGTATTTGGTTCGAAAGGGGATCGGAAAGGCGTGAGGAGTGAGGACGAGGAGAGGACCGTCAGAAAGGATTGCCGGGAGCAGCCGGAATCAGAGGATCGGCGAAATAACGCACGGAGGCATTATTTAGTCCGCATAAAGCTGTTATTACGCGCAAGCTGTAACCGCGCGCGATTCAATGCCTTCGATTTTCGGGTGAGAAAGTGTCCACCCAAGAGGTGGTTAATAATCATTTTTTCCCTTCGTGACACGCTGCGCGGCACGACGCACGCAGAGCAGAGCATGCCGATTGCGACCGTAACAAATCGCCGGAACGAAACTCGTCCGATAACGGATGTCGCTGATTTCGCTCCGGTTAATTATTTTCGAGGTTGACCGCGACGTTCGATGGAACGGTGGAAATTATGCCATCAATTTCTACGTTTTCGATTATGCTGTAGTGACGAGGGATAATTTTTTTAGCGCGTTTGACAAGGACAAATGCCAACCTGCGTTTGATCAAAAGGCGAGAAACGTTAAAATTGTATCGTAATAAAATGTAAATCGTAAATATGATGAAATATTTATAACATCTTTTGATTTTATTTTATTTAAATATTAAGAGTTTAGTTTATTTGAAAAGTGTCTTAAATAAAATAGATAACACTTTCAAAATATTTTGTTTCATATATATGAAAGGACTGATAAAAATATAAATATAAATATATGATGTAAAAGAAAACATCAAAAATACAAAACTGCAATGTATCAAACCAGCAACCAAATGTATCTTCGTTTGTATGATGCCCACCGCGCGATTGTAAAATTCTCACTTTGGAAGAGCTTTCTCGAATTCGTTTCTTCTTTCAAAACACATTTTGCAAGTCCGCTTTCCATCCGATCGCTTGCATTGTACTATATCACGAGAATGACAGTTTCGAATTAAGGAAACATCGTTGAAGATGTTATCGACGCGTCTTCACCGACCCGAAAACGTTATTTCGCCGATCGAAGAGTCAGGCCTGAGTAAGTTTTATCGACTCGCGTGGTCCGTGCCTCCGAGCGAAATGGAGCAGGAGAGTGAGTAATTGTAACTGAGCGAGTTCGATCTTGCTCTCGCGAGAGAGCGATTTCGGGAGCACCTGTTGATGTCTTGTCGTCCCAGTTAGAGATCGGACATGATACATGAAACGCTTTCAATGTCCTCATCATTTTACTGATGTTACCCTCGCATTGTGACGCAAGATTGTTATTTCGATTCGTATATTAATGTATTCATTGGTAGAAATCGAATATGCAACAAAAAGAATATATGTAATCCATAACATAAGCAAAAAAGATAGAAAAGAATCGAAAGAGTGACGTTAGCGACAATGTATGACGTTATATCATAATGTTAAAACCGAATCTCTGATTCTTTACACAGAAACAACTAAAAAGAGATAGAAAATCAGTAACCAATGTTTATGATAAAAATGATTTGCATTTATGTATTAAAGATTTAATACTCGCTTGCTTTCTTCTCTCTTTCTCTCTCTCTCGTATATAATTAGGTACAAAAAAAAATTAATATACATATTTGGGAGATTATAACTTCTTCGGCTCTCAACGTGCACGCTCAGATATCCCGTCGCGCGTGCTTCCTTTTTTTTATTGTCGGACATGTTTTCGGATGCCCGAAATTTTAATTTGTCTCCCGTAATTTCGCTTTAATTTATCCCGTTGCGGTACAGCAAACAGAAAGATAATGACATCTCATTGCTCGCATATGTTCATTTCGCTTGCGAATGATACGGGTAAAGCCTGCGGCACACGATGCTTTTTTGCCTGCTGGATTGTTTGCTGACTGGTCTGCTGGATTTCCGTGATAGGGTGCTATTTTTCTCGCGTGAATTTGTGCTTGCTCATTGTGAGAGCCAATCAGGATGCAGCAGAACAGTCAGCAGAGCAGACCAGCTAGCAATCCAGCAGGCAAACAAGCATCGTGTGCCGCGGACTTAAGAGTAATCGGTGAATTGCCGAATAATAAATGATTCCTACTGTGCGCCACCATGTCGAGAAATAGGATGGCAACAGTGGAGGAGGCAGCCAGCTGCGACTCATTAATTTCTATCAAAAGGTAACCCACCAGAAGATGACACTGGATTTCAAACTTGTATTTTACAATGTGCGTCGCGCGCGAAGGACAGTCTTGACCTCGCAAGGACGTCCAATCATCTTGGAGAATATTACCTCGATCTTTGTTTCCGTAATATGATACATATATGCAAAATATATGATTACGTTGTTTCACGGCCAATAAATTCATACGAAGTACGTTATCAGTTGATGATTGTGGCAGTAAAATTTGTGACAGCATAAATTAATCGTACGGGCTTCCCCCATGTTACGCTTTGAGTCATCAGTCAACTACCCACAGAGACAGAGAGTATGTAATTTGAAAGTTCTACGATTGTGGCTTAGATAGGCCCCGGGTGATCGATGAAAATTGACACATTGTTAAGAACTCGTTAGGACTTTTGTGCGGGCCGATGATCCTTGAAACCGGAAACTCCTAGGCGCTCTCACGTGTACTTGCCAAGTCTAAGTCGCAGGTGCTTGCTCCTAAGCAGCTAGGGGTGATGACTTCTTTCCAAAGCACGTGCGCGATGAGAATTTCCTGCCGAAGTATCATCTTATTTCCCTAATGCGCCTAAGACGTTACTCGCGAAGGAATAAAGGGGATGAACCACCTGTAACACGAACGGATGCGGGAAGAAGAATCGTAACGTACTTTCCGTGCAACATTAAGCCTCAGGTGACACGTTTGCGTGGACAGTTTGGTGTACATGATGATTAATACTCGGACGGTTACGTCCTCGCTGTAAGGAAGAAAAACAGCACGTGCTTGAAACGACAACACACATGGCGTAACGTGCTCAATGTAAACCGCTCTGTGTGAGAGAAATTCTGAAAAGAGTTTACAATTTTGTATTTTCTGATTAAACCGCGTAAGGCGCGCTACAGCTGTCATGTTAATATTAGAGAAGCTATTTCTTTTTATTTCAAAAGGGTGACCGATACGTTACCAATTTACGTTACAACGTCCGTGTTTTTACTTCTCATACGTCATAGTAATAAGTAGTTGACTTAATTCCAAGGCCGTTTCAACAACCGCTACGATCGTCGAGAGAATAAATTATTGAAGCCGAAGGAAGGAAGGAAAACGGCGACGTTTGAGAACAGGAAACGACGCCGACTATCGGCGCCATCGTCCGCCCCATTGGACAGCCTGCATACGTACCGGAATACGCTGATACTCCGCACAAGTGACGCAGTACAAAGCGGTGAGTATCGAAGAGTATTCAACGACAACGATCTATTTAATTACATGTGAGGATCCGCAGGTGTACCCTTCGTGGGGCTACTCCCCCTTTTCTCTCGCTACCTCCTTGTTTTTTTCCTCATTTTAATTCGCCGTCTTACGTATCACATTTGTATATTCGATCGTGCGTGAGAACCATTCCTGGAAACGATATCGAGGCGGGAAAGAAATGTCGTCGGACTGCCCGCATTAAGGATTATCACTAATTCACTACGGGAACAATAATCGAGCATCACATGTTCTAAGTTCGATGAGGAAACGCGCGCGTTCGACCGTGTGAAATTGTGATCGTCTCGATTCTCATTGTGATTTCACGATAAGTCTTTTCTTAAGGTCGAATCACAGTTGTCAGAGATTCTGATTTTATGAACAACTATTATATTAGAAAATAAAATTTCTCTATTAACGTTAATAACAAAGTATGACTTTTGTATATTTACAGAAAAGTAAGAGTTTAACAAATTTTATACCAGCTACAGTTTAAAGAAAACGTGGATCTTTGGAACATTTTGATGTGTTTTCGCGTGACGAGTTGCATTTTTGCGCAATTTGTCAAGTCCTAAATATTGTCATCGCGACCACTTGAGATTAACCCAGTTCTAATCCGTTCAATGGTCAAGCAAATTTTCATACGGAGCATATGTTGCGCGTGCTTGAACAACAACCGGCGGCTTCAACAGGCGTTGATATGGAAAAATATATTAGAGGAATACAGTTATCTCCGATGGCAGGAAAG
Source organism: Crematogaster levior (assembly GCA_901521435.1). Taxonomy (NCBI): domain Eukaryota; kingdom Metazoa; phylum Arthropoda; class Insecta; order Hymenoptera; family Formicidae; genus Crematogaster; species Crematogaster levior. The sequence goes on along the minus strand of CABEGB010000936.1, from coordinate 308,680 downwards.
AGAACTGATACAATACCGCGTGAAAGGAACTGAAGAAACCGACCGATCGACAAGAAACCGCATTGGGCGCGACAGGTGGTCATACATTGTAATACATCGAATTGTAACAATGTATGATAATTATTGCCTTGCATGCAATAGGAAGGCGTAGAAAGGTAACGAACAGAAAGGGCCGCCAATATTGTCTGCAAAATTGAAAGGTGGGATAAGAAAGTCCTCTCGTCACGGAAGAGGGTTGCTTGTTGCTCAATCACACATGCTTGCTTGTTCGAAAGGAAGTTCAATTTTTTTTCGAACATTTTTACCGGTGAATTGCGTAGAAAGTTCAATTAAAAACCGAATAGGTGTAAAACTTGCGATTTTAATAACTTATCTAACTGTGTGATATTTCATGTCAACTACTCTTGGAAAAGGAAAGATGAGAAATAAGTTTAACTGGCAGCATCATCAACTTCTCCATTTGATTACATTTATTATATTCTTTTTATTTATTTCATTCTTTATTTTCTATTATTTGAACGTTGTTGTTAGTTTTTAACAAATTAAACGCTTCAAGCTAACACCTCGAATAATTTATCTTAGGAATCATAAGCGAATTGAAAAAACAAAGCTAGAAAAGCCAGAGATTATTCAATCATCTGATACTTAGAGAGTTACTTAAAGAGTTAAAGTGTGAAAAACACTTTAAGAATGTTAATTGTGCGTGTTTATTACAATGTTGTACAGAATGACAAGTATCATCTCGACGCGTGAGCCGTAAGCTCACTGGCAGATGGTCTTGGTTTCCTTGAAAAAGCATATGAAAGCTAATCATTCGGAAATGATGAAAGGGCATCGGATAAAGAAATACGCGGCGATACGAAGGAGGAAGGGAGGAAGGACAGAGAAACAATATATATTCTTGCAAAATCTTGCTGCACGCACGACCGCAAACCGGCACACGCGGTAAAGTGATGCGCGCGGCACGAGGTACCACAACGGTTGTCCGCATTTTTATTTCTTCTTTGCCTTACCACCCTTCCTCCCCTTCTTTCTCCTTCCTCCTCCCTCCGCTACTTACGCGCCGCGTGGACTCGGCCGTTTTAGAGACGGTGCAAATAAAGCAGGTAAAAATGAAAGAAGGGCGAAGGAGGATGAGCAAAAGAGAAACCGAGAGAGAATGAGAGAGAAGGAAGGAGTAAGTGGTGAAGGAAAATGGTGGGGTGCAGCACGAGCCATTCGCCCCCTGCACCATCTGTTGCACCGTTGCATCGAAGACGTTGCGTCCAGGCTTCGCAGGGACACCATATGCTTACTGTATACCACGCTGATATCACAGGAGACTACTAAGGGCTTTTATTGTTTTAAATATCGTACCTGTCGCGCGTAGTGATTAAGGTTCATAGCGATCTCTAATGTAATTCCATTGCGTCGGCAGTATATAAAAAAGATCTCTGGACATACAAAAGGACGCGTATGTCTATGACAGATGGAATATACTAATCTCCACTTTACGATTGTACACCATTACCATCGTTACATCATAAACCATCGTTGGTCATTAGAGATTCAATTTTGACCGTTCTGAGACTTCACTTCAAATTCAAAACGATCAAGTTGTGTTCAGAGTGCTACATGCGCCTGATAAATCGTATTAGAAGAATATAAAGAACTTATGACCTCATTTTCAAAAAAATCAGCTGTTCAGGCTTTTATTCTCGCTTCACGTGACATCGCGGCAATCATGCACGTTAACGGAGAACGTGATGAATATTTATAAATGAAAGATGCAAGATCGGTATCGTTCCACATAGAACCATCGTGTTCTCTTCGAAGGGGAAAACGACTGCTAATTATGTTCGTGCGTAGTTACTCGGAATAAAGTTCAATTAACTTTCTAACCACCTCTCTCGCAAATTGAGTGATATAGCAGAATTTGTACAAAATAATAACAAATTTATAATAAAATTTCAAAACTTTATTGCAGAAACTGCAATTTTTTATCTAATTTTTATTTTCATATTATGTATATATGTATTTTTTATTTCTTTTAAATGTTTTATTACCAGGTTTGTACTATTACTTGAAAATTGTATATTTCTACCTTGGATTGGCCGAAAAGTAATCAAAGCAGATAAGTAAAAATCTGTACCACAGATGTATTCGGTAATTACAGTAGAAACGTCTGCCCGTTCGTTCTCAAAGAGACTTATATTGGAAGCGGATCATCGCAGGTAATCTCACGAAATGAGTTTGTGAAATCGCATTCCTGTTCGCGTCATGGAACGGTGCGCGTCAATATCAAAGGCGTCGCTGCTCGTGGAACGGAACGAGAACGTTGATAAACACGTACGTATACACACACGAATGCACGAGCGAGTCCGAGGATGGGGCTTTTAGCTTCCCTTCTTCCCTCTTTTTTTTCCTTTTTTTTTACCTGAGCCACGTGGCGACGCGTGCTGACTCCAGGGGACAGTTGCGAGAACTCATCGACCGTCACCTCGCTCGTGTGTGATTCAGGGATACCTTTTGGAAGTAGAGGAAGTAGGGGGGTAAGGAACATCGACACTGGAAGGAGAAATAGCTATTTATCAAGGATCCCGCGAGTTTCCGACACAACGAGATCATCTTCTCTTTCTCCAAAGGTCGTAGCAGGACGTTCAGATTGTGGTCGTTGACCCACGGATCTTCAAAAAACACGATTCAGCCATATAGACTTATCTTGTTAATCTTCTTTCCCTGCATCTTATCGCTATCTCGAATCTTCTTTACGACAAATGTTGGATAATTAAGAGCTCCCATTTTTTTTTCTTAGCAAAAATCCTGAATAGTAATATTCTGAAGTGTCCTAGGATATAAAAATCTAAGTTCCACTAATCATAAAAGTAACACAGTGATTTTAAGCGGAACGAATTCCAAGTGACTCAGTGAGCAAAGGATAAAAAATTGATCTATGATCTAACATCTGTCCCGTATATATCGGTTTTAAAATCGTACATCTAAACCCATATAACCGGTCACGTGTTTCCTCCGATGTTTCATAATACTATTCGGTATTTGCTGTGGGTAACGTACATGGGAACTCATAACAATGAAGATACTCATACTCTTTTTTATGTCAATCACATGAAATATGATCTGTGTCCCGATCATTCCTAAGTGCCAAACATATCCTCTTTCTTTCATCACTATAATACATAATCATAAAATTAATTATTTATTAATTTATTTGGAGGAAAGTTTATTCAACAGCGATATTTTTCATTATCACTATTAAATTTTTTATTTTTTTTGTATCTTTATTGACTGCATCCAAATTACTTTTTTAAAATAAAACTGACGTCACGAGATAGACAGTTCGAAAACCATTCAAAGACCGTTGGATGAAGAATCATCGTACCGGAAACGTTTAACTTTATGCGGTTCTCCCCAATTAATTCCCGGAAAATCGACTTTATCCCCTTGAGGTGTGAAATTCCGTTAGCCACATGGCACACGTGTGTATTTTACGTAATTCGAGATACAAACACACGTGCTAATTTACTCTGTAGCCAATTTATTACTCTTTTCCTCCAAAAAATTTTCTGAAAAGTTCTAATAGTTACAAATTAATCATATAAATATATCTAAAAGTATGATTTTTTTTTTAAATTATTGCACACACACACGTTAGAATATTTTTCCGTTGCTTAAATATGAGTCACTCTCGACGGAAGCATCTCGGATTCGAAAAATCGCAGGGAACAACAGACGTTAGCAATCGACACCGCTCCCGTAGGGGTGGATTTAGTGATTAGCAATTAACTTTGACCCTCCTGCTAGCCGCTGATGTCCGAGCGAATGCTTCTTCTTTTCGATTTTTCTACCCTCGACCCACCGGCCGCCGATTTCCGTTCGTCGGAAACGTCATGTGGCACATTAATTGGATCCGCGTGGAATAAAAGAAGACTTCTATATATACACAATGAACTTAGAAACAAACCATTCTCCATTGAGATATAAATAGCGGGAATTGACAGTGATTGACGTCGATTAACGGCAAAAGTAGCGAATATACACTTTAACTTACATATATATTGTAATTAAAATATGGAAATATTGTGCAAATGTGTGCGTCTATATGCATATTATAGAATTGCTTATAATATATAATTAACGAATCAATAAATTAATCAATATAATTTTTATGCATAGCGCAACACGTTGATTAATGTAAAATTATGCAATACAAATTCTCTACTTCAAGCCTCTAATATGTTATCAGCTCCATCAAACCCACTTTCTCTCAACGAATAATCATTAAAGTAATATTTTGAGCAGATGCAAGTAAATATGCTGTCGTTTTGATATCATCTTTGACCATGTGTAAAACTAGAAACTATATAACATATTTTACAAATAAATGTAAATTTTACAAATGTTTAAAAAAAATATTAAATTTTTTAATTATTTTGCTACATTTTTTAAATTTATTTTTTAACTGTTCTATATACTGTTTTATTCTTATATTAAAAAACTGAGTTTATTTTCCTTAGTTTTGTTAAATTTAAAATAATTTAAAGATAATTATCTTTTATCTATTTTTTATTAATAAACGCTAGAAAATACTACGTGTATGTCAAAATAAAATTATTTGTAATCAGATTCTAATCAGAAATTTCTCATGTCAAATTATCATTACTTTCTTAATATAATGAACAATTAATCAGAAACCTTGGAAAGATAATGAAGAGATGTAATGTTAACATGTCGAGGAAAAAGACAGAGAAAGTCGTTTGGTACCCCCCCCCCCTCTTGCCTTTCTGACAATGGCAGCGTGGTGACAAATTAAAATGGCTAAGAGAAGCAGGTGATGCCAACTCAGTAGCTCATTTATCTTGTACGTTAGTCGGTTTTAAATATGTTGTGCGAGACTTCAACGCATGAGCATGAGTTTTTACTCTTATTTGGATGGAAATTTTGCAATATTATAAATGTAATAAATGTAATACATATATAATGAGACATACATCATATTATTATGAAAGCGCCGTCTCTTTTATCTCCCGCTTGTAGTTTTTGTCATTATATATTATCTTTAATAATTTACTTGAAATTTCACATCCGAATATTTTTTAAGTAATCAAAGTATATAACTAATAAAAGTAATAGATTAAAAACAAAAGAATAAATAATTAATCTTTAAATCGGAACGCTTTGTGATATTTCGCTTTCGATCACGCACGCTCACGTGTACAATTTGAATTTATAACTGAAAAATAATTAAAATCGATAAATCAAAAAGATTTGTGTTTTTATCTCTTGATAAAATGATTATTTTGTCTATTTTATATCTACACACTTAAATAAGCATAAATTTAATAATCATTCACTGCTTCACATCCTTATATCTTAATTAAATAACACATATGAAATGAAAAAATTACAATATAAAAAAAATATCGTGATATCGATACTAAGATACTAATCAATTTTTCAATGGAAATATCGAGGAAATTGCGTCAATTCAAGTGTATATTATGCATACGTCTGGGAACCGAAGCAATCATCAGCAATCGACAGCATTGCCACAATAACAGCCGTCTAGATCGACCGAAGATTCACCCGTGTTCGCGTTAGCAGAGGGTGAATCACCCCAGGGATTTGGGTGGTGTTTAGCACGCTTCAGCGAATCGAAGCGTCGTGGTTGGAATGAGAGATCCGAATGGCAATGTACGAAAGTAGAAGAGAGAAGGGCCAGAGGTGGAAGACCAACGGTGCGTGACCCCCTCTAGAAGGGTCAAGTAGCGGAAGTAGGCACCAAACGCAATGCCCCCCGAAAGCAGTGGGTCACGTGGATGAACAACAAATTAACCGGCGTCGAAACATCGCGGCCCGTCCGCCCCACCAGCGGCCAAAAACCTATCTACCCCTCTGATAGGCATCCCTGAGCATCCCTCAGTTTACGTATCCTGCCGCCATATGCTGCGCAGGTGAAGAGACTGTCCAGACTGACACCGGCGAAACGGCTCTGCTATATTATCGGGGTTTTCAGATACAGCTTTGAAATGACGATACATGCGTAATATAGTGATTGCAAATAACAAATTTCGTGTATGATCACAAATGTTGAATTTGTGGTTTTAGCCTAGAGAAAAAATTCAATTAAACATCGTCTCTTTTTCACTTTTATAATTTTCAATATTAAATAATAAATAAATCTAAATGCAATTAAGTATTAAAATTAAAATTGTGTTGCATAGTTCATACAAGGTCGAAGAAAAGCAAGACAGGAAGATTGTAGTTTTTATTTAATATTTAATTCAAAGCAACTATTCTAATTTCAAACATATTTTGTATGATTATGCGTGACTGGTACTACTTTTCTTAAATAAATGAACAAAGTCTTAATTTTATTATTATATACATTAAGGTGTTTGACCAGGAAAAAAAGTTGCGAAGAACAACGAAGGTAATATAAAGGATATTAAGGTAAAGGAGAATTTACTTAATCGTTGACCAAAGTGATCCTCATTTACGTTATATTTTGTTTTGTTTTGTATCAATCCCATGGAACATTAAGTCAGTCCCATCGTATCCCTGTCCCGATAACGCTAAATGCCCGCTTCTGTATGCACGGATCTGTCTGTTTCCCTATCACATCTACAAGAGAACTTTCGAAGAGACGCATAAATTTCTACATTAGCATTAAAAGACGTGTGTGGATTGCGTAGCATCGCGGAAAGTTTAATTTGGACGGCTTTGTTCCAGCAGTTGATACAGCTGTGGAGAACGAGTTCTATGCGATTAGATCGAGGATTATGTTTGAATGGAGATGAAAATTTCCGTTCGATCACAGATCCCACTTGCGATCGAATATACATGCGATGGGATGACAACTCTCGTTTACTGCTCTTTGATAAATCTTATCAAATCCTTACGATGTGAGGGGGTGGGAGGTAAACGTGAGCCACCGCAAGACACCGTGACGACAATCAAAACGCGGAAACCTATTTGTAATCCAGGCCCATTCAATCGACGACGTGTTCCGGTGTTCTTATGCAAATGAGCCCACATCCATGTCGTCGCTATGGGTTATATGTACGCATACATGGCGACGAGAAAAAGAAATATATGGCGCTTCATTAAGACAGCCACATACCTAAATACACTTTCAACGTCAGAGATTTTCAAGAAATGTAAAATTCGACTCGATTAATTTTTATATATACATTTCACGAAAGCGAGATCGTATACGTAACGTATGCGAATACATATAGAAAACACGGCAACAGATATTATAACGTCGAAAGAGAGAGAAATGTGTGTGTCAGTAGTCTTATAATTAATGTATCTTGTGCGTTAAGGAATTTATCGAAGATGATTTTATAAGTGCGAAGGAAAAACGTGATCATATCATATGACTTTAATTTATTCAATAACGATTTAAAGAAAAATCCCAATACAAATTAATATCGTTTTTAATATAATAAGATAAATCTATTGTATACACCGTAGAAATCTTTGACAGTTTACCACATGCCATTAATTAACATATGGCGCAAATGTATCAGCAAAGTATTTAGGTATTCTCACGCGTATTCGACAAATTAATCACACCGGTAATCCTTTCAACAGGCAAAATAACAACAAAATAATGACAGTTTTTGACAGATTCTTTGACGATTCGCAATAAATTGTTTGCGACGTTCTTTTATCAGCTCTGTCACTTTCGAGAGTAAATTAAACAGCTTTAAACACGATCGGCCTTCCGATCTTTGATCCAGGTAGTCTCGCAAGCAAGACTCGTACATGTTCCGTTTTGAAAGAACGGTGCCGACGAAAAAAAGTGTCTCGGACTCGATCTGGGATAATTGGGGGAACCTCGCTTTCCTCTCTGTAATAATCGGCGCATTTAGTAGTGACGTAAGCAAAGGCAGATGGCCCGTACTTGTGTCATCGCGAGACATCCGATGAAGGAAATTAGTCTGCTTTTCACCGAGTGTGCCAGATTACCAACACGCGTCATATGTGTTTTTATTACATACGTCTCACATACGTATTTCTTCGTACGCAACGATGCGTGCATCACAAAATATCAGAATTTGCTCAGTATCAATATATCATAAGCTTTCAAAATTATATACAATAATATACTATTTAAATAAAATAATCTGTTGTGTTTGACTTTCATAAGAGCGCCGTTATATTCTCAGAAGACAATCATTAAATGTTACGACTATAAAATATGAATTGTTGCCGATGACACTTATAGTGTTCGTTTAAAGGCACTTTCTGCGGGACCGCAACGGAAAAGTATGTACAAAACGTCCTGCACAGGTGGTACTGCAAAAGAACCACCTGCATCGCGACTATGCACCGTACGAATGCACATTCGTTTATAATAATACAAGTTTAATTGATTTGCGACTAATTTTTTATACTTGTTACATAACATAGAGAAATTGTTTACTTGATGAAAAGACTGTTATTGTTTGATTCGAATACATCTATTTTTCGTTCAACGTTATTTTATATTCGCAAAATGCGATATTTTCAACATAATAACATGTTTGTAATTTGGTCACGTCATAATTATCGTAAGATTTATTTTAATATTATTAAAGTTTGATAGTACACACGACCAAAAGCCTATTAATCCCGCTGAAATAAGAATATTATTTAATGGAACGGTTGCTGATTACGGAAGTACCCGAGTGTTGAGAAATCTTTCGACTGCCAAGAAGAGAAGTTCGGAAATCATAATAACACACTCTCGAACCCCTTTATGCATTTTACGACCGGAGAAGGCGGCAGAGAGCAGCAATCTCCTTTAATATATAATCTTCGGCATTACCGTTTCGTCGAGCTCGAAAAATGGACCGATGCGATGCTCTTAAGGATCCCCATATGGAAACTTGAACGAAATTCGCACGCATTGATATCCAAAGTGCGTACTTGATCTAAATAAAATACGTTTTCAACGCAATAAACTGCTGCTGTTAATATATCAAGATTACTCAAAAACAAATTGAATTTTTTACCACATGAACCATCTAATATTTTACTAACCTAATACAATAGACACAACAATAAATTGTTATCGTTATACATAAAAAAATAATAATCTCTTCTCAAACTAATATCCACTAATATCTTAAATTATCGCATAAGATTTTATATACATTATTAAATATTACATGTCTGTATGATAACTATGATATTTATATTATTTCTAAAATACAATCTTTGCGCACATAAATTCTTATCGTGTGATAAATCGACGTGAAACAATTTTAAAACTCAAACCTACATTTCTCTTGACACAGTCTACGCCAATCGTTTTTGCTTTAACGAGCCCCCTGAGAAATTAAATTGAAAGAGTTTCTTGTGAAATACTTGATCGCGATTATTATTGAATGAATCTAACCGTGGCGTTTTTACACCCGCAGCCGGAACGGTGTATAAAATTATCGCGGACATAAAAAGACTTCAGCTCGGTTAATATCCATCGACTAATTAAGCGGGAAAAGGTTTATTCGGTATTAAATGCAATGAGCAATGTATGGGAGAAAGGGGAAAAAACTCTAAAATGTGAGTATTGAATTTACGAACAAAATGTGCTTTATATACAAATATGCATACGCATAGATAGAGCTGAGTATAGGCAATTATTCGATTTATAATGCACATTTCTTTCATTAAAAGAATTCCTCTCAAATCTAGAAAAACTTACACGACTTTCTTTTGGCCAAATATTAAACTTGTACCACAAGTGTAAAGTATAATTAATATTATTATGTATATAAATAGGCCCAAAAATAAGCATAACTTAATGTGGCGATCAGTTTTATTTGATAATTGATATTTTACATTTCGATGTATAAAGTAATTTACAAGATATTTATAATTATACTTGTAATTAATTTCTTCAGTAGATAATTTCTGAAAGCTTTAAATAATGAAGAAAATATTGAAACAAAACCAATGAGAGTCATTTTTCACTGGGAATGCATCAAGTCACGAAGGAATTATTTCGAAGAAGATTAGTTCGTAATTACGATAAGTTTTTTAAATTAATTAAGAATCCAAATTAAAGTTGTAATAGTTCTTGAATAGATTTCTTGCATTCATAAAAAATACGGAAATAATTCATCATAACATTATATAACATCATATTATTCTCTCAACTGCAAGCCATTTTCTTTAATGTTTTCTTACCTTTTTGCATCTTCATCTTAAGTTAAATATTTCTTTTCTGCGCATATTACATAACTAGCAGTACGAGGTATCTAAGGGGTTGAAAGCCTCATTCGTCGGAATTCTGACCTTCGCAAAGTTAAGACTTTGTCAAATTTCGATAAAATTCTGAGCTCCAGGTGATTAATAAAACCGATTCTTGAACCCATTAAACCGGTTTCATTTCAAACTCGCACTCGCGTTACTCCAATGACTCCGCAAGACCCAGTTTCGTAAAGCTCGTGCCGAGTTCGCGTCACCCACTTCCGCTGGCTGATCAGATATACGCAGAAGCGCGGAAAACCGACGTGCCCTTCGTCCGTGCAGGTTGCACGTGCGTGTACTTGCTACTCATATACGTGTACATCATGTGCGTGCGTGCAGACTGCGATGGGCGATGAGAGATCGTCGACGTTTGGAAATTGCGGGAACAACCTCGACTCAAAAACTGGGCCAAGTGTATGCTAATAAATAATCCGCGCATCCGATCTTGTAGTTTAACGTTTAAACGCATAGCATTTTCCGTCTTCCGCAGACGACGCGTATGTCTAAAGCGTATGTCTAATATCTAAAACATTTCCAAAGCATTTCCAAAACTACAGTAAACCTATCAGTCTGCAGTCTTCTTTAGTTGAATCTACAATTAAAACCCTAAGCGCTACAAAAATCTTAACAAACCAAATGAATGCTTAATTGAGAAAGATTCATTGATTTGTGAAAATAATCTTGGAATATTATGAATATACTAAAAAATTTATTTAAAATATTTTAACAATCACTTAATGATCTATAGATCATTAAGCTCGAAACGTATCTCATTGCACATATATAAATCTATGTGCATGCAATGTGCACGTATGATTCGGTATGCGCACATGATGCTCGAATATCTTCAGCTGTCCCTATTTAACTGCGTCTCAAGAGAAAGGGAAACCTTCAGTGAAGAGGAAGAAAAAGGGCACGTTAGTAAGACTCCGTTCTCTGCACGACACTTATTTTTATGCCCACTCATTTGCACCCGCTTATGGTCGGGCACGTGCTACCCGGATCGATAAAGAATAGTTTGCATTATGTCGTGTTCACTCACACACAAATACATTTAATGCACATCGGACAATTCCTCCATTATCATCTCACATCTTTAATTCAGAAATAAGTCTACTTTTATTGCGGTATAATTAAAATATTTTTATTGTTCAATCAAACATCAAAAAATAGAGCAAGCATTTTTAATGATATAAATATGATTAATAATATAAATACATTTTACATTATTTAAACCAAATATATTCAAAATAGTATAAAATAAAAATAGTATTTTTAATAGTATTTTTCAACTTGAACTATAATATTATTTTTTCGTTTCTAATCCCTCTAATTTAAGCTATTTTCTCGATAATTTCTCAAAGTCTTCATTAAGCCTCTCCGATATTTCCATATAAAAATCACAACGAAAATAATTAAAACAAAGGTAAAATAAAATTATTAAAAATTGTTTTAATTAAAAATTAAAGATTTGTACAAGAAGATAAAGAAAATGAGATCATGTAAAAGAAGAGGAACAGGTACAATGAAGGGTACGTTCCCTGATCGCGAGGCGGCCCTCTTTCATTTTATACCGTGGAGTATAAGCCGGAGGGTACCGCGTTTAATCACGAAAACTGCAATAACGTAAGAGACTCAAACCCATACCGTAACAGCGGTACGATGCATCGCAAAATTACGCTGACAATTCACTACGATAAGCATCATTGAGACGGAGCAACCAATTGGCCATCGACAGAGTGGCATAAGCCGACCGACAAACCGCATAAACCATAAATTAATAATTTTCAGGGAAAAACGACGGCGGTAAATTATAATTTTTTAATTCAACAAGCTGCTATACTCTTGAGACGAGCTGTGAGATCGATCGTCAATTTGATGATGCTAGTTGATATCACTAACGTTCGGTTATGTAAAAGCATAAAACGAAATGTGCACGTTTACAACATACGTGTGAAAGAAAGAAATATATGACTGCGTGTATATGAATATAAACCAGACTTTTCGCTGTGAATTCTTGAGAGAGTACTTTTTTATCAAAACTATCTTAAATCATCTATCTATCTAAATTATCTAGTTGTAAACAGAATTCGTAAATTTTACTCTTGTGGGTATCAATCAATGATATATTTTTGTGTAAAAGAGTACAAAAATATTTATGTAATTGATTTATATAAACAAGAGAATCATGAATTTTTTCAAGCTATTCGCCTCGAGATCTTTGCAACCACGCTCGTGTTGCTTCTACAGATTTTACAATTGGAAAACACATGGCATGACGAAGGATAGCTGGACAATAGATAATTCGACACATCTACGATTCTTCGGCATAACAGTCATTTTCGCATAATGTTTCATTTGTATTTCTAAAGAACGATGCTATGTATATAGGAATGCGCCGTATCTCTAATCAAATAAGAGACAAAGATGAGAAGAACAGCAAAACCCGATGACTTGGGCTTTTCCAGGCTAAAAGAACGTCGGACAGCTGGCGCAAGGTGCCCCCTTTCTGCGTTCCTGCCGAAAGTCTGCTTGTTGGGTACAACCTTGCGCTGTTTCCTCGCAGCCACGTGCCAACTCTTGAACCCTTGAATTCACCAAGCGTAAAAAAGTTCGAAATTCGAAATAGTTGAATGAGCATTATGATGTCTCGGTGAACTGTCGCCGAATCTTTGATATCTATCTTTCTCAAAGTCGAATAGATGTTTTACTCGTACTTCATCTACCTCGACGAAATATATGTTTTCTTTTTCGTGCTATGTACATGTAATATATGAATGTGAATCAATAATAGATTTGTAATTTTATATATATATAATTAATAATAACTAATAATATAACAAAGCTCAATCCAATTTTTCACTACTGTTACTACTTCAAATTTCAAATTAAAATTCTAGGTAGAAGCTCTATGTAAATATATACTTATATATGTGTCTATAATGTATCATATTTTTAAAAATAACATACATTAATGATATGAACTCGTCTTGTAAATATTCCTTTACACACACACACACACACATATACAGGATAAGTTATTTTCTAAAGTCATAGATAAGATTTTAATATTGCATGGCATGTGCAGTATTGAGAAAGCTTTCTGCAGGATAAATCGTAAAATAAACTCTGTTACTAAGGATGCGATCCATTAGACACTGCAAACGCTTTGAAGCGTCTGAAAAAAAAGCCATGATTGGTCTGTACGGTGCTTCAAAGAATTTGCAGCGACTAATGGATCGCACCCTAAGTTTAATGTCACATATTATAATTTTTTTTCGTAAAAATTTTCGGTTTTTTTAAACAACCACGTTTTAGACTTTTCAATCATCACAAAGAGCGACATCTGCGTGATGCTACAAAATTACAGTGTTCAATTCCGAAAATCAGAACTTATTAATTCTTCCTTTTAGACAATAAACAATTAATGGAAGTGACATCTGCTAAAATTTTGAACTAGCATTTTTGATCATGTTTGCATCCATAATCTGACACATCCGCCCATATAAGATATATGAGCTTCTTTATCTCTAGTCTCCATGAGTTTCACTTTAGTTGTACATAATAATAAGAATATGTTTTAGAAAATACTAGCAGTGACATCATGCGGACAATTCGTGAACAAAAATGTTAGTTATTTAGTTATTAATTTACCTTCAACAGAAAACATAAATTGCTGTATCCGAAGAGGCTGTGGTAATATGTAGTGTCAACAATTCTGTAGCATCACGCAGATGTCGCTCTTTGTGATTGAAAAGTCTAAACGTAGTTTGCGTGGTTATTTCCAAAAACCGAAGATTTTACGAAAAAACATATATAACATGTGACATTAAATTTATGTAATAGAGTTTACAAGTTCATTTTACGATTTATCCCACAGAGAGTTTTCTCAATACCGCACAGGGTACGCAATATTAAAATCTAATCTGACATTAGAAAATAACCAAACAGCCTATCCTCTGTATGTATTTCAATTGTAAAATATGAATCTTCTCCCGAAAACACATGAGGAATTTAGCCATGCGGAATACTGGAACACGTTCTTCAAAAAACGTGGCAAGAAGGCGTTTGAATGGTAAAAATTCTACAGTTAACAATATTTTTTTGTAACTTATTCATTATTCAGATTAATTTCAGGTATGGTGAATATCCAGAGTTATGTGAAATTCTTGTGAAATATGTCAAAATGAAGGATGACATCCTGATCGTTGGGTGTGGAAATTCTACATTAAGCATGTCTTTGTATGATGTTGGTTACAGGTACAATTTCTTGTATATATATCTCTGGCGACGACCAATCATGATACCTTGCTATGTTTCTAAAATACAGTTGGAATTCTTATGGAAGAATAAATCTCACAGAAAGTTGATCTTACAGAAATATAGTTAATATCGATATATCACACATTGTCATAAAACAAATGCGCGATATAAATAATGGTACAAGACCGGATCTGGTGTATGAACATATGGATGCCACGCACATGACATATCCTGATGAGAAATTTAGTGTGGTTCTGGACAAAGGTACACTGGACGCTCTAATGCCAGATACCAAAGAGATAACAATATCTACAGTTGATAAATATTTCAAGGTGAGTGTCTGTTAGAAAAATTATTATTAAATTATTTCCTTTTTGATAAACTAAAATTAGTCAACATTTATTTTAGGAAATCACACGGGTGTTACGGAATGGAGGCAGGTACATTTGCATATCGTTGCTACAAGAGCACATTCTGCGTAAGCTTTTGTCATACTTTCCCCCTTCAGGCTTCATGTTCCGTGTAACACGATGCCACGAGGCCGAGTCGAAAGCGCGTGTGGAAGAAGGCAATTCGGTTCCGGTCTTTGTGATCGTTGCTACAAAATTTACCAAATTATCCCAGACCGTATGTTGCAACGAAAAATCATTAGAAATCTTACGTTGTCTTAGCTTTAGCCGGTGAGCAAGTTTTTGTCGAACTTATTTTTGTAGATTGTAATCCCGGTAGGTTCTCGAGATAGCCCTGGTCGATGGCCCACCTGAGCGATTGTCTACAACAGACGACATGATATCTGCAATATTGTCCGCACAACAATCAGCACTGGTGTGCAATAGTCTTTATAAGAGAAACGTCGCCGATGTGGGAGAAGTGTCGTTGGACTTACATCGTCCTGGTAACAAGCATCCACGATATACCGTCTATGTTCTTGATCAACCGCGCACGCGTGGCACGAAGACGTACGCGGCTTTCATTGTTCCACAAGGAAAGTATGTACGATTTATTTATTGAATAGAAATTTGCTACCGAGTTGCTGATAAATTTCAAAACTAGTGTTTCATTCTTTCTCGGTTTGCAGAGAAACGGATTGGTTGTTTAGTACAAAAGAAGGACGACAGCAAGTTCTGAAGAGCGCGCAGCGAGACAGACTCGCCATTGTCACCTTACGCAGAGAACATAAATTTGAAAGTTGGGACGCCGTGAAAACAGAGTTGGAAGATTGCGTTCGTAATTTAGCACCGGCTGGCTTGTGTGGCAAGAATGATATTCCCTTTCTGTCTTTGGGTTCTGATGTTGGAGTTCGAAATGTTTTTTATGAAGGAAAGAGCGATATCAGTGGGCCGTTTGTCATCGAAGAAGTAGAGAGGGATGGCCACGAGTTCAGGCGGCTTGTGTTTTTGAACAATCCATACGTCATTCAGAGTGAAGCTAGATTGAAAGAAGGTACTAACTCGTAAATTCGGAAATTCTATAATGTCACATACAAGTAATAATAAATATCTATACAATTGTGATGACAATTATTCATAGCAAAATCTAGACGTGGTAAAACAAAGAAGATTGCCGATTCTGGATTCTTAGCTTGTGAACATCATATATATATGAGCGCTGGCGTGAATGCAGTGATTGATACAAGGGAACAGAACGAAATTATGATTGTAGGACTTGGAGGTGGTGGTCTTTGCATGTTCTTACATCAATGTTTTCCTAAAGTATGTATCTTTAGATAGCATTTATTATTATTACGTCGTCGAAGATTATATACCCAAATATTTGTTCTAATATAAATCAAAATTTAATTTTTTTTAGCTAAAGATTACTGCAGTCGAAATTGACAATGCGATGGTGAAAGTGGCTACCGAATTCTTTAATCTCGTTCTTGATGAGCGAATGAAAGTGGAGATCGCGGATGGAATTCGATATATTAAAGACGTTGC
Organism: Crematogaster levior; assembly: GCA_901521435.1. Taxonomy (NCBI): domain Eukaryota; kingdom Metazoa; phylum Arthropoda; class Insecta; order Hymenoptera; family Formicidae; genus Crematogaster; species Crematogaster levior. The sequence continues at coordinate 292,238 of CABEGB010000936.1, read as the reverse complement.
AGCATCCGAGACAAAGTATAAGGCGATACTTTTCGATATCGATAGCAAAGATACTACTGTTGGAATGAGTTGTCCGCCTAAACAATTTCTCGAAATATCAGTGCTGAAAGCAGTTGCGGCGTGTTTAACGAAGAACGGTCTTTTTATCTTGAATTTAGTCAGTAGAGATAAAAATTTGAAAGAGAAAGCTAAGGACAAATTGAAATCGGTATTTCAATCGATTACTTGTCACGCCATTCAAGATGAAATAAATGAAATTGTTATGTGTTCTATCGAAAAGTACAATCCGAAAGAATGGAAAAATAGACTTAGACTCGCCGTTATTGACTTAAACAAGCAAGCGACCGCGAGAAAATTATCCTCTTTCAAAGAATCATTTGATGTCTCCACACTTTTAGAAAGTTTATCTGCAGAATCCTAATCGCTTTATACAAATGTGTTTATCATGAAATGAAATAAAAAATATAATTTCTAATGATTTAACCTATATCTTTTAAAACATCTATCAGCAATGCAATCAAACAAATTCGTCAATAGAAATATTTTTTAATAATATTAATAAAAAATATGCATTTGCAATCTAATATATGACGAATTTCTTTTGGCAACTTTATTCTTTCATTGCTTATATGCAATGTGTTACTTTCATATTTACAAAGATATAGTTTATTACAAGCAATTGGAATTCAGACACATAAGTGATTACGATAATTGACTAAACATTCAACAATATAGGCGCAAACTTATATGCATTCTCCTTCACCACACATATATTGTACATATGACTTTTCATTTACAATTCTAATATATAATACAATAAATCATTCAAATATTTATGCTAATATACTATAAATTTATATTCAAGTACAGGAATACATATCTACAGCAAGTAATTTATAAATAAAAAATAATTCTATTTTACTCAATGACACGAATTTAACAGAGTTAACTGTAACATTTAAAGTATTTTCTCTTTTGACAAACAGAATTTGCAGTTAACTTTGTTTAGATGCGCGCGTGCATGTGTGTGTGTGTGTGTGTGTGTGGTAAGGCGTGTGTATATGACAAAAATATATGTATATTATAAATAAATATATATTTTACTTGTCATATACGTATATTTATATATAAATAAATATACTGTAATTTTGTGTGTGTATGTATGTATGGGAGAGAGATTGATAAATGAGAACAGTCTATACAGAAATTTTATATATATATATATGAAACTTATATATGATAAAAAATTATAAGAGAATATTCATAAAGAATAATACAACAACCCGTATTGCGATATTATTATTTTACTTGCTTTACGACATATTTACACAATTATACATGCTTATTTAAAAATCCACCCAATTATCCCCATTCAAATATAACATTAAATTTTTAATTATTCTTATGTTTATAAAAATTAAAATGTGTACAAATTTCCTTTTTTAAGAAAATTAGAATTTTATGATGTAAATGATATACGTTTCGCAGTCAGTAGACTAGTATAAAATAACACAAAAGTAACTCCGTAAACCTTCTAAAACGTTACTAATGAATAATTAGTAACATTAGAATTAAAAAATTTCATTCGCATTCTATTTAACAACTAAAACATAAGTATAAGACGTTATAAATAATTCTTGTAAATTAAAAAATGACACGAGAAGAGGATGTATTGTTATATAATTCTACTAATTGTAAATAAATAAACGATATGTGTGATGTTCTCTTACGTCATGACACTTAAATATTATTATTACGTTTAATTATTCTATTTCCGACGAATATGAAATAATAATTCGATTAAATATTTTTTCTAATTAAAAAAACCTCGAAAATTACTTAAATCAATACACTACATAATTCAAAACACGCAACTCTACATTAAATTTTACATTTTATAATTTTATTAGTTATCAAATTAAATTTTTTCATGGTACCTATACAGATTTTAACATACACGCTCGCATTTTTTATAAATAATTGCAGGTTATAATATAAAATAATAATATAATATGTAATAAATGTGTTATACATAATAATAATAGCAAGTCATTTTTTCTTTGTTTTCATAATTGCCTGCTATCTGTCGATGACGCATTCATTTTACATATTTTAAATTAGAAAATAATACATTAAAGGATAATACATATCATATTAATAAAAGTAACATCTGTTTTAGAAATGAGCTCTGTATTTTCATTTAATTGATCTCGTATAATATATATAATAAAAGTCATATATGCTAAAAGTCAAATTCGCTACGACAGTGATCTCATCCAGTGATGAAAACTACAATATAAAATTACTAAAGTATTTCATCATATTGCACATAAATAATCACCGGATTGACGATATGTGTGAATAACAATTACACCTAGAAAATATATTCCCTAAAAGCTGGCGAAAAAAAGTCTCAACCACTGTCCGTACACCACATACGTTTCACAAAATTATTTATAGTTTTTAAATGCACATTAAGTAATAGGACACATTTGCAATTAAAGTCATTCTGAACTCACTTACTCCTCCTTGTTACGTTCAGTTTTTTACTTTTCTTTTTTTCCTCTCTTTTCTCTTCGCATTTATTTGTAATTATCGCATTTCACAAATCTTAGGAGGATTTTATCACAGCACATTTCTTTATCAAATACAAAATATGCTGGCACAATCGTTGTTAATTTCCGGAACCTTTACAACGTATATAAAATTAGTATGTCGACAAAAAAATGTCTGCATGTACAATACATTTTACATTTAGCGCTGAACATAGCCGGCTATTTAATTAAATAACAGTTGTGCTATATATGCTGTCCTATATCGAAAATCATACAGCCGCATTTAACATTAAATTCACAATGTAAATAGAAAGCTAAGTCTCGGGAAAAGGAAAAAGTCGATTAAGAATGATATTGAAATCACTATCACGTACATCTAAGGAAAATTTCGTGTTTCTACAGAATAAACATTATTTAATAAACGTTATTATTGTTGGAAGACGGGAACGGCAGGTTATCAAAGAAAACAAATCGAATTACATTTCCAGATACAGAAACAAATAGAAAACATCTAAAGTTTGACGTATTATACTTTTCAAATTTTCCATCATAACTAAAATGTGCAACTTTCAACAATAACAATCAAAAGTTGCAAAAGTCTATTATTTACAATTTTTAATTATAGAAAAAGAAAAACAGGAAGTAATAAAGGCTAAAATAGTTTAATATTTTATCGAGTGTGTCACTTCACTTAATGAAGAAATAACTAACTGAAAAACCACCGCAATTTTTTTGGTTATAGCCTATGTTTCCTGTAATTATAGTATCTTTTAATATGTAAGAACTATTGTTGCATGATATTGTTGTAAAAACTATTTAGCAGATATGAAATGGCCAGTATGAAATCAATATGACTTTTTCTTGTATAGCTTGTATAGCTGGACAAGCATGCATCAATTAATATTTCAATATAAGTAGAAAATTTATTTGTTGAAAAAACGAAGCTTATTTAATGTTGCAGCTAAGTATAAATAAATTTTTCTTTGAAACTTTACATTAATTTAAATTTCGAAGAACCAATAAAAAGAGTACCAAATATTTGCAATAAAACCGAAAGTAAAAAAAAATATATAGATTAAGTATACATTTATAAAGTACCACGCCAACTTTGCGAATTTGAAATCAAAGTACGAACAATTTCAAATAATTCTCTATACAAGAAAATTGGATTATTCGTTTTCCATATGTTTTCTGATCAATTCCTTCAGTCCATAATTCAGTAGCAACACAATTGAATTAAATTATCTCAACTGTATGTTTCTGTTGTCTTTACATTATGATTATATCATGGTATCTTTCTATTACAAGTCACATTGATAAATGAAAATAGTAAGTAAACTGTTAATCAACGGTGGAATTGAGAGACTTCATTTTCTCTCACGTTTGATACTTCATATATTCATACATATTCATGATAAAAATTAAATCTCTTTAATTAAACGATAATAAATGTTAGCTATGCTAATTTTCTTTTAAGATTTTACTCGCAACATTTAACTCGTTCTTACTCTCACTCTCTCTTTCTTTCTTTCTTTTTCTCTTTGGTAATAATTCATAGATAAAAATTAAATAATCCAATCCAAACAAAACAAAAACGTAGAAATGTTCTTTAGATTATTGTAGTGCAACTGCCGTTGCATCGATTAAGATCGATCATAATTATATATCCTACGTAAGCTAATCTATCGAAGTTTTTTACTCATCTTTTCCTATTTTCTGCAACGGTGGGATCACATTTAAATCTCGTTGGCATATGCGTTATAATAAATTTTTCATATCATTTAACGTATTTCACTGCATTCGCCATTAACACATACGTCAAACTCTCATTACGTATGATATTATCATTAATAAATAAAGCGCAGTTCTAATAACGGGGCGCGCATACAGCTAAGCATTGTTACAAGGTGGAAGAGGTTTCTCAAAAATTTAAATAATCACGCAAAAGATTTTTCTCCAATTTTGATCCAAAAAATGTTATGTAAATTATCTTAAGTCTCCTTCTCTAAGGGATAACATGTCTTTCAAATTATATGCAGTCTTTAATAAGAAAAAGAATTAAACTTTAATCAGTTTGAATAATTAACATACACATATATAATTTACTCTAATCTATAGAAAGACTAGCAACTGTGAAATAAAGATCATGTTCAGACGAAAGTATTTGTATATCACTATGACAAGAGTTGAGAGTTTTAGCTCCATTCGGCCACTTTTCATTCTCTACTAAATACGTATGTACTTCTGGTTAAATTCATGAGAATTTTTCGGCTCGATCAAGTTTCACATTTTCATGTTCCATGTTCAAATCAATTACTTTAATCCATAACAAATAAAATGTCTGTTTTTATAATAATTGAATCAATAATAATTAATCGATTTAAATGAGGAAACTAAGACGAAAGTTGGAAGCAAGATCGAACATAAAAATCTCAGGAATATCCAATATTTATATACCGATCGATTCGACACAAAAATCAATACTCCAGTTCAGCTTAGTGTTTGTGGCGGGTCTATTTCAATCAGAAAAACTTTCTCACCATTTTCTTTAAACCAGTGCTTCTTTTCTCTTTTTTAGTCGATGTAGCGCTACTACTTCTCGAGTCGTCACTCTCTTCGATCAAGCCATTTGCAGCGCTACCATTGGCACGATCACTAATAATCTGCGACACTGTCTTGAAGTCCGTGGGACTGGACGGGGAGGACCTGTCGTTCGAATGCTCCGAATCTTGGCTCCATTCCCATTTCTCGGTGGAACTTGTGGAGAACTTCCTTTTGCTTCTCGTGCCTAGGGCAGTTTTCATAAAGGAAGGCGAGCTCAGTCTCGCGCTTTTGAGGATATTGCCGGCCCTGAACGAGCCGTTTTTTGACGACTGGATCTTCCTTTCAACTGTATTCAAGAACGAACTTGATCTTTCGACGGGTCTGTTGACAATCATCAGCGTATTGGGCTTGCCGAGCTCGTCAGTTTGACGATCGAGTTCGGAACTTGCTCCAGATTTCGTCCCGTAAGCTTTATTTTCCGGTGCAGGTTGCACGATTCGTTCTATTCTTTCTATTTGATCGCCGAACCAACCGACGGTGGCGTCGGGCGCTGATTCTGGCCTCTTGCCGGCTACATCCTGCAACTCTTTGGAGTGTGGAGAATCTATGGATGATGTTCTTCTCGATGGCAACGTTGTACCACCGGGAATTACGTTCAATACACTCTTATAACGAACCACCTCTTGCCTGGCATCGGTATTAACCGTTGCTCTGCTACAGGCGGTAATTATTTCTTTTTTACGTTTTTTCTTTTTCTCCTTCTTTGTCTCATGAGGTCGATCGTCGATCATTAGCTCGTGATACGTACCACTAATATGAGAAGCGATCTCGCTGGGTCGTCGCTTCTTCGTTTTCTTTACTGCGGCGTGAGAACTAAAGTTCTCTGCGCTTTTTCGACGCATGGCATCCTTCCTTGTGTCCAATTCAAGTTTTTCTTTCTCAAAATCTTCTCTTCGACGACAATAAGAGAGAATGAAGATAATGACGATAACTTCCAAACAAATCAATAAGGCATGCTGGACGATCGTAGATATTCGACTACGCCAACTGTCGCGATCATAAAGAAGAGTTTCTACCGATTTGGAAAGTATAACGACTTCTTCCCTCAAAGCAGCAATTTCTTCCGTTCTTTTCGCATCGCGCTCCTCGCCCTTTCGAGATTCTTCACCCATAGCAGCCACCGCACGCTCCAATGAGCGCTGCATTTCTTCGACTTGCTTTTTGTAACGACGACTTAACTCTTCCAAATATTGCCCGCTGAGTGACATATTTCTTTCTAGAATCTGAAAAATAACATTGTAACATTTAAAATAACATTAATAATATTTAATAATACAACTATATGATGTAATAATAAATAAATAGTTAGCACATATATGTTATATTAATATATGGTGAGCATGGTGTCCAACTAAATTTTGTTTTTCTTATTTACTTTCTCACTTTCTCAATTTCCCAACATTTTTAAAAATAATTTTATTGATAAAATATTTTTTGAAAAATCCCAATACTCTGTTCTTACCTTGATCCTGTTGGACAATCGGAGAAAAACAGACTCTTTCTGAGGAACGATATTTGCTATGGGCTGAGTTGTCGGCGAAGAGCTAGATACTCCATTCTGCATGTTAGCCGAATCGACCTCCAAATCTTTCAAATCGGACAGTAATGAATCTAACTGATCTTGAGACAATCGAACATCTTGTTCGCCCAGATCTTTTGCCTGTCCAGATTTTCCATCTTGTTCGCCATTCTCCGACTTGTCCGTTTTGACTTGTGCAACAATCTCAGCACTTTCTGTATCAGGTGCAGGGGTCTCGCTAGTTTCTTGACTATCGACGTTCATTAAGGGAACATTGCTTGTAGGCAATGTCGTCTCGATAGGAGTCCCTAAAACCAGCAACTCTTCAGCGATTTTCAACGTCGGTGTCGGATTGGACGGTGGTGGAATGGTCGTCAGCACTTGCGGTTGCAACGTCTCCTCGGTGAATTCCTTACTGGGTTCTAAAATTGGTACGGACGACTCCTTCTTTAAGTTCTCTTTACTGAGTGTCTTCGTAGGCTTGATTTGCGACGCCAAACTTTCTGGAAAGCTAGCAGAAGTCTCTATGATCGTAATGTTCTCGCTTTCTTTGTTGATATCCTGAGTAAATGAATGTTGCTCCTTGGAAGTTATGGCAGACTTGCAAGCGGAAGAACTCGAGTCCAGAGTACATGGATTTAGAGTGGAGGATGGTTGATGAAAAGTGATCTCGACATTATGATCGGTATTCTTAGAAGATAGAATGTCTCCATTGGCAGCATCTTTAGATTTATTTACGGAAATTTCGTAGCTCGTATTCATTACCACCTTGCGTTCCTTCGTTGCCAAAACGTTGCACAATGCCACGATATATTCCGGTTTAAAGAAGGATGTTAAAAAAGTTGTTTGAAAATCCTCCGCCAAATTAAAGTGCGTCGTGTCATCATGGTTCATTTCTTCCTCCTCTCTTCTCACCCAAAACGATTCGATCTCCACGCCATGAAGATCGCACAGTTTTCCTCGTCTCAAAGTTCTGTTTACCAGGTCAATCCTAAGTAAATCATCCAACTGCTGATTTTTGCAGCTGACCAGCTGGAAAACACTGGCAAACTTTTGATCGGTGCAGTTGCCACAAAGAATCGTGTATCTTGGTGTCGTGCAGCTCGTGTACGAATTGTCCAATATGTTACCGTGATCGATACTTTGCTGGATCTGTGTGATGTTATTTCCGGTGAGACCGCTGGACTTGACCAAGATCGCCGCAGCTTTCTTCACTACACTTAGCACAGCATCGCGTGCACTACCGAAAAGATTACTCGATGAATCACCGCCCTCGCTATCTAACAGTTCTTCTTCATCACTATCCTCGTCGTCGTCTTCGTTCGTATTCTTCTCCTCTAAAGTCTCATTCTCCGTCTCGGTTGCCAATACTTCAAATTCGCTGGTACCATAAGCGCGAAACAACGAGACAGGACAAAAGTGTTCCGAACCATAGTGCGATTGAAGTTCGACTTTGATAAATTTGCCGAAGAAGTGAGGATGTAGAGTAAAACTCTGAACATCTTTCACGTCCTTGGCAGTGAACTGACCAACTGGACTCCAGTCCTTGGTGGGAAAACGATCGCTCACATAGACAGAAAAGTCTTTCGGTGACGAACTGAAGAGCTCGAAGTTCGCCAGCTCGATCTTTTTTGCTTGTATCGCTTCACATAGTTCAACGACAAACCAGACGCGCGACGTGCAAGCGTTTAACATATATTCATCCCGCGTGGACACCAAGACATTCTTGGCGCTACTCGCTTCGGGGTTGGCTGCTACAATTTTAGCGCCGCAGTCGGGAGAAGCGTAATTTTTGTTACGAATTTTCATGCTGCTCACGCCTCGTCCTGGACCACCCGGAGTTTGCACAGAGGCATTTGGATGAGCTGTAAAATAAAGCAATGGAATAGTTCATAAATAAGATTTCCTGAACAATAACATCAAACTTAGTTCTAGATTCTACATTTTATCTTCATTTTAGATTCTTCACGTTTTTACAACAAATATTATCAATTATAGAATTAGCGATTAACACTCACTTTTTTTCTTTTCGGCCTCCTCCAAACGCTTCTGCGCCCATTCGCTAAAAGACGGTATGTCCTCATGCGGCTCGGTAGGACCTGAAGTAACGAGCCCATTCAGGATCACTGCTGCAGTCTCGTCCCTGCTATCGCCGACCAATCGTGCTCTAGCCGCCGTGTCATTCAATTCTGGTGCTGTGGTGAACGTGTCATCAATCTTCGGTGACAATTCCTCGGACACCTGAACTTGACTAGCCTCCTCCTCTTCGACTTTTAGCTCTAATTCATCCATGTTGATCTTCTGTTCCGCTCTGACAATCACTACAACCTCCGGTGGTTCTTCGGCAGTAATCTTCTTCAGCAGAAGCGCTTCCTCGTCATTTCCGAGGACATCAGTGTCATTCGGTCGATCCGTTGTTTCGTCAACAATCGGCGGCGGCGGGATTTGCGTCGTCGGTACGGTCTCCTTCAGGTGTTCGGATTTTCTGGCCTGATTGCCGTCCAATAACGAAGAATTCTTGATGGACGGTCGTGAAGAAAACTCGTGATCAATCTTCGGCTCGGCCAAATTCTGCAATCCAGCCGCTGCGGTATCCACCAGAGTTAACACGACTGCCTGACCGGTCTCGGAGATCCTGCAAACACAAGCGTACATAATATTATACTATATTATATAATCAATAATTCATAACATATCTTATATTTCAATTTATTTCATTTAACATGAAACCTTTCAGAATGGATTCTTCTATTTTTTAACATGTCTAACATGTGCTAATTAACTTTAAAAAACATATGTTACTTCTCTTTATGTTTCTGAGATATTAAAATGTAAATATTAATAACAAGTTATTTTATAGTACGTTTTACTGAAGAATATAATTATGTGTGTGTGTGTGTGTGTGTGTGTGTGTGTAGCAACAATATAAAATTTATAAAATATTATAAAATTCATCTAAAAGAAAGTCAAAAATAACGATAGAGTATTATATATTTATATTACGCACAATAATGAATAACAGATGTGACACTTCAGAATATTAAAACGAAGCAAACCACAGTCACTTTCAGATGCATAGAATTTTTCATCGTGATCATGTATAAATATAACATATGATGATAAGAATTGAATAAACATTGAAATACCGTAGCACGTAACTGATGTACTATGAAACGTAACGTGCATAACCCGTAAATATAAAAAAACGTGCAACCACAGTAATCAATTGTATACTAAAAAAACCAGTTTTTAGAATGTATTGTACATATCTTTTATATAAACACGTTTGTGGTAAATCTTTAGTATAGAAAAAACTTCATCCCGAAATATACAAAATACGACTTTTAAAAAATAAATAAAATAGTTCTTATTTGCATTATTAAAGCGTGATTCTGCCTTCTCAGGTAGTGGGACGTCTTTTTAAATATCCAAACTTCTTCAAAACCTAATGCATCCAAGCATTCTCAAACTTAATCTTTCTATTTCTATCTTTTATTCTTCCATTTTTTTATGTAACTTTTTATTCCTATTGATAAATTCGCTCAAACGGGTTTTACTTGATCATGCCTAGTACAACATAATTTTTCTATCAATTTTAATTCTACCACAACTAAAAAAATATTATAGCTTAACTTGTAATAATTTATTTAAATCCATAAATATACCATTATCGAATACGAATAGTAGAATTGCAAAAATCCTAATTTTCACAACTGCTTTCTAGGTGTAAAAGAATTTCTCATTCGTGAAGCAAACGAAGAAACATGTGTCAAAGCATCATAAAAGATGCTCGTTTAAGTTTCTCGTCAACGTCCTTGGTAACGTTTTCTCACCGATGATATATGCATGCGGGAATGCACCATAAGACTGCCAATACAGCTAGGTAGAAGGCGGCCGCCTGAAGAAGATGCCTATGTTGTCCGACGGGATTAACAGTCCAATGCAGAGGACATCCGCCGTTGCTGCTCTTGACGGTGCTCTTGACCATGATTTTAAACTGAAGCACCCACACTTTAGCAATCACTATTTCACCGTTCCTTCGTTCTGTCCAATTACCGCGATTTCTTTCTCCGGCTTATTTATCATATTTCACAATTTGGCGTGAGTTTATGAGCAAAAAGTCACATTCTCACGATTATTTTTACGATGGTTTTATGATAAGAACATGTTACCGTTACACCACAAATTTATTGTTTGTTGTTCTCTATCGCTAGAGAGTCGGAACGATTGTCTGGGTCTATCTTTTAGAAAATCAGAATAAACTTTAAAATAACATCATAATAAATACTATGCTGCTATCTGTCGTTCCTAATTATCGTCATGCAAATTCTCATCAGGAGATCAATTTTTTCGTGTTCTAAATAAACCGAAGTTCTAAGAAAACATTATAAACCGCAATAGAAATAACACAATTATGCAAATGCAACTATTGCCAAGCAAAATGAGTTCTATTCCATAATTCAAATAAATTCTTTCGTGAATCACTATAATTTCGAAGTAAATAACAATACGAATAAAATCAATCATTTACAATCTCTCTAGTAATAACAGTAACAGATATGCGAATAGAAGTGATACGAGATAGATAAAACATGTCATTTGACTAACGCTCTTTTTTTATCAAGGTTTTTTTACCAAGAATATTGTTTTATGCGTTAACATGCTATTTATCTCAGGGTTCAATTAAGAATTACGAGACATTTATTATTGATACTTGTGTATGCTTAGAATATGCTATTAGTGCTGTATACAATATTTGGTATTGGTTCAAGAACACCATAAACCAAACGTGTCTCTCTGCTATATTACTTTGGAATTTGATCGCTATCAGAATCGAATACAGTGATTTCAAAAATCTTTGTCCTTATTTCATATAATCTTTAGAAAACTACCTTTCATATAATGTTAGTTTCATCCAATAATTCATTTATACATTGAAAGATTTATCGCTTACGAAGCACAGTTTGCAAATAAGTTTTTCTTTCATATGGTAGTAATACAAATCTTCTTATGAAGTATTGGCACCTTGACCGTAAATACTGCAATATATATATATTTCCGATGTCACATATGAGAGTCGAACATGACGCGCGAGAAGTGTTAACGAGTTGCTATTATCGGCTCAGTTAATAGTTCTCAACTACATAATTAGAAAGTACTGACACATTTGACCGTCGTATACCGGAAAATCTAGTACAAATCTCGTTAATATAATTCAAATTAGACCTGACAGGTTATGATTAAAGTTAGTTGTTATTATAAATTCACAAAATCAGTATATTTACAAAGATAATAATTAATGTATATATCTGTAATTAGGAAATTAATTTAGTATTCATATTTTGATTTTTTAACCGACTAATATAAACTTGTAGATACATTATTTTTACTATTTTTACTATTTATACATTTATACTATTTATACACTATTTATTCATTTCTTTATTTCTTTTTTCATTTATCTATATAAAAAAAACATGAAATTGATCTACTAAAGATAAAAATATCGAAATAATTTCGCTAGCAACTATCTTGTTTATATACTTATATTTTTATAAAAGTAAAAATCTTAAAAATCTTTAAAAACTCTGAGCATCAAATACGTTTGTATGTATTGCCAAAATTTTTATAATACCAGTATTATATCGATCAAAATCAATGAGAAGAAAGATTGAGAAGTCAAAATTCGGAACAGCTTATTCGTTTAAGCTCATACACTGACAATGAGCAACACAGATATTTGTAGAGTGCCATCGTATTATGCTTATGCACCATGCGATGGGAGAATCGATTTCCGTTCGCTTCCGTTAAAAAAGATGATTATCTCGATTAGGACAATTGGCTTCGATCAGCTTATCGCGTGTGCATTTATTCGGAACGAATGGCGCATTGTTAACAGACCGTCAGACGAAGACTGTCACCGCGAATGATAAAAGCTCCGTCGAGATCGTTTCACGGTCTGGCGAACGTCGATCAATGAACGAGCCGGTTTGCGCGAGAACGATTGACCGTCGAGAAACCGCAATCGACTGCTGTCCATACAAGGCTGCAGCTTGCGAACACCGATCTCGAATGCAATCGAGAGAATCTGGCTAATACGATAGCAATCGGTTTCGATGAAATAGCCACTGAATGGATCCCCCGAATGGATCCAAAGTCAATAAAGAACATAATTAACTGTAAGTGTAAATGATGAAAAATATATACAAGAAAAATCCAAAAGACGAAAATATATATCATTGACTCAGTCTCAACACATTGATCTATTATTTCTTCTCAAGCACTAGAATGATCGCTCGTTCACAGCGAAAGAACAAACTATTACTTATCGATTATTCGCCGGACTGATATTTCTAGATGATAAAAAAACATTACAGCTGAATTTTATGTTAATTTTAATTTAATACAAGAAATAATTATAAATTATTATTTTTCTATTCTGAGCACGACGATAATTGTCAGGCAGTCTAACAACATGTTACTGTCAACGCCCATAGTATTTTTTACATCGATGCACGCGATATGTTCGTAGCTGATGGCATTCGCAAGATTCATTCATAGACTGGAATCATTTAACATAGGTAGGTGAAATGTATTGACGATGCATTGCCCGTTTCTTCAATGAGTTATTAATAGTTTCACGATTTAGAAGTCATTCGCATTACGTAATAACTCGATTATACGTGCACACGATACAGTACTATTATAATGCAAAACATAAAGGCATTAAAGTTATGTGAGATGAAAAAAATGATTAACACGCAGAGAATTAAAAATAGAAACTCCAGTAACAATAAGTATTATATTCTTTGGATTTAATCCATTCAATCGTAAAGAATAATATGGAAAAATATAAAAAGTGAGAGAAACCAAAATAAAAATGTAAATGAAATTGTAATGTATAATGCTATTATTTTTACAAATATGTGTATAATGTAATATGTATTCCTTGACTTTTCATGCAGTAATAAATGTAAAAGCAGTTAATAAACGTAATAAGTTAATAAACGCAATAAGAATGACAAAAAAGTATGCTATCTGTGTCATTCGTGTAAAGAATCGAAAGAAGACGCGATTAAGTAGCAGTCAATGGTGAAAACGCAATAATTAACCAGAGAAATTTATTCGATAGAAAACGAAGGCATATAAATCTGGATTCCCATAAACCTGTCAATTGTAGAGCTAGAACGACTCTTGAAGCAAAATCCAGACCAGTTTTTCCTTTCCAGATGTCTCTTGCTCATTATAAACAAGTTATCATTAAATACATTGTTATAAACATACATGTTTCCTTCAGAATATACCATCAATTATGCGAAGGAAACGTCAGTGCGACAGTCAATTATGCGCAGCTTACGCATTAAGAGTTTCAATTGTCATCTAACTAACATAATTAACGCGAATTATAGATGCTGGAAAATATAAGCGTGGAAAAATTAACTCATTGAAGTCAAAGGTTCGAGTTAATAAACAGGAAAATTCGGAACGAGCAAGATATTAAATAAGATTAAAAACTTAAAGAGGAAAAATAGAAATGCAATTGAGTTACTGTAAGTTAATTACACTGTAAGATGCATACAACTCAAATTATCTCAATTATCTATATTAAATTATTAGATAAATTTAGATTTTTTAATAAAAATTAAATTAGAAATAATTAAAGATAAAGAGATTATCTATAATAGTTACAAAAAAATCATTAAACGGAAACACAAATTGCGCAGTGGTTATTAGAATTTTAATAATGTAAGCAGCGCAGTGCAATTTGATTTTAACAATTAAGTAAGTGATGTACGTTCGATCGAAAAGTCATTAGCTCTTATCTTCACATTTCGCAAAAGTCGATCAAACACAATGAATTTTATCTTTCCGAACAGAATCCAACATTAACTTAAAATTCAACAATCTTAATTATATAACCTATAAATTTAGAATATATTACTTAATATAAAAAATTTAGGAGAGACAAACTTTAATTACATAATAAAGACTTAAATATAAATTACAAAAAAACGTATTATTGAGATGATAATTGAGTATTTCAACAGCTTGTCCTTAAGTTTTAAAAAAAGATATGTTTTCTCTCCGAAAAACGACATATGTACATCACACTGAAAACTGATGCGAGATTCGTGTATCCCATATATGTATGTACATACGTGTAATCGAACAATTGGATTGTGCGTAATTGAATGCAATCGGAGAGTTCTCAAGGAGCGCGCTTTCTCAATCAGATATCGATGGCTCTTTGTGACGGCACTAAATAATGTTCCTGTTCATATTAGCGCGCACATCCTTCATTGCGTGTACTTAGGCGATCGATAAATCTCGAGTGACAGCGAAATCACGAAGTGACTACGCACGAAAGTAGCTTGGAAATTCTATCGACTTAACGGCTTTCTAAGTAGCCTTTTCTCGTAAGACGCGTAAAAATGTAAAGAGTGCTCTTGGTCATAGATCCTTTCTAATGTTACACCCTCCGTCGCTTGCAATAAGGAGCGCATCGGACAAAAATTATTTGTACACCTTTCCATCCGTCATTCTTTGACGAGGCATTTTATTCTTCCACAATCTAGCATCTAGATCTAACATCAATCATTTTCTGCGCGATATTAAACATGTTTATGATACACATTAAAACAATGATTCTCCTTCTTGTTTTGTTAATTTTATTTTGAGAAATGTACATTCAAAGATCTCTTTCCCTCTTTTCTTATCCCATCAATAAAGTATTGATATTAAACATGTCGTATTTCCTACATAATCAATCGAATAAGAATAATTTTCTCTTTCTAAATAGAAAAATGCAATATTCAATTTATGGCGACATTACATGAATAATCAATTTAACAAATAAATTATAATGTTCTGAGAACAAATACGTATTACGGTACGTTTGAGAACATACAATAAGATAACGGTATGGTTTTAGAATAAAATCAGCAGTTTAGAATTAGTAATTCGTTCATGTTTCGATTGGAATTAGAAATAAGGAATTGTAATATCGATTTGTCAAGGCTAATCGTTTTCTTAACACTTCATAATTATATTTAACATTGTGAAGCAAATGATTAATATTAGGGACTAGATCTAGGAACTAGATTGTGATACTGCGCTCTCACTGCGCAACAGAAAATAATACATTATCAAAAAAGAGCACTCACTAATTCACTAATTCCCTGTTCACTAATTCGCTAAACTTGTAAAAGTCTCGTAAAAAGGTAAATTTAACTTATAAAAGTTCTTTGTGTACTAGTTAAATCTAACTAACAATCGAAGTAACTAGCTATTATTCATTAATGAAAGTCGTATGATCGATAATTATAATGAATAAGACGGATATCCCAGAGAGAAGGATAAGAATTGACTGTCTCAGCACGTCGAGAATTAAGCAATGATCTATCTTGTTCGTTCAAAGAAATCGTTTCATGTTTACGCGCTTACTAGACCATACAAATTGACATTCAATGATAGAAATTAATGCAACAAACTGGTAGCTGTGAGACGTCAATACTTTTTTTCGCTTACAAAGGCGATTTCTCTCAACCCCCGACAGATCGTAATAACGAAACGCGTACTCGAAATTGATTGTGTATCAACAGTTTGTGCCGAGCTGAAACGTGTCTTGGCCTTTTTAACCGCCAGTGAAATCCATAGCCCACACGCAACATAATGTGTTTGTATTATAGAAATCGAAGTGCACCATGATCTCAAAACTTTCTGTATAGGATGTAAATAGAAGGAGGAGTTTATCGATGATTATCAACATTAGATTTCCTATCCTATTATTATGTCCAACAAACGACAAATACTTTCCAAGGAATATTCTGCACGCGATAACAAGATTGCATCGCGGATATATCCAAATGATAGCTTCAGATATGATCGTTGACGTGAAAAGTCTCATAAGGACGAATTTCGCTGCGGCGTTTCGCTTCGCGTGCTCGCAACCACGCCTACGTCGCAACAACCGCAACAACGTTTATGACACACTATTTTAAAAAAACGAAAAAAACATTCTAATAGATATGTGGCTCTAAAATAGTGCCGTCGGTTTAGCTTCATAGGGGACAATTACTTTTATCTAGAATAGATTTATAGATCATGCAGATGCCCATGCGTGCCTGTCGTAAACCTATCCTGATTAATGCTGGACCTCGCTCTAAGCGGAGAGAAAAAAGAAACACGATCTCATGCGAGCGCTCGTCGTGTCGGCTTTTCTCTTCCTGCTCTCTCATTCGGCCGCAACCCACGCGAAAACTCAACAATCGTCGCCGCGGAATTCTTCACGGCTTAGACACGTTTCCAAGGCGTGTCCGACCGAATTATGTAGGTATCAGCTTCCACGTGCCTTTGTCACCTCCGTAAGATCGATCGATCTGTCCTGCGCGATTAGTCGGCGCGTTGCCACAGCGAAGTCGCTGAAATGCATGTGCAGCGTACGAGCATGCGGCAAACGAAAACGTGACTCGTTGCAAAACCGATATGTTTGCACACAATCGCTATTCCATCTCGCACGATGCACTATTGAGAATTGTTAAATTGCACGTTCATAAACTAATTGTGAACCTTTAAAAGCGGTTACCACGAGAAACATACGATAGACACGTTAAGCGACAAATAATTAACACTAAAGTATTACGCTGAGTATATCTTTATTAGAAGAGTAATGGAGTAAAGCGAAGAAATATCGTCCAATAACAATTTCCAGCAGCGATTCGATTACAGTAAGAGTCATCACGCAAAGAAAATGTAGTTAAATATCATGTAATGTATTATATAAGGACACATCGACAGTCTCTCTGACGCCAAATGATTTTCCTTTGTATGATAAACGTCAGCATCGAGGATTATAAACTTCGACGGTTATAACGAATACGTCTAGACGTCGAGATTAATCCTGTCAATCTACATGTCTCGAAACATTCTTCTTAACGATATGAAAGGCTTCATCCGAGCCTCAATAAAACTAA
Source organism: Crematogaster levior (assembly GCA_901521435.1). Taxonomy (NCBI): domain Eukaryota; kingdom Metazoa; phylum Arthropoda; class Insecta; order Hymenoptera; family Formicidae; genus Crematogaster; species Crematogaster levior. The sequence continues at coordinate 274,587 of CABEGB010000936.1, read as the reverse complement.
TACAGTCTTGTAAGGTTTCATTAAATAATACAAACATTTAGCAGCAGTATATATAGAAGAAAATTTGTTACACGCAAGTGCATATAAACATATTATTATACGTAGGATGCTCACCAAAAGTATGCATAGTCATATAGTCGTCCGATTAACATCTATGTATCAACAAGTGTTGATGGATTTGAAACATTTGAAATCATTTCTAATATATGAAGAAAATCTCGATTTATTTCGAATATTATTAACCAAAAAATTGTTAGAAATCTTGAATATTTAAAAATAGTTTTTTTTCTATTAGACTACATTATTATTTCAATCTAATCTTCATTTTATGTACAGACACGTAGAACAACACTAATTTAAAGAATTTTAAATGTACAGATATTCTTAAAAAATTTCTGAAAGGAAACGTCCTTTGATAGTTCAAGACTATTCAAAAGTGTCAAGATTATTCAAAATATTTTTAACTATTTTTTGTTCATTTACCATTTTCGCTGTATAAAATATGTTACTATTTTTTAGATAAATCATGGGAAAAGTAAAATGGTCACATTTTGTCGCGTCTTTAAACGACTGTCTACGTGCTTTAAACGCTTGCAGAAATTCTTCCTCATTGAGATACAACATTTGACCTCGAGCGAAATTGGGCCACATCGCGAGATGTTACAAATCTTGATGGCATTATTGCACATTCCACAGATCGTTATTCTGGGTCATATTAATAAATATTTATTATGATACGTTCGCATCACAACATTCTGACACAAATGAGAAAAACGCTATACAAAAAAAGATATTCAAAAAGTTAACAATTAAAAAAAAATCGTCAGGATTTCTAATGAACTCTTGCAAGTTCAGTGTTTCAAGGTAAAAAGTTGCATGTAAAAAGTGATTATTTTAAATCTAAGAAAATTAATAAAGACTTAGTATTTTATCTTTTAAATTTATTTATGAAAATTTATTTCTGAAAAAAATGAAACAAAGATATCCTCTGTACTTATTCTCTCGCAATAAATTTTAACATAAATGAGAATAAATCGTAATTTTTTTATAATGATTGCTGTTTCCGGGCTATAGAAAATCATGCCATTCATCGCATTTTATTTATTAAATATCTAATTCATTCACCGTATTCATTATTCTCACATTGGACTAAATATTATTTTTTCATTCTATCAAGAAAAATTATTCATAAAAATTACTTTGACAATATAAAAATAATTTAGTTGAAAATACACACAAATTTTGACACATCTTCGTAACACATTATTAACGTTACATCACACATGATCTAACCAATTCAATTGTAATAAAAGTTATAGCATCATGTTGAATATATTAGTATTAACACATTAATTTTATATTAACAGTTTATCATACTTTAATATAATATATATTGTTAATTGCATTAATTTAATATAATGGTTAAGTATTAATTTTATAAACTGTCAACTATATTTTCGTCTAATACTCAACTTGTTTGATCAAGAGTTATCCAATTCACACTACGTTCAACGTTAATGATTAATTCATACCGGGCAAATGATATCTCGTGGCAATGAAATCTTAACATTGTCAGAATAATCAACTCTATTATTATGCAAACCGTTCTCGTTTGCTCGATGACCCACTTGAATCGGAATTCATGAGTAGAAGGACGCTAACTGCAGCAAACATGACCCATCAGTGAGAACAGAAAATAAATATGAAAATTTGCGTCGAGTAGATTTAATCGACCAATTAACACATATTCGATCATATACAATTTCAATGGTTTATTGGATTGGAAAATAAAAGCTTATACTGCAAGAATAGCTCACATAATTAAAATGCTTTTCTAAAAGAGTACCACATTTATTACATTTCTTTGATTAAAAAACATCTACTATTAAAATTAATTCAAATAATAAAAACAATATATAATAATAAAAATTTAATATTAATTTAACACTAATGGTAAGAAACATATATGTTTTCACAATGTCTCACATTACGTTTTTATCACTTTTATGTCTTCACGACATCACATGTTGTGTGAAATATATCAGACAGTAAAAAATAAGAAATATTTGAAAAAGTCTTCAAAACAATATCGATGCTTGTTGATGCATTGTCTTTTTCGAATTCCATATCTGTTTATTCAATAACATATGTGCGTTTACCCGATCGAGAACATTTCCATCTCGTTGTTGTCGGAAATGTAAAACTTGATTCGCGTGCATCGGATGCCCCTTCCTATAGTAGATGTGGTCACGGGCCTTTCTGAATATGAAAGAATTTTATTGAGATTTGCCGCAAAATTCTAGGAATTCGCACGATGATGCCGAGAATGCTGTGTATTATGGAAACAATTCCGAATATCGTTCATATCAAATGAAATCAAATCGTTTAATGGCTGTAGAACAGGTATTTTAATCGCAATGGAAATTCATTCGAAATATGATAACAAATAAAGTGACACATTATTATTGCGCGAAAAATTATGAAATGGAATACGGAAAACAAACTTATATATATAATAATGTTCAGAATGCGGGTATTAATTGCATTATGTTTAATTAGCTTATCGACGTGGAATTCAATTGGACTTTTGTATTCATTGCATTTATTGTATAATAACGTATTGAATGATATGTTAATTTTGGTTTTCTCCATACATTTGAATAATCTCCACACATCGCGTTGTCATTCTATTAAACGGCTCAGTTTATATTACTAATCATGTGATTTAATCCTAATAAATATCGGCACGTTACACATTTCTGGTGAAGTCAGCAAGGTCGATAGAATGAAAACTTGTGACATTGGATAATGAAATCAGGAACCGACGCATATGGAATATAGAAGATTAAGGCGAGTGTTATTCATTGAGTTACACGGACATTGTAAACTTATGTAAGCGATCTTCGCAAGACATCGAGAAATGTTCGATTAAGATTTAAGTCATCGCTTTGTTATACAGAATGCGCGGCTGCATTCACGCACGCGGTATCTGCAATTTACTGATCGATCAATAACTAATATCTAGTACAGAGGGAGAGAGAGAGAGAGAATGAAAAAGAGAGAAGCGTAAAAATATAAATTTTCCTACATGGCAGAAAAAATACATACCATGTCTCTTCCATTATCGTTTTAATCACTTTAAATTGATAATTATAGTAACTATTCACTATTTATATGCATTTATAATTGTTTCAATAATTTAATCTCTTTATAATTACGCTGTCACGTATTCAAATGTAAAATGTTGAATCTCTTTCGCAAATGTAATACGCAACTGAAATATTAATTTTGTAATTAAACATCTAATGCACATGTAACAGAAATAAAGGGAGAAAATATCGAAATTTTTAATCCTCTCTAAAATTCGCGATGTTCTATTACTATAAAAAAATATATTAATTAATTTTACATAGATGCATTTAACTTGTTATTAGAGTTACAGATTTTTTTATAAAATCTCATAAATTTTGAAAAGTAGTACCATTATCTATGTCTTAAACAAATCTATCGAAAGGCGAAAAACATAAAACACCATTATTCAATAAACATTTATGTTTTTTCAAAACTATCACGATTCTAATACAGTGTATAAATGATATCATAATAGAGCATCATTACGATAATAAATTATAAATAAGTGATAAATGAAATAATGAAATAAATAGGTAGAGTATCGCTAACAAATTATTAATAATATAATAAGTACAATTATGACCTTTTGAAATATTATTATAGTTTCTCTGGAGAAAATTGTATGTTGCGGCGCTAATCTCTATCGAAATATGAATTGATTATCACGTCCATTTGATCTCTTCTATTGGAATGGTAGCGTATACATATACGTATATAAGGGTAAAAGTAAACACTTTATACTATTATCCTATTGGAGATGAAGGGTAATTGCGTACAGTGTATCGCGAAAGTACAAATCGTCATCACCGACGTGAAACAGATGTCAGTCGGCTGGATTTATCAGCGTGTGGACGGCAAAAGCAAATATCATTGATAGTCTAGTCTAGAAATCACATTTACAATCGCACATTATGTTAACGCGAACGTAATGACAACAATCTAGATTGCCATACAAATAAAATCGTACTCAATCAGATGAAAGCGAAGATAACACGAAATGATAAGATATCGGATCCGTCGATACATCACATCTGATTAAATCGGTCGTACAAAACGAAAATGAGCAGAACAAACGTCACTGACGAAACCGGCTCTTTCTATAATAGAAATCAGAACCGACGTGAATAATTAGCTGGATGACAAGAATGATAAAAAAGACTCGTTTTTTTGAACGAGTTAATTACCACAGACTTTTCTAATTTCTTTATGCTCCCTATACATCTTGGCGAAATCACGCGATCAAGTCACTATGCCACTGATCGAACCAGCACAACCGGTTTTTGTTATATGCTATATAAGTATATAGAATATAAATTGTGTTTGTTGGTTTATCTCTTCGTTAAACTTCATCCGCGAGAAACTCGATTTAATTTTATTTCCATTGCATCTAAGCTCGTATAAAATTTTAAATTCAAAATTTTACCTGTTCTTTATTCAGAAATCACTCTCTCCCTTCAGGATTAATGCAGATCGAGATTGACAAGTGATGTTTTTCGCTTTTGATCTCTTCCTCTCTTTCCGTTATTGAAAATATATAATAAAACGTTGGTTTTCTCAACGTAAGTGCTTTTCACATGAGTGAAATTGGCATCTTGACAGTGCGGTAGTGTCTTTAGAATATGCTGCGATGAAGAAGTCGTGCTTATTTTCTTTATAGGTAAATACGCAACATTCCAGACGCAATGCGGCTCTACATCACGGGGATATATTTCCGCCGAATATCACGATTCTTACCTCAACTGCATTCGCATTTCGCGATCGTACTCTATAGAATTCCGCGTCACGTGTGACTTCGACCTGCTCGAAGAACGAGAGATTTGACAGAGAAAATTACGGCCGTTCATTGTGCCGTGGAAATATATAGGTTGACAGGCCTTAAGTGGAGTGAAAGCTCTAATTAGCGGGCAGGGAGAATTTCACCCGCTTTTCAGAGATCGGCTTTATCGTATAGTCGACCGGCAATACGATTCGTGCTCGTTTAATGGGTATTGAACGATTATCAAATTCACTATATCACAGCGTTATTAAACGTGGACAGGCAATTGTATGTCTATAAAGCTTACACGGACGTTTAATTAAAGCAGTTTATGAAGAAGAGGTAACACATTGCGGCGACAAGTTCGATTTTTATTGAATTGCAGCAGTACAAGTGCCTTTATAAAAATTACAAAGCCCGTGTAAGCTTTATAGACATACAATAAAAATTTAAACTGTATAAAGAATTTATAGAAATTTACAAAAAAATCGTTTTTTTTCTTTATTTTAATTCTACAAAATATAAATTTAATGAATTACAAGGATTTTTATACTAAACTTTTTTTTATCTATAATAGTTTTGGGTAAAACTTATGATTTTCCATTGAAAACACAAATTAAATTATTTTAAAATTATTTGATTTTAGAGTGAGTTGTTTTATTCTTGAACTTATAATCCAATATATGTATTATATTTTTCTCCTCTTCTCATCTGAATTTCTTTTACAATTCATATTTTAAAAAATAAAAAAAAGATAGTAACACATAAAATTTCATTACAAGCATTGCATTTCACATTACAATGTACATTACGCCTACTGAATATACTCAATTGAAAAAAATATGGTGTGACAGTTATTGGATCATTCCTTGCCATGGAATAATCCCTACGTTCAATTTTGTGAAATGCGAATAATCGGACTTATCAAAAGAAACAAGAAGCGAAAGAAGAAATAAAAGAGATAAAGAGAAATAAGCACATGAGAAAAGAAATCAGTTATAAAAACTTATGTTCATCAATGTTTATCGCAATCAAATAGTTTTATACAAAAGCAATAAAGAAAAAGATTTTTCATAACTCCAACATTGCGAAGTGATTTCATAAAAATTTGCTCGACATATTGGATTTTCTGCAAGGTGATGTCACATGACAGCACCGATCTAATAAAACTCGCAAGACATGTCGAAGATGAAGTTGAAGAGCGGGAAAAAAGAGAGATGGCGAGTAATGGAAGCAAGTAGAGAATTCGTTAACAGTGGGAAAGAAGAAGAAAAGTGATGAGGGGAGAGTATAAGAGGGCGAGGCAACGGCAGGAGAGCGAACTCGGAAGGAGTTATGATAAATTAAGTGAGCGACCGAGTGTAGCAATGGGATGAACGTGGGTGGATAGCACAAGTACATGTCGGGTGTATTTTCGTGCGTGGTTCCCATCCGGGAAGAGATACGAATAATATGCTTTTACAATCGTAAGAATGCATTTTCCACTAGATTCTAGGACAAATGTCGATTTTTCTCTGTTAGAAACAATTGACATTTATAAATTCTTAGTTTTCCGTAAAGTTAATTAGAGAATAATTTAAGATCTCTGTTGTTATAAAAAGAAAATTATGTTTTTCACAAGAATAGTAAATTTGTGTAAAATAAAGAAATATGTGCAATCGATTGAAAATAACTATAACCAATGAGAGAATATGTCAATTTGGTATTTTAATTCTGGGATAATAATCTAAAATTTCAAGAGAAAAGCTTGTGGAACATTGACAACAGATATAGTTTCTTTCTTCTTCCAGCATTTCTCGTCGAATTCAAGCATTATTTCGAAGGGTGATATTTCTATAGCACTCGATCTAACAAACTAAAGTTTCGCCTGCAATAATCTGAGCGCGATGCAATGAGATGCAAAATTATTCGCTGCATTTCTCTACTCGCCACTTTGGCGAATAACTACCCCTTTATCTTTTGCACCGCTTGAAACTCGGCAGAACGTCGCGACAAAGTTTGTTCCTCCGCCGAAATTCCAAAGGCAGGTACTTCTACAAAGATCGTAATTCTCAGTCGGATTAGGCTACCTTCGGATTTATTGCTCTCCTTGCATCCCTATTGCCATATCGTAATATTTCACGAGAATCCTAGGTTCTAGATCACCAGAATAGATTGTAATAGTAATTGCTAAGTATTTGATTCACTGTAAATAAAAATAACTCGCTATATAACATGAGTTACTTAATTAAGAGTCAAATTAATACATTTTTAATTAACTGCTATCCATACTTAACGTTAATTAAAACCGTCATTGAGTGTAATCAATTTGAAAGATCATTTTTTAACTTAATCGCGAGATTCATGTCCGCAATGGTAAGGTCCATTTTCAGAAATATGAAGTACAGATCGTCTCAGACCCACCGTCAAGGTTGAGTACCAAGAACTATTGCCATGACGCATTAAATGCATTTAGCGAGGAAGTGGGGACTTATATAGTCGGTTTAATGTTAGTCAGTGTCACACTCTAGCCATTGACAGGTCAATAGTTGGGTGGAGCGTTTCTCAGCGTAGTTGGAAACAGACGTCCCCGCACTTCGAATGTCTCGACAAATACTTTTCTCACCGTGATTATAAACCTGCGGGTCTACTAACAGAGTGCCTGTGCTACAAAGTGTGATTTGAAAATGGCTGAGGAGAACAGTTCTGCGTCCAGCCTCCTTACGAGACTGAAGAAATATTTTAAAGAAGCGCCGTTCTTTTGTAAAATTATCGAACTGGTAAAACCGTTCATTGTTACAATCTCTATTATGTCTCATTTTAAAATGTATCAGATAGCGATATATTAGATACATAAATTAAATATTTTTTCATTTTTATAACACAAAAATATATTTTTTTTCAGAATTAAAAATAAATATTCAAATTCCATTTCGCCACTGCATCTTTACAAAAATAAATTTATTAAATGAGCTTTTAATAAATATTATGTTAGATTCAATAATAAATAATTTTCATATTTTTAAATATATTGTTTGAGTTCAACACTTTGGAGATCAATGGAACAATTTTTTTACATTACAAGCTAATAACTTGTTTAGTGATTGTTTTAGAAAATTGTTTGCTTTAAATTTTTCTGCGAAGCTCTTATTTTATAAAAGAAATAACAGTTAAAGGTGTTACAGGTTCTCTGCGTTATTGCAGCGGGATTAGTAGCGGGTCCATTTCAACAGAATCAGATGCGACCGACTGATATACACCACATAGCGATATTTCACGTGGCAGTATGCGGTTATATTCTTATAAACGCGATTCTTATTATGAGTCATTTCTTGGGCGAAAGATTGCCCAAAAAGACGGTGAGTTAAAACACGAGATACTACATTATATCAAATAAAAATAATTCATTAATTGGCACAAAAAACAATAAATGTGATCTATGATTGCTAATAAAAATGATTATATTGTAAAAAAAAAAAGAATAATTATTCTTGAAAACTTGAAAAGAATTATCATTCTCTTTAATTTTTGTCAATCGTGTTTTTCACAGAGAATTTAGAAAACCACAAATCGAACGCAGAGTTACGTGCGTTATTATTTTGCAGTGTCCTTTCGCGTTTCTTGAAGAAAAACAATTCCATGAAAATTTAATTTTTCATCTTTCTGTAGTCATTTGACTTGACGAACTTCGATATACAACAATGCAACATTGTACTACGACAAGAAGACTATTTTTCATTTTCTTCTTTTACAGGCTCTCATTTTTTCAACAATGGGAGCGATTCTATGTTGCACCGCTGGCCTCATTCTGATTCGCGACTGGGACAATTTCTCGAGTAACCTGATTCACGCCTATCTGCAGGAATATAGCGATCAAACAGTAGCAGCAGGTTCTTTCGCGATCTTGGCAGCTCTGGTATTCGCCATCGATACATACTTCACCAACAAGAATGATTGATTGTCATAGATCTCATAGATCTCAATCGTCATCATAAAGAGCGAGACGAAATCAGTCGGTTTATTTCTACCGCTTCATTATAAGCTACTATCTCACTAATTATTTTTCTTCTTAATGTCCCACTAATGTATAGATTTTTGTGAGAGATGTTCTTAGCTTTTTGAGCTATCGCGGAAGTGATCATGAGATCATTTTAGTTAATAAAAATGTAAGATTCATTCTCAACGAACATTTGTAATTGTTTCTTATTAACAAGTATGTCATTTTATTACATATATATTTTACGGAATATACGGAATAATGCTTACAATGAATAATTGTAAAACACTATTTTTGTTATGTTCACGTACTTGTAGTTTAAGATAAACCGAAATATTTACGTTTATCTATTAATTTCTCCTTGTCTTCGCCAGCGTTATCAGCGTTAACCCTTAGAGTACACACCTCCAAAAAATTTCATCGGCCTTGGGGTCGTTTTGACCCCGTGTGTACTCTAAGAGTTAAATTTTAGTGGAAAGATGTTCTAGGCGAACGTAAATACTTGTACGCAACATGGATTTCTAGTGTGATCTCGAATAGGAAAATTGAGAATCATATATGCAATATATGGATGAAAAGTTTCTAGCCATGTTCTACAAATTGTTCGTGTCACAAATTTAAATTGTGGTTGGAAATCGAAATAGAATAAGTATGTTCCGTGTCGTAAAAGAATTAAAAAAAAAAATGCGATAAGATATCGCTGTCAGAGTTTTATGAAAGATAAAAACTTTTTTATCATTAGCAAGGAAGAAAGCATAAATTTTAAATCAAAATAATTGTTCTTTGCAAGCTATGCAAAAAGGGAAATATAGTTATATGAGATAAGATTTATGACTATTTTTTAAAGATCAAGTTTTACATATGTATCACGTACAAAAGATCATCTTTCTATTAAGTTACATCATTTATTTTTCTTGTCATACTTATACAAATCAAAATACAAGAAATTCTAATAACGATATAAAAGTAATATGATAACCAAATATACATTTATTTACATGCACAATTATTCTTAAAACTTGTAAACAATGCTCTCAAAAATTGCAACAATGTATTCTTAAAACTTTATTTTCTATGCTAAGATAATAAAAAAGATTCATTCTTTAAATACCTTAAAATGTGACAAAATAAAATTGACAAGGTTCCTGAGAAGTTTTTCTTCAGAGATGAAGGCAAGACTCTATAAAAGCTAAAGCTTGAAGAAAACTCTACATTGCGCTTTTTACTTTCTGGTCGCGAGTCGCAGTAAAAAGTTTCATTTGCCTTATTGCCACAAGAAAATCTTGGATTTGATGGTTCCTATTCGTCGAAACCTAAAAGATCGTACAGTCCAAGAGCGTATAACAAAGTCGACAAATTCCGCTCAGTACTTCGAGAAACGCAAGAGAAACGTGAAAGTTATCCGCCGACTACCCTGCTAGGAAAAGTTCGATGAAAGAAATTCCGGTTCCATAATATAAGGTGGAGAGGAAAGTTCAAGAATGCACGCACTAATCATTTCTTTTTTATCATCTCGTGCATAACAACGATGCAAAGAGATCTTTTTTAACAAATACCGTACTGTACACTACGATACTGTACATGTATTTTCAAAACTTTTCCAGATTTTCCAGATTTATTCACGCTATCTTTATATTTAAAAAAAAATATCTTATTATAATACATTTTTTCAATTCACACTTGTATTTCTTCATTTGTTATCAGATAATTCGATCAAGAGTGGAAGGTATATCGTAATCATGGTAACAAAACTACTCTTCTTCCGCACGTAAATGGTGCAAGAGTTTTCTTGATCGTCAGAAATCTTAGAAAGATATCGCAATAAATTTACAGCAGTCTCATTTTCTCCAGTGAAAAATTTAAATAAACACCTCACATTTTTTTGTTTCCAACGCAAACGCTAATTTCACGCTTAAAGTCTTAGAAAATTGAATTTGCAAATATTATGCGAGAAGTACCAAGAGAATAATATCAACATTTTCTTCATACAATAGTTTACTTTACTTAAATAGTAAAAGAAAATGTATAAAATAATGAATTTATTCAATAAAAGATGTGAAATTGCTTCTTTCATAATTTGTAAATTATGCGTAAAAGATTAGATATAAAAAATATAAGTTAAGTAAAAATAAAAAAGATATTATTTAATTTCATTAAATATAATTAATCAATTAAAATATAATAATGATGTGTGTGTGTGTCATTTATAATATTTATTTTATCATTATAGATATTTACAGCTATGATCATTTACATACTCCAAATTTGTGCAAATTTTTTAAATTTTAATATAACAAAATTGTGAATTAAAAATTATTAAATAAAATTCTTAAAATTATTAAAATTATTAGAATAAAATCTAATATGATAAACATTATCCTATTCGAGTAATGATATTTCTTGGGAAGTAACGAATGAATGTAATCTCGTTCATTAAAAGCTTGTAGTAGAGCGAATCTAGGTATGGTCGGACGAAATCTAAATACGCTTGCGTCATATCAATTCTTCATCAATTAGATTTTAAGAAAGAATAAAATACGTATTTCTTTATATACAATAAAAAAATGTTTAAAAGCGAGTAAATTATAAAATTTCTTAAATTCAGCTCAATAAATAGGAAATTAACAATCACGTAGCATACCGGCTGTATCAAGCTGGACGAATTCGTGCAAAACACGTGAATAGATTTTTATGATTCTTTGATACAACCAGAATAAATCGCGACAGGCTCTCTGTAAACGAAGCACGTTTCTAGATACACCCCAAGACGTATCTCAATCATATTTAATGATGGATGAATAAATGCTAGCAGATTAATCATTAAAATTGTTACAAACTTATTTAAAAATCTTCAAATGATCAATGTTATTAGACTCCAATATTGACGATATTACTGAACTCCGTTTTGATGATATAAAAAAATCACCCGAAAAATATCGATGCATTTGAGAAACTTACTTTTCAACTTGTCGTTACACGTGATAAATATTAACAATGTGTCGTAAATCTATCATGTATTAACGACAATTTCACTAACCAATTTCTTCGCGCAGCACCTGTCGTTCAAAATTACTACGAAATACAAAATTGTACTGATTTCTAACCGATGTCCTCTCGATATACGTGCATCAAAAGATCGTCGCTATGCGAATTTCACATCGACAATAAATATTGGCCGTCTGAAAAGCCCTTTCGAACAATCACCTAAGTCTTTAACGATACGCATGCACCAGTGACCATCTCACTGGGTTAATTCTAGTTTTACGCATACGAACGCGTGCACGCACTTTCTTCCTTTCAGTCACCTTTGATCGCGCGTTTTAGACATCACGTTTTGCCAAGTTTCTTTTGTAAAACCGCGAAGGATGGAGAAGAAACACGGCTTGCTCAACCGATTCGTTCACGCGCCCATACCGGCGGCCGCTCGAACGTGGACTGACATCCGCCCTCCCGTGCAGCATCGCAGCGCACGACCCTTCCACACCACACCCCCTCACGACCGCACTGTCACAGCCTACTTCCACCCTTCTCTCTTTCGCGTTTCCCCTCGTGTCGCGTTGCCCGGAGTCGCGACTTTCCATCCGTACGAGGCTTTCTCGTCCTTTCTAATCTGCCCTTTTTCTCCAGGAGTCCCCTCTTGGTCCGTCCGACCGCCCATCCTCTTACCTCCGCAGAACTTTAACAATTTGCAGCCAACCGCAGTTACTGCAATGCTTTTTATGCCCTATAAAGTATTCACGTGTAAAAGTGAAACGAGAAAGAATTGCACATGCTTCACCCGGAAGGTATTTTGTCTGTAAATACCTGTATTTTCAGATTGTGTTACATATAGCGAAATTCTCCCTGACAGTGATTCTTTTCAAAACTTTTCTTCAAATTTTTTTATATTTTTATTTAGAAATTTTATTTCAAAAGTAGCTAACGTGAAAAGCCAAAAACTCCGAATAAAGTAATATATGTTAAAAAAAATATGCTTAAAATTGAGCAAACACAAAAATACTACATAAATTTCGGTAGATTCGAAATAATATTGGGAAAAACATGGAATGTGACAGTGATTAAAATAACAAGATAAAAAATTATCATTAACATAGTTTTCCAAAATGTAAGTTATTCTAGCATGAATCATTCTTTCGCTAATTTTTTATTGAATCCTACATAAATCTCAATGTCTCCATATGTGGAAATAAAGATCATTTGCTGAAACAAAGTATAGAGATTTATCGATCTATAGATACGTATTTTAACGGAGAAGAAAAGAAGACGAAAAAGTTTCTCACGTACTTCAATAATAATTTTTCAAGTCTCTGTCTTTCGTCACGAAAATGCCTGCCTCTCTACGTCATAGAAGAAACATTACGTTTTATTGCGATATGGTAATAAAAAAAACGTGTGACTCCGATATCGACTGCACATATGTGGTACATTCAAATATACTGAGCTCTATCAGTTTAGTCTTCTTTACATAGAATATTTTATTATCAACATTGAAACCATGTTAGAAATAGATAATACACTACAAAAAAAATCATAATCGATATCGCAAGATTTAAAATCCAATGCAGTTTTTCAAGAAAATGATTTTTATTTCGAAGTTTTTATTTCGAAATCAGTAATAAAACTAAACAGATTATACATATATAGACAAAATGCAAAAATTTTAATTAAAAAATCTCATTACCGGAAACCGCAAATAAAATGTAGAATTCTTTTATTTTAAATTTAGCAATATAAAGAAATCGCAATAGATTCTTCCCCAGAATTTTCTCCATTAAAAAAGCGATTCTAAATTCATTAAAAAATCCGACATAAGAAATGAGGTCAGACGTTCTGCAACATCCTATACAGAAAAATGTTGGCATCGCAAATGATGCAGCTTGTTCCGCGTTTTTATCGACGCGAGAATATAATTCGTGGAGAAGGGATAAGCATGATCTTGCTGTAGACACCTTGAAAAGGAGGACACAGCATGCTACAAAAGCATACACAAGGTGATTCCCGGGCCGACGCAGGTCGTTTCCGACGAGCAACATTCCCGTAGCTCTAGTGACATGCGAGCAATGAACGCACGAGCTCTTCTCATGTGCGAGAAAACAAGGGTTTTGCATAAAACTCCACTCGATCGGGATCGGTTACACGACCGAGTTGGACGCTCACCAGAAATTGCATCCCCCGTGCAACGTCACCCTCCTGCAATAGATCGTGTTCACGATAGAAAACGAAATAAATTTTCGCCGCTTTCCGGCGAGTCATTTTTCATCTCAATATCCGTAAAGTAGATATGCCCCTAATCTGCCCTGCTGCACTAAGAAAAATGTATCTAGAATATTCCGCAATTGCTTAAATAGACTTGTAATCGTGTTAAGAAAATATGCTAGATATTAATAATAATTAATACAACAATAATAGTAGCAATTGGCGCATTGTCTTTCTTTATTAAGTATACCAAGAAAAAACAGACCTCGAATTGTTCGCGAGCGAACTTGTTTAAAATGACAAGCACTGATTAATTAGAATGAAACAAAGTATATTTGCGGTTATATTTATATGTACGAATCAAGGAAAAATGTTTAATAGATTTCGCGAAAGCGATAGCCGAAATATATCCAGAAAAAGCTTCTTTTATTAATCTCGAATGATTTCCAAATACAATATCATTATTTATGGATGAAAAAGTATAAGTATTTCTCTGCATTAAATGTGAATGTAAAGCGAGCGAGAATTAAATCTCTTGAGAATCTTTCGTGATCTCTAAATGGTGTAAAGACAACATTTTTAAAATACGATAACATATCTGTGTATTTTTTTAGATAAATATTTTATAAGCATAGCCACTGATTTCCTAAAGTATCTCAAATTGTCTCTATAAATTTCTAACATTTAAAATTTATATAAATCAAATTTATATAAATCAAATAAATAACAAAATAAAAAAAAATAAAAACTTATATAAAAATTGCAGCAATAAAGAGAAGAATTCGCGCGATATGTCTTTTATTATTACTTCGCAGATAATCAATAAAAATAATAAAGTTTTTTAATTTAAAAAAATAACTAATTCATTAATAAATTAATGATTAAACAGAATTATCTTATGTTTTCGAATACAAATTATATAAATCTTACAAGTTATCGATGGAATTAATTGAAATAATGTGCGTCAAACACTTGAGACAGAAAGGGATGGGATAGATCGTGAATGGAATGTGTAAATTATTTTATCTTCCGTTAATCTATCTAATCATTTATCAATCGCATTAATAACAGATGCTTTGTTAATTAGTCTTTTAAATTGACGTCATGAAGAAATTCTAGACCGAATTATGAGATAATATAGAGAAAGTGTGTGTGAAATGTACAGTCATCATTACATAATTATATTGTCCCTATCATCGCACATCTAAAAATATGAGCATAAATATGTTATAAATATCTAATGTATAATAGTACAAGTGTAAATAGCGAAGATAACATCTCAAGATATGTGAAGAAATTACTATTCTATCATTAAGCACAAGATACATGTAGCATCGCACACGCGGACGTTGAATGGAATTTGTTTTAACAATAAGCTTCAAATACGCGCCTATTTCTTCTTACTAAGTACACAGTGAGTATAACAACGTTGATTCGAATATTACTCAAGCGGTCGAGACTCCTAGACGGCTTAACGTTGAAATCTAAGAAGCGAAAGAAGCACTTACGAGGACAGACCATTAGAATTTATCTGGATGCTAATGAGCTGAGGATACACAGCGATATACACACAAACATATACATATACATACAGCGATAGAGATTAATTATTTTTGCTAAGTTCTATTAACAAGAGAACTCGATCTTGAGGAATGCTTAAACAATTCAATCTCGTATGGCTTATAAGATAAATATTTAATTAGCAAGAATGTAAAACTTATGGAAGTGTGAACAATCAACTGGGATCAATTAATATTTCTTTTATAAATCCTGCATTTATTCCGAGATGTTCTATTATAAAAAAAAGAACTTAATAATAATCAATATTAATTTTAGCCTTTACGACAAATAAAGATATTAAATACCCTTATTAAATATATCAAACTTTTTTAATGTGTCTAAATTTATACAGATAATAAGACCTTTGTATCAGTGGAACAAAAATTTTATTTGTAAGAAATTACCACTTCCAACCACTTAATATTTTAATTTTGAAAGAAGTGTTATAAATGGTTTAACAAAAAAATTAATATTGCAACTGCAACATTTTCTGAGCAACATCTATAAATTATATTTTTATATCAACAAACAAAAAAAATATAAAACTGAAAATATTTCTAAAAAACAACAAATTGAATGATCAATATGCTGATGCAGTATTACGTAACAAAATGCAATTTACAGTAGTTAAAACTTGTTTGTATTAAATTATTTTATTTGCAAATAATATTTATTTAACGGTGAGCAATATAAATTTGTGAGTATAGTTGTGTGTATCGATTTCATCAAAAAAGGAAAGCAAAAATATTTTTCGTTTGTTTTTTTGCTCGTTTATACATCCCTCTTGTATAGATTTGCAGAATATAATTCTTCGATGAAAACGTATTTAAAGTTTAACGTTACAATATTTTGTTTAACAGTGAATTAAAACAGACAAATAACAATCTTTGCTCAAATTTTCGATAAAATTTAACTCGCAAATTCAGAGAATAATGAAATAAAGTATAAGAACTTTCATAACAAATTACGGAGATATTAAAAATTTATAATAAAAAATACAAAGGTTTCTTACAATGGTTTCTTTAGATTTTTGTATAAAATTATTTTGTATAAAATTATTTTGAAGTTATTATATTTAAAATTATTATATCATTGTAACTTATAATTAGTTTCAGTTGATCACAGCGAGTCATGCTACGCATAATTGCAGAAATTTAGAATACAACGAAGAAACTGGTCAGCGCTTTGCGCTTTAATTAAGTACAGTTTACATTATTCATAACCTTTCGGCAATTTTGTATTCGTAAAACGTTATTACTGGAAACCACTGTTGTAAACCTTACTCCATACTATAACTCAAAAATCCACAAAATGTTAATGATAAAATTCATTTAGTGTGTGAAGATACCACACGCGTAAGAAATAACGACGAGTCACTGCATATACTACGACGTTATTACATAAATGTTTCCTTTTTATTAAGGGAAAATTAATTATTACATATTACGCTCATATAAGAAAAAACATTGAAATAATTTTATTTTTTGTCTTAAATCTCCGATATAGAGATGCTTCTCTTTGAAACAATTTTTACACTCTTCGCGATATTATATTACATAATCAATATATTTTTTTCTCGGAGACATAAAGAAAATATTAAAGTCAAATTAATGAAATTTACGCGAAAAAAATACACCAGTAATGAAGATAATGACTCAATGTCTGTGCGATTAACGAATCAAGGATCACTCTTTTAACGTGCATATTATAATTAAAAACTATAAATCGATCGTTTAATTTAAATACACATAGAGATAATTTGCCAAATAAATTATCATTCAATGAATCAGACAGTTACATCTCGATAGCATAAAGACAAATATGAAATTGTTGACAAAAAACTTGCTTTAATACAAGTCCTCAACAAATATGCTTTAATCACAATGAGAGAAAACAAGAAATAAGAGTACTCGTACAATTTAATTTATTTGCACTTTATGGGAAACATAGAAAATATTTCCGGTACTTATGTCGCCTTACATTCTCACTCTACATTTTTATGTATCATAATTTGCAAGTACATAGACTTCTGCGAAATATGCATAGGATATTGCGTTTATAATAAGTATGTATATTTTGCAAAATCTAGCGCAGACAATGCAACACGGATGAATGAGTGAGTAAAATTTGTTTAGTATTCATGAAAAAAATTTGTTTTTTATGTAGAACTACTAATTAAATGTTACATACTCGCGTTTCACGTTAAGAAAATGATCTTTCACGTATAATGTAGAATATTGCAAGATAAAATAAATATTATTCAGTCATTAAAAAATAAGAAAATGAAAAAATAAAGAAATACATATATTTCTTTAATCATATATTTAATGCAAGCATGAATATTAAATAATATAGTTGACAAAGATCTGCTACAAAAAAAGCAAATTTTTAATAGCGTGAAAATTTATAAAATACCATTTTCTTTATACAATAATATTTTTATATGAAAAGTTAAACAGCTTGTTTAAAATCGAAATGTTAATTTATTATCATTCTGCAATATTATTTTATTTTAATATCCAAAAATTTAGAAAAAAGAATTTTGTCAAGATTACCTTGATTTAAACTTTCGTTGTGATCTCAAATAAATAAAATTCTTCATTTCTTCATAGCAAATTTATATTAACAATCGCAAAAAAATAATTTTTATTTAACTTTTATATTTTAATTATCTTAATATCTTGATTATCTTAATATTTTTAAAAATATTATATGAATTATCATACTGTACGCGCGATAATAAATTAAATATTACCAAGTGCAAATATTTCAAAATAATACAAAAAGAAATGTTTTCTTTTCATGTACATATGTACAATAAAATAATCAATACGTAACATAAATTACTGCATCTACTAATAGTTTATATCGATTAGCTAGATAAGAATCTCAAATAATAATAGCCTTATTTTCATACACATAGTATTGGTCAATTTATATCCCTGCATATCTGCTATTCGAAAGCATTTGTTTATTAAAAAATAAAATATATGCACAAACTCACCCTTGAGAAAGATTAGGCTGTTGCGTGAGACTCTCAGCTAAAATATCCATATTTTTTTTCTCTCCTGCATCGTCATTGGTAATTGTCTCGAAACTAGCAGAGACTGTAGTTTCTTGCTGTAACATAATGTAAAAAACATGTGAGATAAATCGAAATTCGCAAATAGAAAATGTATAAAAGCTTTGTTTAAATGTTCTTATAGGTATTCCATTATTGTACATAATAATGTATTATTATATATATAATAATATACATAATATAATGACATATTATATATATATATATATATATATATATACATATTATATACATATTATTATATATGAGATATATTGTGAGATATATATGTAGAAATAAATATCCTTTTTGCATTACAAAAAAAATAATGGTCTTACCTGGCCATGTAGATTGTTTTGATCAGTCTTCACTACTCCGGTTTCAGCATCCAATATAGACGAAGACTCAAAGTTTTCATGGTCCTCGTAATTGAGCGTAACGTTACTAAAAGCTCCATGAGTCTCATTCTTCTCAAGATGGAAAAAAGAATCTTTGGTTTGTGCGTTCTCCGAAGCTACTATTAGAAATAGAAGTCCACTACAACAAAAAGAAATTACCTTATTGTCAGGTGTTAAAAGATATCACATGTTACATAATGCAAAAGCAAGTATTATCTTTTACAAAAGCTTTATAAAAAAGATCAATTTTTCGACAAAAAAATTTATCAAGTTTTTACGAAATTTTCTGAAGTACCTTACTGTCTTCTTACTAAAATTTGATTTTATAATTATAACAAATTTAATTCAACATTGTGATCAAATTACTGTTTTAATATTTAAAAAACTGCATCCGACGATGACGAATAAAATTTAAAGTTTATCAAATTAAAGATATATCCTACATATAAAAATACATCTTACATAAATTAATTTTCCCGTCGCATTTCTCATCGAAATTTTGTATTCTAAAATATTCTAGAACAAACGACTCATGCAATATCCATAGGTATTTCAATCATTCGCAAAAACTTGAACTTGCTCTACTCAGAGATGTAAAACAGAACGAAGCTTGCGCAAGAATTCACTTTCGCGTTCCCAATACGACCGTGAACGAGATTGCTCGTCGCGACTTGCAGCCAATCGATTTGTTACGTTCGAATGAATCGGCGCGGCGCCGATGCCTTACCTGGACACCGTCGATATCAGGAGCAATGCCCAGTAGACGCACAACATGCGGGGCCTCATCCTTTCCTTTTGCGGGGCGCCGGCACTGTTGTCCGTCGCATTAGGAGCGGCTTTTTATCTCACGCACGTCGTTGCTCTTAAACGTGCGGGCACAGTATCGTAACCGACGATTCGCGACGACATCGACGACGACGGTACTACCACCATCACCACGATCACGTCTTCTATCACACTACTACCACTCTACCACCACCACACCACCACTATCGTCACCGCGAAAATCTGACGTGGTGTATTATCGAAAAGCTTCCGGGGCCAACCAAGACCACGGGTTATCCATCTGGGAAGGCGTGGGGTGCTCGAAAAAAATTTCAATAAACCGAGAGCACGACACGGGTCGTCGCAGATCGTTATCGGCACGCGTGCATATCTTGGCGCGAGAAAAACATTACGAACGGTACACACACGCACGCCCGCGCGAAAAACGTCGTGACTAGACGGAAACAGCTGATCGCGCTTGCGCGTGCGCACTCGTAGCAAAGTATACTCTATCTGCTCTCCCCTACACTTTCGACACTTCGAAACGATACGAATTTTCTCTCGTCATTCAAAAACTGTTTCTTTATGAGTTTTCGAACGCAACAAAATTCTGATTATTAAAAAAACAGTTTGATGAGCGCTTAGTGATTCTTTATCAATTAGTCAATCAATATCAATTTCTGCGCTTAAGCCCGCAGCGGACAATATAATTTTATCTACTGCATTGTTTGCGTGTGCTTTGCTGGTGTGAGAACCAATCAAGTTGCAGCCTTAAACCTGTCCACAATACCAGAAATTGGTCCGAGATCTTGATCCGAGAAGTGTTCAGAGGCCCTATTCTCAAATTCATACGAAAAATTTTCGTATGCGAAAGTGACGCTGCGCGATCCCTGATTGGTATATATTTTTTAATCTAAAAGAATATACCAATCAGTATTCGCGCAGCGTCACTTTCGCATACGAAAATTTTTCACATGAGTTCGAGAATAGAGCGCCAGTTAATAAAATTGTCTCTTTTCCATAAAAAGCAAGCTGATTGGCTACATATTTCTCGGATCAAGATCTAGGACCGATTTCTGATATCGTGGAGACAAGGGTTTTAGTGTAGTGAGCTTTAAGCTATAAGAATTTGACCAATCACCAATATAAATGCGCAAGCAAATGTCCGCGCTTAAGCATTTACGAGCAATAAGCTGATCGCCACACACTTAACAGTAGCCGTAAGGGCCCCAGCACACGAATTTCCGTAACCGTAACATAAAACGTACCGTAATAATTGACCAATCACGATCAAATATTCTCCAAGATGGCAACCTTACCGTTCAAAAATACTTGCCATGATTGGTCCATTCTTAGGCCTGTTCTACAATGAGTCGTTAGTCGCAAGTCATAAGCGAGTAAACCAATCATAGTTGAATTTAGAAAAGAATAATCGAATATGATTGGTCTATTCGTTTACGATTTACGACTAACGACTCATTGTAGAACAGGGATTATGGGCCTTCTACAATAAGATATTAATCGTAAGTCGTAAGCGAATAGACCAATCATATTCGATTATTCTTTTCTAAATTCAACTATGATTGGTTTATTCGCTTACGACTTGCGACTAATATCTTATTGTAGAAGGCCCATTACGGAAAGTGTGTGTGATCAGCTTTACTCGCGAAAGAGAGGCAACTATGGCTGCGTTCAGCAGCAGAGCAGATCAGTGAGCGATCAGTGATTATTGGTCCTTTCTATTAGATCCCGAAATCTAGACCAATCATGTTGACGCATTAAAAAGAATTACTCAACAGTTGTACAACAGTTGCGTCTGCTGAACGCGACCTATGATTTTCTTTCTTACTTCCTCCAGATATTTTTCAGTCTGTTATTCACATAGGCTTAGGTACAACTTTAATCTTAAGGGCCCAGACACAGACCATTGCATAACGCATAACGCATATGCATAAGAAATCTGATTGGTCCGTTAGCATATGCATAAGGAATTCGACCAATCGAATTTCTTATGCATATGTATTATGCATTATGCATAAGAAATTCGATTGGTCGAATTCCTTATGCACATGCTAACGGACCAATCAAATTTCTTATGCATATGCGTTATGCGTTATGCAATGGTCTGTGCTCCCCGCCTTAGCCGTCGTCTACAATGAGATTTTAAGCCTCAAGCTGTAAGAAATTGACCAATCACAGTTCAATTTGAGAAGAATAAGCGAATATGATTGGTTAATTTCTTATGGCTTAAGGCTTAAAATTTCATTGTAGACGCCGGCTTAGTTATACTGCAAGAAAACTTGCAGTATAAAAAACACATACTGTACAGCATATAGTACTTGTGCTGTCAGCTGTGTAATGTGTGTTGTCGACGTATGCGCAGTTGGACAAGGACAAAAAACCCTTTATGCAGCGTTCTCTTTCTATTCCTCTATCAGGTTTTTGGTTCACTCGCGTGGTCTATTCTTATATGTCTATGGTTATTCAACTTCCATGTATACATGCTCTAAGCTTTTCTGTTGAATTACAACGATTACACGATTACACCATTGTAAAAAGTATGAAAGTTATGGAACGATTGAAACGTCGTTCGCGGTTTGCACGGTGAATTATTATAGTTATTGTATGTACAAGATGTTTAATAGAGAAGATAATAGATAAATTTCTATCAGTATATTTAGTCTACCGATATATTTATTTGTTAAAATTTCTTTATAAAATTCTATTACGTGAAATACATTTATATTTCAACGTGAAATATCTTTATTTCAGTGCCGTTTTTTAATCATGTAAACACGGCTTTAACAAGAGTTTGAACAAACGCGGAAGGTTTGATCAGAAATTTAATTTTACTTTAATCACATTTAATAACTTGCGCGCGTAAAGATATATTTTTTAATGAAGAGAAATAAAGAATTTGCGTTGCTGATATATATGAAGATCCGTGAAAAAGTTTGTGAATCATTGTCTCAACAAGACAAAGAAGTGAAAAAGGAATTAGTTGATCTAGTACCGGATTAAATACACGTTACGTTCTGTTCTGTTTATTTACATCTTGTGCACAATAATGGAAGTAAATAATGATTCGGCGACTCCTCAAGATAACACGTAAATATAAACTTTTGTTATAAGTATACGCTCTAATTACGAGCAAAACTGTAATTTTATCATCTTAACCTTCTGTTAGTCATGCTATTTTGCATCGATGGTCACAATCTTATAGATGTCAATTTTTTTTTATTATTTTCCTTTGCTTCTTGAAACAATTTTTTTTTATTAACACTTGGTTAAAACCAGGCATTAAAGTAACATAAAAAAAAAAATATATATATATATAAGTATATAGAAACAAATTGACAAGTATTATGGATTTAAAAACCTAAAAAATTAAAGGTGATGATTTAAAATAGATGCAGGCTCAATGTCTTGAATATTGTAACTAACAGAAGGTTAAATAAAACCTTAAAATATCTCGAATAAAAATATATGACAAACTTACCAATTTTAAAGATTAATGAATTATTTTGTACACTTCCCAAAATAATATAATAGATAAGTGTACTTTGATAACAAAT
This sequence comes from Crematogaster levior, assembly GCA_901521435.1. Lineage (NCBI taxonomy): Eukaryota > Metazoa > Arthropoda > Insecta > Hymenoptera > Formicidae > Crematogaster > Crematogaster levior. The sequence goes on along the minus strand of CABEGB010000936.1, from coordinate 251,168 downwards.
TTTCCCATTGTAGAATAACTGTGGCAGACTCAGTATGGAAATTCATCAACAGTCCAATCATAGCGATATTTTCCGATTTGGAAAATCCTCCAACAGAGCAGATGCTCTGTTCTCTTCTGGAATCTTTATTAAAAAGATCTTCTACCTTAACCACTGTATTAGTCCCACCATTTAGTAACAGTGCAGCTGATGTTACTTTACAGCAACAATATGCAGGTAGCATATTTTTAAAATGGTATAATAAACTGGTCAAAAACTATACTTGATGATATGTTCTTAACTGTATATTTTAATTGTATATTTCAGCATTCACAACCTGGTTATTTGGCACAATGTTCTATTTGATCTGTAAATCATCGAGTGATATAGTGCTTTCAAATAGCATTGAAGTACAAGCTTGTATGCTTAGGATATTATCAAGGCATCACATGATGATGTTTCAAACTATTACTTCAGAATATCTCAGTATACTTGATGGTATGTGATTAACAATGGACAAAATAAAAAAATATAATTAAATATATTTTTACTAACAATAATAAAATATTTCATCTTCTTTGCAGAGATATCAGAGTTTTATTTAAGTACTGCAGAAGAAAGGACTCTTTCAAAATTTCATACACAAAAAGATATTATCGAGAATTTAGACTTAACACCATTTCCTGTGAAAATTAAATTGTCAGATGTGCCATCGATTCAAACATCTCTATTAAAGGTTTCATTTTAACACAGATTTTTTAGTAATGAGTTTAATAATAACACTCATTGATTTTAATAACGATAATATTTATATTGACAGGTAATTACAAAAACTAGCGTTTCCGTTTGGGATGAAACCAAGTTATGGAATAGAATTTTGACAATCCTGGTGAATTCTCCTCCAAATTTGAAGATTGAAGCATTACAGTTGTTTACAGAAATAATAGAGAACTGTGTTGTTCATGATAATGTGAGTGATTGTTTGTCTATGTTTAAATAAGTTTATCTTTTTAATTAATATTTCAGTTTAAGTGTTTAAGTTTGTATTATATTTTAGGATATCCTATTTTTTTTTTAGAAATGTACGAGTATAATTATGTATAGTGTAGAAATAGTGAAAAATCTGCCAACTTGGATTAATGCAAATCAATTACCAATACACACGTTATCTCAACTTGCAGAAACGTTAATACATTTAATACAATTATTACATGTTTCTTCTGGTACAACAGATTTGTGTTTTCAAGTAATTGATTTTATAGCTTCTGAATTTGTTAGTGAGTATTTTCTGCTATTTTATTTTAATTTATAGTTATCCTTAAATACGTTATATAAATTGTCATATCTCCTTCCAGCGTATAATGTAAGAATTGAAGCAATAAAAAAATTAGAAGAAGCAGCATGTCATAAGATCAGACAATATTTAATGGTAGAACCACGATCCTGTAACACTTCAGAAACTAAGAAACTCTTGGCTTACTTTACACATTGCCCAGTATGTGATAGTACAATTGTATATGTTTTAATATTATTTTTTTATTTTATCTATTCTGCCCAAAATTATCTACTCATATGCTTAATAATTTGTATTTATTTTAGACTGTCATCGACATTTTTATTCAATTTGTTTTTATCGATATTCGACGGGCTGTTATACAAGATGAATCTATTCTTGCAACAAAAATCAGCGAGCCATGGGAATCATTAAGAAAACAATTAATAAAGTTTGTAGAAGCTGAAAAATTCACAGAAGTATTATGTGTTATCAAAGCTTCATCTTTGCTACAATTATGGCTAGAGAAACAAAAAATTGAGATAAAGTTATATGAGAACGACTTAAATGCTATATTAAAGATTCTCATACAAAATTTAAATTCTGAAAAATGTCAAAATGAACAGACCATCTTTCAAATCTTAATGCATTTAATGGCTCACAATGAATCGAATAGAGTTTTGCTGCAATCAATATTAGCGTTGCCATTTACTCAAGATTTCAAAGGATCTATGGACATCAGCCAAAAAATGGTGCAAAAAGCAAAATCCCTTAATGTTAAAACAATGTCAGAATGCCTTGAAACTTTATGCATATATGGCAGTGGAAAAGAAAGGTTAAAATTGTTACGTACATGTATATTGAATGCTGAAATGCCGATAGCTGTTATAGCAGTATCGTAAGTATTCTTATATTTTGTTATACCTTTTCAAATAACATGCTTATTAATCATAAAATTATATCCGAACAGACATAGTGTATTATTATTGAATGATACAAACATAAAATTGGAAGATGTTTGTCAATATGTTTTAAACACTGCCTTAGCTTCGACGAAAGTAGAAATACACGAAGCTCTTGCAAGTGTCTTAGGCCAAATGGCTTGTGTCTCATCAGGAAAAGGAAGAATTATTTTATTAAGGTATTTTGTTAATATGTTTATATTTATGAAGTAATGAAATAACCAATATCTATTTTTAGTGAATCGTTAGATAACAAAAAATGGAAGATACATTGTGAATGTTGTTCAGAAGATACAACAAAAGATATCAAATCTAATATGCATTGTCTATCAAGGACCTATGATCATATTTTCAATACCTACTTCAAACTACTTTCTTCAACTAACGTTTCCATACGTTTACATATTTCTAAAAGTATTCTTTCTCTATCAAATCATATAAAATCTTTTAACTCGAATGAAGTAACGAAAAAGTGGCTTTCTTACATACATGATGAGAATACTGAAATTCGGTCGAATATTGCATCAGACATTGGGCAATTATTAAGTAATAAGATCAATATGTTGGAAAGTAACGACGAATATTTGGCAGATACTGTACCAGATGAGTTAGATGAATATGTTGATCTAGTGATTGATGTTATAGCCAATACGCTTATGACTGCACTAAACACCTCCAATCATTCCTTACACGATACATTACTTCACACTGCAAAAAATTTTGTATGGTAAGACATGAAAAATTTTTAATAGCGTAAATATTAATTTAATTTACAAAATGTTAAGCATGTTTTTTATTAGTTAATTAACTAATTAATATAACAATTTTAGTGTTCCATTACATTTAACAGAAAGAAGAATTCTAGATGTATTTTTGATCACAATAACACATCCAAATTCATCACACGCAGCTGTAGCATCTGCTACTGCTACATATCGGGATGTTGCTGACTTTCTAAATGTTTCTCCTAAGGTTCTATATATTCGATATCGAAAGGATTTCTTGAAAGTAATTATTAATATCTTAATGATACTCTTAAGGCTTCCACGGGTATCTTCGAAAGTGTCGAACGGTTTATGAGTTATTTCCGTGTTGTGTTCCATTGTTAGATGCCAACGTTTCGTGAATGTTGCAGTTTACTTCATCAGTAGTTCACTGTACAGTATCAGATTGCTTCTCGTCCTGATGAAATAAACTGCAATGTTCACGAAACATTGGCATTTAACAATGGAATACAACATGGAGACAACTCGTAAACCACTTGGCATCTTGATGATAATTATAAATTATTGTATAAATTATGATACCTCTTTGTGTTATCAATTTATCTTGCAGCTTCTGATGAAACGTGCTGTTAGCAATTATATAAATTTTTCATATAATATGGCAACTACGTTACATCGTGTTGCTAAGTGTATAGGCTATGAAGGGTCACGTCAATTATTATACAAGGATGGTCATTACGCGGTCTGTTTTCTAATCGCCATTATTGTTGAAATACCAAATGCAAATGCACTTTTATACGATATAGCCGAATTGATACGCATGGATATAAAGCAAATGCTTCAAGAATATTTTCCGGTATGTAAAATTATATGTTTAATGATTAACTTTATTGATATAATGTAATTTAAACTGTATACCGTATACTGTTTCTTTTTTCTTTTTAGTACATTTGCAGTTATGCGTTCTTAGAAACACCTCTCCGGATAACTACAGAGTGTTTAAAACTTGTAACCAGAATAACAGAAACTAGTCTAGCACTTCTTACAAAGCAATCCTTTATGGTAAAAAATTGTTAATTTTGTTAGCACATGCGCGCGCGCGTGTGTGTGTGTTCATATACTTATATTTATACTTTTGCAGGGAATTTTTGAAGAACTTATGTTAAATTTTTATGAATCGCCTGAAAAAATAATAGGTTTGTTAGAAATAATCTCAGAATATGATACTAATCAGAGAGGAAAGTTTGGTACGCAAAAGCAAATTGTAAGTACCTTAATGATTAATTAATATAATAATATATTATGATTAATATATAATATAATATAATGTAATAATTAATATATAATTAATATGATATATTATGATTAATTAATGTGTTGCAATGTCGTCTGTATTATAATATATATATGTATACACACACACAGATGTCTTATTTGAATCTACGATTACATGGCATATTGGTGAATTTTGATATCAAGCTCGGTCCTAAATCGGATGAATATACACAACAATCTGCACTTGCTTCACTGGCCGTTTTAATTCGTTACATGGGTGCTACTTATTTGACTCCGCTTAGATATAAAATTTTAGCCACGTTACGAACTTCACTTACATTTAAAAGGCCAGGTTTCTCACGCTTGGTTTGTGACGCATGGGATGCATTTATTCACAAGTATGTTGAAGAAATGTCAAGTTAACACGCGAAATGCTAATTATATTTTAAAATAATAATTCTCAAAAATTGTTTCCAGTATAGCTATTGAAGACTTAGGATCGCTGTTTCCAACAATATGTGTGTCGTTAATACCACTGCAAAAAATATTTCCAGAAAAAGTCAACAATATGTTAGAGTTTCTGATTGTTGAGAATAGTGGACATAATCATATTTCAGAATTATTTTTTATAGATGATATGAAAGTTTCCACTCATTTATCTGATATAGTTAAAGCACATATTTTACAAGCAAGGTATATACACACACACACACACAATATATATATTTAACTTGTATTTTTTATATATTTTTATAAAAATTTCTAATTTTAGACCTGAGGGATTTAATGCTAATTTAAAATTATGGTTGAAACGAATTACGCACGAAACCGATGAAGTGCGAATTAGAGCTCTGAAACATTTGCGAAGGTTTTTGGAGGAGCATCGTAGTGAACTTAACAAGATGATTTTAAGCGAAACCGATGTCCATCCGTTAGTCGTTGAAGTATGTTTATAATTATTACATATTGTACAAGTACATTACACATATATATTATTTACTGTAATATATCCATGTATCTTAAAGCTATTAGATACTCTTCTGATTGGATGTCAAGATAAAGACGAATCTATTCGTTTGTATTATGGAGAATGTCTTGGAGAATTAGGAGCCATTGAACCGAGTCTTCTTCCGCGAAGGATTATTTCTAGAGGTTAATTTTTATTATGATAAATATGAAATTTCTTATCTTTCTAAGTCCGTTTAAAATTCTTTTTATATTATAGAGGATAGTGAATTTATATCGGACACAAATGAAAAGTTTGCTTGTGCACTACTTTCCGAACATGTACGGGCTTTTCAAATGCAAAAAAATAGCCAAAGTATGGATTGTTTTTCACTTGCTATACAGGTATAAAATCCTACATATACGTCATACATGTATATTTATGATGAAAAAAATCATAATTCTGTTTATTAATATGTTTATCTTCTAGGAAATATTAAGAGCATATGATATTTCTCCGCAAGGTCGAAACAATGAATTGTGGAATAATTTACCACTCACAACGCAACAGATTATTATTCCTTTCTTGACATCACATTACAAAATAGTGACTAATAGCGATGATGATGATGAGTTTCCGCATCCTATTTACGGGTAATTGAAACTTTTATATAAAATTTCAAGTTATCACATTGATTGATGACTAAGACAAAAATTTATAGTTCTGAAGCAGGTTTTTCAGTTGAAAACTGGGCTTATAACTGGCTTTGCAGTATGTCTAATGCTGTACGTGATACAATGCTCAATAATGTATTACAGGCATGCAAATTGGCATTTAAACGGGATATAAAAACATTAATATTTTGTCTACCATACATTGTGTGTAAGTTGAAGCATCGATATGTCGATATTTAAGCAATAATTTTAATACATACACGTATATGTGTATTGTTTTCATCCATTAGCATACATAGTCGCAAATAATGGAGAAGAAGAACATGTTAAGATTAGAGAAGAGATGTTAGCCGTGATCAATGTTAGACAGAAATCTGTACTAGATCCAGAACTTTTGCGTCATCGACCACTTAGATATGGACAGAGCGTAAAGGCTGATGACAAGAGAATTTCGGAAGAAACTAGACGTACACGCTGTTCGCGAGTAAGTATAAATTTTTAAATAATTTTATTTAATAATCAATAACGAATAACTGCCAATTTTATTTAATATTAAGTTTTAATATTGTAATATTTTGTTAAATGTTTTCATATGATTGGGACAGATAATCTTTTGTATATTGGATCATTTACAAAGGTGGCTTAGAGAACGAAGATTGTTTCAAGATGATAGATATGAAGCAATAAAAAGTTCGTAATAGTGTTTATTTTATTGTACTATTATTAACTTATGACTTATATAGATACGATATAATTAATTATTTTGTTGATTTTTTTAAGAATTCTGCGCTAAATTTGACAGTCTGGTAGTGGCAGAAGGTTGTTACCAATCACGGGAATATCACCGTGCATTGATGTACTTAGAAAAACATATGGCATCTAGTAATAAAGGTTTATCAGAGTTAACAGAAGGTGGTTTACTCGCTGTATGTAACGTTTCATGTTTAATATATTATATGTGACATATTTTTTGTTAGTTTTTCTTTTCATAATGTAAACTTATCTTACAGAAAATTTACGCACAACTCGATGAACCTGACGGAGTATCTGGTATTCTGGCGACTCAAGATCAGTCTCCTACCTTGCAACAATTGGTTCTAGCTCACGAAGTCAATGGTCAGCTTCAGGTACTGCTAGATAAATTAAGCAATTGTATTTTGAAGCTAATTTGTACTGTTAGATAAACCAGGTAATTGTATTTTGAATTTTACTTTCAAATTATATTTCGATACGAATTCTATTAGGATGCAGCTACGTGTTATGAGAGGCTCATGCAGACAAAAGACTCAAAGCATACATATTTACAAGGTATGATTCAATGTTATCTTGGTTTAGATCATCCGTTCACTGCCAAACACATTACCGAGGGTTTGTTGAGTAACAGGTAATATTACAATACGAATAAATATGTAATTAAGTTGTATTTGTAATATAAGTTATTTGTAAACTGAAACATTTTTTCGATATGACAGACCAGAATTAGAACCTCTCATAACCGAACGTGAGCTTTTTTGGAAACTTGCTCACTTTTCCCGATTTGAAGAGTCCTCGCAAAAAAATATAAAACATGTATTACTAGACGATCTTATAAAGGGAATAAAACCAGATTTGCTCTCGTTAAAGAAGAACTTGGTATCGTTACTAGAAGACGCTTCTCGACCAGGAGCTTATCAACAGAGTTATTCATACATTATGAAGTAAGTATCAATAATTTTTATTCTCTAAATTATTGGAATGTATTTGTTACATCATTTTCAGATTACATATATTGAATGAATTTGATAAAGCAACTTCAATGATGTTGAACAATGCAGAAGGCCTTCCAACAATACTGGTAGAATGGGAAAAGCGTGGGCAATTATTAAGAGCATCTCGCGGTGTAGAATTTGTCCTGAGTATGCGAAGAGCTACTTTAGATTTAGCTGTACAATTACAACGAAAAACTCAAAATGTAGAAAATTCAATGCTTAAGCAAGAAATTGGTAAAATCTGGTTGAAGAGTGCCAAAATTGCTAGAAAGTATGTACAATACGATTTCTTTTATATTTTTGGTAATTTTTGTATGTTAAACGAATTATTCCATTAGGACTGGTTTGCACCAACAAGCGTATATGCATATTTTATCAGCCAGTGATTGGTGTCCACCACAACCATTGTACATAGAACAGGCTCGATTGTATTGGCAAAAGGGTTGTCAGGAAGATGCCTTTACTACTCTAAATCGTTGTTTTTCAAATTGTTTTCAACCAGCGCAATATTACAAACAATTACCCTCAGGGGACTGTAATGAAGAAAGAAGACACTGTGCAAAAGTCTGTAAATCTGCTAAAAGATAAAATTCATTGACTGTTGGAAAGTAACACAGTTATTTCATATCTATACTTCTTTTAGGCAAAACTTCTTTTTGCAAAATACAATGATGAAACTCTTAATGTCGATACAGATGGTTGTATCATTAACTATAAAGAAGCAATTGAAGTATGGAAATGCTGGGAAAAAAGTTGGGTATCGTGTGCTCAGTATTATGATACTATTGTTGAGAGAATGTCTGAAGATGACAAAGATAGAAATAGACGGTAGGTTTCGATTAGTTTTCGATTATAACTCGTAATTTTGCCGTGATTGAAGTTACAATAAAATTTATTAATATGTTTGCTCAATCAAGGGACCTACAAATACACATGATGAATTTTTATGGCAAGTCGCTTCAATATGGTTGCAAGTTGCAATACATTCATCATTCGATGCCTAAGATGTTGACCATTTGGTTGGATAACGCTTCTCGTGCTACAATCACTTCTGATTCACCAGATATTATGAAAATTCGTCAAGATCGTCTGTCAAAGATGACTCAGATCATGGGTATTTATTTTAACTAAATAAAAAAATAGAACTAAAATACAACAAATAATACGAATTATTTTTCATTCATTTCAGAGGTCTATCATCATAGATTACCGACGTTTATGTGGCTAACAGCATTCAGCCAACTTGTATCGAGGATTTGTCATCCATCTCCGCAAGTGCAAAGTACTCTTTGCACGATTTTAGTAAAATTAATTTCAGCATATCCACAACATTGCTTATGGATGATGGCATCAGTTTTTAATGTATATTCCATTAATATATTTAGTATTTTTACATGATTGATAGGAATACAAAAAAATATTTCGTTTATTTTAGTCTTCGTATCCAGCGCGACAGAAACGATGTCAAGAAATTTTAAATCATGCACAGTTGAAAACCCCGGACATGTCTAAACTTATTAAAGATTTCCACAAACTTTGGGAAAGACTGATTGAATTATCTAACAAGTCAATACCAGACGTAAGTTATTCGATATTAGTAATATCATGAAAGACTACCAAGAATTGAAAGATAATACATATAATAAAATTTTTCTGATTTTATAATAGGGAACACTAAATACCACTGTAAATCATTTGTCAAAAAATTTGCCAAGATTGCTTGCAAGTAAAGATTTCAGCACAATTATGATGCCAACAACGAAATTCAGACAACTACATCTTCCATCCAAGAATACTTCAATCGAGAATCATAATCCATTCATATTGTATATATCATCATTTATTATTAAAACATTTTTTTTTCTCGTAACAGTGCAATATATTTTACGTTATACTTGTATTATAGAAGATGGGTACATATAATAAAAATAGAAGAAAATGTAGTAATAATGCCATCACTTCAACGCCCGCGACGAATTGCGCTGAGGGGATCAGATGGTAAAGAATATCTCTTCATGTGTAAACCGAAAGACGATTTACGTAAAGATTTCAGATTGATGGAATTTAATGATATCGTGAATAAGTATCTCCAAAATGATCCAGAGTCACGACAAAGAAGGCTTTATATACGCACATATGTAAGGCTTGTTGATAAATTTTGCTCAGGTTTGATTTCAATAAATTATCAACTATCCTTGATTTACAGAGCGTGGTACCATTAAACGAAGAATGTGGTTTAATAGAGTGGGTACCAAATCTGGTTGGGCTTCGACCTACTATTATGAATCTATATAGAGAGAGAGGCATTGCACCTGCAAATAAGGAACTTAAAATGATGCTATGTGGTGATAATATTAACCATTATTATTAATAAAGTCATAATATAAGTATTGAGACATTTAAATGTGTAAAAAAGAATTATTTCACTTTATTTCTTATCTTTTCATTAGGATTAAGAGATCCATTAGAAAAAAAAAGACAAATGTTTCTGGAGAAGCTATTACCACGACATCCTCCTATATTCGAAGATTGGTTTCGCATTATGTTTCCCGATTCGTATGGATGGTATGTCAATAAAACATACCTCGTATATGTTTTTCATAATTCTGTATAGATATTAATTATTTAACTTTTGAAAAAGGTATGAAGCTCGCACGGCATATATTAGAACTACTGCTGTCATGTCCATGGTGGGATACATACTTGGACTTGGTGATCGCCATGGAGAAAATATATTATTCGATTCTACATGTGGAGATTGCGTACATGTTGATTTCAACTGCTTATTTAATAGGGTAAATCTCGAGCTTAACAATTAGATATTAAAAGCTTGAAATTTATTTTTTAAAAATAAAACATATTTTACATATACATATATCTAATATACACACGCATTCACATACATGTAATTGTTATTTTTCATCTTGTTAACTATTTGTACTAATTACTGTACTATAATTCTTAGGGTGAACTTTTTGATTGGCCTGAACGAGTGCCGTTTCGCTTGACACATAATATGGTATATGCTATGGGTCCTTTAAAGATTGAAGGACCATTTAGACGCGCCTGCCAAATTACTATGCGAGTACTTCGACAAGAATCAAGTACATTGCTGAGTGTACTCACACCTTTTGTCTACGACCCACTCGTTAGTTGGAATAAAAATCAACCTGGTGAAGCAGCTGAAAAAACAAATGAAAAAGTACAACAAAAATGTTTTTATATTAAATTATATAAGAAAAGGTATGAGAATAATCCACTTATTTTTGTTTTAGGCCGTAGAACATATAAAAAATATTGAGCAACGATTAAAAGGTTTGATACGATATCCTGGAAGAAAGGCAGAAAACATCGCGTTACATCTTAGCGTTGAAGGACAAACTAATCATTTAATTTTGGAAGCGACAAATATAGATAATCTGTGTCAAATGTATTTTGGTTGGGGTGCATACTATTGCTAAAGCAGAATATTGCTAAAGCAGAATAAATACAGGATTCTGTATATACGTATACATTAATATGTATATATTAATGCACAGAGTAATAATACAAACCATACTATTGCCAGAACTTTTATACATCTAGTTTTCAAGTATATTTTTTATTCTTTTCAGTATTATATCTTTTAATTACATACAATTTTATTCGATTATAACTCAACAGTTTCATCCAAACCAAAACTACGGAGCAACATGAAGTATGAAAGAGCTTTGCTCAACACCTGTAAATATTAGAATTAAAATATTGCGTGTGTGTATATATACATATATTGTAGAAAAATTCAATGATTTTATGATGATTTCTTACTCCAGTAAAATTCTCAAGATGCATTACATAGAATTTTCCTGCAGTTATCTTATTAGGTTTTTGACTACGCAATATAAGCAAATGTATCCCTGTATTTAATGAAATTGGCAATTTATACCAAGCAATCGTATACACAGTTTTATAGACCATGGAACTCTGATATAACATATAATACATGTATATATGTATATGTACCTGTCTGTATACGTCTTTTTTAATTGGATATTAATTTTATTATTACCTCATATATTAAAGCATCACCGGGTATACAAAAGAGCAGCAATTGAGAAAGTGCCATGATTAAGTATGAGATGTATTTAATCGACTTAGAGATTGTATTCATATTTGTAGTAGCAACTTGAAGACCTACTAGACATATTATGAGACTGCTAGCTAATGTTTGCAAAAATAACATTGGGCTGAAAACTGTTTCCATATAATCACAAAACCTAAATGCAAGATCGCGACATTTTATTTAACGATCGTATATTGTTACTGAATATATACGTTTAATTATATTTAAAGTTATTACCAGAGAATCGTATAATGATGTTTAATGATATTTGTCATATGCAATTTAATTTTTTTCACATTTTCCGCAATGTATGCATGTTGTATCTAAATAAAAAAATATTAATATGTTTACAAGGAGATAATAACTAAATATATTAATGTATAGTGATATATATATATATATTTTTTAAAAATATGATAGAAAAGGTTTCTGAAATAAATACTAACATCATTTTCAGTGCTAATATTGTTTATTCTTTTTTGAAGTACTTTGAAATGGCCACATGTGTGAAACAGTGCTGTTGCAATTAAGGTATCAGTACCCAAGATAACGAGTCCACACAAGCTTGTCGCTACTATTTGCGAGAGATAAATGATCTACGTAAACGAGAATATATACAAATATCACACGGACAAGTCCCTGAAAATAATAACCCTTACCTCGTACATCGGAAAATTATAATAAGATTCTGGATATAAAGCTAAAAATGGAAAGTGCTTTGTACTATTATCATTGCCTTTGATCACACTAATAAATATTTCAATTATAGGTAGACTGAAGAAGAACACTAAAGAATTACAAATCAAAAATAAATATCCTTTAGTATATAAATATCCTTTATTCACGTATCTGTAAGTATATAATATGATGTGATATGTGTATATCCGTAGACGTATACTGTGTATTTACTTACACTGCATATACATCCGTGTGTTTCTTTGAAATACATGTCATTATGTCCCAGTAATCCGTTAACATGTATCTTATAAAAGGATCCATTTTTCTTCGATTGCTTATCCAAACTAGTGATTTTAATATGGCAAGTAAAATAGTAAGCAATACTGAACTATAAAAACAATAAATAAAATAGAGCGATGAAAATAGATAAAATAGAATTGTTTGAATCTTTCTTAAAGCAAGCAAATTTTAATACATTTACACATAGTCTACTTTGTCATAATGATAAGGAATTGTGTGTACATGTACCTCGTTTCCAGTACAGTAGACAGATCTTGCCAATACTGATAAATTTGCATTCCTTGCGGTATAACAATGGTAATCATACACATACAACACATAATATATCTCACGATACTCGTTGGATAAAGGCCAACAAAGTTTAAAACCTTTCTGTTAATAAGTATATATTTATTGATATCCATATTACTTTTATTAAAAAGATATTGGAAGAGATGAACAAGCACAAACTTTATATCAGATCTATATTAGTATTTAAAGAACCCATTAGAGAGATCTACGAACAAATGTTATAAATTTTTCGATGTTGGAAAACCTATCTTAAGCAGTTAGCATTCTATTGTTTTTAATTAAATTTTCTTAGTTGTTTACTTTACACGGGCATTTAGTAGACTTACTGCTTACTACTGAGTCCCAGTTAGTAGATTCTATTATATTAAAGATCTATCTAGAGACACAAAGTATAAGATATGGACTAACTATCGTCCATTCATTAATGTTTCATACTTAATGATAGCTAATTTGTTAGGTTAACGTCTTTCATTATTGGAGACATAAAGACACTGTTTAAAACCTTCTCCTCAGTTTGTTTTTTTACTTATACAGTTTAGCAAACGATGCTGTTTTCCTGGTTAACTACTGTTAACTACTAATAAAGCATTTGAAAAGACAGATGGTTTCCTTTATGTATACTCTTTTGTACCTTATTATTTCGTACTTATTTATTATTTCCATACAAAATACATGTATGTGTCACAAAAGGTAATTATAGCTTCCGGGTGAATGTATATTCCATTTCATTTTCAACGACACTTGCTATAAGTGTCGTTGAAAATGAAATGGAATATACATTCACCCGGAAGCTATAATTACCTTTTGTGGGGTATGACACTCACGATTCCAGTGATGCATATAACATTATTGGCAGTGAAACGAGATCGAGGACATTATAAATGTGAGGATGTGCGAAACCGAAGAAACAACAAATAAATGTATTTCCATGACAAAATCTGCTATAACGCATGTGAGTTTTTTAATAAAAAATCTTATTACAATTTACAAAATTTCGTCGTTTATGTACGCAGCATATAGATAATAAATAAGAATAAATTTTCCTATGTAATCTGCTTACAATGTGATTTGGAACAATGTATAATGTCATTTACAGGCAGAATATGCTTATGTGTGTATACAAGCAGATGTCAATTCAATAATGTCACGAATATATCATCATGATACAACATTATAAAGATTTTATTTTAAAAAGTGTTTTATAGTCTTACGTGCCTTATGCATCATAATTTCAAATGATACATAATAAATTATAGAATGTAGTTTCACGTTTCAAAAATTGTACTCACTCTCTGTGCGATGTTTATACGAACAATGACACTATGATGAAACCATAGGAGCTGCCACATTTTAGGGACATTTTCTTTCTACTTGACTCTTTCCGCTCTCCTCATATTCCTGACTGGAAATCCACATTTGTTGGAAAGTACCAATCGACGCTAGTATCGAACCGCCGATCCATGCTCCAAATCTTCTTTCCGCGCATCCGTTTGCGCTAATTAATTTAAGACGCATGCTAGAGGGTATTCTCATAGATAAATCTCTATTCAAACGTTCCGGGAATCCCTACAAATACATAGTACTCTATCAGTATGAGAGATATTGACATTGTTCAATTTTCTATTAAAATTCTACCTGAATAAACGAGTTGCCACCAGTTACTACAACGCTTCCATATAATGCTGGTCGTACATCAACGTCGCACATGCCAACACTGGTTGTGACAATATGTCCTACTCCTAACATAGTATTACCAACCATACCTCCACGCATTTGTACTATACTAGGATCAAATAATGCCTCTGGTATTCGAAATCTTTCGCTTCCAAAATCCTTGAAATAATTTTCCTTCAATTATCTTGTTCCAAGATTTGTACAACATTATAGAGACATTATATAAAATATCCAATATATATATTTTATACCTGATGATATCCAGTTGGAAATTCATATTGAACTGCAGGAATCGTAGAAACGATTTTCTCGTCATATGGTGTTTCCGATACCTGAAGAACTGTGGCTTGGAAATCTTGAATCACCTTTTTTACCATGTAATTATGCCAAGACTTGGTAACTTCGGGTAAACCTTTCTTTTTTACCCAGCGTGGCTTATCATGATCTTTAACTACTTCTTTGCTACCCACCATGTAAGGAGGTGACAAATCAATGTCGTTATCCTACAATTGTTTAAGATAAATAAGACAAACTTAAAAAATACATTAATAACATATGTAATATTTGCGCACCTGCAAAAACTGTCTGCATTGCATACTTATGTAATCTCCGCCAAGGGGCGATTTACCAATGGCTTGTGTCAATACAAATCCATCTTGTACAGGCACTGCAGATGTATGCGTGGCACCACTATCGACGACGATACCAGTTGCTCTACCATTGGCAAATGCAGCTAAAACTGCATTTTTCACAAGAAAATAAGCTGGTACATTATATTTCTCGAACATTAATTCGGTTAATTTTTCTCTCTTGCTGCGCACATTCCACGGCGATTCAGAAAATAATACAGGGTGGTATTCAGCATCCGATTGAATTATTTTCGAATATGTGTAATCTAAGACCTAGCGAATAAATATATTAGCAAGATTTCAATGTGAAGAATTACATATATATATTAAATTGCATAAAATACTGTACATTTACCTTCTCAAAATGATCCCAATCTTCGATCATGCCATCTTTCATATAACTTGCAATCTCCATGTTCTTCCGTGGAACATGGAGAATTGTGGTATCGATGTAATATTTGGTCCCATTTTGTGTGATATTACTATCAGGTTTTTTATCATCAATATCCATGGGTTCGACTTTATTAGCTGTGCCATTGGCATCTTCTCCTATGCCAACAACAGCTGGGATTTCTGCCTTTGGAGTATCCTCCTGGGCATAGCCTACTCTCAGAGAATGATGACCCAAGTCAAAGACTAATGCTCCTATCTCATCCCCACCGTACAACATACCGCCAGACATCTTGACAAAATTGTTAGGTTCCTTTAAAAATAATACTTATAAGACATATCGTATGCAACATATTTGTAGTCTCGTCTTGAACAACTCTCAATGCGTTATAGCATACAAATCTTGACAGCGTGATGACAATATATGCAACAGTTATGTCTTAAACATTATCGTATCCACGAACACTCACCTAATCTTTACAACTTCTTTACAGAAAGAACACAATGAAACGGCGAGAATATTATGTTCACTTAACAGCTACATGAACATTGAGTTTTGTGACCTTGTAGCTCACGTAAAATCATAACCTCAACCCGGCAAGACGCTTCTGAGATCACCGTTCAGCACCGACCATAGACAAATAATAATATAAATAGACCGAACAATGAAAAAATATGATTACCGATTGTGATCGTGATATCACTGCGCAGACGCGAATAAAAGAAACGAGATACGGTAACTAGAGTCCCTAGAATAGGGACACAAACATGTTGTGTATTTCTCTCTCTCTCTCTCTCTCTGTATTTATTTTGGCTTTTTGATTAAATAACCATGCATGTAGCATGCAAAGTTTAATGGCCTGGTTTACATCGTGCACTTGATACGCGTATCAAGTAGTGTATTTGAGTTGATCAGCCAATGGCCTAGTTTACATCGAGCACTTGATACGCGTATCAAGTAGTATATTTGAGCTGATCAGCCAATAGCTGAATCAATGTACTAGTTATTTACTATTTGATACGCGTATCAAGTTCACGATGTAAACGTAGCCAATGGCCTAGTTTACATCGAGCACTTGATACGTGTATCAAGTAGTATATTTGAGCTGATCAGCCAATAGCTGAATCAATGTACTAGTTATTTACTATTTGATACGCGTATTAAGTCCACGATGTAAACGTAGCCATTGTCGGGTCTTATATTTAAGATCGTCTTAAGTTTATCTTTAGATGCTGTACAAATCAGTTCATTGGCTACGGAGTATCTAAAGATGAACTTAAGACGGTCTTAATTAGAGACCTGACTATGAATACCGGTCTATAATGGGCCTTCTACAATAAGATATTAGTCGCAAGTCGTAAGCGAATAAACCAATCATAGTTGAATTTAGAAAAGAATAATCGAATATGATTGGTCTATTCGCTTACGACTTGCGACTAATATCTTATTGTAGAAGGCCCATAAAGCCTAGTGTCCACGATCCGAGAACTCTGTTCGAGTTCTCCATCCGAGAAGCGTTCACCCAATAAAATTGCCGCTTTTCCATAAAAACTGCAAGTTGATTGGCTACATATTTCTTGGATCGAGAACTCTGACAGAAGGTTTGTTCGCGTCGCTTGCCCCAACATGCTCCTACTCGCTCCAATACGCTCCAAACTATAGTATTACGTTACGTATACTATAGATTGGAGCGTATTGGAGTGAGTAGGAGCATATTGGGATATTGCGACGCGAACAAACCCAGAGTTCTCGGATCGTGGACAGTGGGCTTAATAAGTAAAGGTAGACTCTCAAAGTTTTCTTTCTCTCTTTAAAGTATAATTATATAATGGATATGAGCTGTGATCCACTTGACGCTACAAATGTTTCGAAGCGTTCTTCTTCTCTTTTTTTCTTTATTAAAAGGAATGAGAAGAAGAACGCTTCGAAACATTTGTAGCACCAAGTGGACCGCAGCCATGGCGCATGATCAGAGGCGTAGTCTATATTTATCACGTTCTATGTCGTCGCCCTTCCATCGCCACCCCACCACCTCGTTCTTCACCCCCAATCCCGTCTGATCTCGAACTTACGTCGCTTGCAACGGCGACCGCCGTACTAGTTTGACGTTTCCGTCACAATCGAGTGAGCGGGCGGCGTGCGATCGCAGCGACAGTGGCAAGCGGCAAGCGATCTCGGTTTGTTTTTGCACGTAACGCGCGCGCCTTGGCGCTTTCAGCGACTACGGCCGGCCCAGCGGCAACGTCCACCGTTCCCTTGGATTTCCTTCCCTCACGAGCGACGGTAGTCACACCATCGTTCGTCCTCTCATCTGTATGCCTTGCGTACGCCCCCACCGTCGCCGATTTTCCATGAGTAAGTTATTTATTGATTTCGAAAGAGATGCTATTAACTCGCGTCACAACGACGGCGACAGTGAATTCTATGTCACAACGACGGCGACAGTGAATTCGGGAGGGTGTCCGCGCGACAGCGACGACGACGACACGGTAGAAAGTCGACGAGTTCGAACGGAGGTCATCCGATCGCAATAATTTTCATCGCGGCGCTCGTAGATCGAAATCGTTCCGTGAGATCATTCCGTGCGCTCGGTGGTCTACTTCGGATCTTAGAATGGATATTATCCCGAAGTCGCGTGTATAAAATGGCAGGTCAAGAAACACACATGTGCATCACTGAGTCAAAAGGGAAACGGGGTCGTGGAAACTGGATTAAATTGTTCCCGCGGCGATTCAGTTGGTTATAGTCATTGTAAGAATGAGTATAAATCAACGTCCACGCATCTCTGTGTGCTTCTTGACATTGAAAATTACGCTATTATATGCCTCTCATTTAGAAATCTGATAGAATAATGTGCCTTTTATCTTGTAGACATTTCTCTTTTGATCAATATCTGTGATATGAGTAGTGATAAATTTAAGACTTGCAGAATTTAAGGATATGGACGATAAGGTCTTATTTTTCTAAACTGATTTGTCATGTCGTCTTTTACTGATAAATTCTTTTTTAACTACAAAGGTTCTTTAATAATGACGATAGGTGATCTTATCCACATCATTATTTAACTGGTAGAAATAGAGATTTAAAAAAAGACAATTATTTTGTAAGGGTGATGATCTTGATTTTTTACTATAATATGTATAATTATTATAAGAGACACATTTAATTCTCTTATATTTTTATGTGTGATTGATCAAATGTCTATTTGTACGTATTACAGGTGTTGTCTTCCCACAGCCGTTGGTAATGCAAATATCCTTCCTTGATCTGAAGTCTGCAAGATGGTTCTCATCATCCAGTTCCAATTTTAGCTGAGATTAATACAGAAATGTGAGCAGCTACTGGTATTCATAAATGACAGAGAGTATATTTGTTTTTGTATTATTTATAAATAAATATGAAAGTAAATATAGGCTGTATTCCAATATTCACTTCCAGTATCAAAAATCTGTAGTTTACATTAAGCATATTATAGATTTTCAGTATTGGCAGTGAATATCGAAATGCAGCCATAGTTGTAATAAGTGATTTAAAAAATCTACATTACTAAATTATTGCAACATGAATTTATAATGTTAAGATTATATAAAATTAAAAATGCTACATAATATGTAGAGATAATGTATGTAAGTTTTAAAATCTATTGTTTTGTTAATTTGTATGACATGATAAAAATTAAATGTTAGTTACTTGAAAATATATATAATAAAAAGTATGTAATTCCGATTTCATTAGTATTTCAGATGAATGTTGTTATATATACAGAAAATACAGTTAACAATAAGATATAGAAATGAATTTGCTTGTTATAGAGCGAAACGAATACGGTCCAGCTTGGTGGTAATGCGGGGATGTGGATCTGCTTCGACCCAATAGGAAGCCGAATAGGCTGGGGTTCTATTTCGTTCGTTGTACTTCTATATTGGACTTCTATTACTATTGATGCCAGCTTAACGAATGCAGCAGCATCCAATGTTCCTCGTAATACCGTCACGTCGGAAACACCAGCGTCGGCACACCACGAGAACGACGAATGCAGGAATGTGACCACTGACAATAGAGAGGGTACATTTAACAATTCATCGCTTGAAATCACTATACGTAACCTGAAGAGTTTTTTTTTATCTGGTTGCGATCACTTACCACTACTTCATCAGCAAACTGTGTGGCTCTCATGTTTGTACAGGTACTGGACTGTCAGTGGTCAGCCAAGGATCCGGTTATCCTCATTCGCCGATAGTGCCTCCAACCTTTCTGTACGGAGCTCTTACCTGCCAACCCTATCAAGGAATTTACGTGAATCACATCTACTTTCAACTCGCAAATGCCTTCTTTCTATTGTCACACCTTGCACCAAGTGGCATACATGGTGTACTCTATTTAAGGTGCACTCTACTCGTGGGCTGTGCCTTTCTTGCTTTGTGGGGCTGGACAATAGCTTGCTGGCTGGATGCTGCTCTCTGGAATGTTCTCTTTGTTGTCATCAACTTCGTCCATGTATGCACGCTTCTTTACAAACTCAGGCCTATCAAGTTTACAAAGGAAATCGAAGAGGTAAGCGGAGATCAAGTAGAAGACAATGATGTGAGGAAGTATTCATGATTTTATAAAACTGGTAGAGAAAAAATATACGTAATACAATTTATATAGATACGTAATATATAGTAATATGCAAGTAGTGAAATATGTTATGGAAACTTTATGCTCATTTACCTTATTTACCTATATTTTCCAAAATTATTTTATTATTATTATTATTATACATCTTATGAAAACTAAAAACTCTTGGGAAGTAGTACAATTAGATATACGACTCTATTTGCTTTCTATTTGACTGCAGCATTTATATCATACACATTTCTGGTTTATTTTTGCACTTCTGTCACAAATATATTATTATGAATGTTATTTATTTAATCTCTATCAAAATTAAGTGCGTTATAAAAACTATTTATTCTCTATTTAGTAAAATCTGTTCTTAAACATAATAAGTAATTAATGAAATAATAGTTGAAAATATTCACAATGTAGAGTTTGATTTAAAATCTTTATAATGTGTATTTAAAATAAAAATATTTTACAGTTGTCTTCTTTTATATAGGTATACATTGCAGTGTTCCAGCCATTACGGGTGTCTCGTCATCAATTCAGAAAAGTATTAAATTGTATGAAGATCATTCGCCAGTTGAAGTATCAAGAAGTTTATGCACAAGAAAAAGTGACCAAAGTCGATTCGTTATCGTTGGTGCTATCAGGAAAGTAAGAATGCACCTTACTTAAGCTTTTAAGATTTATTTATTATTATAAAAGTTTTTATTTATATCGTATTTATTAATATTTTTGCTTTTCATAGACTAGTTGTCTCGCAAAATGGAAGAGCATTGCACATCGTCTTCCCACATCAGTTCCTGGATTCTCCAGAATGGTTTGGTGTCTCGACAGACGAATACTTTCAGGTAAATTGTTCATTGAGATATTCTTTATATCAACAAATTCTTTTATTAGGATGTCTTTATCTATCTGATTTGATTCCGATATGCCAATTAAATTAATTAATATTTGACATATCGTCAATTGCGTAGGTATCAATAACAGCTATGGAAGAATCGAGGATATTATTATGGCATAGAGACAAACTAAAATTAAGTATAATTACCGATCAATTCCTGCAGGCAGTGTTTGATCACATTTTGGGCAGAGATGTAGTTAAAAAATTGATGCAGGTATAGTTTATTTGTTAAATATGTTTTTTTTTATTCATAAAAATATCAAATATTTTTTACATGATTTATTAAATTATAGAATTATTAGAAAATTTAATAAAGAATTTTTTTATTATGTGTATGCGTTTTGAATCATATTTTTTATTTTTTAGGTGAGTGAAACGATGGCTGCTAGCAGTCATCAGCAACAAAATGGACAGATAATTGGGCTGGGTGGTATTGGAGCCTTAGACAATGATGCTGATACAAAACTTTTTGTTGTAAAAAAGACTGGTGATAGTCAAGGCATTACTGCGCTCATCAGTCGTCAACTTCAAGGTATGTATCAACAGTTTTCATTTTTGCTAATATTAAAGAATTCAACCGAAAATGTGTATGATTGTATTTCTTTTTTGTATTTGAATTTTTACTTTCATTGATATGTTTTAAATATATTGAACATCACTTTTTTTATAGAACAAAAGAGTCTGTATCTGTATTTTGTATATTTCTTCTTTTTATCAATAATCTCTTTCTATAATTAGCAAAATGTACATTTTTCATATTATTCGGGCATGCGCATGTATCCAAGTTTACTTTTCTAATATTCTTATGTTTTTAATACTTTTATAGTAACTTTAATTTTATAGTAAATATAATTTTGCTCATTATATTTGCATTTTTTGGCTTGTTATGTTAAAATTTTTGCTAATGTTTTATACAAATTTATAACTATTTATGTACATAGTATTATGTAAATCTAATAAGTATAAAATCAGCAATCTAAAAAAAGTTGAACACAAAAAATTGAACATAATTGATATTTTTGTTTACAAAATATGCATGCACACACTCACACATTATTATTTTATATCTTTAATCCAAAAAACCATTTTTTTTTAATTTTAAAGTAATACAGTTTGGATATCTTATATTTATCAAGATGTAGTAATGACTTATACGTATCATAGATTTTTATATTTATTTACGTGCACTTTTTTTATAATTTTGCATCAACTTTGACCTTGCTTTGGAAATAGAAGAGAGAATGCCGCTACTGTATACGAATCAAGAAGTACTGAATAATACCCTTCACCATACGAATCGCCTACGTGTATCATCCTGTACATTTCTCCCACACCCTATGTCGTACAACGTTCAGACTTCGCTGTAATATCCTCACCTACCAATCGTGGTTGCAACACTCTAGCACAAAAATCGTATGTGATGTACATGTTATATTCCTGCAATGGGTGCATATATATTACACAAATGTCGCAGAATAATTCCATTAATTGTTCTGCCTGGATATTATACCAAGAGGTGAGTTTTTTTTACAAATTTTTATACACGATACAATAAAGTAATATCAATAAACTAGATATATTAAAACAAATTTTTAAAAACATGTTAATCTTGAAAATTGATAATAATTGAAAGGGGAGCAATATATATATATTTAAATAATTGCGAATAATTTAGATAATTGCATATTATAATTCTTATCTTTTTTATGGCTATAATTTGACTATAAATATATATGCTTCTAACATATTATCCCTATCACTTTTTTATAAGTGAGAAAGTGCAACTATACAATACATGATATTTAAAACATGTTTAGTTCAAAATTTATTTGTTATTTCTGTTTCTATTGTTTCTGTATCATGATTAAAAGTCATTTTTCTTCTTTTTTTTTACAGCGGCAGGTGACCCGAATGCTTGGAGATTGGGAAGAATCGAAGAGACTGATCATGAAACACCCGTTTAATGGAATGATTGTTAAATCGATGTCATCCTCGGCAGTCAATATAACATAACACCGGTGTTTTTACATAATGCAATTACAGCAAGCTAATTCATTGTGACTAAATAATGTGCATATTGAAACTGTGCATAGAAAAATTGAACATTCTCTTGCCAATTAATTTTCCCAATGGCTAGTCAACCGTATGCAATAATAAGAGAAAATTCCATCGTTTTGTAGCAAATGATGAATTCCATTTTAGCTTATAAAGCTACTAATTAATAAGTTTATGCTTCCAGTGTATTTGTTGGGTATGCTTGAATTTAAGAATGGCTATTTACTTTGTATAATTTTACTTTGTAAAGTATTTCAGTATGTTCTATGATTGATGGATGAATAATGGATTAAGATTTTACAAGTATGCAAGTAATGAAATGAGGGTGACATATTCACAGCGGCGTAACTTCTGTTAATGCGAGGTCTGTGATGTCGCGATGGGACTTGATAGAAGTCAGGGAGGCCTAAAGAAACTGATTCTTTCCCATACCCGGAAATAGTGCCTTTTTACTTACACTTCCTTTCTTAATGTTTTCATGGAGATAATATGTATAATATACTACTATATGCGCCATATGACTTATATATATTTATCCAATATATCTAGTAGAGTTTTCCAAATGTCGCTGTATTACATGTTTGAAGATCCATGTTGTGATACTGTTAAGCAACCGTTCACGAGTCAAAGAGGCACAAGAAGTTACGCCATTATTAATGCATTGGACATTATTACAAAGTACGATATAAAGGATTGGACATTGTTTATATCGCTACATTACTGCTAGAGACGCCGAATCGCGTATATAACTTTCGATACTTAATGTAAAAAATTATAAAT
The DNA here is from genome assembly GCA_901521435.1 of Crematogaster levior. Classification (NCBI taxonomy): domain Eukaryota; kingdom Metazoa; phylum Arthropoda; class Insecta; order Hymenoptera; family Formicidae; genus Crematogaster; species Crematogaster levior. Next base: position 227,177 of record CABEGB010000936.1, on the reverse strand, counting down.
TGCTACAGGATACTATAATTATGATCATGTATTGATAAACCTAACATCAAGTGATTATTTCATTATTTTATTTGTTTACAACAGTGCGTATAATAATGATTGTTTTATATAATTCGATAAGCGAAAGTAAATACTTTAAAGTGTATGTTATGTGAGACAAATCGAGGGAAATTGCCTGAAAAATGTCAATAACGTATGAGCGAGAAAAAATAATATAGTAATTGAGATAATGAGACTTCAAGTAAAAGTCTCGCTCTTAACGATTAAAATATTTCGGTAATCAAACTATCGAATAAATAAACACTTTGGAAACAACTTTGTTTAATCTTTAGAAATATTGCATTAAAAATTAGAAAAAAAATTGTTAAAAGGTATCGATTAAGCCCACTTAAAGTTGTAATACATACTTTAAGAAAACTTTTTATATGTAAAGTCATAGTTCTGAACAACACACATACATATTCTATTTCGGATATTACCGACAGTTTATCACATGATGTAATAATTATTCTCTATTACTCCACATATATACCGCATATCCATAATGATATTTTGAATTGACGATATCATTTTATGTGTAGCGAAGTACCGAAATATAGGAATGCCTTTTGATATGTATAAACGTGAAATGCAGGACCATCAGAGTTAGTATTTTTTGCATATGATATATAAGAATAGACGAGTTTATTACTTTCTATGTGAATATGAATTATATGTTATTGAGAATCTTTGTTGTTTCTATCTATTATTGTTGTTATGATTATTTTTGTACATGAAATTGTTTTTAGTATGTAATTAAATATAAGCAGAGAGTGGCTGATGAAAGTTTGAGAAATTTAAATCGTATTGGATACAAATAAGAATGCATATAAAATGGCAGCGCGAATAAAAAAAAGTTAGTTTTAAAAATGAAAGTAATTTTATTAAGGCTCTCTGTCTCATTCCTTTTATCCCTTTTAATAATTCATAATATTACATACATGAGATATATAACACAGTATATGATATAAAAGCAATCAAAGAAGCAAAGATAAAATGTATTAGTTCGAGCCAAATGTTATATGATGAAAATGAAAACAAAACGCTGAAGAAATACGCCATTCATTTCTTAAATTTTCTCCTCTATATATATATATATATATTGTCGTCATAAATTCTTCCTAAATTTAAATTTAATGTTTTTCTACAAGTTAGAAGGAATATTTTCCTTCTAACAAAAACGTGAGTTTCTCTTGCCATGATTGAGAAGAATGCAGGTAACTGTAGCAAAATAGCCTATAAAAATATTTCTGTCAATTAAAATCTATAAGACTTTGATTATTTTTTAAATATCTTGATATCGTGCAATGACACGATAAAGTTGAAATTTTACGAAACAAGAAAAAGAATTCGAAACACAACATAAAATTACTTAATAAATCGATATATCAATGACAACTTAATTATATTATACTTTGTCGGTTTTTTCGGCTTAAAAACCCAGATTCTCAGAATCTCATTCTTGGTTTTAAATAAATAAATCGCAATTTCTTACGATTTTCGTAAATTTAAACTTTTGCAGTTGGAAATCCCAAACTTGAAATTCTTTGAAAACCATAATTGTTGAATTTTCATTAATTTAGTATATGTAAGATACATGTAAGAAAGAATATTTACAAGAGTGTTTCATATCATTAACATTTTATCTTAGAAACTTATAAAATGTTATATCATTAAATTATTGTACATTTGAATGTATGTGCACATATATATAGGTTTTTTGCTTATGTATATGAATTTACTTATTAACAATTTATTATAAAATTATATACATATATTAAATATTATATATAAAATCATAAAACAATTAGCTTCTCTTTTTATTTATATCTATTATATCAGCTGTAGAAATTTATGTATTGCATTTTTCGTCAGGCCCAGAGATTAAGAGTGAGATTGGGCTGAAATTTGAGCAATTAACAGAATAAAAAAAGAAAACTAATCTCAAGTTTAGTAAAGTTTGCTCTGATTATGCTCTTTTCCAACGTAGATTAACATCAGTTTAACTTGCTTTTCATCTTTTTTTAGTTTTAAGAATCTACATTGGTAGAAATGGACACTAGTCAAATTTCAATCTTAATATATGTAATCCGACATGCATCAGTCTTTCTGTCTCTTGAATTCGGTGTCGCGAGAGAGTGCAGCTGGGTGAAGTTCGAATGGATCACGCGGTAAAATTGGTCCGGGTCTTGATCCGAGAAATACATGTATGTAGCCAATTAACTTGCAGTTTTTATGGAAAAGAGGCAATTTTATTGACTAAACATTTCTCGGATCAAGACTGTTGGACCGATTTTTGGTATCGTGGACACAAGGCCTAATTATTTGCGCAGATTATGCGATGCAAACTGCGAGACGAAACACATATTTATAGAGACGATAAGGTAGTAGAGGCCTCTCCAGACAGAACGCGATGAGTGATATCCAATGAGAGCTCTGCGTTTCACTCTGTTTCACTACGTCATATCGTAATGTAGAGCTCTCATTGGATATCACTCATCGCGTTCAGCCATTATTCCCACTTGCTGTTCCGTCTGCACGGTCTGCACTTTGTGGCTTACAGCCTGCATCACTATGCGCAATAGCAGTTGCGCACAGAAGATATTCATCGTCGTGTCTTCCGCTACCGGTTCGCGGCGGTCGCTATTATATTCTCGCGGTTTTAAGACCCGCATGATTTTGAGCAATTTTTGTTAGAAGTGCGCGGTAAGATCGCATCACTGTGGTGTACCGCGAATACTCGGAGTCCGAACGATTGAAATCGTTGATGATTTAAGGACGAAGTACGATAAGAAGAAGCAATCGAAGTATTGTCCTTCAGAGGACAGGCTTTGCTCCGAGGAAGCTTATGAGATCTAGAAAAAAGGCGATAGAGAGAAACGGGCGCGATACTGTGCGCTGAGAACGATACGTTATAAAGAAGCAGGAAAAGCTCGACTATCAATTATACGGTGAGTAATGTTACGAATGTTCATCACGCCGATCGCAACGCGTGCCACTGTTGTTTGAGGTTAGCTTTTCCACGTGGATTTACCGCGCCTACATGCGAGTCATTTGTTTACGTACGTGAGTGAAACGACAAGCGACAACTTTCCTCGATAACGAGACGCTTCAGATGTGTCATATTGATTTTCGAATTTTTTTTCAGATGGACGAAGTATCGCCAAAGGCGTATCCGCTGGCAGATGCGTCACTGACCACAAAGATTTTAAGCCTAGTGCAACAGGCGCTTAGCTACGGACAACTGAAGAAAGGAGCAAACGAGGCTACAAAGTCCTTGAATCGTGGCTTGTCCGAGTTTATAGTGATGGCTGCGGATACCCAACCACTGGAGATCCTGCTGCACTTACCATTATTGTGCGAAGACAAGAATGTACCGTACGTTTTTGTGCGGAGCAAGACGGCCCTAGGACGAGCAAGTGGAGTTTCTAGGCCGGTGGTAGCTTGTTCGATATTAATTAATGAAGGCTCGCAATTGAAACCACAGATCAAAGCCATCCAACAAGAAATCGAGAGGCTTTTGATCTAAATGATATCTGTATTTGTTATTTTTACACATTTTCATTATTAGTAACATGTAATATAGATTTTATTTCACTAATAAAACACAATTTGACTTTGATATTTATAAAAAAAAATTCTAGATGTTACACATCCTCTCTTATGTATGAGATCTTTTGTATACACACAAAACAATTTAGAGCATTAATAAAAAATTCAATAAAAACCTTTCTGTATATGCTTCTTTCTAATATATTACACAATTTTGAAAATAATCCAATATTAAATTATTTAATTTTAAGAACAATTTATCTTCAAATTTGATCTTTTAAAAGTCAACATCAATATATTAATTTTAGAATAAGCAATTATTATACGTTCAAGTATTTATACTTGTTCATTTTTGCATAGTGTGAAGAGTGTAACTGTCTTGCTGATCTCTCCGTAACGAAGAAATTAGATAGTGAATTACTAGTATTGATTCGACAAATGTATCATGCAGAGAGAAACATGCTTTTCATTGGATTGATGGACGTAATAAGTTCGATGGAACGAAATTTAACTGAATTTATTGTACTTGCCGAAAATGCAACACATTTGACGTCACCATTGGACTTTCTGACACGTTTGATAAAGTTAGCAGAAACAAAAGATATTCCTTACATTTATGCATGTGAGAAGGAACAACTCGGTCAAGCATGTTATATATCTAGCGGTATAAGCGTTATTGCTGTCAAGATTGGACCTTCTTATTTCTCAAAAAAAATTGAAGATATCAAACAAACAATAATGAGTAAAATGTCAAGAAAATCAAGCATAAATTTGTGATGTTATTGGTTTAGCTTTCAACAAATATATCTGAGAATATTTAATATTAATGAAGTAAAATTATTAATGAAATATATTATAATTATATATTAATATAAAAAATTACACTTCTTTAAAAAAATTAATTCTATTATTCTTCTATTATTACCAGTTATATATTCTAATAAAAAAATTAAAGATATTAAGCATATGATTTAAAAAAATCAGTATAAAATTCTAATTTTGTAATATTAGTGGTTCATATTTTTGTAAATCCATTAAAAAACTTATACACATTATAAACATTATAACATTATAAAACACATAATGAAATATTAATAAAATTCAATCTAATTTAATATTGTTTTTAGATATATTAAAATTAATATTCTTAGATATAGAGTAATACATATATTGTAATTGCATTTCGATATTAATAAATAATGATCACACTCATGCCACTAGGAGTAACACAGGAAATTACAAAGCATATGTACAAAAATTATATTAAAAACAGTACCAAGTACAATGGAAATCACTCTTGAAAATAAGGCAATACATTGAGTTTCCAATTACCGTGCCAATCATCATGGTTTTGCTCAGATGTAAACATGTTTTCTTGAAATTTTTCGTGCAACTGTCGTTGTGTGTCGTTATTAGGGAAATCTTGAAACCACATTTTTAATTGTTCAGTTAGCTCCTTCTCGTCCGTGAATACCAAACTATTTTCATTGTGCCTTACTAGTTCTGATAAGCTAAACAAGATACATTTTTTCTCTTAGTAAACAGATTTACTTAATAATTATATTAAATCGTATTAATTATTAATGTACCAATTATAATTATATGCACAAACTGGTAAACCGCAGCCAAACATGTCAACAACTTTCATTGGTAAATCTAATCCACTGGATGAGGTATGTAGGCATATACCTAAATCCGCACTAGCTATTTTAAAGACACACACAAAGAATACTTAAAATATTCCATAAAAAGTCTTACAAAAAAAGATTGTATGTTACATTTAAAAAATTAATTTTAAATTAGCAATAACATATGCAGATATATGTGATACCTAGTATTTTGGGATAATCCTCATTCTCAAGCCATGGCGTCTTTACCGTGACATGTTTCCAATGTTTTAAGTCAATGATAGCCATGTAGAAGTCCTTTAACGGTCCTTTGCCCGTTATCGCACAGACCAAATCTGGCAAGTTTAACTCTCTAGTTTCGCATGCATTTTCATATTCTATAAAAAACATTATGTATTTATATCCTTTAATCATTGCACACTTGTATAAAAACATGAATAAAATAAATTTACACATAAATTCACCTTGTAAGGCATTTAATAGGATTGAGAAATCTTCATCCTCTGTCCAACTAGTGCTAGATACAACAAAGCCGGATCTCCTGGGCGAACAAGATATTGATATATCATATTTTGTGGTTAATTTACCCAGAAACTGATTCTTCTCTGCCAAAGTTATCGGATGGAAGTTATCTGTTGGCCTATCATACAAGACTTTTGCTCTGTGATAAAGAAAAAGAATCAAATCATTGAGTGAGCCATCCATTTTTAAAATGTAAATAAATGATGGACTAACTGGATAGCCCATTTCTTTTCCAAATCATCCTTCATTGCTTTGGTGACACAGAAATTATTTTGTGCTCTGCGGCCAAACGTCGTTTCGATAAATCTTGCTAATCTAATCAGGACATGGTTCTTTCCCAGACTCAATGCCATGAGCGAATGAGCATAATTATGCCAATCAATCGTAAATTGCGCCTCCATTAGAACACAATAAAACCAGCATATCGGAATAGTTGGTATCGCAGGTGGATTCTGTGCTATCAGCGAATCCGAAATCCGACGTTTACAAAGTAACAACCATAAAAGATCAGCCGTTTGCCATATCACTTTTATCATATAACACAGAAGACGTGGCAATCCTAAAATAACAATAAGTACAATCGTTATCGCTCAAGATCTATAAACAAACACTAAAATAGAAAATCTAGAAAAAATATGACAGAATATCATAGAAATCTGTGAAAGGACAACAGTAAGTATTCGATTCGTACTGTCTCGTAATTCGGGGGGCGGTCGCAAATAATGGACCTGCACGCTTGCATTCTCGCTAATTTCCCTTATCGGCGACGAGCCGGGATAACCTATAATGTCCACGGTAAAACCTTCTCGTGCGAAGGAGACCGCGTGATATTGCATTCGCGGGCTTCTACCAATGTCACCGAGCACCAGCACACAAACATTCTTGCCGGTTTTGAATTTTTTCAGGTATAATTTACGCGCAACGAGAAGAACCAGCGGGAGCAATAATATCAACGTCAACATTTTGAACGAAAACAAACAGCTGTTCAAGACGTTCGGCGCGACGGATCGTCGAGGTTTGCCGGTTGACCATTTAAAAAATCAGTAATTATACAGTTTAGATGCCTCATCTCAGAATTCGTTCAAAATAGGCTTATTCGACACGTTTTTGCTCGTAACGAAAGAATCTGGCAGAAAAAAGCATCGATCTGCTCTGCGATGCGAGATATTAATTATTAAAATTGGTGACTATTTAGGTTAGAAAATCTGTCATATCGACGAAAAATAGAGCATGCGCATGGCCTTTAGAACATATATAATATATAGAACCTTCTCTCTGATAGAACATATATGTTCTAAGATCACATCCATTGATTCTTGAATATGATTGACTCTTATCTTTAGTTCCTCGTTGGATCTAAGTGTATAAACCAATCACAGTTGCTTTTCCCGCTGAACGTAACCAATCTCTAGTTTGATACGTGCTTTAAAGATGGTACATACATACAGCTGAAAATTGTAAAATCTCCAATTACACATGCTCGTGTCGTAGTTCATGGCCGCAAACGTCGTGCCATTCGCGCACCATCAAAGGTTGCGTTCAGATTCCCCACCTGAGTAACTATAACACTAGAAGTTGTTATAGTACATGTCACGTATGTTATAGTACTTCTAGTATTATAGTGCACCCGGGTGGGGAATCTGAACGCAACCAAAAGCGATGTCAAAAAGGCGGGAAGTCGTGAGGATATACGTGAGCAACGTTGCGTGGATGTACATATCATCACGTAACGTTGTGTCGGCGAGAAGCGAGGGACATAAATATTTTGCTCGAAATCACAGTGCGAAAGTTCACGAGGAATTTAGTCACGTCATCATTAGCAAAGATCTCGGCATTTGCACACTTAATAATATCTCGACGTATGTACATTGTTTCTTAACGTTTGGTTCTTAACATCCGTTAGTTTTTCATCATTGCAGTTTTCCTTCCTGAAGAAAGAATGAGAATTTGAGGAAAGGGAAAGGGATGATACACTCCTAACGGAACGAGAGAGTTCGCAAGTGAAGCAAAAAAAAGAAGAGATATAACGATTGAAGCATGAAAGACATTAAACAATACTTTACCAATAGTAGAAATATTGTCAAGGAGACCGATTCTAACAACATCGTGGAACAAGAACAGGGAGAGACAGGTAAACGCAAACGTGTGAAGATTCGGATATCACGCAATGGCTCTGCAAACAGGATGTGTGATACACTTGAGAGCAAGAACGACTTGATCGACAAGACACCCAGTCCGTTCAACGGCGAGCTAAACGATGGTCATAAAATTCTACAGGATGGAACACCAAAATCAGGTTTGGTCGAGTCAGCTGTAAAACAAAATGTCGACAAGGTATCATTTTTACTAAGAATTACAAATGCCATCAGTTTGTCAATAAATATCTATAGTTAAAATTTCTTATTTTTAAGCATTCAAAACCCATTGTGAAAATGGATGGAAATCAGTCTGAAGAAACGAGGGCTACCTCACAAAAAAAAGAGTTAAATGATAAAGAAATTGTTGCTGCTACAGACATCTCTCCCAACAACAGTGTTATTAATGAAGAGTCAAACATAGAATTTCATGATAAAATTGGTTCTCAACGAGAAGAATCAAATGCCTTTCAGGTTCTGATGAGTCGTTGTAAACCAATACAGTATAAATTACCACCACAGCATTCCATGGAAGACATTGAGAGTAAAGAAAAATCAGATTATGTAAAAGAATTGAGATCTAAATGCAAAGAGAAGCTGATAGCTTTAGCTGATAAAAAAGGGTATTCAAAAAGAAAAATGATGGAAATAGAAGAGGGTGAGAGAATAGAAAAAAATATTGAAAATCGTATTAGGTTTTTTAAAGGCGAGAGTAAAAGCAACATGATACATAAAAAAGATAATAGTTTTGAAGTATCGATAAAAAATACTAAACCATCTAGAAACTTGCTAAATTATTTTAGGTAATTATTTTAGGTAATACTTATTGTATGATTATATAGTACGATTGTATAGTATTTATGTTTATGTATTTTAGTATACATAACATTATAGTATAACATAATATACATAATATAGTATACATAATATTATAGTATGACATATACTATTATACATAAATATACTATATTATATAATATATTCTACATTATTCTGTTAAATTATTATTGATACAGTAAAATTATTACAACAGTTGGACAAATTTGAATTTAGTAGCTTTATAATTGCTTAAATGAGATAATTGTTATACACTTTGATTATCAGCAAATCACCCTTGGGATTGAATAATGATGAAAAATGTGTGTCTACCTTTATCGTAAAAGCGGATGTGCATAGGACCGATAATTCTGATGTTGAACCTGTAATGAAGCCGATATTGAACAAAAGACTTTTCAACAAAAAATGTCCAAAGTCAGAGTTAGACCTTTCTACAGTGGATGATATTCACATTGTAGCGTCTGAGAATTTGTTTTCTCCACAGACCATCAAACAAGATAAGCAAAAACGAGAAAAACCCCGTTGGTCTTTACGAATAAAATTACATTCTTCTGAAGACAACGATTTTCTAAATGGTAGTATTTATTTAATAAAATTACATAAATTGACGTTACATATGTATAACATTTCTCATTTAGATGATGTAAAACATAATCAGAGTCTCCCAACATTCATTGGTTGATGGCAATGATTGTTTTTTTTCACTTTGATCGCTGAGTTTGATATTTTTTTAAATAAATATCTAGCTTTAAGTGACATACTATAAAATCAACACAACTTTTTACTTGCAGATACTGATGATGAATTATTTTCACCGAGAAACAAATCAAAATTTAATGTTTCGAGTAAATGTGGAAATTCTATAAATATAGAAAGTAATGAAGTCTATAAAGATTGTGAGCGACATCTTAAGAAAATACAAAATAAGGAGGAAAAAGAATCTAGTGTAAAAGACGACATTGCAAATATTGTTAAAGACGTTTCCATAAACACTTCTAATGGAGATATTGATTTGAAAAAGTCAAATAAAACTAATAAAAAAGAGCAAAAGATTAATGATACGAGTGAAACGATTATTACAATGATTGATCATTCCAATGATGAGTGTGAAATCATCAATGAGAACATTTTTCTAAAAAGAAAACAAAATGAAAAGCTGGCGCCTTTATTCATTAAACGACGTAAAACAGACCCGGTTATTACGGCAGCTAGACGTTTATTCTTGCAATCGGATATAGTTGAAGTAGAGAACAAAAATACAGGCCAAGTGAACAACGGCACATCTATGTTACCATTTCCCTCTATCAGTCATATTACACAATTAGAAGATGAATCGAATTTGACTAGCTCCGAAATCAAACATAAATTTTCGATGAAGATCGAAAAGAAATATTTGCCTTCTATAGATATTAATAATTATAAATATATTAATTGTAAGAAAGTGACAAGAGCGATTAAAACGATTAACGATCCCGTAAAAGAAAACGTTGAACAAGTGTTATCAGAAATTGAAAAGTTTTGTCCTGATGTGCAGGAAATGTGGAAAACTATTTCGACAATTAAAGGTGATTCTGAAAAGAAATCGCCACCTCGGATGAGAGGTAGAAAAACGAGATTGACTGAGCGGAAGAGAATATTAATGGAGAGTGTCGGAAATGATAAAAATCAGTCGCATAATTGTGCGTGGACAAATAAATATAAGCCGATGAGCGCGCAAGAAATAGTTGGAAATGAAGAGGCCGCGGGTAAGCTAAAGGATTGGTTGAGCGGTTGGAGAACATCTTTAATGAAGGAAAATGATGGCAGCAGCAGCGATGAGTTTTATTCTTCTGACTGCAGCTCTTCGTGCAACAACGAAAATAATCAGATTGCTGTATTATTAGGACCGCACGGTAGCGGAAAAAGCGCAAGCGTGTACGCGATAGCAGAAGAACTTGGTTACAGGTTGGTAATCGTGACTCGAAAATATAATGTACAAAATAATACATAAATTACATGAAAATAAATAATAAATTCAAACATTATTGTATCATTTTATTCGAGATAAATTAAATTTTTCAGCGTGCTCGAAGTGAATGCATCTTCCAGGCGGACTGGAAAGAGGATCTTGAAGGAATTGGAGGAAGCCACGAAGTCACACAGAATTAAAAAAAGTAAACATAAATCTCCGTTTGAACGAATCATGAATGAGACTGAAACTTCGAAAATTTCGCAAAATTCGCTAATTCTTCTGGAAGATATTGATCTTATCTTTGAGGAGGACGAAGGATTCATTTCTGCTGCGTATCAATTAGCATCAAACACCAAACGACCAATTGTTATGACATGTAGAGACACATGTCCTCATTTGAACAAAATGGCACCACAACAGAATAAAGTCTATTTTCATAAAGTGAATGGTAGTAGGGCATCTGCCTTGCTGGAATTAATTTCGCTGGCCGAGACGGGTTACAGAATTTCACATAATTGTGTAATGGTAAGTGATTTTTAAATTATACTTAAATTAAAATTCACATTATTTTATTGTCAATAAAAAAATATATTTAAGAATCCTTATTTAAAGCTAATACTTTTATGAAAATTTTCGAAACAAAGTTTTTTTTATGAAAGAAGAAGTTTGAAACTGATCTGGATCGATAGCTTATATTCATTATATTCATAATTTTGAATCTAAATGTTCTCTAATGAAATTGTGCGAGTTATCTAACCACACTCATTTAACGTTAAATTATGGAAATGAATTTATTCCGTTGTTTAGAAATTACTGCAAATGGGTGATCTAAGGCAGGCACTGCTCCAGTTGCAATATCTATTATTATCAGGTCCATCAATATTATCGGAGCAATCTACAACCACAAAGCCATCGCTTTGGCAGGACATGCAACATTACTTGTACAAACCTGCAACTAAGCTAAACAAGAGACACAAGATAAAAAAAAGTACAAATACCAAAAATTCTAACACCAATATATTAAACAATTTAGCGGAGGATTTGGACAGTTTATCTCTAGTGTCGTCTTTAATTGATGTCAAAGACACGGTACTGGATACGTCAGAGGAGAACGTGCAACCTAATTTATCCTTAACTGAAAATGTATCTTTCTATTCCGCTTTGCGTGATTTGAATAAGGATATTGCAAATTTTATTAATAGTCAAGTACTGTATAAAGACTTTGAGACAAACGAACATGTACAGAATCAAATCAAAATTATTTTGAAGAAACAACTGAATCGAGGAGTGGATCTAGCGTTATCACACGTTACATCTATGTGTTTAGATCGACGAATCATGGCATTAGATTATCTTCCTACGGCACGAACGATATGTCGCGCAGAAGAATCTCGCTCGACCACAAATTACAAACGAGGCAGTCGATTTTTCCATTATCTACACAGCCTGAAAGTTCCGACCATGTCATTGAAACCGAATATTTTAGCCACCGCGTGTAGAATGTTACAAGAGGGAAATAATAAAACTGCATCTACGTGTATAGTCAATGTCACTAGTAATTAATACTTCAAGAAAATATAAGTTTTTGTATATAAGAATGATGATAATTTTATCAAATTTTAACATTGCGAATTGTAATGAAATATGATATTTCAGCCTTTTGATATGATGATTATTTATACCTAACAAAATGTATATATAATAACTTAACGCATATTGTTGTGTATAAAATATATATCTAAATATTGCTGTTTTCTCTGCAGTAATTTTACTCTTTTCTAGTTAAATTTATTATATTTTATTGAGATACAAGTATGTTTGTAAAAAATCATATATAAAAAGTTGCCTTCAAAATAATTTATATCGATAAGGAAAACATATCATGTGTTCGCACTACTTTCACAGATTTGTTATCCTGTATTTTTACCACAAATTCAGCATTAAATACCATTGTCTAATTTTACTTGCCTAATATAAAGAATCATAAAACACTGAATACATGTAAATGTAGATTTTTATACATTGTTATTTGTATTATGCGCATTACAGTACAATAGAGTTATATACACTTCATTGCAATCGCTGAAAAATATCTATGATAAAATGTTTAATAGAAATAAATATTTATTTCTGAAAACTTTTTATTACCTCTCTTTTGCGAAATGTCAAGATGTTTAATAATAATTGTATAATCATATAATTAAATCTTTATATGATGCAACTTGCGATTTAATTCTTCGAACTTTAATATCTTGCGAATGAAAAAGTCTCCATAACGGTGTGCTACCTTCGTGTCGGCGATGTGAATCATGTCGTGGTCAATATAAAAGTCCAACTGAAAAAAAGAAATGCTTTCTGTAGTTGTTTCAATATTAATATATTTTATATCTATTTATTCTTTCGAAATTTTAAAAGCAACAGCAGAGAGTAAATTATTTGAATAAATAAGTTAATTGTGATTGTTTTGATTTGTAGTATTTATTTTTATTACAAAAATACGAATTGTATATCGAAGAAAATATAAAATATATGAGAGAACTAAATGTATTTAAATAAATTGTACAAATTATATTTTTTTGAAATACAAATGGGATGATGATGATAGTTACCTCAGAACCGGATTGAAATTTTCCGTCTAATCCCGATGTACCTTTCGTCCAAACAATGTTCTTCATCTTGTGTTTGAAGCACAACAAATGGATCGTCAATGCGTTAACTTCCTTGTCGAGATCCCAGCCTTCGATTTCGGATCTAGTATTGTTTCCCATAAATGTGGCCAATTTACTTAACGGCAATGTTGTATAAAGTTTTAGATATGAACGAATAGTCGGTAACATCTTCTGCTGCACCACTTCATCCATGAATACTTGTGTTTGATGTTTAATGGCCTCGCGGACGTAGTCTTCGTTGGGATTATCTGGATTCGGTGGTGTCAAAGATAGAAATTTAGGGCACGCAAATATAAAGCAATTCTCGAATTCGGTGAGATCGCCGTACTGCATTTTGTACATTTTCTCATGGTAGTTCTTATCTCGCAGAGCCTGCTGCAGGCCTTCGTCTATGCATTGCGGATGTAGAACCAGACAGATGGCGAGCAGATGATACATCTGTTCCGTCTGCTTGTTGATCTGATCGTTCTGGTAGCTACGCGTGGCAAACAGCTGCTTTGTACGTTGGATGTACAGCAGGATACCGGAGAACGTCCTGATTGCGTCCGCATAACGGCGCATCATCATGTATGCGAAGCCTACATAATATGCTGTCGAGATCTGGCAGCCAGGTACATGAGAATACGCACTCTTCTTGTACAACTCTACGTTTTCCAAGACCTTTATGGCCTGATAATAATCGCCCAGCAGAGAATGCAATCTTAAAAGACCAACGAGTGAGAAGTAGCCGAGCATTTTATATAAGGAATGTCTGCCAAAGGCACCAGCTACAGAATCCGGATCGCCACCACTCGCGTATACTTCCAATTGACTCTTTATTTTCGACTTGTCGACCAGGTAATGCAGAACGTTCAATACACACAGAACATCCCAGATTTTGTTGTGCGCAGTCAGATTCTCGATCTCATCCGGGGTCTTGTTGGACAAATTGGCACGGTACTGGGCAAACGACTGAAACTGATAGACAAATTCGTCAATGAGCTCCCACAGCCACTGATCAGGCAGTTCCAGCTGCACCGGGGTATCAGGATGCAAGATGTAATTGAAGAGATCGCAGTAATTGTAGAAAGAGTTAAGACGCTGCTCCAACGTGGGACCCTGCATGCGCGCGTATATATGACGGTAGTAGAGTTCCTTGTAGAGGGTGAGGAACACCGCATCGTTGTCGACAATGTGGGCGATCGTCGAGGCGTCCGGCCACGGCGACTTATCGAACAGCTGCTCCGAAATCTTGGGAAACGAGTTCTCGTACAGATTTTGAATCTCGAAGATCATGCCCTCGTTGATGCAATTGCGCAGGAACACCAGGAAGTTGCGCACCACCTCGGGTACCTGTCGGTAGGTCGGTCGATCGTACTGATCGTGTACGTCTGGCGGTCCGTAATCGTCATAGGCATCATACTGTAGGGAAGTGCGTATAAATTAGAATTGAGAGTACGTTCAGAAGTTGCTCCAACGCTGCGAAATTAAAAAGAAATAAGTGGATGAGTACCTCGTTGTAGTCCTCGTACATTTCGCTGGAGATAGGGGTGACTCGAAAGAAAAGTAACCTCTCTCCGGCACGGCCACGAGTCGGCTTCCTTGAGTCACGGATTAAGAAAGTCCACCATGAGCGACGTCAACAGAGAAAGTTTCCACGTACGACGTATTCGGAACGCAATTCGACACACTTCCAAGCCGGCGATTGGTTGATCGCTCCGAGCGTACGCATTTGATACGATCGGCGGCGCCACCGTCGGCGCTGTCACCGAATTGTCACCGTTGCACGCGGCAGGTGAAGCTGTCTGTTGATCCTCCGGTAAATGTAATAATAGATACGTGTATCGTGTACGAGTTTCGGCATCGCGATGGGGATCCTGGAGAAGATCTCGGAAATCGAGAAGGAAATTGCGCGCACGCAGAAGAACAAAGGTGAGCATCGAGTCGACGTCGTCACGTTGCCTTCCTTAACCTGTCCGTTTCTCAGTGTTGCGGCTAAGTAAAAAGGCACGAAGAAATGAGAGATTTAAATGTGTGACAATTGTGCTCGTGAAATTTGATTACAGCTACCGAGTACCATCTGGGCTTGCTGAAAGCGAAGCTCGCCAAGTACAGGTCCCAGCTTCTAGAACCCTCAAAAAAATCTGAAAAGGGCGAAGGCTTCGACGTGCTAAAATCGGGTGACGCCAGAGTCGCGTTAATCGGCTTCCCATCGGTCGGCAAATCGACCTTACTCAGTACCTTGACCGCCACTCAGTCGGAGGCTGCGTCTTACGAGTTTACTACTCTAACATGCATCCCTGGTGTTATAGAGTACAAAGGTGCCAACATACAATTGTTGGACTTGCCTGGTATAATCGAAGGAGCGGCACAGGTAAACGGATTATAAAAGCTGAAAATTGTCTTTCACAAATATGCCGCTTCTGTATTGCTGTGTCAAATGATTTTTCTGAATTATTTTAGGGAAAAGGACGAGGTAGGCAAGTCATATCTGTCGCTAGAACAGCAGATTTGGTACTTATGATGTTGGATGCGACCAAGCAGGATGTTCAACGGCAACTCCTGGAGAAAGAATTGGAATCGGTTGGAATAAGACTCAACAAGAAAAAGCCAAATATATATTTTAAAGTGAAGAAGGGTGGTGGCTTAGCCTTTAATTCAACGTGTCCTTTAACAAAAGTAGATGAAAAATTAGTTCAAATGATTTTGCACGAGTATAAAATTTTCAATGCTGAGGTGCTGTTTCGCGAGGATTACAGTGCAGACGAATTAATCGACGTTATCAATGCAAACCGAGTATATTTGCCATGCCTTTATGTATACAATAAGATAGATCAAATATCGATAGAAGAGGTCGACCGAATCGCTAGGCAACCCAATAGTGTGGTAGTTAGGTAGGAAATAAAACGCTAAAAAATATTTCAATTTTCACAAGCAATTTTCACGAATCTTCGAATCCTTCTCGAATGTTTTTTTGCTATTCATAATTCATATTTCCTACAGTTGTAATATGAAGTTAAATCTCGACTTTTTGCTGGAAATACTATGGGAATATTTGTCCTTGATAAGAGTGTACACAAAAAAGCCTGGACAACCGCCTGACTTTGACGATGGTTTAATATTGAGGAAAGGGGTGACAGTGGAGCATGTTTGTCACGCAATTCACCGTACTCTTGTCCAGCAATTCAAATATGCTCTTGTATGGGTAAGTTAAGTTGATACTCAAATGTACATACATCGATATTGATTCAATTAAGAATATAGATAATTTTTAAACACACGTCATATGTAAATGTATGTTTTGTCTTTTTAGGGTACAAGTACCAAATATTCGCCTCAGCGAGTAGGATTACAACATGTGATGCATGATGAGGATGTCATACAAATAATGAAAAAATAAATTCCAATAAAATTTATAAGTCCATTCGTAAGAAAATGTGAATAGCAATATAGGCCTTACTTAGCCTTTTATGTACAACAAAAGTGCGAACGAGCCGCTACACGTAAACTGTAAAATTCAACGGTTTTAGGATGAATGTATTTGAACTACCTATTTTAAAGAGAAGCTTGTGGTTTGCAGATCTTGTTCCAATAAAATTTGTAAGAACAAATGTAACGCATGTTAATTACTTATTTAAGTATGAGGAAAATATATGGATTTATTATTTATTATACAGAGATATCCTTAATTAGAATAATCTATATATAAACAAAAAAAAGAGCATTTTATCTCATCTGGTAGAGATTTTTTCAGGAAGAGCTTTTCTCTTAGCGGAAGAAAGAAAAAAGAAACGTATTTATTTATTTTTAAGGTCATCTCTGAGGATATATCTACCGTATCGTGATTTTATATACGGCAATTAGTATGATACATTGTATAATGATCGGCATCACATTACGTAATCAGGCTAGATGCGAAAGTCGATTAGTGTGTCCATTTTTTCGATCGGCGAATTTGGGGACAGCGATTCGAGCGCATGATTCTCCCCGTTTGCAATCCTTGCGCGCGAATCAATGAATAATGAATAGTGTTCTCGCGGCAACGACATTGCGAAGAATGTATGTGTGAATCGTACCATCACTCCGTTCTTTATTTTAGTATCCTCTCTCTCTCTCTTTTTCACTTGCTTCACTTCCCCGTTCTCCGTCCTTTCCTCGCGGGAGTGTGTATACGAAAATGCGCTCGCCACTCGCGCGAGACACACATCCTGATTACTAATTCACGTAGCCGCGGACTACTTCCCTGCCTCGTTGTGACACCAAATCCCATATTCCAGCCAGAATGGAGAGTCGGCGAGCCCGAGAGCTCGATGATCCACGCAAGCGAGTGATTCGCACCGGATCTTAACAACACTGTTCACGCGCCCACTATCTGAGAAATATTTCTGGCGATGAATTCCGTTCCAGATGATTCAGATACGCTTTCACCTTGGCAAAAATTTGACAATGCGCAGAGGGAAAAAGTTTATCGTCATTATACATATAAGATGATAAATAAAGAAGCAGATCTGTTTTAACAATCTTTTTTAATTTCAAATGTGTGATCGCGCCGATATTTTATATATTTTTAAATCAATTATTAATTATTGGAGAATCTTTTTTCTTTCGATCCACAATGAAGTCTTCCATTAAATTTGTTTTTAATTTGATTTTTTCATTATAATTTTATTCGGAGAAATCTACTTTCAAATAACAAAAAATATCCAGTCTTAAATTTACTTTAAATTCCGATTAATACAATGTACATAAGAATATTTTTATTATACTTTTCTTTTTCAATAGTTAATAAACGTTCAATAGTTAATAACGTAATAATGAAAATGTATTATAATATATACTGTATATGCATCACGATTATATTTGAGATCATCGTAAATGTCAGAAGTAGATAATTTAAAGATACAATTAAGACAATTGCAGTATTTGTTACAGTGACAGAAATTGATCTCTGACTCAGTTACAATCGATGTGCGATACTATCACGATTAATGTATTTGTGAATTACTAGGACAGCATTATTGTTCAGTTATATCACTCAAGTGCAATTGCCCTCTATTACGATTTTTATTAGATTCTCATCACTTATCATAACGGCAGTAGAAATGAGATATTGTTCGGTATTTAAAAAAGGCTATCGGACGAAAAATCGAATAAAAAGACGCTGAGAGAAATTTTCCTGTATATTCTAATGAAATTCAAGCGAATGCTGGTCTCTGAATTATCGGAATTTTTCTAATCGATGGAAATGTAACACAATATGAAATATAACACAATAAACATTTCGAGAACGAGAAAGACCGCGTGTCTACAAAGATCATCGGGAGTAGTCTCAAAGTGTGAAATCGTCCGGCGTTCCACAAACGGGAATATGTCGCATAAAAATCCAGCGTCGTCGCTTCGGGCATTAGACAGAACGGATGCTGACGGTATATGATCGATCCGTCAGTAGCTACTACTATGCCATCCGCAAGAAGAAGTTGCTCGGTATTTACAGTTAGACGATCGACCGGCCCGATGATTATCGAGCGCGTTGCTTTCGCTCCTCATTCTCGAGGCGAACGTTTCATTTCTGTGATTCTCATTTTAGTTTTTAACATTAGTCAGGACCGAGTCTTGGTAATATGACTGAAGATGACTATTGATTGACCTCCGATTAACAAAAAAAAACAACGCTTATAGAGGTCGATTGAGCATTATTTCCGTATTCCAGATTTATTCACCAGATTTGTAAAAAATATTGATAAAAGTACTAAATGAAGATTTTTTGCGGTAAACAGAACAATGGAAAATAGTGAGGAAACATTTTATATCTTGACTGTATTTGAATTAAATAATTATATTTTTAGAGAGAAAGAGATTATGTCTTTCATTATATTTTGTGTAATTCAACTAAAAAAATGTCTTTCAATTGTGATAATTAAGTTTATTTACTAAGTGCACTAACATATTAATATAATGTTCTCAGGACTACTAAATGTAATTTTATATTTCTGATAAAAAATAATTTCTCTCTATACATGTCTTTTTTCTGTTCTAAAATTAATATTGGAATTATTTCGGTAAATTATTTATATAAATATGCCCGTTTAAAGCTTTAGCTACAAAACGGATCAGGGAAGAGAAAAACAAGTTCATACTCTCGCTCTCTGTTTCATATCACTGAACAGATACATTAATTTATGCGAAATTTGTCTTATTAATTGTAAAACGTCATCTTTATCTGAAATATCTCAACAAACATTATATATGAATAAATTATATAGACCGTAGGAAAGAGAAATGATTAAACGAGATAAGTAATTGGAAATCTGGATAAAAACTGTCGTAACCAGTATTATTATAATCATGTAATATTTTTTATTGTTATTTTGAAGAAGCTAAATTTTAACGCCTTTAGCAAAAACTCCTTAAGCTAATCGTCTCTTTTATTTTCGTGATTAGTCACCATAATAATCATCTTGTATTGCTAGATTGTTAACTCGACATTGAACGTAAGAAAGTCCTTCTCAATAAATCAGACATACAGAATACGATTGTTCAATTTATCAGTGTGATCATTTTATATCTGCGATCGTTCGCGTTAAGCAGCATCAATCATCCATATGCGAAGCAACTGCTGTTAATTAGCCGCCTCGTCGAACGACATCTCGGCAATGTCAGTCCGGGTAATGCATTATTTATCACAAAAGTAGCACATCACATCAGCAACGTCATCAAACGAAGCATTAAAACGAAGTATTATTTCGCCAAAAAGAACGAGAGTGACAATGATCTTTTAATGCGCTCTTGATTTATTTTTTTTACAAACTTTTAATGCTCTTTCTTGCAATATGTTTTCATGCAATTAGTTATCGCAGAATTTCAGATTTTGAATAATATTCAGTCAATAATCTTAAAAATTAAAAATTAAAAAATTTAACAGTTTAAATAAATTTAAAGATTGCAAAATTCTTAAAAATCCTAAGAATTTTAAAATATTAAAATATTAAATATTAAGATATTACTTATATCTTTTTGCGTGTATCTCTTTTTTTCGTCGTCGGAATAATATAGCCGATATGCGCGGCTCGAGGATTTTATTGTAATACTAACGTAACTGAATTTTTTGTACAAAAATAATTAAAAATGTATAGAATATATTTCAAAATAAAATAAAGCTCAAGTTACGATAAAAGAAATAATTATGTAATTATGTAAAAAATAATAGTCAGGTATCAGATATAAAAATGGATATTATGGAAAGTGGGAATTGGTGGGGGACATATATTAATTAATATTACATATAAACATATACTAAGAGAAAATTTAAACAAGTGCTCGCTATATTTTCTTTGCACACCTCTCTCTCTTTCTCTGAATGCGGAAATTCTCTGAGACTCTATAATCTTGAGGGGAAAATGCTCATGTGTACAACGCGCTCACGCACGTCTCATTAAGGGAGAAAACGCTCGATCGAGCCACGTGGAGAGCAGAAGATAGGTAGGTATGGTGTGAATAAACGCAGGAAGAGCACGACGACGACGAGAAAGAGGACGACGAAGGAGTATGAAAGGAGGTGGAGGTGCGGGTCGGTATAAAAGGGTCGCATCGCGACCGCCTCGTCTGTTTTAACACTCTCACCGGGCCGCTCGGTAGATCGATCGGAAGAACCGGGACGTATACGCGTGTCATCGTCGATCGTCGATCGTCTATCTCGAGAAGACGTAGAAAAGGAGAGTAGAGAGAAGGAGAGAGGAAGAGAGACAGAGAGGTGAGTCCCAAGGGATATCGGATATACAGCAAAGTGGAAAATAAAGTGCCCACCACCTCCGTCAGAAGTCGTCGGAATCGAATCGGAACGGAGAACGATTTCCGGTAGCCGGTCCTACGAACGACCTTGACCGACTCCGCGTTGGTGCTCATCCCCTTCCTCGTTCCTCTGTCTGATCGAATTAATTGAAGAGAAAATTTCCCTAAGGGCTGAGTGATACTGAGTGCAACGCTAATACAGTGACGCAATCGGTGATATATTTGCGTCTGGAGGATTCGTTGTGGACTTGGTTCCTCGTCTGATTGAGCCTCCTCTTGATTCCGACTCGTCGCCTTACTTCCGGGTACCAACGCCGTTTCTTTCGGTTCGCGGAGTAAGAAGCTAATGTAAGGCAACTTAAGAACTCGCACGTTTTTACCTTTTTTAGCGAAAGGTAATAAAAAAATTATTCTTTTTAAAATCGAAAACAACGGAAAAGTTGTTAATATGCTTTTCAAGAAAAGTCAAAAAATTTTAAGAATTTTTATAACAGAAATTTTCTGTCAATTTTCTGTTCATCTCTCATTAATTTATTATTATCAATAGTTCTGTTAAAAAAGTGAAAAATTTACTTCTGTTCGTTCATCTTCTCACATAATAGGGGTTTTTTTTAAATTTTATTTATACTTTCACACTTTCAATCTCCGTAAGAAAAGGATTGATTGTAATTGTTTCCGTCAGCAGAAAGAATATTAGGATCTCTCGAAAGGGAAGAGAATTGGAAATAAAAATTTTCTCACGAGAGAATCGCGATTAAGATAATCAATCATCATCCCTTTATACCAAGTTTTTGTAAGATAGATTAGTTATACAGATTGAAAAGAGATTTATTTCTGCACTGTTTGTAAATTTTTGTCGATCCAGCATTATAATATTATTCACTTACATGATTATCCTTATTCCAATCTCTCCCTTACCTTCTCTATAGATTCAACTGTAAAATGATACACAAAGATGACTAGAAAGGTGTACAAAATTGTCATTGACTATCGTTGTTATTCTACTTGTAGCTATTCCCTTCAAATCGAGACATCCGGTTTATTGCAATGTTACTCATAACTCTCGTCCCGCGACGTTTTGCATGCTCGTGCTTCGAAAGTTGAAAGCATACGCTCAGGAATGCTATGGGAACCATCTACTTCACGACCGCGCGATTGATCGCTGGTCACAGCACGGAAAGTGTCTCTCTTCTGCAAGCGGAAAAAGACGCAATTCCTTACGGTTAACTTGCATATATAGTCCGGGTTACCGTATCGTGCCTCGAATAACGTTCTAACAAGTTGCACGTGTCGTTCGTAACGGGTAACATGAGCGAATTATCGTCGATATCCTTCTATTTCATCGATAACTTCGGTGACTAACATGTCTAGGATAAGATATCCCAGATCGATCACGCTTCTCGCATTTATTTAATAAATAGATAAAAGAATTATTAATGGAATTTATCAAGATCTAATTAATTTCAATGTCGTTGTTCCTAAGGAAAGATCGCTAATCGATGCTTAAAAGCTAATGGGAAAAAGTGATTGGGGAATGTGAATGATAAATGTGATTATCCAGTAAATGAGTCCATCCAGTTTTCAAACTTCACTCGGGTAATTCTTATCTTTCACGTATTTTGAATTCTAAAAAACATGATTATGTTTATATGTAACGTCTCGTACAGTACAAAATATTTCAGCAACATTGCAACAATGTTGCTGGAATATTTCGATGTTATTGCAATGTTGCTAGAATATTCTGTGCTATTTAATAAATATTCTACTTTCTTTATGTCTCATTTCTTTTGCAGAGCCATGAGACTAGCGGCAGTGCTGACGTTGCTGTGCTGTCTGGCGATAGGGGCACTCGCTTCGCCGGTACCCAAGATCACTGACAGCAAGGTGTCGACTCAAAATGTTGTTGCGACCGGCAGGCAAGCACCCGCGACGCCAACTGCCACCGACGATGACGACGACGATGACGATGACGACGACGACGTCGATTTAGATATCACCGACGACGACGATGATGACGATGATGACGATGATGACGACGACGACGATGATGATGACGGTGATTATTTGGAGCGTTTCATTGAAGATATACTTGGAGGTGAGAAACTGATTGCATTGTTCTCCACATTACGTACACCCCCGTTTAGGTGTACGTAAACATTGCGTGTGATATTTTTTAATCGTAATTTTAATAAAAAAAGAAACAAAGAGCTTAGAAGATATAGATTGGCTTAAGTAATGAAAGATAAAAGGACATGAAAACGAAGTAAATTCAAAGCGGTAATTAAAAATTTATAAATATAAATATTCTTAATTTGGCAGTATTTCTTACTTAATTAATCTGTCAATTAATATGTATCTTAACCAGTGTACCGTTATGTATAAACTTGATATTCAAATAGTAGTTTTGCAAAGTAAACTGTTAAGATTACATATATCAAAAATAGAAAAATAACAGAAACTTAATACTGAATAAACATTTGCTAAATTTCTTCTAAATGCAAACTTATCTACTTGCCAATAATGTATTTTTAAATAGTTCAATTTGTGTCTCTTCTATTGAATGATGAGTCACGTATAAACTGTAACTTGTTTCTAAGAGCTGAACAACGAATCGATTCTTTTTTCTTCGATTTACGCGTAAGTGGCGTTGTATCAGTTTCTTTTCCGTCAGCTCTTAGACAATAGAAATTCTTGTCAACTGATACACACCGTTATGTAAACGCGAAGCTTCGTATTGCCTGAGAAATCTCTCTTTCTCACATATGCTCGCGCGTTATAACGGTACAAGGTACTTTGACTCGTCCAAATTAACATAAATCGACAGCGATCTCGGTTCGGAAAAAAATTTCTACGCGCTACTTCTTCGCATTGACCTGAATACCAAAAGATAATCCAAGTTCTCTCGGGCACCGACCGAGTCTCTTATGCTGAGTGCGTTAAAATCATGAACGCGTGAACTTGTGAAAGATAACAAAGTTGTTACTCGTACACTTTGTAAGTAGGTAGGTCTAGTAGGTTTTGCAATGTTTTAATGTTATAGTCTTATCTCTTTGTATTCACATCACATTATTCAGCAATTCGAGGTACAACTGAAATTATTATTCTTAATAGATAAATAACTATTAATTAATTCCACTGATTGTAATTTTCTAATTAATTTTCAAGTAAAGTTTTTAGTTACACACTTTAGTTATACACAATTCATCATTCATTTTGATCTAATAATAATAACACTGCTAAAATAAAATATATTAACCATCTACAATGTACAACTGTCAACTTGTAGGAGATGATGATGACGATGATGACGAGGATGAAGCCCCTGCATCACCAACATCCGTTTCACCTGCCGCGACACTTCCATCCGCCCCCGTCAATTCGCCGCAGGTGCCACTAGCCGTGGCGGCTGATCTGAATCAAGCAGCCGCCGAGGAAGCTGCAGAGGATGCCACATCGGCTGAAACGTCTGAGGACGACACTGGCAGCTACGAGGATGAGGATGCTGCCGAGGGTCAAGCTGCATCCAATGTGCACGAGTCGACGTTCGAAGGTGCCGAATCCGTCTCGAATCCGGTATCAGTTCAGGCAGTAGCTTCGCCTGGTGGCGACGTGGCGGCTGCTCCATCCAGCGACGAAGACGACGACGACGATGACGACGATGACGACGATGATGTAGACTTGGACATCACGGGCGATGACGATGACGATGATGACGATGACGATGACGATGATTACGACGATGACGATGACGACGACGACGAAGTGGATGACATCGCCGACATCGCCGACGCTAGACACGCACGTGAGTTCAAGGGCAAGAAGGCCAAGAAACATAGCGTCAAGCACACTCGCAAGTCGCGCAAATCGATTGTACGATCGGTCTCTTCTTCATCTTCTTCTTCTTCTCCTTCTTCTTCTTCTTCTTCTTCCGCCTCCGCGTCGAAGAGCGTTTAGATCGAGTTGCCAAGAAAGCCAGATGACAAATGCAACATGATCCTTTGACCTCGCGCTCTCTTTGCCACTGAGTCGTTTGACTCTTGGCACGGAAGTTTCGTGGAAGTCATTGCACATCGAAGGCTGTCTGCCAAACGATTCCATCGAGTGTTTTCACATCGGTCTCATGAGATCGATATTATTAGAGCGACTATGCCCGATCGTGATGCTCGTTCGTGGAGCACAATTATTCATTTCGTTTCATTTTCACATCTCCTTAAAAGACGTGTTCTTGATTTTATACCTGTTGAATATAACAATTGCGCCGTTGTGAGATTTTACGAAAAAAATTGTGAATGAAACGAAATTTATAATCTAAAAAAGTGCAAGAGAGCTACTGTGCTGTATTGATCAATCTTGCCATTCTCGTATTGATTCTTAAAATTAAAAATATACTTTTATAATAGTTTGCATATAGCAAAATGAGTAATATTATTTTTCATTTTTTTTAATCAATTTAAATTAAACATTGAGAAAATTACATATTTAGAAATTTAAAAAATTTTTTTAGTATCGAGATAATTTTATTAATAGATGTGATTTTCGATACAATATTTGATTTTTATGTGTTATGTGTATATATAATTTTTTAAAATTTTGATAAGTAATAATTTCTTTTTTTTTTAACATAAATATTTATCAATATTCTTAGTGGTTGTGTGATGATGAGAAGAAGAACAAGAAGAAAAATTTTTTATATTATGTTCACGTGACAGTTTCTCGATCGGGCGATCGAATTGAGGACTCTTTTCGACAAGTTATTCAATGACAGAAAGTCCGCGCTAACAAATTTTCGCGCGAACAGAATCAAATTTTCTGCTACTTTAGTTTCGTGCATCAAACAATCATTTTAAATCTCTAAATTATATCAAGCGTGTTAGTTATTTATTATTTATTATAT
Organism: Crematogaster levior; assembly: GCA_901521435.1. Classification (NCBI taxonomy): domain Eukaryota; kingdom Metazoa; phylum Arthropoda; class Insecta; order Hymenoptera; family Formicidae; genus Crematogaster; species Crematogaster levior. The sequence goes on along the minus strand of CABEGB010000936.1, from coordinate 201,183 downwards.
TTATTAACGGCAATATCTTTATTTAAAGTCGCATCGTACATCGCACCGCACCATAGACTGACACGTCCGGTCTCTTTGTAGTCCTTTGGTTTCTCTCTGATCTTTTAAGTATTTTTTTTATTATTTTGTTTAAAACACATGCTAATTTTATAGGCTTCTTAGATTTTTTTAGAAACTTTTTTAGATGCATCGCTTAATATTCTTTGGATCCTTGTGTTGCATGAAGTAGCATTTAAATGCTTTGGCATGGTGACCTCACGTCACGTATTTTCTTCCTTTTTCCAACATTCGTGATCCAGCTTACTGTCAGTTGAAAAAAAAATAAACAAAAAAGAAAGAGAGAAAGATAAAAAGGAGGAGAACGGAAGGGGAATGCGCGTGCATGAGAGAGAAAGAGAAATCTAGAGATATCATTTAGTCTCATCTACAGGATCAAGAGACATCGAAATCGCTTATATTAAAAAACAGAACGAGAAACTGATTTCGTTCTGTTTCTGTTCTGTCGAACTAGCAATAAGATGTTTAATCTGGCAGATGACTCAAACCTTCTATCAACATTCTTTAGTGTAAATACATCTAATCTTGAAAATTATAATTTTACATTACATAGATTTATATTTTACATCGCGTTTCTACCATCTGCCAGATTAAACACGATCGATGACGGTGTCGATTGCTCCGCGCGAATCGAGAGATATGTCTTTTTACGATGTTTCTCTACTCTAAACCAAGACTTGTACAGAGACATTGTCCGTTCTGGATTGCAAAATACAAATAATTTATTATTTTTACAAAGTTATGTGTACCGCCTATTTATTTCATTCACCATTGTCCAGTCGCATTAAATCAATCGTACGTGTTTGTGTCCAGATACACTCGCGTTACACGTGATCCAGGAGGATGAATTCTCTCTGTTTTCTTCCCTTCGACAAATTTCAAATCGCGAATCTCTTTCGCTCGGGGCTGGAAATTGGGGTGATTTCGACTTTCGATGCCGAAGAAAACTGGATGTTGCGGATAAACACGGCATTGCTTTCGCGTGTTCGTGGCATTGGAATTTATATATTCTCAATGAAATTATCGATCTCAATCTCCGGCTCAGGAAAGGGCGTGTTCTCCGTCTTCGCGTGACGTGACGTGCAATAACCTGGCTATTTGAATGTATTGGATAGATAGCGGCACATTTCTCTTTTCCTTGTATCAATGAAATCTCATGTCAGTTCGACCTTACTTGCTTTCTTTTGTCACTCATTTCTTACGAGATCGTAGTTGCCTGCTGTCGCTTCAGCTATATTTTCTACCTGCCAGTAGATGATCGCGTGTTTGGTGGACGGTTTTGGACAATCGACTGCAATAACGTGTACCTGGACAGTAGCACGACATTCTTCCAATTGTCATCCATGTTCCTTAATTTCCCCATATACCTTTCAACTCCCAAGTAAACAGTAAAATTAGTAGTAACTAACTAGTAGTTGATAAGAAAAGTAGCTGATAACCAAGTTAAAAAAGAAATATTTGGTCCGGTGGAATTCTGCAAATTCTCTTTTTTTTATTAGAGTGCTATCATAAATTTCCTTTTCTTATTCATTATAATTTGTTTTTTTATTCATTATAATTTTTTTTGTAGAGTCTATCTCAAATAATTCACTTTTATGTGATTCTATACATATTAGCCGTACTTTTAATAGCTCTACTTTGATTTTTCTTTCGCTGGTTCTGGATGTAACAGCTGGCACCGTACGCTTATCACACATATCACAAATATTTATTTCCGTGTATTTGATTTTAAAACTTAAAACGAAGAAGTAGTAAGGACCAAAACTCCCGAAGATTTGACTTCGATACCGATCGAACAAATCGCTGCCATCAGTTTATGAACGAGGATTCTTAATTAACCGTCACGCGCCACATCCAATTAACTTTCTACATGAGTGTCGGGTTAAATCCAACAAAGGTGTGACCGCATTGAAATTTTTTCTCGGCTTTCACCGGGAGCAGCCGGTCAAAAAAGAAACGAGGCCACCGACCCGGAGAACGCGCAAGCGGAAGAGCCTTTTTCCAACTGCGACCCTGACCCACAGCCGAAGTTACGAAGCTGATGTCCTTCGGTATCTATCACATGGCACGTCTAAACTGTGATTTATGCAGTCGTTCTTAATCTTTCCGTTATGCGTGTATGCATGGATCCGATTGACCTGTTTGATGTTCGTTCCTCGAAGATCAGATAACTAAAGATAAAATCTCTATTTATGTCTTACACGAAATTAATGACATATCAAATAATCTTTTCCTGGAATATTTGGTTGCAATGGATAAAATATTATAATTTCGCTTGAGTAATTGTTGTGTATAAGATAAAATGCTCTCGAAGAGAGTTGATATCTCTTTTTTTGAGTAATAACTACAAATTATTGCTCGAACATTCTTAACTTAAAATTAATTGCAAATAAATGTAAATAACATGCATAATATAAAAATAATCAAAAGATGAAAGAAATAAGAACCGGATAAAAATCAAAATTATAATCATGAAACATGTAGAAAACACTGTTTACTTTTATTCAATAGATAACAAGATCATAAGTAATTATTTTTGAAGAGTACGTAGTGTTCTCGTATTCAATGAAAAAGATCATTCATATTCATTCTAAAGAATAAATTCGAATAAAAAGTTCGTTGTCTCATAAATAACATGTTCTCGCTCTATAAATAGCGTAAAGTCCTCGTTCTGCAAAATCTTTGATTAAAGTTTTAGTGTTAAGCTTTAATGAGCATTTAGCCCAGAAAAATTAAACTTTGACCATACATACCATACATTTTATTGTATGTTATTTTCATTTTAAAGCAAAAAAAAATTCTCTTGATAAAAACTATTTTGATTCAGTTGCGTCGAGTAAAGTACGTCAAAGATTTCCGAGAATATAGGAAGACTATTACCGTGCACGCATTATCGAGAGGCTTCGGTCGGACCTCGACCGAGACCTCGGCATTCAACGCCTTCGTCTGTGCCAGAAGTAAACGGCCTTGTCCGTGGTATGAGATTTTCATCGCGGCGTGGCACGGCGTCATGACGTTTGAAAGAAAGTCGTGCTTACGTGCTGCAGAAGGTGCAACGACCGGGGGAGAGTTTTTAGGTAGGCAGCAATTGGATGGATCTGCAGTTAGATGGGTCTGTAGGTGAGTTATGTAGCGAGGAAGGAGGTCATGGCCTAGATCGGAGACCAGTTTGGCCGCATCGAAGAATTCCGATATACCGTTAATATTGTCGTCGCTTTAAGTAGGCTCCTCCTTGGTCGGCAACTCTGTTGACTTCCTTCCAACTAGGCAGGAAGAAGAATGCGTTTTCCTTCATTAAAATCCAGAGACGGCGCGTGGCGAGCTGCGGGAGGCACGGTTCCACCCTGGTCAATAACCCGAACAAGACGAAATGACCTCACGAAAAGTGGTTTCAAGGACGCAATCGGGGCGCACTCCCAAACTCGCTCTCTTCCCCTCTCCGTTTATCTCGAAATCGAAAATCTTTATAGAATCCCGCGATCTCCAGCTCAATAATGAATTTCGGTGACTATGGAAGTTCACCACTTGTAAATAAACTGATGGCTTTCGGAGAAAAATAGAGATTGTCAAGCGATACTTGGGTTAGCAACGGTGACGGTAATAAAATTTATGAATGGGAATACTATTATTTGAAGAAAACATTTCCTCACAGACTCTCGCGCGAAAAATATTCGGGAAGTTGTAAAATTGATGTAATTTCTATCAATGGTTTAGGTGGCATGGACTCTGAATCGAGTGGTCATGTGCCAGCGATTTACGTGGCAAAATACAATCGTTTCGTCGACAATATTCTCGGCAAGATCAACAACATTCTGCGCGCCAATTATGAACCAGTGACTGTGAAATTAACGAATCCAAATTCAAGCGCCAAAACAAGCAAGAACAAGAATAAGACCAAGAGGAAGGGTACCAAGAAGAACGGTACCAAAAAGAGCGTCTCAAGGCCGATCGACACGTCCGCAGTCACTGAAAGGAATGACAATGAAAATGACGTCGAGGTATGATTTGCAATGAAAATGACGTCGAGGTATGATTTGCAATCATTCTCCTTTTAACGATTCAAATAATTTATGCTGCTATAGAATATCGATTTTATAATCGAATTTTAATAATAATATCGAAACACCAATAATTTTTCTAAAAATGAAAAACTTCTCAAATTTTTTGGAGTCTAATTATATGAAACTTCGTTGCTCAGAAACATTAAAAATGTGGAGAATTTCAGAATTGCAGATGGTAGAATTTTAATAGAATTTTTTATAAAATAAAGATTGACCTTAAAGTCATTGAAGAATTCATAAACTTTGATTCTTATGAATTCGGAGATTTTATGTACCTTCAATAAATATGTTTAGCATGTACGATTCATGTTTACAGAAAGTTACGCAGACCATTGAATCTGTCGCAATGCAAACAGACGCAATGGAAAAGGGACCAATTTCACTGGAATCTTCTACAGAAACCAGCATGAGAGCTAGTAATAAACGTGTGTCCAATAAGAACAAGAACTCTAATAAGAATCGCAAACGAACGAAGAACAAGACAAAGAATCAAAGTAACAACAAAAACAAAGTAATTACAATTTAATAAATATTCGCGAACGTCTTTTCTACTATTTACGTTTATTTTTTTTATTATTTAAATATTTTAAACATAAATCTGAATCTGTAAATATTTGAAAATGTTCGGGCACAATTGTTCGGCATGGACGAGAATGAGTTATTCTGTTTCCTCGTGACTTTTAGGCCAAGTCTAAGAACAGAACGAAAGCGAGAGCCACCCTGTACGGATTGGCGTCCTTGCAGAGGACGGGTGATGTATCGGTGAACATGATGAGCGATCACACGACAATCAAGACCAAGTTCAGTTTGGGACCACTGGTGCTGAAGGTCGAGAAGGAGTTTGGTAGAGCTGCGAAGAAGGAGTTGAGGAGCGCGACCGCTACTACGGCCGAGATGTCTGGCAAGTTGAGCCTACGTGTATTGCATGGCGGTGCGGCGACGCTGCATTCTATTCGAGTTTTACAACCTAAACAGGTACGTCGACAAAGAGGAAAAACAGTTATAGCAATATGTGAATACCACGGAACAGGAATGTCAAATCAATAAACAGACGATAAGCAAATGATTTTGTATGTACGACCGTACAAGCTGAATTCTTAAAAACCTTTTTCTTATTTCTTAATCTTGCTGGCTGTTTTATATATATATATATATATATATATATATATATATATATATATATATAATGAAATATATATAGAATTTACGATTAAATAATAAATCTTTCATGTTATTATTATGCAAATTCAAAGTCAATTACAGAGAGATGTTTTTAGAAAATTCAATTTTTAAAAATTATGTATTATTTATGTAATTATGTAATATCGATAAATTTAATGTATATATCGATATTATGCCATGTGCAATCAGTGTTAAACAAAATCAAAATTTTTATTATTTGACTTAAAAGACGAGTTGTTTTAACTCGCGAAATTCAGCCTTGGACTTGAAGGCCGCTGTGATATATCACAATCAAGTGCAGTTATAAACAGGGTTATTCTGTTTGCTTAATACTTGTTTGCATTCACGTACTAAACCGAATGTTTTTTTCTCTCTTCTTTTTAAATCAGGTTCGAGTGGAAAGCCAGGACGACCACGACAGAACGCGGGAATTTGTGTGGAAGAGATCGTCGCATATCGCGCATTTGGTATCGCAGAAACTTTCTTCGGCCACCAGGTCAATGCTTCGACCACCGCCTGTTTCACCCGCAGCTTAAATTATATACACATTCTGTCGTTTCTTGGTCCAACTCAAACCATCAGCAATCGCCGATCGAAGTGAGAATCCATGAGGATCCTCACTTCTCATCCTCATTGTGTGGATCGAATGCATTTTACACGATCGTTTTACGGGATATGCATTTGTTATCGAGTCGCCAAAGCTGCGCGATGACTTCGGTGGACTGGATTAATCGTAATTGGATTTATATTAAGTCGTTTTTTTTCACTCGCGTGATAATTAAATCGTACTTGCAAAAGAAAGTAATATTGAAAACAGATATATGGTGTCCCACAATTGCAACTGCATTTTTTTTTTAATGAATGGATCGCTCGATCAATCAGGAGTCGATTTTTCCTTGAGAGAAATGTCGAAGTATCAATAATTTCTCAATTAAAAATTAAAAGTTTCTGACAAACTGAGCTGTAGCAAAAAATAAAAATAAATGATAAAAATAATAAAATTGTATTGAATTAATATATTTTAATTAATTCCACGTGAAATTCTAAATTCAATCCTCATTTTATACTAAAGATAAAAAAATTAATCAATAATAATTTCTCTCGAATATTTTCGCTAAGAAAAAATCGACTCCAAGGATTCAAAAATGATGAAGCAAAAGAGGGGCATCTTGTATAATAGGTTTAACGTTGGACCAATATTTTTCGGCCGTACTTTACTTATTATTTATTTATTTATTTATTTATTTGTCTTATAGTTTGTAACTCGTCTTCAGAAAGTCTGATATTATGTACTCTAGGAACACGGCTAAATGTCAAAACACGTAGATGCAAGCCATTATATTGAGTTAGATTGATCTGTTTAGATAAATGTAAAGAGATTTGTTGCTAGAATATTAGAATATAAAATATATACACAAGTGATGTATGTGTTAAGCTCATATTCCTTGATCTTTCCTACTTTACAAATGAAAAAGGATTTCGTCATTCCGTGGCATTTTACATTAATTTTATGTATCAATATATATTAATATTAATTTATGTAAATTTGCGTGATCAATATTAACATGTTTTAATATTAATATCGATTTTCGTAAGTTTATACGAAAAATTTAAAATGTTGTAATTTAAAAATACAAAGACAGCTTCAGTCAGTAAAATTCCAATTATATTATATACCTTCATAAAATGTAAACACTTTGTATACACGCATACGTTTCAGATAAGATATGCGCTTTGTGTCGAGTCATAGTACAAGTCGTGGTTAAAAGTTGTATAATCTTTAAATTAAGCTTGTTTACCGTATGTCAATACAGTTAAATCAGCAACGTAACGATTTTACATACATAACATCAACGGAAGATTTCTCAACTTTCATTATAAAGGGAATTTCACCGCGTCAGTCCTCATTTTAATGAGATTACACTGTTACACTCTTGCAAATATTGCTTTTACACAAAATGCACATCTTACTTCTGTGTTGACATCGCGATAATATATGATACTTTTTACTGTATCTACTTTATTTAAGTGTTAAGAAAAGACACGTTTTCAAACTCTAATTCTTTTTCAATAACATATGCGACTACCATGTAAAAATATAACTTTCTAACATCGATAAGATTCTCTCCTGCAGTCAGAACTTAGCGCGGTAGTGTCTTCGCTGCCAGAAATAAACACACATTTGCATACAAATGTTTTCCTCGGAATGTATTACGACGATACGCTCCGTGGTTCGATTCCCAGCTGATAATACGTGTAATTTTATCTACGGTCTCGCTATGGTTTAATGTGGCCTTCGGGTATCATTACATAATTAGTTTTTGTCGCCGAGAATATTTCTGTCAGTTGTATTCTTCGAATCAGCGAAAAATTACCACGTAATAATATTGAAAACCGGTGTGAAAGCCACTTAAAACAACTCGCGAGTAAGTATCACTAATACAGGAATGCCTTAAAACGATCGGTCATTACGACACTCTTTACCAAGATTTCCCAAGAGTTCTCATATAATTTAGAGAAAGAAGACTCCTTTATTTTTATTAAGGGATAAAAAGTGAGATTTTCAGCTATATTTCGGTTTACTTATCACAATGAATCTTCTTCATATTTTTAAATTAGGTTGTAATTGTGTCTTGTTTTCTCATTCTTGCTCAAATGTTTGTCTTAACACTCATAAAAATATGTATATGTTGGACGTGTATGATGTGTAAATGTAGTGTATCGAGCTCGAGTTCGTGGGATGTGAGTTGAAATTTTGATTGTGTGGGTCAATCAGAGATCTCGCAGAGGAAGAAAAAAAGTAAAAAGAAAGATACCTTACTCAAGTGGCACCCTCTTTCACTCGAATTAGGCATTTTGTCGAGAACGTGATCTACGCGCATGCGCAATAGATCCGACACGTGCGAATGTTGCTTTCATCCTGACGCGGTGAAAAGCAAACACTGCGAACAGTCGTGGCCGCGACTTCGACGCGGTCATATGCGGATGTGGAGAGATTCACGCGGTTCGTCCGACGCTACACGTCTCGTTTGAACTTTTTTCAAGTCATCCCTACCACGCTGTCGCCTCGCCGCTGTTGCCGCAATGCCGCTGTGACTGGGATCCGTAAGGTCCAAAGAGTTGCGACGCAAAACGAAGCATTCCCACACGATCCATCCGCGGAAGTTAAAACCCGCAAACAATTTTGTACGTTCGTACAAACAATTTTCACGTTGCATCGCGTGTGCGTGCGATCCTGCGATTCCTCGTTCCCGCATCCCCGACGTGAATCTCCTGTTGCTGCCGCATCGTAATCTCGAAATAGGATCAAGGATAACGACGTCATAAATTTTTTCGCGTTTACGGCGCCGTCGAGAAACCGGTCGGTTGCATGCGAGTAAGTTTTCTCTCATCTATCATATTCACTTAAACGATATATGTTAAATAATCGCACACGAATGATAGAAGATTAAAACGAGACAATTGAAATTTAATAAGATATACAACTATTTTATCGAGGATAAACAATTTTTTTCCAGATTCTTCCCTTTTAAAGAGGATACATACAAACAATTTTCCACAAAATGGTTTCATTAGTGGCAAGAGTCAGAGTTTCCAGTTCTCTTCAGTACTTGTGCGCTTATGCCGCAAGGACATTGACCACAAGCGCAATGCCAAGTCCTAAAGACGAGGCGAAAGAAGTGATCGTTAATTATTTGGATGGAAAAGACAATGGTATCGCTGTGTTAGGATTGAACAGGCCTAACACCCGTAATTCCATAGGGAAGACCTTAGTCTTTCAGTTGGACGAAGCATTGGCCTCCATCAGGCAAAACAACAAGCTGAGAGTACTGATAATACGCAGTCTGGTCCCGAAAGTGTTTTGTGCCGGGGCAGACTTGCGAGAAAGATTCAAAATGGACAATTCTGAAGTGCTAAGATTCGTGTCCTCTCTGAGAGACCTCATGACCAAAGTGGATACCCTGCCAACGCCGGTAATCTCGGCTATCGATGGTGCAGCTTTGGGCGGAGGATTGGAGCTGGCGTTAGCCTGCGATATCAGAGTCGCCTCTTCCGAGGCCAAGATGGGTCTCATAGAAACGAAACGAGCCATATTACCAGGCGCTGGCGGAACGCAGAGACTTCCGAGGATAATCGGAGTAGCTAAGGCTAAAGAATTGATTTACACTGCGCGGATTCTGGACGGGGAACAGGCGATGGAGGTTGGTCTCGTGAACGAGGTGGTTCCGCAAAACAAGGTCGGCGATGCGGCTTACCAAATGGCTCTCTCGATCGCAAGAGAAATTTTACCTAATGGTCCCATTGGTGTTAGGTGAGTTGTCGATGTCAAAGTATTAAAAATCTAATCGTATTGTAAAAACTTATTTATAAATAAATATATAATATAAATTATAATATAAATATATATAAATAAATATATAATATAAATTATAAAAAGATATAAGAGGAATGAATAAATAATGAGGAATGAATGAATAAAAGGAGGAATAAAGTTAAAATAAGAATGAGAAATAAAATTATTCATTATATAAAAGAAGAACAATAGAGGTAATAAAAAACAAAAAGTATATTGAAAAACAAAGAATAGAGTTTTTTTTATAATATGCCTAACCGCGGAAGATGAATATTATTATTTCCATAAAACAGGCATTTAAACGTGACATTGCTCGGAATCGTTAATACAATCACTCACGTATTATATAATACACATCACACCACACACGTTTATCTATTTAGGCTTATCGACCACGAGTAATATGTGTGTTTCTCTGACACTTGCATTTTACTTATAACTTTGATTTACTGATAAAGCACAATATTTATTTATAGGAATATTTTTTAATCTTATGCTATATCGTTTAGATTGGCTAAAGTGGCTATATCTAAAGGCACAGACGTATCTTTGGAAGACGGAATGGAAATCGAGGGGCAGTGCTACAGTAAGATTGTGGATACGAAAGACAGAATCGAAGGACTTGCAGCTTTTGCAGCGAAGCGCGTACCTGTCTACAAAGGAGTGTAAAAACTTACGGTGCCATGACAAACTTAATTCACATATTACGAACGAAATACATTTTATACCGTAAAATATACGTATTAACGTTTACTAAGTATATTTAAATATATATATATAAATGTATATATATATATTAGAAATGTTTTATTTACGCTGTAAAACGGAAGTTACCTAGAATGATAAGAAATTAATATTAAAAGTTTATACAACAGCTATCACAGCATTAACCTTGCACATTTGCTATTTACATATGTTAATGAAGTGCCTCTTAATCTCGTCAGCAGTGGAAAGAACATTCTATGTCATACTGTGTCGTCTTCCAGTAATTTTATGTTAACATCGTTATAGTTAATATATATGTACATATGTATGCGTAAGTGCGATATGATACATGTGTGTATGCACATGTAATAAGATTTATGAGAGTGAAATTTGTTTGAAATTCCAGACAAAAAATAAATTACTATATTCATAATGCCAAGAACCTTTTTATTCAATGCTTGTGACTTCTGTGTATTAAGTGATGGTAATAAAACTGTCAGAAAAGAGCATATGTACAAATATATTTCTAAGTGTGTGTCAAAACAGCTGTGCCTAAAACTTTAGAGTGCTCAGAAATTCTACTTGAAATTAAGAATATTAAATATTACACTTTCATCGTCAGGGATGTAATATAATTGGCAGAAAATAAAAAAAGAATGGAAAACATCTATTGTACAGTACATATATATATATATATATATATATATATATATATACATATATATATATATATACACATATATATGCATATTCATATATATAAGTAAAACTGCACATTTATTTCGACTTAGAAAAATATTTTTTAGGCCTTAGCTATATTAGACGCATTGCATTGGAATATTAAGCTGTTCCTTCTCTCTGTTCTCTTTTACGAGTGTTATAAGAACGTTTAATTGGTTTATGGTATCTTTGGGACAAGTGACGCGGTGTCCTATCGTCAGATCGCTCTCGTAAATCTCATGATCGTTACCACCTTCGGCCGTTTTGTCACCGAAGAAGTGTATTTCATCATATCCCTGAATATGACGCAAGCAATATGTTTTATCCCAACCAATGGGAAAAACATCAAAAGAGATTTGTCCTCCTTAGAAAAAAAATAAATAAATTTGCTTGCTAAAATTTATATATGTGATGTATTACTTTTGACATTAATTTATCCAGAAGTATATAAGATATTTACAGTATAAATATAAACTAAATATAAAAGTATTATAAAAGTATATATACAAATATAAATATAAATTAATAGTATTTTGAAATAATTTAATAAACATTATTAGTTTATTTCATTAAAAATTTATTTATATTAAAAATTAATTATACCTGATTAAATCTGATCAATTAACTATAAAATTATTTTTGTGTGACATGTTACTCACCAATACTGTAAGTCAAACCCAAATCAGGAAACTCCTTTTTAATGGCCTGTATGAATTTTTCACGAATATGATGTTCATTGTCATATTCGTGAAATTGTTCGCGTTCTCTCTGGCTGCAATTCCGTCCTACTGGTGAAACATTTAGCATGCTCTTGCGGAATTCTATAAAAGTTCCACGCTTAAATGGCAGCTTCAGGTCAGATATATATCGTAAAACGAAATTTATAAAATCCTGCAGAGCATCCTCTCCAAGCATATCCTGGATTGACTAAAATTGGATACATGTTAAAAAAGAACAACTACTAGACACAACTACGTTTATTACTTACTTGTGACCGTAAAGCGTTGCCATTCTTATACGCGATAAGGCCATTTTCCGCAAAAACATACTTATACTTTTCGAAAAGGTTTCCATCACCCAGCTGTTTTTTAATCTTATTTAAATCAGAACCTCCGACTACAGCAATATCAAATTCTTTTTTTACAGTTTCTAGAAGAAACTTTTCAACACTAGGACTGATTGGCTATAAAAAACAATAAATTTTTTAAATCAATAGATAGATAAGAATAATAATACATAGTATAGAATAACACAGTGATATCTAAGAAGAAATATAACATTCAAAGATAGACATTTTAGTATGCAAAACATAATACCTGCTGTGGTACGGTAAGTGTGCCATCCACGTCAAACAAGCAAATAATCTTTTTCGACATGATGTAACCTTATATCGTTTAAACACTCAGATTCTCTGAAACACATATTGCCATTTCATACATACAAAAGTATTCACAAATGACTAAAATACATAAATACATTGCACGCAAAAATAGAAACAAAGATAGCTTTAAAGATTAGATTATAATCAGCTTTTTTATTACAATCGAGACGAAGGAGATTATCGAAGTGGGATTTTAAATCACGTGCCCGGTCAAAGTGACAGGTTAACAAACCTCATCTTCCCTCTCTACTTGTTAGTAAAGAAATTTGTGCGAGTGGTAGACTACACATTATTCGCAGCCTTAACTCCCACATTCGCAATTACGTATATTTACATTGTAACGAAGCGTACATTTAATTACATTAAAGACATGAAAGGAAGCTTCGGAGGAGAGAGCGTACATGTAACCTATACCAATACATTTCGAGCAACTCGGAATCCCCGGAGAGAACACTGGAAATTTTGAAATACGTGATGCCATCAGCGACATTTCGCGCGAGATTAGCGGCGATAGGAGGTTATATGCAAAGTGAAATACAACACAAAATACAATATACACAAAAAGAGGCGTGTATGTACGTGGCCGGTTCGACGTGTCGTGCCTTGTGTCAGTGTCGCCAGATGTTGGAAACATCGTGTGCCAATTGAGCGATCGAAAATGTACCAGATTCGACGCGGAGGACCTCCGGCTGCTTTGCGTTGACACTTGAAACGGCACGATTGTAGCTTCGCGTTCGATGAACTCTTGCACGTGCCTACACACGTTTACGGACACACGTACCGTTCGGCAAACTCGACGTGACAGACAATCGGACCTTTCAAGTGCCCGCTGCAGCGGGGGAACAGAAGATTTTTGATCCGTCGTGTTGGCAACACTTGCGTGTGTATTGCATGCTCACGCATACACGTGCCACGTGTGTGACACTTTATTTATTTTGCGATATGTCGTAGAACACTGTCCAAGAGTCTTTTGCGCCAGACAATCACAAGGCAGGATTGAACTGGCATAGAGTTGAAGACACCTCACTCCACGCCAACTGGAGTAACGTAACAAAAAAAAATATGTCTTGGAACAGCTATTTGAATAAATTATGCCTTCTGTGCATTGTCTTAATGCGATTATCTGGCACAAATGGAAAAGCTGACACAGTCCAAAAAAATGTGCTTTTATTGCTGGGTAATTTATATAACGTACCTTTTTTATGCATGTTTCATAAACGTAATTCGAGTAACTTATCGAATATTGAATAAATCAGTTATAATTTTATGTATATAAATTGAAATATTTTTTTCAAAAATAAGAACATAAGGAATTTCAGGAATTAGAATTGTACATTTAAATATAAGAGATGATATATAATGAATAAACTCCTTTAGCTGGAAAAAATTAGGTCATATCGGTGCAATTAGATCATATCAGTTGCAATTAGGTCAATTGTAGATCTGTAATCTATATAATTCGCGTCAGAATTCTCATCTAAAATAATTATTAATCCACAGCTGATGATGCTGGATTTGAAATGCGATCATACTTGAATAAAATATGTCAAACTCCTAATTTGGATAAATTGGCAAAGGAAAGTCTACTATTCAATAATGCATATACATCAGTCAGTAGCTGTTCACCAAGGTATTTTGTTATATTTAAATTAAATCTAATTAATCAATATATAAATCTTAAATATTATATTTATAGCCGTTCTGCAATATTAACTGGATTACCAAGTCACCAAAATGGGATGTACGGTCTTCATCATGGAGTTCATCACTTCAATTCTTTTGATAATATTCAAAGTTTGCCAAAAATATTACAAAAAAACAATATAAGAACAGGTATATTGTAATAATAGATTTATAATATTGTGTATTATAAATTATGTAACAATTATGTTTTCAAATATTTTCTTTGTGCAGGAATCATCGGCAAAAAACACGTAGGCCCAAGTAACGTTTATCCATTTGATTTTGCGCATACAGAAGAAAATAATTCCATTCTTCAAGTAGGTCGCAATATTACTTATATAAAGCTACTAGTTCGTGAATTTCTCTCACAAAATAAAACACAGTAAGTAATGTGTTCCTTTTTGTACATAATTTCATTTTTATAAAATAATATATTAATAATGTATTTTTTATCATGTGTATGTGCAATAAAAAATATATGACTTTTTGTTTTTTCAAAAAATTATAAAAATATAAAACATTAAAATTTTCATTATATATTAATTCTGTAAAATATTTTTTCAAGTATATTAAAATTTTGCAGACCCTTCTTTCTATACGTTGCCTTCCACGACCCACATCGCTGTGGACACTCTCATCCAGAGTATGGTAATTTTTGCGAAAAATTCGGTAATGGTGATGTCGGAATGGGTACAATTCCTGATTGGAATCCAATATATTATCAATGGGAACAAGTTAAAGTGCCCTACTATGTTCAGAATACTGAAGCTGCCCGGAGAGATATTGCTGCCCAATATACAACAATATCTCGTTTAGATAAAGGTATTTCTAAAGTGTTATTTGAGAAATGTTCAACTATGTTTTGAATATGTTACGAGCAAGATATTTTACACACACACATACACACATACAAATATAATAGTATTTAAAAAGAATATAATTTTTTAGGTGTTGGCCTTATTCTTGAAGAATTGGAAAAAGAATTGGAAAAGCAGGATTCAAAAACAACACGTTGGTAATTTATACGTCCGACAATGGTATACCTTTCCCAAATGGTCGTACAAATCTATATGATTCAGGTTTGTAAATTTAGTTATACGTAAAATACTGAGAACGAAAACTAGCAAATATTTGAAAACATTAAACACAATCAAGTATTTACAAAAAAATTCTGGAAGGTCTGGCTGAACCCATGATGATGTCATCACCGATCCATGGCCACAGGAAAAACAGCGTGACATATAGTATGACATCTTTACTAGACATAGTACCGACAATATTAGATTGGTTCAACGTAACTTACATGAATGAAGATTCCAATCAAGTGTCTTCTCCACTTACTGGCAAATCACTTTTGCCATTATTTCTCGAAGGTATATCTGTCTCTTCCATATATAATGCAATACGCTGTCTTTTATTAGAAAGATCTGTAAAATAATTGATATTTTATTTATAGAACCCACAGAAAACAATACGGCAATCTTTGCTAGCCAAACACATCATGAAGTTACCATGTATTATCCTATGCGTGCAATTAGAACTAAACGTCACAAACTTATACATAATATCAACTATAGAATGCCATTTCCTATCGATCAGGATTTTTACATATCTCCAACTTTTCAGGTAATCTGAAAAAGAATTCAAAAAATAATATTAACTTTTGTTTAACCAGAGTTGAAGTTATTTTAGAATAAATTATTTGTCAGTATAAACATATTTATAAATAATTTATCGTTATATATAGGATATTCTCAATAGAACAAGGAACCATCAGTTTCTACCATGGTATAAAACATTAAAGAAGTATTATCAGAGGCCAGAATGGGAATTATATGACCTAAAATATGATCCAGAAGAATTAAATAACATAGTTTCAAAACCAGTCACAAAAGTAATATAAATTTTTAATTATATTAGTCATATTTTCTCCTTAATAATAGATATAAATTCAATTTTTCAATTTTTTATGTATGTTCTAAATTTTAGAGCATATTTGTTGAACTTCGAAAACGATTGTTCGATTGGTTAGAGAAAACAAAGGATCCATGGCTGTGCGCGCCAGATGGTGTACTGGAGAATGTTGGACATAGCAACCCTCAATGTATGCCACTGAACAATTATCATTTAGATGATTGAAATTCTTTTTTAACACTTTATTGATTGTCATAGCTATTACATATATGTTTTCTTTTTTACAATTTTATATATCCTAATTATACATTTTCATAGTAATAAGTATTGAATAAAATAATACTCAACAAGAATTTTTAACATTTATACCTATGTGATGACAAATAAGAAGAAATATTGTAACTTGATACTCAGTTTAGCATATGAGAATTATAACATGCAATGTTCAATATTCATTTAAGTATTAAGAGGAAAATTAAAAAATTAAATAACATAAGTACAGTCTTTTATAATTCAAATATTTACCAACCTTAATTTAAATTCCTAAGGTATTTATGATAAAGTAGCTCTTGATGCTGAGGTATTCTTCGACTCTCTTTCACGATACTTGGTAAGCATTTCATTTAATTGATGAACATAAGCCGCTGATTTGTTGACGGATTTTACTACTGTCCTCAATTCTGATGCTATTTCATTCATCTAGAAATGCATGAAATGTGTCTTGTCTTCAAAATTACATTACAGAATAAATGAAAATGTTAACTAAGCGATTGTTAATATTTATGTAAATATAAGGAAATCTCACATATTGCTTATAGTTCAGATATCTATTATATTTTTGATTGTTATTATAAATTTGCTTGATTTGAATCATAAATAAGAGACACAAAGCGAGGCCACCCAACACGACAAAGGAATTTGAATTTTGGAGCCCTCGTAAAACGAGCATCACACTTGTTGAGGTTAGAACTCAATAAAGTACAAACGATTGTTACATAATATCAAATTAAACATAAGTTAAGACGTTAGTTGTTCAGACAAAGCCTCTCTCGTAAAGAGCCAAGATACTCAATTATAACAATTATTCCGATTACTCGCATTTTTTTATAAGCAATGTCGAGTGAATTCACATGACAATGCTATCATCACACCGACTGCGAATACTGCGATTCAAGAGAGATAACCTCGAGTCATCTCTCTCTGGTAACTTCATTTTCTCATTGTAGTATAAAAAATGTTCTTTAAAGGGAAATATATTTTTTATTTTACAATGAAGCAAAAAGTCAATCTTTATATGTGTATTTAAGATCAGTTACTTATTAATTTTTTAATTAAAATATATATTTAATATATATTTAATTAAAATATATACTTATAAATTTCAAAACTCATTATTATATATAGAACTGTAAAATACAAAAAAAAAAATTTTTTTTAATATTATAAATTATACATTAATATTCTTTTTTAAATTATAATTTTGACAAGTTGTTAGTTCAACAAATTGTTCATAAAGTTATGATGCTAACGGTGTAAATTAAAAGAGAAGATTGTATATGCTTTATTAATATCTATATATTTTTATATTCGATACCAATAATACTAATATAATTTTTCACTTCTCAGACAAGTTAATAAAATGTTTAATGGAAAATATCGCTCTTGAAAAGATATCGAAGCATTTATATAAATGCAATAACACAAGTTTGTAACGTTTCAGCACTGTTCATCTGAGGATTAAATTTTTTACATAAATTTTTAAATAATATACAAAATATATACATATACTAATAATTTATAATAATAATAAGTAATAATATTGTTTATAAATTATAAAATAAGTAATTGGACGGTTCTGGATAACAAAAGTTATGTTACATTGTTACAAAATGTCTTAAATCTAATTATTATTAGTTATTGGTTTAATTGATGGAACGTCTGCAAAACGAATATAATTCCTTGTTCTTTTTCTGCTTTTTTGGCAGATAATGTAAGGAGGATTTGTCTCAAAAAATACATCCTTATATAATTGTTCGTCAGTTTAAAGTTAGTCTATGTATAATATACATTCTTATATTTATTTCGCTTGTTATTCTATTGTTTTTAAGTACAATTTTATACTGTATATGATCTTATATATAACAAAATTAATTTGTTCTCTACAATATTGTTTAAAAAAATTAATGTACATTTCTCTCCGCAAACAAATAATATAATTAAAGAAAATGATGCAACAAAAAATGATAATACTTGGGGATTTAGTTCGCTTGTGCACATACGTTTTTAAGGGGTTAGACCACTCTAGAGCGGAAAAAAAGACAAATTTTGGGAATTTTTTTTAGCGAAATGATCAAATGAATCGTAATTCTGTAAACGTGCTTTTATTATACCAATAATGAAATATAAAAAATAATTTTTTTTGTAATGATTAACAACAAAATGGCGGCTGTACAAGATTTCTTCGTTGACATCTTTTTTTAAACGGGCGAACCAGTATCTCCGGCAATTTTTGACCTAGAACAAAAAACCAAAAATTTTTCAATTATATATGAATAGCTAGAGAATAGCTAGAGAACATCGTAGGATTTTTTCGATATATTGCACAGTTTATTTGTTATAAACAATTTTCTGACAATTTTTTTATCAAAATTTTGAACTTTTTTTTCAAAATCACACCATTTTCACAAAAATCAATATTTCGGAAAAATCCTACGATGTTCTCTAGCTGTTCGCATATATAATCGAAAAATTTTTGGTTTTTTGTTCTAGGTCAAAAATTGCCGGAGATACTGGTTCGCCCGTTTAAAAAAAGATGTCAACGAAGAAATCTTGTACAGCCGCCATTTTGTTGTTAATCATTACAAAAAAATTATTTTTTATAGTTCATTAGTGGTATAATAAAAGCCTGTTTACAGAATTACGATTCATTTGATCATTTCGCTAAAAAAAAATTCCCAAAATTTGTCTTTTTTTCCGCTCTAGAGTAGTCTAACCCCTTAAGCACTGATATATGCATAATATTGATTATAAATTTTGATTATAAATTATCAGATTATATGTAAATATATTTAAAATAATAATGTACATTTAAAAGTGTTTTTTATAGAATACTATCTGTGTACAAAATCATCTACATACATATATACAATAATTTTTTCATATTACATTATTTATCATAAAAATTGTGTTTTTAAATATTGATCTTGAAACAAATTATCATCTAAATAATTTTCTTTTCCTAGATAAAAACTCCAAATGCTTTTTTGCCGAGAAAATATTTAATAGCACATATAATTTATCTTTGATTTTGTTTTATATATATAGAGGTATTTATAATGTATATGTAACAAATTTATCTCAATAAAACTTTGGAAAAACTTAACGACTGTTAAATAAAATTATTCATATCAATCGTTAGAGTTGTTGAAACCAAATTTCATTAGAACTTTAACGATCGTTATTAACAGAAATAATGATTGTAACATGTTATTAAATGTACACACAATACCTGAAAATAATTACATTTGTTTCTTCAGTCCTTATAGAAATATCACATTTGTAAATTTTATATTTATAGATTTTTCCTACGAAATAACATGATGAGACCATTCTTCGATCTTAAAGTTTTTATATCCATTATTGAATTTTTTTACATTCCTTTCTTTTTGGTTTTATCGAAAAGATGTTGTTTATGTTTGATCGCACTTGTAGAAGTTAAAATAATTTTAGGTTATTATTTTAAGAAAGATTTTGTCAAATTGTCAATGTAACTTACAAATTATATGTCCACGTTCCTTTTGCCGATTGAATATAACGAAGTGGTGTAACCGTATTCTTAACATCAGAGCTTTTTGATCTTCTTACACAATCTTGGCTTAAAACTCTACATCCCTGGCTCAAAATGACATTGTTATAATTACCACGAGGAATACTATCACTGCTCGCTACGCGTCTTACGTCATTGTTTTTTCTCTCTTGGTAATTTCTTGATGGCGAATTGTCCAAAACGGAATCCTTGATTTTATACATAGGTTGATTATTTCCGAGCAATCTAGGGTTCGAGTCAATCGATACTGTTTTCAGGTTGTGTGTTGAGCAAACTTTTTCGGCACATTCATTTCGTCGAATTTGATATTTATTTTCCTCGAATAACTGAAGGTCGAGTATGCGATGTTCGTCATTATCGTAATGCCCATCGTTATCAGCGTATTGATTTAAAGTTATAGTAGAATCGAGCGAATCCGAGAATTCTGGGCTAGGAGCAGAAGACATGTTGCAGATATGGGAGAGAGCGACCGTCCCCTGTGGATTTTGGGGACGGTGTCAGAAACATCATTCTTCTAGTTCGTCCATTCGATTTCTAACAGCCATTTCTACCACTTCCAAACTTGGATAATCCAACTCCTTAACCAAGCACAGAACAGCAGATAAAATATTTGAATTCTAAAGGAAAAATATATATTAAAAATAGTAAATACTTCAAAATTAATGACGCGTAAAAAATGGCATAAAACATACCCTCGTTACTGGCCGTCTATGATAATGAAATTGATTTCTGCATTTGTCTTTTTCGGAATGTCTTACCCAACCAGGTACTTGATTTGTATCTTCCTGTAAATATTAAAATATACTAATTTTATAAAAAATTTTTCTATATATTCTATATTCTATATATACATATATATATATATATATTTCTCTAGCATTTTGTATTATAATAATGTCTGTCCAACTAAATATCATGGACTGCATTGTTCAATATTTTATGGAAAAAAAAAAAAATAATAATTATTTAAATCTAACCCTTTCATTATTATGAGTTACCATTCTTCTTGGTTGAGGTGTTGGAGGAGGCTGTGGCAAATCCTCATATTCTAATCTTGTTCTTTCATCATAGTTATTTCTTTCATTACGTTTATCATCTGCAAAATCATTGGCAGCAGATTGTGTACGTTGTGTTGGTGTATACATACGTTGAGATACTTCGTTTCCACCATATTCAGAATAAGCTCGTCTTTCATCGTAATCTCCATTATGTCGTTGTAATATTGGACGTTCATCAAAATCCTAAAATATTATTTTCTATAAAATAATTACAGACAAGGTGTATTATGTAAACTGTATTAAGAAAATTGTTTTATATACATTTTAGTAGACATTTCATCTTGTATTATTAAAACAGAGAGAGAATAATAGATAAAAAACTATCTTTCATTTATTCTAAATGTCTGTAATAATATATGACCTAATCCTGACTTAGATAGTAGCTCTTAGTTCAAATTTTCATATAAGATTAAGATTTTTATACTTGTCCCATTTGATAGAATTATTTGTATTTCATAATTAAAACAAATTATTCTACAAACGATAAACTTTTATTTTATCGATTTTCGATTTATTGGCTATCCTTCAAACATAAGTGTAATCAGTATAAACAAATGAATAAGTTTTATACATTTTTCATAAATTAGATTATTAGATTTCATTCGTTTCTAACTTTATTGATCAGTATGGGAATGTTAGATAATATGTTAAAGCGATTAAAACAAAAAAGAAAAAAAAACTATTTATCATAAATGTCTCCTAAGCTGAGTCATACAAAGTGATATGTAGAAAATATGTTAAATTCGAGTAATTAGCTAATCGTAATTATTAACAAATAATACACACACATTTGCTGATATATTAAAAAATATATTCAATCATTTATATTATGGATGATGAATGATAAACAATTACAAACATATGCTTAAAAATGCACTACACTTAAATGTACCTTGGATATATCAAGAGTGTTAGTGGCCACAGTCTCATTGTTGCTGCGCTCTGTGCACACAGTATCATCTTTGCTCTGATTCTTTGATTGCTCATTTTGTAGCTGTTAGTATAATCAGGTGATAAGACAGACTTTAAGTTATAGTTATATTTGAAATCTCTTTTAATTTAATTAGTTAATGATTAGTAATGTAAAATTAATTACATATTTTTACTTTATGGAAATATTGCATTAGATGTGATATTATATTACAATAACATGTTAAGCAAATTTTTCAGCACAGTTACATTTTGTTAATAAATGAAAATGATGTATTTTTAGAAATAATTATTAAAAGGTATTTTCATACGATTATGTGATGGTGATTATGCATGACTGACCTCATATGCATATTGATTATTTTGTGAATAATGATGTGACGATGACGCATTATAATTTGCGTTTCTTCTGTCAGGGTCATATTCTTCATGTGTGTGTTGCATTTCATCAAAGCTTCTCTGAAAAAAGTTCTACATATACATGTGTATATTGCCACATTTTAATAATTACATTATATTGTGTGAGTTGCCAAATGATTTATTTTAGATGTAATTAGTAACAAAAATTAAAGAATGCATTAATTTATGTTATTACCTGATCACTGGAAGAACTGTATCTCCTAGATCGTCCCAATTCAGTTTCTTCAACATATTCAATCGCAATATCCTAATTTATTATAAATGTAATTTAGCATTTCAATGACTGTTAAAAATGCATTTAAAATATAATTTTTTAAAATTAATACATAATTTACTATTAATATATATAAATTGTAATAACAATCAAATGAAAAGCAATTAATCCTAAGATGTAAAACATATAATAAAGTATAGAAAATTATTGATGAAATGTGAATTAATTACACATGAGAAGTATTTTAGTATTGTATTAAGAGAGCTTTTTCTTATTATTATACATTATTTAAAATATGTTCTCACCTCTGGGCTTACTATATCCGATTGTGGAGAAGTATCTATTTCAAGAGGATGTATTAAAGGTCGACCTATTGTCATTGCAGTTTCCACTTCTTCGGGTGACACTACCTTATCATCTAATTTCTCAAGATTTGGCAAAGCTCGAAGTACAGCTAAACGGTATCTATCAAAATAGTAAGTTATAAAGTTTCCATAATTTCTCATTTTAATAGGCTACTATTAAATATTTACCCATCCTTTTCTGCACATGGATTTTCACCAAGCCACAAAATTCGTAAATTGGGTAATCCTTGGAGATAGCAAACTTCATTTAAATCTTTGATATTATTTCGTCTTATAAATAAATCCTGAAGTTTGTAGCAATATTGAAAATCGGCAAGTGTATTAATGTTATTTATGCTAAAATTAAAAATATAAATGCTATTATTTTTGTTTCAAATAGAGAAAAAGAAAAAGATTTAATCCTTAAATAGTTTTAACATATCCTATTTTAAACAACAAACAAAAGCTATCAATGTTTAGTAATAATTTATAATAATTTACATGTAACATAGAAAATATTTTTATTAACCCATCATTTTTATTTCGCACACATAATATGTACATAAAATAAGTTAATCAAGTTTGATTAATGAAAAGGACATTATTGTACATACTTTTGTCTTTGTTAAAATGTTATATTAAATATTACATTTAATAAATTTTACTTTTTTAATCTTTTTATGAAAATTATAAAAATTATCTTATTATAGTCTTACTATAATTGTTTATTCAAAATAAAGTATAAAACAGATTCATTTTAAAATTAGTAAGAAAATTATAATACTGCTGAAATTATTGAAATTGAAAGTTTCAATTTCAAGACAGGGAGAAAAACACATATTTTTTACATAATTAACATATATATTTTTAAAATTTTCTCTGAAAGAAAGAGAAGATACATTTTTATTTCTCGCTTTTATTTAATAAAAAAATACTAATTTTACACTATATCCTATAAATAATATTATATAAAAAAATAAAAGATCTTTAATAGAGTTAATTTCTTTCAGATATTTAAGATATTCGATCTTCATATTTGCTCATTTTTCAATATTACTCAGATGAATCACAATGAATTCAAAGCACGTGTGGGCAGAACAACTTCTGAAGTTGTGGGTT
The DNA here is from genome assembly GCA_901521435.1 of Crematogaster levior. Lineage (NCBI taxonomy): Eukaryota > Metazoa > Arthropoda > Insecta > Hymenoptera > Formicidae > Crematogaster > Crematogaster levior. The sequence continues at coordinate 177,215 of CABEGB010000936.1, read as the reverse complement.
GTAATCATGAGTTTAATACAATCATGTCCAAAGTAGGAATACATTGCAGCTATGTTTTCGTAAGATAAAAAATATATCTTAGATCATAATCATCAATAGAATCAGTTTACATTCTGCGTAGTAAACTACTCATTAAAGAGCAATGAGACCTGGCTTTTTGACTTTATTCAAAATTATATATTATGGTAAATGATGAAAATTATATATTGTAGTAAATGAAATTTTATAAATCATAGCATTTTTTTATTTTGATAAGAGTTTAACTATCTTAACAAGTCTCAACTTACCTCAATGATAACACTTGCACATTTTTCATCTTTCTTAAGATGCTAACGTCTGTTAATTCTGTTCCCCTGTGTAAAAAATATATTAATTTAATTCAATATATATAAAAAAGAAAAATTGTTATAATTTGATTATTATATACAAAGATATTCTAAAATAGATGGCCAAACTTTACAAGGACATCTCATTTAAAGGACAAAAGAATAAATGTTAGACTAAACACCTTCAATTATAAATGCCTTTTGTTGCAACAATGTTGTTTATAAAAATATTCCTAAAATTTAGCTATATAACTTTGATATTACTCAGCATACATTTGTATGAACAGAACTGTACTAGATGTAAAACTTGTCAAGTATTTTTCCATGTACTCTTTCGCATACCAGTGTCTCACGAATAGCAGTTAGTTACGCTCTGGTGATCATAATTCCCTTTTTTCACAGCATAGAAAAATTTGATAACCTTGTCGCACGGTTTTGTTTGCGTGGCAAAGTCGAGCACGTTTAATCGCACCGAGATAGTTGAGCCGCCGTGAATTAATTCGTGACGGACGTTATACCGTAAGAGACCTGTCGTCGTGATAAATACTTACCAGCAATTGAGTTTTTTCAAAGCAGAAAAGTCAGACACTCGTGTGCGAGCCACGACCATTTCTTCCGTCAACTTCACCATTGTGTCATTCGCGTTTGGACGTTATTCGACAATGAAAAATCGATGCACTGTCATCTGACGAGAAATTCGATGTAATTAAGTCACGATACGCGAGATCATATACGGGATCACGGTAAATTTTCCGAGCGATACGCGCTCTAACCAACCGCCATGATGCCTCACTGTCGACTAGTCGCGAAGTACGCTGCAAATGCTTTCACTGATCGCTCGGTTCTCGCCGTACTCTGGTTCATGCGCAGATACCGCAGTGACCTACGAGTACGGTCGGTTGCATTAATGATATGAGGTTGGTATTCACAATCTGTTCTTATTTCAGGACCATCTTAGGTAATGTCTTAATACGGCTCTGTGATTGGTTTATAACATCTTAAGATTGTATTTAAAACGGTCTTAAATGTAAGAACGGAATGAATACTGGCCTAAGATGCGTTCTTACTCGACAGCCACATACATTTCTCTACATCAGAGAAACGTCTTCTCTGAGTCAATGATTTGTTGTTTTCATATTTATAAGAAATAGAGAAAATCGATAAATGTTACCAAGTATCCTTGTGAACATATATTTCGTACCATTAATGCATCCGATTGTACAGATTGCATCGTAACTTTAGAGTTTCTGTATGGGAATAAGGTTAAAGATGAGCAACAACTTAGACATCGTTTGTGTTAAAACAATTTCGCGAAATCAATCAATAGAAATAGTTTTGAATTTTTAAAATCAACAACCGTGATGCACAAATAACTAGATGCCTTGCGCATCGCTTGAATACGCCAAATTGATGCAACTTCACACAATAAGGTGGTTGCGATGTACTGCACATTTATTACCTTCAAATTAAATTGATATGCAATAAGATAATAATTTCGTAGGGATCTGTAGAAATAATAAATACTAATAATAAATAATATGATTGAGTCGCAACGTTATACCTCTCAATTAATTTGTCGATTAAGATAAGTGTTCCTTTAATTTAACTTCTAATTCTCTATTAAAGTAGTTGTCCGTTGAATTCAAACGCGGCGCGCATGAGCAGTAATGGCAGTTCCGCGCCGAGTCAGCCACAAGCCGGTCGTGTCGGTGGTCGTTGACGGACTTTTTCGCGTCTCTTTCTCTCCGGGAGTGAATCATCCATGTATTCGAGTATCGGGAGTGCCGAATTAATATCGGGCGAGCATTATGGCGTGTTATATCGTGATATACCTCGCTGATCTCGAAGCAGCAGCGGATGCGTCGAGCGGCAATCATGGCTGGTGCAATCGCAGTAAGTTGAAATTTCGACGCCGTAGTCACGCGAAAATGATCTCTATGGACTCATTAACGAAATGAATCGCACACAAGCCATCAGGAGTGTCGAATTAACTCGTCAGGCGAGCGTTGTAACGTGTTATCTCGTAGTGTCGTAACGATTGTGAAACAGTGGCAAATATGTCGGTCGAGAACTGTAACCGATGCAAATTGCTTGCAGTAAGTTCAGATTTTGATACAGAAAGTGAGCCTAACTGACTTATTCAAACGCAACGCGCATGTGTAGTTTGTAAACGAGTCCGTAATTGCATTAAGTTTAAATTTCGACGCCGTAGACACGCGAAAATGATCCTTATAGACTTGGTCGAACGCGACGCGCATGCGCAGGAAAGATAATTTCGCGCCGAATTTTTTCGCAAGCCGGTTGCGTCGGCGGCTGATGATCCGGACTTTTTCACGCCTTTATCTCGTCGGGAGTGAATCATCGGTGCAGATGAATATCGGGAGTGCCGAGTTGATAGCAGGCGAGTATCGTGGCACATTATTTCATGGTTCCTCGCCTATTGTGGAGTGACAGCGGGTGTAAGTCGGACGTGAATCGTAACCTTAACTGACGTAATCGCAGTGAGTTTAAATTTCGATAGAAATAACATCAGATAGGCGAGAGATGGCATTACGTTCCCTTTTTTAAAAAGTACGGGTCATGTTGTAGTGTCGACTTTGATACCTTGAGGCCTCTACGATATCAAAGTGTCTTTTAGTAGAAAATTCATAATACATCATTATTTAAATCCAATAAGAGATAAATGATTCTTATGACAGAAACGAATAGTATCAACAACAGCGATTTTTTTCTAATCGAAGGAAGAAATATTAAGCGATTACAACTAAAAATCACGTTTATTCGCTAATAATAAAGTAATTGCTAATTAATATTGTATATTTTAATTAACATGTTTACTTAATTAATCACAAAATTCTATAAAGTCTTGTATAAACAAGAACTACAATCGTACGTAGATCGCTTGACGAAATTGACGATAGCATCGAAAAAAGAAATGATGTGCGACAATTCCATCAAGTAAACTTCGTGCGATCGTATATTATTAGTATATATTATGCGGATATGTCGCAGATTATTATGTAGAAGTTATTTGAAATGTCGGTGTAATTATTAGCCACGATCATTTTCAGCTGTAATCACGAGCATTATTCTTGCGATTAGAAAATGATAAAATTGCTATATTGATATATTTTTACTATTAATGTGGCCGCTATATTTAATATAATTTTAATTGAAGTATTTATACATGTGTAATTGGATTATTCATGTATTAATTAATTTATATATATGCGGTAAAAAATAAAAAAAAAGCAGTAATATAATATTAGCAGAAGTCGCAATCATTTTTTGATTAGCCGCGATTACTACTTATAGTTCTATAAATTAGAAACGTGAAATTAATTCAGTTAATATTGTAATTGTTACATTTATAGAATGTAGATGTTGTGCATGAATTAATTACAACGTGCTACAATGATTGGCAGTGATCATGATATTTCTTGATTGGTCGTGATCACTTTTTGGTTCGTCTTGTAAATTAGAAACACGAAATTAACGCGGTGATTATTTATAAGATTTTGTGCATGATTAATTAAAATGTAGGGTAATTAACAGTGACCGCGATTATATTTTGATTTACCGCGGTTTACTGTTTGCAGAAACGTAAAATCAATGTTGTTAATGTGGTGATTGCTTTTATAATTTGAAATTGTATGCATTAATCGAAAGTCTTCTATTTCCTTTTTATATTTTATAATTGTATATTGTATACAATAGATAGACAATAAATTATAGGAAATACATTACTTGTTAACTATAGTCGTTACAGTTATAAGAATCAGGTCTCATATTTATTATTATGAATTACTCAGAATATTGTTTGTAATTGTTAAAAGTGATATTTGTATACACAAAACATTAAAAATTACAAAAAAGACACCAGATTCGTATTAAACAATGCAATCAGTAGTTAAACTTTAAAGCCTCTAGGCGCAATTTGGAAATTTGTGCTGAGACTCCGTTTGAGAAAAATCCTAGTGATAAGATATTGAAATAGAAGCAATGTTGAACAAAAACTAAAATTGACATAACTTCAGCAAACTCATGTTTCGAAAGACAAAATCCAATCTTATGGATTTATTCATGACAAACATTTTGTGTCATCAGAGAAGTGAATTGCTAGTGTGAAGTAATGTGAAGCCGAGTATCGGGAGTGCCGAATTAATATCGGGCGATTATCGTAGTGCATTTATTAAATTTTATTATTCTTCCGAAATCGATGGTGCAAGAAACTGGATGTACTTTCTACCTTCGTAAGCATAAAAAGTTGGATTGAAACAAAATGGACAATGGACAACGGGATTCAATTTCAAAGTGTGCAGTGCAGCAAAATACATGGGACTGGCATCTCGGTAAGTCAGCAGCATTTAACTTTTCGGGTACAATAGTTTATTTTCATTTTCATCTTCAGCTCCGGTACATACAATACTCGATATATAATGATTCAATAATGTCATTAAATACGAAGTACGAAATCTATCTAACGCTATCTAATTTCGCTAGATCGGTACTTTGTCTCGTCTTTTTCATATAAATGAAAAAAAAATGCTCGATAATTAATTATTGACAATTATTAATGTATAGGTAGGTAAGCGTCTTGTCTTTCAAGTTATAATAATTGCAAAGCGTCGGAACCTACCCTTGCGAGATAAATTAGATACATATACATATTTTCATAAAAATTCACTCTTGCTACGCGATCGTTTGCGTATTTCGCCTAAAATCGTTTTTATGAAAATTCGTAAAAACATTAAGCATCGATGGGAAGACCGTATTTCTTTCGAAAGCTTTACACACTTTATACGTTTGCGGGCAATACGAACTTTTGTCCTAAATACGAAATAGAATCATTGAGTTTTAAATTAATCTAAGAAAGAAAAAAATTCTAATTCAACGATAGCTCGGCAAAACAAAAAATTTAATTGATCAATAGTTATTGTAATTGATCAATAGTTATTGTATACGTGAATAAGTAAATTTTTTATAATAAATTAATAGTTAATACGTTACTGTCATTTTTTTGTTGGTAGCCTAGATAAAATTGCTCTTCATTTTTGACAATAAAATACAATTCTAATTTTTTTGGCGATCAGTGTCGCTTTACCCACGAATGTACTAGTAACCGCTGTGCAAAATAACATTACATTTAATGAAGCTGTCTCTGTATGATGTAACGAACATTGTGCGATTTGGCCATTTGGCACTCACAACGGTTAATGATTAACGTAAAGAAACCTAAGACGAGTCATTAAGTATAAATATTCTTTTCACATTCGTTCGATGCTGGTAACGTCCGTATGTATGTATAAGTGTATGTATAAGTATGTGCTGATACACGCATACATGTATAAGAATCAGAAGTTGAGATTGTGGTTTCGAGATGGTATTGAAACGCGATAACATCGGAGGGATACACATATGAATTAGAGCTGGGACGCTATGTGAGTGTGAACGATATTCGATATCCAATAAATCATCAGATATCATGATGTAGATTTGCAGATATGTATCGTATCGATACTGCGTTTCGAGTAGCTTAGTTCGATATAGTTCTTCATACAATAAGTCGATACAGCCTTTTTTAATAAATACGAAGGGAAGATTTATATATTAGAGCAAAATATACCGTAGTTGTTAGTAGTGACAATAGAGCCATCACAAATTTCTGGAATTTTTTTATTTTTGTAAAATTAAATATTTCTTGGATGATAGTCATATAGCGATATAGATGTATTAATAGTTAACACTGTGAAGCCAAAACAGATTTAATTAATAGAAGATTAATTTTACACCCGAATGAAAAAAGATTTTATGTAAAACCATCTAACGTCTAAGATTATAACCAACGTGTGAGCAATAGCATTTCAATTTGTATTTATTTTCAATGTATACTGAAATCAATGAATTGTATTTTTAATTGTTAAATGGTCGTAAAAGTGTCTTGTTACAAATTTAACTCCATATAATCTTCTACCACGCTACGATAATTTTTCTCTTTATTTCTGTCGATTTTTAATTCATTTTACCTATTGAAATAATTCTCCCAGCTCTGGCATAAATATGCTATTCTCACAAAATATACGACACCGTTACGCATGCGGGCATCGTTTTGTAAACGTTAAACTAATAAATCTTGATAAATTTTAGTACGTTTAGTATTAATGGTACGTATATTTTATTAGTTGTCAATCGAAATTACGAATCACTTCAATAGTATCAGTCGAGGTGATCTAGGCATTCTATCCACCCTTTAATCGTCGTGATTAGCTCTTCTTGTGAGGCTCAATTTGCGCGGTATAGACTAGGACACTTTGTTAAATATGTATAAGTTCATATCAAGATATTTTTGTTGTTCGAAAAATTATCTAAACGTAAGTTTCTCGAAATGGAAGATTTGCTTTCGCATGCGACGGTAGGAACGATAACGAAGCGCTTTATTTCAAAAGAAAATTTATGGTAATTACTTATCTCAGATCAATGATTTTTGAATTTTTTTATTCAAATATGTTTGTTTGCAGGGGACATCACACAAAAGTCCATTTTCCGTTATTTGTATTTGCTAATTTTCGGGTTTATCGGATAAATATCTTTGAGTTTGATACTGTTTCGTCAAACTATCTGCTTATTTAGAATTACGTAGTAAATTACGTTTGTTTAATTTCTATAGTGTTCCATGTTAATATTAGTTTCATATTAGTTTTATATTAGTAATGATATAACAGTTATAACATTTATAATAAACAGTTTCAACATAAAAAATTACATTTCAGAAATTCATATATACGTACTTCGTACGTAACAAATTAATAATTAATCTGCATTACATGCGGATATTTATTATGCACGCAGTTAACATATGTACATACATACATAAACAATTTAACATTATTCTTTCTACGAATGAATTAAGATATCTACCAAATAAATGATTTATCATGTATTCGACGTGTCGTCATCGTTGCCAGCCGTCGCAATTACGCTACCATATATCGTATGATTACGTGTGTTGTTCAAATTACGAAATAGACATTGAATAGGAAAGAACATTTGGCAAAATGTTTGAAAAAGTCGAAAAGATTATAGTTTCGCATTAGATGTACTCTACTGTAGGGAAAGATCGATAGAGCGACTTTACGTTTAGATCGAGTTGAATTGACCATCTAGTGGATAATACATTATCACGAATATCGAGAGTACGATAAATTCTTCTACGAAGTATTTGAATTTTATTTGGATACATAAATTTATTCGCAAACACGCGATTGATTAATCGTGTATGTAGCCACGATAGTAAGTAAAATAGAAACTTTAAATCCCTTATTCTTTGACAATAATTTGCACTGGTCTTGCACTTTATATTATACTTCTCTGTCAAAGATGGACGTTAAATGTCCATAAAATTTTATTTCATACCTTTTTATAGTAATTTTTTATGGTAAACGATTGTGAAATTATTATGTGTCTGGTATCCTTAGGAAAATATTAAATTACTATAAGCTCGTGTCCATACATTTGTCATTTAATGAGGTCAGCGATTTGCTATTGAGATGCAGCACGCCGGTACGAAAAAAAAAAAGAAGAGAAAGAAAACAATCGCACAAGAAGTGATCTCCCCATAGATATCCAACTATAAAAACTAATTGATTTATGTAGAAACTGCCATTTACTTTTAATTGGTAATTTACACTTTGATATTCTTAACATTAGAATGGATATGAAAACGTAATTCGAATTGAAATGATTATTATCGTGTCCCTTCATCGTTATTGATGACAACGATAAAGCAATAAAAGTGACGTGATTGAGGACCGACGTGCAAGTAATTAGTTGAAATTATTGTCATTGATATTGTTTAACTTATTATTAACGATTAATAATGTCAAGGATGATCTGAAGTTACGTTTAGTACGAAGCACAATAGTACGGAAGTAGTTCTTTAATCCACTAGATTGTACAAAATGGAAAAGTCACCGTTGTAAATTGTTTTTAAATATTTGCACGACCACCCTGCGCTTTCCCTATTCAAATACCCTTTTGCAAGGCTGCATATACATATACAGATTTTATTTGCTATGTTTATATAACGTAATATACGTTTATACACGTATGTAAACTAAAACTTTACAGATGAACGAATTACAGGTTTACTTCTATAACGTGGTAATATTCGACCATACAGGCACGAAATAGTCCAACTAATAACAGTCGTTACTATCAATGTATGTATATGTATGTATATTATTACGATTTGCACTATACTTATTAATTATCAATTTTTATTAATTATTATTATTATTCTTATTATTATTTTGTAGTTATCAATATTATTATATTAGTATTTCTGGTGTCGAGAATGTCTTGTCATTTGCACAAAGAACCACAAGCTGAATGTCACATGGATATCTTCTGTGTGTAGTTGTGTAAAAGAATTAAAAATGTTTCCTTTTCTTTCAGATAAGATAAGCACAAACGATAGTAACAGATAATTTTTTTCTCAAGAAAGATCATATTGATCATTTGAATGGAGTAATATACGATACCAAATATCTTCATTACAGAAGAGTTTAAAGAAATATTTTTAATCAAAACGAATTATATTCAAAAATAAAATTCCTAAAATTCCGTTAGATTTTTTTCATGATTTCTTGTATTTGTTACAGAGGCTGTTTCTAGAATTGTTCTCTTAATAACGTAAACTTTGACAATTTAAAATTGCTCTTTTTTCAACCGGATTTTAGAAGTCATTTTTTTTTCGCAACTCGTCTTAAGTCTCAGAAAAACTTCTATTAAGAAAAAATTGACTCCAAATTGATCACAGCTAAAATAAAAGGCGATAGTTTTGGGATATCCTTATGTTATATCTAGGGGCGCACGTGAGACGAGTATGCGCGTACGTATGCTATGAACAATCTTTTATCGTGAAGAAATCTAAAGCACCTAATTTCAAAAATTGAGGTAGAATGAGTAGGGGAAAATGGATTTGGTGAGCTGCGTAGGCAATTCGAGATATTGATAATGATAAATTTTATAATGATCAATTTCAATAAGAAATATTAGCAATGTGCCAAATTATCTACGCAGCTAATCAGGCCCACTCTCCGCTATATTGGATTAGGGACAACATACACACATAGACTATTAAGAACTCTTTTTAACACCGCGATTCCCAACACGCTTACGTAAAAGTAATCGGACTTGACACCGTGGGGAATTTCAGCACCTTTCGTGATGAGATCTCGGTTGATAATAATGGATTTCGATCGTGATTTTAAGCGTTTTCTTTCGCATTTAAATTGCTACTATCATAATTAATAACGGTACTGTGAACTTTAGTAACTACCTTTATGCAAAGATCAGCAACCTCTATATAAACTAATGTCGAACGAGTTATATTGTATGCGACGAAAGAATTACTTCATAAAAAAAATGAAAAACGAAAGACAATCTAATAGGAAATATAATAATGTATCATCGTTCGCGAATGAATTACTAAAGCTATTTTCATCTTTATTTTCTTTTTCTTATTCCTTTCCTCTTCTTCTCTCTCGTGTTTGTATTTACGAGAAAATATCATCGTCATATATTATTGCGTAGGAATTGTTCATAGGTACATATGTTTAACAATATATTTCGCGAGCTTCTCTTTTTTCCATAGATAAGCGCAATTAACTAGCGCGACGAGACCATCTACTTCGCTAATGTGTGAACCGGATAATGAAAATAATAGAAACGCAACATTTACGATCGAACTCGCCCCCGTTTCCCCATAGAAAATATTTGTGCCATTTCATACAAAAAAATTTGAACTTACTCATCATCTTAACGAACGTATTCTAAATAGTCTAAAAATACCGAGCGACAACGTATGATACAGAGTCTGTACAAAAGTGCTGCATAAATGTATTTGTATGTGTCGACAGTTGCAATATAAATCACGATATACGTTAAGATATCCACGTCAGATTACAGTACGCGTTATTCCGATTTGCAAACTTATATCCCCATAATTGCAGTAATAGCAACGATAGCTAGTACTTCTACTCTAGGAACTCGTGAGGATATCTCGGTCGTGAGGATATCTCCGTGAGGTAACCATGTGGTTAGTCTATCTTTTTAAGATCATGCCAGCAAATTTCGCTTACAGCGTTAAAATGCCCGAAGACAGACATCGATCTATCAACGATTTCAGATCTTAATTATTCGCTATAGTTTATAAGCTGATATCTCGTTTATTTAAGTTTGGTGATGGCGATAAGTTGCATTTGACAAATCGGAATTCGTGGAAAGTTACGGGAAATAGGTAACGCACGTTAAATCGAATTGAGCGATCGCGATACATGTATCGCGTTATAAGACGATTATTTTTTGCACAAACTCTGTATAATACACATACACGCAGAACAGTATGTTCTTTCGTGCACTTACTCGTAGATACATACGTGAAATGCACGAATGGTCAACGCATCTCCTTTGCGTACGCTTAACGCTGTATATACAGACGTCGCGATTGCCGCCGATTAATCAGCGGCTTTAACATTAATAATACTAGATTATCGTTAAATTATTATCGCTTATCGACGTTTATCTTGCTACAACGATCAGTTCTCTCGCGTGCGACTGGATTCGCCGATTCTCCTCCTTTCTCGAAGGAAAAGGTAACAACAATAACATATTCCGATATTATCGTTGTTACGACATGCGTTCTATCGCGCAAGAAACACATGGTTAAACATTAGTCTGTAGATCACAAGAATCGGCCGATAAATTTTCATGGTTCTCATGAATCTTGCCGCACATCGAGGAGAAATCGATGAAACTTCTACATAGCATCTATTTGTCGTAAAACCGTGTTTAATCGCGGCGATTCCACATGTTACAGCAATTCTCCGGCGTTTCCGCAGGAGATTCGCTTTCGCCATTTATTTGCGAGCGCATACGAAGGAAACTCGACGACTGCAATCACTGGATTACAGTTCACTAACGCGGATTCTACTCGGGTGAATTCTCTATTACGTATTGCTAGAAATTTGTTTCGAGCATGCTGGAACTTTTGGGTATCCCATGAATATTTTGAGCTCTTTGTGAACGCGTGCTACCATCGTGGTACGCTTGAGAATCTATCTTTACTCACGCATTGTATTATACAATTTGTCCGACTCGATAGATTGCGTTCGATACTTTGACAAAATATTTGGTTCGATTCGCTTCTTTGGAGGATTCGCAACGGTCTCAAAGACGATTCTACATGCCGTTTTTCGTTTTTCTTTGTGGCATCGAGAAGGAGTTTTGACGTCGATGAATACTGTTCCAGAAATACCCGATTTGAGAACGATCTTGAAACTCGATCTCTCTCGCGATATTACTTTTACATTTGTACGGTTATAAATGTCATCAAATCGGACAATCTGTATTGTATGAGCGACGAAAATTAGGCTGATTTGTAGCTTGCGATCTCGAGTGGTGACAGAATGTCCGTCTTTGCCACAAAGTACGTCCCTGACCGCCCTGCTGCCGCCCCCAGGTCACCCTCGATAGACCTCCTGCCCCACGATTGTCTTTTCTATTTTTACGGAGGCAAATTATAATTACAGGAGTCGTTATTCTTTCGCAGATATTATGATTGTGTGAAAGTGATCTATTTTGTCTAAAACTTTATTTTTAATTGCAAAAAGTCAATGCTTAAAGATTGTATCTTTGGATTTGCTATGAGGAATTTGAAGAATGGTAGGTAAAGTTAGTTTTTTTACATTCTAACGAATGTAAGAAAGGAGAGTATCTTTTATATATCGTGTAAAAATTTTGTAGACCGCCATTGTTCAAATTTCTCTAATTAGCCAGTGAATTGAATACAACAAGAGAAAGGAAAGCTGCGTTCGTTGGCGTGTGGTTTTTCAGAACGCTTTTCATACACTACTCGTTTTCGTTGGCTTGCTTCCGAGTAGAGAAAACTTTTTGCGGATACAGTACGTCTTGACGATCACGCGCTAAAGTCATGCAGATGTATGTGTATGCGCGAGTTATTTTCTTGCAAGTATAATACGACTCTCTTTGTATAATATAATCTGTTTACCGAAGTTGGCGTAACACTTCGGGAGCTGAGATTGAAGCTCGGCAAAGTTTCGACAAAGTTTTCATACCTAAAAGGCACTGCGATTGATTTGTTAATTATTGTCGTTGCACCAACTTCTCGATATGAAAGAATGATTTGTTTATGTGCAGCCATGTTGGCGGAAAAGTTCCCCACGAGGATAATGAAACGAGATCCAAGTATTTATGAAATATGTCCTTACACGCCGAAAACGTATTGAGCGACTTTAGCTTAGCGTCGTAACAAAACGTACTGCGTGTTAAATAAACTAAGCTGGCTTTGTAGTGTTTAACGTTTGTAGTCGTGAAGCTTAATTTTGTAATTTATTAAATGTACGTTACGGAATGTTCTTAAACACAGCGTTCAAATGTAACAACAGGAAACTATTATTAATGCAACAGCAGTGAAATATGACGCCGCGGTATTTACTGTAACCTCATTCTGGGAGATTTTATTATTGAAATATGAAAATTAATTTAATTAAGTTAAGTTGTAAATGAATTCATATAATGAATGTCATTACTCGCGAATAGCCTTTGCTATTTGATATTTTTAGAGACATTTTTATCGACATTGCCAACGATCAAAGCGTGGATCACGTAATTGAATTAAGAAACAATTTCTCGAACTACATAGATGCGCATATTTTATCCGTCACTTTCGCGCTCAACTCCATATGATACTAGCTCAGCTCGATTTTCCGCTTTCCCACGCCTCGATCGCCACGCGCGGCGGAACTCGACCGTGTAAATAAGCGCTCCCAACTCATTTGTTTTCGAATAAAAATACGGCGACCTGCTCACTAACAGCAGAAGCATGTAATCTGTTTTTTACTATTAGAAGTTAAAGTACATGAAGAAGTTAAAGTATTTGGCGAAACGTACACGTCGACCAAGCATCATCGTTACACTTTAAACGATTGTCCAAGCATATCGAACCATTGCAATATTTCAAGTACACGTATCCTCTTTATATCGTACGTCGTTAATCAATATTACGACTAACTTTTCGTTTCTGGTCGAAATGTGAGAGTATCACCGGGTTGGGTCAATCTTAACGTTTCAACCAGAATTCCTTTACACAATCAACACTTTCGCGATCGTTCTCATTTTACATCGCAAAGGCGTTAAATTGAATCCGTTCTCCTTTCAAATATCAAATCATCAGGGCGTCCAAAGGAACGCTACTTTCTTCACACACAGGTTCCGAATACCGTTACTACAATACGTCGCCTCCGCGACAACGGCGGCGAACGTATCCCGACCAGGCGAGGCACCTCCGAATACCGTATCCTAACGCACGGTCGTCGCGGTACTTGCCGACAATTCCTGACGACAGTTCCGCGACATCCGGTCGACGTGTACGTCGCTTTGCTGATCGATGGGGCAGGCGAGGTTCTCCCTAGAAAAGCAGAAAGGAAACCCGGGTGCGGCGAGCGTCCCCCTTGGCCCGTCGGGCCATCCCAAACTGTCAGACGGACGGATCGCTGCCGGGGGCGGAGCCCGTCTTGCTGCCGTCGACGCCAACTCCACCACCGTCGCCGTCAGCTCCCCCGCCCTCTCCGCCCCTGTACGGCGAGCCGCCGGCTCCGCGCGCCGACAGACCTCGGAAATCCAGGTTGTACTGAAAAGACGTAGGAGAGCGAGAGGTTATTACACACCGTACATGATGCGAGCCACTCGGGCTCTCGCGGGTCACTTGGGATATCGAAAGATCAAGCGGAAGCTCGCCGAAAGTCCTACAAACATCTGACACGAGAAATTGATTGGTGTCTTCAAGAATTTCGATTTTCCCACGAACTTCCGATCGAAGGTTAATATTATACTCCAAAGTTTTAGCATTCCAAAGTTATAGAGATATATTCTCGAGATGTCACGTGCTGTAAGCACTGTTACGCTCTTGCCGTCATATTTGGCGAGTCTGTGATCTAGTACATATAGGATCATATATACTCTGACAAAAAAAGAGAACAAATGAATTTTAATTCAATGACATTTTATGTGATGATTATTTTGAAAAATTTATTGCGTGGAACAAGATACAATAATTTTTTCGTGAAGATATAACGTTCGTTTGTCAGAGTATTTGAGATTATTGCAGGAAGAAATATTAGATTTCATTACGAGATACATGGTGTAGCCATTCCTGTAAAGGTAGCTGAAAATGGATTAATTCAAATCAATTATTGTTACATGATTATATCGTTGGATGGATTTGTCATGGGTATATCGCGCTGTATATCGTTAAATCGAAACGAAATCGGTGCAACACGCGAGTTATATAAAAAGAAAGGAAAAAAGAAAAATTTTTTTCAAAGAAGCTGCAAATAAAGTTGATGAGTCAGCTATAATAAAGTCTACGTAAAGAATAATAAGCCGCGAAGTCAAAAGCTAAAAGACAACGAATTCGTCATAATGTTCATTTTCAATAAGTATTACAAATAATTAGTCATATAATAAAAAATGATCTTTATGCATCCTGAAGTTCATTCTAAAACTCATACCAAGATAAGAGACAGCGTTGAGATCTTTCTGTTGGTAAAAGTATATTATTATGACGATTCAATGTCATTCAATGATCCTAGCGTGATATGAAATAAAACGAAAAAGCTGAAATGAAACCAAGGTCGAACCTGTACGAAGAATGTGTAGCGTTCTCGGCGTATGCGTGCGCGTGAAACAACAATATCACGTGCCACGTGCTACGGCACGACGTATTACACAGTGGCTGCTATTATCTCGGTAGCGTTGCGTGTCTTAAGTGCTGCAGTTGTGCGTGGTGCAACTGCAGCTGGAGGAGCTGCAGATTCTGCAGGCAGTAGGATGGCTGCTGATGTGGTCCGGACGTTGTATACGGTAGGACGGACGGATGTACGAAAGAGCCGGAATTCCGGGACAGCCCAGCATTAGGGTGCCCCGGGCTATAATTGAAGGGGAGCAAGGACAGGCTCAGGCTAGGGAGTGGTTTTAGAATACTGTGAAATTGCGCGGACGTGAGTGGATGGGGTTGTACGTAAGGGCTCGTGGAGGGCAACAATTGCGGACTAATCGGATACAAACAATCCTCTTCGGCCTGGCCGGGTACCGTCGTCGGGCTGAGCTCCATGTATTGCGGCATGACGAGATTGTGCTAGGTGATGAATAGAATGGAAGGAGATAGACGTACGCTCGATTTTAACCTGAACGCGTATCTCTGCGGCTTTGACTCGGACATCTGTGCGAATACTTGAAACGCGATCTTGCAATATAAAATATAGTTCATTATACTGATTCGGTAAACATGAGAACAATATTTCATGCTGATGGCGGTTAGTGTTCCGATACAACAAACATTCGCACAGGATTGATACATTCTAAAGAGAAATTCATAATCTCTTAGATTGTGTTATTTCATAAATAATTTTTAATGTCATTTTTCATAATAATATTTCTGTTATCATTTTATAAATGGCCCTGAAAGCTACCTGTAAATATTTGTAGAATTTGCTGTACTTGCTCATGTTTTATAAGAAATACGGTAATAAAATATCATGAATAAAAATTTACTTGGACTGTATACAAACTCATCTGATACAGATCTCGGTCAAAAAAAAATCGCAAAAACATCTTCGTTCATTTAAAAAAAGAAATAGATTGGAGACGTAAAAAATATTCTGATGACTCACCTTTGTGGCGCAGACGAAACACGTTGTGACCACCTTCGAGATCACATTCATGAGATTTTTCGTTTCTTGTATGACATTGTCGACCTTCGTAAAAGTGGCGGCCTTGCCGACAGTAGGATTCTTCACGGTGAATTGCAGTTGTTGAACGTACGTTGGTACTCGATCCAGATTTTCCAAGAGTTCTTTCTTGTGTGGTCCACCTGGTACCTGCACCCATGTAACATCGTATACAAACTTACGTTTTCGTTCATATCGCAAGATAAACTTGTTCATATTTAATTTTCAGTGATTTAATGCAAAAAATATTTATATAGCACATAGCACATTTAATCACTAATAAAAATAGTAATTTTGAAGTAATATTATATTGATTAGAAAATAAAATCAGCTAAAATTAAAATTTTATGTTATTTATTGTTAATGTATTATATAACTAACACATATAATAACTACTTCTTCTTTAATAAATGAATAATTATTTTTATATCAAGAGATTTAGATATACACATAATTTTGATTCGACAAATAACTTGCGGTATTTATGTCTACTCTTGATATTGACGATTTCATTATAAAATAAATGCTGTATAATAAGTATAGAGATCGTTGAAAATTTCTGAACGTATTTATCTTGCGATATTTTCTGTTCATATTTAGCATCTTTCTTAAAGATTCTGTAAAGCAAGATGCCTGATTCTATTGTTGGTTTTTAAAATAACTAATAATAAATACTTTGTAGTATGT
The DNA here is from genome assembly GCA_901521435.1 of Crematogaster levior. NCBI lineage: Eukaryota > Metazoa > Arthropoda > Insecta > Hymenoptera > Formicidae > Crematogaster > Crematogaster levior. The sequence goes on along the minus strand of CABEGB010000936.1, from coordinate 160,393 downwards.
ATCATAGATACTTAGAAATTTGCATCTAAGAAGTTAACAGAAAGATCATCTATCTGTCCTAGGAGAACACAATGCAAAACTTTCAACAAAACATAAAAAGATTTCTTGATAGATAGTGATTGTGTGAAATGGCAGTGAAATAGTACAGACCTTGTTATTTTTGCAAGCTTCCTTTATATGAATTTATTTCACGAGACAAAATATTATATTAATAATCAAATATTCTCGAGAAGAAACGGAGAAGAGAATAAGTTCCTCAGATTTTAATTTTTCTTAAAATTTAATTTTCAATATTTGAATAATATATATTATGACAAAATATACAAGATGTAACAGTTATGCAGGGAAGTATTTAAACAGTGAATTTTGATAAAACCGAATTGAAAAGTTCTTTACCATTTTTTTATTCGAGCTATAATTATTGTGATATAAATTATCAAAAAGTTGTTATACTTCTTCGCATGATACACCATGTATATGTATATATATTCGTTAGATGCTTGTTGACGAATATTGTTTGATAAAACGCGTAATGCTGGAAGCTAGCAAAAATTGAGACATAATACTCATGCCCCAGATAGTGGAAGGAGAGGGACCACAATGCACATAGACGTCGTCCATAGACGGAAGCATTCCCGTAGCATCTAAAACACACCTTACTAATCGTACACAAAAAATCGTAAATGTATATACATAAAATAGATTTACTAACGAAATCATGAACGTTCATTATGAGTACAGTTTAAGTGACATGATATACGTAAAAATTTTTGAAAGTTAAATCGTATACCGAAAATTATAGTATAAACAAAAAGTTGAGAATTTAACACGAGTTTTTGAATATTAATTGTATTTGTACCTATATGATTCTGTATGAGTGTAATGAATCGTCACATCAATAAATCATCACAGTTTGTGATGACAAAAAGCTCTTTCTTAAATGTTAATTGGAATCATTCCAATGTCTTCATACTTGCTTACATTTTATATAATTCTATAATGCTATTCGTAATGATCAATAGGAAAGTCTACGTGCGTGATGTTGCATAACAATATATGTATACAAACATAGTACAGTATACAAATGTAATGACACACTCAACAACAGTAGAACATTAACGTCGCAAAGAGAGAGAGCGAGCGCTCTATATATATGTATATATATATATATATATATATATATATATATATATATATATATACATACGACAACGAGATTAATTTGTTAAGGCGAAAGTGATATCTATTAGTTCAAAAGGATCTAAAGTAAAGAGAGAAAAAGTTACCTGGATGGAGGCATTCAAGAGCGAGGGTATAAAAAGGATTGTATATAATACAGAATATATTACAAGGTTAGCGTCTCATTGTTTCTTTTAAGAAGAGTAGACCAAAGTGATTTCAGGTGACTATATATTCGGCCTAGCTAGGAGGGGTTCGAAATAGAAGGGTAGCAAACGTGTTAATTCGAACATGTCTAATGCTAATAACGCATGTCGAAGCTACTTCTAGTCTGAAAGCTACGTTTATAGTAGCATAAAATAGTAACGAGATAGTAAAATAGCGCTTTTATACAATTTATATTTTCTATTTTGACATCTGTTGAAACATTCTGGTTTTTTAATTACTATCTCTCTATTTGGAAGAGTTACGAAATATTATCGATTTTTCCTTCATATTTCTCGAAGTAATTAGAAATTAAACTTTATAATAAAATTCAGCTAAAACCAAGTAGTACAAATATATATCGACATGTATCTACTTTGAACGTATTGTGATATAAAAGATATGAATATTTCTACATATAATGAAATTTCTCTTATTGAGCATTAAAGCAGCAATAATTATTGTTAGCATCTACCAATGAATAGTTGATAATAACGTGAATTAAAATATAAATTTTCGATGCAGACTCGATGCAGCTTCGACGTTGCGACTTACGAAGAAATGAAACTCAATAGCGTAATGTAATAAGTGAAAAGATTTCCAATATAGCGAGGATCAAGAAACGCGGAATCAAGTCCAATATAGAATCCGTATAATAAACAATGATAAAAGAATGATCATAGAAGTAAGGGTGATATATAGATATATCAACATCAGTCCAATTAAAAAAACGTGTGTCATCTCTCTTTCGATCTACTTCGGCGTGTTAGCCAGCCGCCACGTACCTGATAACTGAATTGTCTCACAACCTTGTACAATCTGTTTGCCTCCTCGGCGAAATACTCAGCTTGAGTAAACAGGTCCTGGGTAGTTTTCAGGGCGCCTTCGCCTCGCGTAAATTGGTACATCGAGAATGCCATCGATGACATGTTCTTCGCCCGCTTCACAATATCGTTAGTTCTCTTCTAGAGCGCTTCCGCTCTCCTGCCATTTTTCCGTCTCGGCATCCATCTCCGAAGTGATCAACTTCATTTCGAGACCTGCCTTGGCGATCTTTGCCTGCTCCTCGCTATCCAACCGCACTGGTTTTAGCGGCTTACTCGTCGTGCCATGTTTCTGAAACAAACCATACCATTTATTCTCATTCATCTGAAAAACAATTCAAATAATTAAACGAATTTATTTTTTTTCCTTGAATCGATTTGCGCGCGCGCGCGCGCGTCTGTGTGTAGAATTGCATTGTTTGTTGAAATGACTGTTTATGCGTACCCCTGGCCGTGGCAAAGACATGTAAACCTGCTTCTCTGGTCGGTTTTGACTAAGTTCCAAAACATCTTTCGCGACTGTCGTCACATCAGTCATGAGCCATTGCCACATATCAGCAAATACTGTAAAATATAAAAATTAAATGAATTAGCAATAGATTGTTGTTGTAAATTCAGTGGATTATTAAAGCACTTATATGGTTTACCTTCGAGATTTTCTTTGGCTATCTTACTGGTGGGATGCCTAGCTAGTGTGTGCGCGGCCGTTACAACTTGAGGACCGTATATTCTTAAGTTGATCTCCGTGAACTTGGCCGATACTTGCAACGATTCCGAAAGCGCAATGTGTCTTAGAAGTTTGCATACCTGGAGGAATAATATGCAATAAAATTCAAAACTAAAAAATTTTATTCCATAAACCATCCATAAAAAATTAACCGCATATTCTATTTTTGTGTGTATCGTATTGGTATAATTTGCTTCAAATTTGCTTCAAAGTTATAAAGATTTATTGTTATCAGACATAATGAACTACGTGGATTAATTCACTTAAAGTTAGACGTGGAATAAATCCAATTAAATGCTGTAACTGATTATAATCTAGAAATGATGAATGGCAATCGCTACGTACTATGTTTAGTAGTAAATCAATATGTGTATCCAAGAATCACTTGGTGCAAAATTAAGGCTTGCGTATTTTTGCTGTGAAAATTAATTTGTAAATCGATAATATTTCTCGAAAAGACTTCGTTATTCATGGACTTTGAGCTTAGAATGCACGTGCACACGAATGCGCCGTGCGTGGGCCACGTCTGGGAGCTTACTTCGAGAATGTGTTCGATATACTCGTGGAACCTGTCGCTGCTCTCCTGCAGACGGTCGATGTCACTGACCAACGCGAGAGCTCTGATCGTTGACACGAGTTCCTGGCCGGCTTTTGTCACTTGGCCAAGATCACCGGCCTGCTCCATCGTCGTTGCGCTGAGTTGCTGACGAAGATCTCTGGTCGCTCGTAACACACCCATCACCGCTTGCTCCATTTCCGAGCTAGGTGAACCCTCACCGGTCTCGTAATTCTGACAGAATACAATGTCTCTCATTTCATACTTTATCGCTATTTAACTTATTAGAGAATATTTTTTATTCGGACGTTATTCAAAATATATTCGGTTATTTCTAACTATAATAGAATTTGTAACAAACTAATTTTCTTGACTCAAGTGTTTCTTTTGGTAAGTCACATAGTTTAAAAGTTATGCTTTAATTTTATGTTTTAAGTCTTACCACAATCAATAGTATTGGACTTTTCTATGCATTCCTACATAATATTATAAATAAAATTTAGTTGCGCATTTTCTTGTAAAAACTCTATTGACTCACCAGACTATTACCGATCCGCAAGAGTGTATTGAGCTCGAGTTTCGCGCGATCACAAAGAAGGAGGATATTTTCTCTGTGCTCGTGACTCGTATAAGCGCTGTCAGTGAAGTCTTGTGTTCTCTCGACTACCGTTTCGAGCGCCGATGTAAGTGTTTCGCGACAGCCCGGTCCCAGCAGGGTCATCCTCGTTGTTTCGACGAGTCTTTCGAAGTGTTTTAAAGCTGAGCAAACCGTACTACTATCCCAGTCTTCCTGCTGCGGGCTCTGCAAGTAAAAATATCTTTTTCGAGAGATTCGTAGCACAAATTTTTTTCTCCATGCGAAAAGATCTTCTTAATCCTTTTAAAAAATAATTATATAATGTGAGTCTGAATTCTTTCGTATAACCATTTTATAATGTTGAAAAACACCGATGACAGAGACGAATATTAGACACAACACAAATAACATTAAATCTTTTAGAGACACGCTCAGGAGCGCCTCACTTGACCACGTTGTCTACAATCACTTCAAAATCGATTATGTCGCGCGGAAAGTGGGTAGTACTTAAGTGTAAAATACAAGGATATATATATTTTTCTAGTACGGTTAAAGGTCATTCAGCGTGACCCAACGCTCCCGCGTTGTTTCTTTAAAGAGGTTTTCGAAAGCGTCGATTAGTATGTACAATAAGATATTCCCCTTCATTTATTTCACACTAAAAGAAATCTAGCGCGGAATAAAAGTATCGTGTGTCGAAGTACCGATATGTATATACGAATGCAATTTGGCATGATGCGAATAACCACTCGCAATCTTTATGACGACTGTGTCGTTTGTGGTGCAATTTCCCTCTTACAATAAAAACTTTTCATCGTTGTTTTTGGATAACGGTTGAATAAGTTTTTATTTACTCTCGTTATAAAATTATGATATCGCCAGCAATTTACTTTCTAATGTTTAATATACATATATCTATTTAATTTTAGGGCAAAATTTGCGCGGAATGATTAGCGATTTACAATTTTTTTCCATGGAGCTATTTTTTAATGATATTACTGTATATGTACTGTGTATATGATAATTTCGACATAAAATATTCCGTTTTAATTTCATGAGTGATCTGCAATTTTATTTATCGTTGGTTTCACTACTTTCTACATATTTTGCTTTCAAATTCTCGTGATATGGGTTTCTTCACAACAATCTAACATTACTAATTTTTTTTAAATTATAATGTAAATGGAAATAATATATTAGAGTATATTCATATATGAACACGGAGAATTTAAAATAGATCGGTATTAGCAATTTATCAATGCCGCAATAATCGTCGTGGATAATCGATTATGTACATGTGCAATTGTGATCGATTGATATTCGTAGAATATATTCCGCTGATTTTCCTCTACCATCTTCGATCGTCGCTTATCGATTTCGTGCCAGACCAGACATCGCGCCATTATTTATGGTTTCCCGAGTCGTATTAGGATTTCGATATCTCGTTTACAACTTCTGCAAGGACACCGGATAATGGCTCAAGGTCGTTTAAATCGCATATTAAGAAAACGATTCGTAAATCATTATTTGATGAGTTCTTGGAACCAAAGGTTCTTTGGAACGTTTCCCAAACTTTCAGAAATATTTTATCATGTATGGTTTTTTCTTTCTGGTCCTTAATACAATATGGGTGTACGTTCTCGCTACATAATAATAATGGTATAAATAGCTTAAAAGCCAATAGCTTATTTGGCAATCGCGATTATTACAGCATTTCTTGGCAAGTTTTAATGCGAGAATATTCATGTTCGGTAATTATTTTCTCATTTTTAATATTCTTAAATTATTCGCTACTTTGTATTGTTCTGTAAATTAATCGTGATATTAATCGTGAATTAATCGAACTAATATCTCGTAATTTGATAATTTGATTAACTCTCTCAATTTTATTAAATTAACTTTAACACGACATTCTCAGTGGAAAATATTTTCATTGTCCGTTTATAAAGTATCAAAACGAACAACTTACCTGTGAATTTGAGTAGGACTGAGATTCGCTGCAGTCTAATACTCCATCCTTGACAACATAATGTATTAGATCCATTGCTCTTCTCATTTGACAAAAAACAGTGTCTCTGTTTTCTTTAGCAGATGGACATTCGGGATGTCTTAGACATGTTTTGCTGGACGTGAGCAGCATCATAGTGCTCCTCTCTAGCACTTGTCGAGCCGCTGCCATCTGCGCGCGTCGCCTCTCGTCTTTGAGATCATTCTAAAAATGAAATGTAACGTTTAATGGAGTCCCAGTTGTATTACGGAAGTTAGTGCGAAACTCATGAATGAAATATCGATTTACAAGAAGTAAATCTCACCTGACGATCACCCGTTAAATGTGCCAACTCAACCATCTCTGCTCCAAATTGGCTGAATGCCTTGACAAATTCTGTGAAATTCGAGACACTTTCGAGACGCCCGAGACTGCGGGCGACTTTATCCTTGGTGTAAAGCAATTGATTGACCACGACGAGGTCTGCCAGGAGGAGAACTCTCGTTACTGAGCCTAGGAGACATCTGGCAGCCCTTACGACAGAGCTTCGGTCAGTCAAGTTGTCTTCCAAGGCACATTCACATAATTTCTCGATTGCTGAACCTAGATATAACATAATCGATTGTTTTCTAATTTTATTATACATACATATAGATATATGTATATATCTATCTATAAATAAATGTGTGTGTGTGTGTGTGTGTCTGCAGAAATTAAAATATATGTAAAGTAATAATCTCATCTATTAATTTCGCGCCAAGGTTCAATTCTTTAACAGTGAGATCGATGGACGAATTTCGAGCGAATGTGACGGACAGGGAATACTGATGAATTAAACATCTCGCCTTTTTATCGTGTGTCACCATAAAATCAGAGTAACTGATTTAATTATGACTGAACCCCTTGACTTAAGTGCGACGAGTAATTTGGTGCTTTTGAATGATCGTAATTAGCTACTTCGCACATTCGCTATCTTACTTAAACAGTGTCAATGCTGAATTAAGCTTATCGTTAAATTATAGAAAAATTTCAGTAACAAATGCAGCACTATATGTCTGTGAATTTATCGAAATAGAAATGTTAACTTCTTATTCTCTTTCATTTAAAATCTCTATTATCTGTATTTTTAAATCCAATATTTTTTAGACAAATGTTCAACATTAAGAGTCAGAAAATGAAATCGTGATTGATTAAGAATAATTAATATTAATTAGTATATAATTTGTTGATAATGATATAAAAATCGTTGACAGCGCTCTTTCTAATAATATGATATAGTGTCAGGAATCAACATATAAAAAATCTACATTAAAGAACCTTTTTCAAGATGCACTTGGAAAGTGTGTGCATAATGTTTTCTAAAAGTATCATTATAGATTGGAAAGACTTCGAAGAAACGTGATGGTTGCTATATCATTAAGTAATTATTTTCGGAATTAGAGAGCCGTAATTAACGTGAAATACAATATCGCCTGGTTTATTATCTTGCATTAATTGTTCATGGCTATTAGGAGCTTGCGATATCCCAAGGGTAAACCCAAAGGTAAACTATGCTAGAGAAAATCGAGAACAGTTGATTATAATCAGTGATCAACAATTGATTTAAATTAGACAATAATTATTTGTTCCTTTACATCATGTAATTACGCGAAAACACTAATTAAGTGTTCAGTAGAATAATAAAATTCATCTGTGTTTACATATTCCCTGTAGCAATGTTCTATCGTTTATGCCGCATGCTTCCCGTTAAATTCTATTCTTCAATTTACTTCTTTGAATGGTTTTTTCACTAACTTAATGTTTATAAACTTTTTTCAAGTTACCGCAAATTATTTTTGTTTATATCTTAGTAGAGTTCACAGTTTTACTTGGTAACTACCTTTTTATTAGTTAACGAGATTAACACTGTTTCATTCTTCTTCATTTCAACACCTACATTGCAAACTTCGAAATTAATTATTAGGTTTATTGTCGAAAAATGTAAAATGTTTGTTACGATTTATCGCGCGAGGCGAGATATTGCTAATGAATATCTAAGATATATTCATATTTGAATAGTAATGCAACGATTAGAGTATTTTTATACTCTAAAAGAGTATTTCTTCTTTTAATATAATCTTATCTTTTAATATAACCGAGCTCCATAATCTTTTAGGAGGCAAATTGCTTTTGAACTGACTAGTATAGTCACCATTGTAAGATCAGGCGATCCAATATGGAATCCTTATAGTGTTATATTTTATATAGACAACTGTTACGTAAGTACTAGCAGAGAACTTGACCTAATTTAAAAATCGAAGGGCATTAATTTCATACGATTTCATGTAACCTACATGTTCCATTATTTCGATGAGTTGATTTTTTTTCATGTTTTCCATGTATCAGCAAAATTATAAGCAAATTAGAGTCAACGACCCTGTGTTATCTGTATTTCACAAAGCGCAAAACAAATACATGTCAATAGGTAAGAACTATTTCTGTCTTTAGCACTTTACTTAGTTAATTACTACACAATTAATACTACAAAATTAATTTCATAAAAAAGGAACAAACGATATATAGACAAATATTATCTATTTTATTAATAGAAGCCTATTTTGATCTTTGGTGACATATTTTTGAGCTCAATGAAGCAAATAGAGCACATGTCACTTATCTCTGCATATTGGTGCATTCACTGGAGATGCATTGAGTGAATTGCAATTGGAAAGATTGCTCGGATGCGACGTGTAGAGGCATGTTCTAAGAGTGTGCTTTTCATGATTCACGGGGCAAATACATCAGGCCAGAATAATTATGTTAACTTGATTGACATTTACATTTTTATTTCTTGCTCAGTAAAAAGAATATTTTTTATTTCATATATTATTCATCGATACCGTTATGAAATGCTACATTTGTTTGATTTATTACGATATAATACATGCGAGGAAACCAAATTACTGTTATGAAATACGGTTCGTAAGTTTTGAACAAACTAAATTTTCTGAGATACTATCAATCGCTTAATTGCTACCTTTGTAACTTTCTGTTAGCACGCGATTATGCTGAAAGAACAATTATGTGTTACTTTAACTCGTGCGCGTGACAAGAAGAATTCCAGTTACATATATAAAAGAATAATTTTTTTTGACGCGTAACCGTCATCAATCCTATGATTTATTTCTAGATTTGATAGATTTTATGGATATAATATCCATATTAGTATTTTAGCAGCTCTGAGATTTTTTTATATGACACACATACAATTTTGCGATAATTAACCATATAAAATCTGAAGAAGAGAATTAAAAAACAGAAATGGTTCTTATGCTGTCTCTTATGAAATAATGAAAATGTTTTTGCACATTTTTATTTATATAATTGATATTCTTATTACTAAAGCAAATGTAGTCTATTTTGTGAATATAATATATTTGTATACGTAATTGATTTGGTGTTGTTTAATTATTATATGCGAAAAATATGTTTTTAGGAAAGTTGTTTCAACATCGAGAGAGCATTACTCTCTTTATACAAATGTGGTTTTGCAATTGTGCAAGCGGTCCTAGTGGTTTTGCGTTCATCAGGGTAACATTAAATTGTGGAAGTAAATAGCGTGGAATGGCATTTTATTTATAACTGTGATAACGTGAGCTTATGAACAATCAATAACGATGAATGTGACTAATGAATCACTAACTTTGCTTGTTAGCTTATCTTTACTGTCAGTCTGTGTTGTTAAATCGCTCCGATATTTACATTACGCTCTTTCATCAATATCTCACTTTATATAATACAGAGACGATTTTTGTTTATACGACTTTTTATGATTCTTTTTAAGTTTGCGCAGTGCAATCCAATTTATTTCTTTTTTTGATGGCTCTATCTGAATGGGTCTTTTTACCGTTCGCTATTAAAGTACGCTGAGTGAATTTATATCGCATTTTTCGCAAGTGACACGTCATGATAAAAATCGCTCTTTTGTGCTCGTATATGCTGCAAGCTCAAAACTTTTTGTTATTCGGTTAGTTCCATCATAAACATGGATTTATCACCGTTACGTCAAGGAAATGTCGGCTTATTTACGCGAAGAAAATTGCAGTAGAAGCGACATTTGATTTCAAAATATTGATCGTAATGTTAACTTGATTGATGTATCGAGAATATTAATTTGTTTACACAATGTTACGTGGCAAAACGAATTAACCGCGATGTACTAATAATAAAACGATATACATACACACACACACACACACACACACACACATCGATTGTATATTATATCTCCATATATATTCAGTTGTCCATATGTCAGTAATTAATAAATGTTTCGCACTTTATACTGAGTTGATCATAAAAATCATCAAGACAAAGATAAATCGATAATATTACAAAGATACGCGACTATTATTTGACAATTGATATAATCGCGAACGAACGAAATCGGAATTATAAAATTCACAGCGTATCTCGATATTAGCCGATATTTTTCTATTTCATTATCAGCGCCAGCGATTTCCTTCAATTTCACTCCTAGTATTTCATTTTCACTCCGAGTATTTCAATTCTCGGACAATTTATTTTTGCTCCTGCGCGCAACGATATTTCCAGCCTTTATTTGCATGTAACCGTTTTATTGCGAATTATCCCGAATTCGATCTCTGCTTTTGCATTTGTTTTTCGTACATGATTCCGATCATCGATGATCATTTCGATGTGGCGACATAGGACAAAAAAAACTAATGAACTAAATGAACAATTCTATGTACATTTGATATGATATTGCGTACTATATATTAACCATAAAACGTCTGGTCTTCGTAATTCTTCAGCAATTAACATGTTTGAAACGAATGCCGGATCAAGCACAATGTGCATCTACGCTTCCATCACTTTGCTCGAGTGCACTCAGTTGGCAGTAATTACAGTTTGCTTGTGTTTGTGATTAGATAGGTGCGACTCCTCAGCATTGCTTTGTCCTTACCGTATCCTGTTTCTTTTGATATATAAATTTAGCACGTCGCCACTTATCTTTTACGGTGGTCGTTTTTCCTTATAATAATGCGCTCTCTGTCGTCGTCGTTCTGGAGCGCGAGTTGAAATTCCGCGAAGCATCGAAAATAGCATTATCTTGAGAAAGAGAGCATAACCAAGCGTTTAAGCATTCCGCGCAATGTTGCGCTTCTTCCATTTGATCTCGATTTGCACATAATAAACGTGCGACCTGTCACATATAACTGCCATTTAAAATTCTACTTTGTACCTTACAAAAATACAAGGATTTTATTTTCTATTTTGGCACAACTTTTGTAACATTTTGTAGCTCAACGTACAAAGAGTGATCTCTATGCAAAAATCACCGACGGTTTATACAAATTCGTCGCGTGCTGTGTCATAGTGAATTCCGCAGGCATGATAGCGTTTGCAATTCCACGGTTAGTTACACTTACGGTGCACCGATTTACACGCGATACCACGCGAAACGATTTGTTCAAGTCTAGTAGGTAGTAAGCTTGCATGTCTCTATACGATCACTGTAATATCGGTGCCCTTTCGACATTATTTCATTACTTCGAATTGATACATCTCTCATGTTCCGATATTTTACAGAATCTAGTAATTGAATTTTTCATCTTATTTATTATCAAGAATTTTTTATCGATTTTATTCTGAAGAATCCTGCAAATCTTATGGAAAATGGCTTTCAGTCGAATTGGCTGAAATTGTAGTATAATGTAGTTCATTACATCTTGATGAAGAGTGTCAATGGGCACAAGATCGAAAAATGAACAGTTTCCGAGTTATACATAGAGCGTCAAAGATCGGAAAAATGAGCAGGTAAACTCATTTTTCCGACTGAAAACTATTCGACTGAAAACTATTTTCCATAAGATTTTGCGGGGTCTTTACGAAACATGCTGTTTCTGATTGTACAGAATCTTGTTTGACCTCGGTTGTTGTGACGAAAGCTCGGTTTATTATTTATATATCGCTGTTTTTCCTTAAGCGCGCACAAGATCGATGACAGTGAAGGGAATAACTGATGTAATAATAGTATTCTTTACATATATAAGCGATATAATCTTAGATCGATAAAATCATAAATGAATTTTCGTTTCTAGTATTGCTTTATGTTGTATTAGTTGTCTTTTTTAGTCTCGAATTATACAGAGCATTCTTGTAGTTGAACCTTCATCGAGTATTGGTCTCAGTGCAAAAGCTTTTCAAGATCTTCAATTTTGTGGCGCGGGACTTTTCGCGTTAAAGACCACCGAGACCGTTTCTTCTCTCGGTAACACAATTCTCCCCGAAGAGCGAACAGGTGTGCTGGAAAGAAATATCCACGATCTTTACTTCGACTATTATTTCTCCGCTATTTGGCAAAGATATGTCGGGACTCTTTTTATGTATATAGGTATATAGATGGCGAAAAACCTTTCAAGGTTTGGTGAAACTGGGTCATCGCGCGAGTTGTTTTCACATGGTAGTAGAAGTAAGATTCGTCGTTCTGCAATGTACAGCCTAGCGTGAAGATATGGAAAGATATAATCTGCCAACAATAAGACTTCGGAGAGTGACGTTCAAAGGTTACGAGTGTTATTCTCGCGTGGAGGATAACGCTCATAATCTTTTTCCGGCTTGCGTGCTCTTAGAGGTTGTTCGCGCAAGGTTATACATATGAGAGATATAATTTCTTTATTACCTTTATTTATTACCTTTTATTTATTACCTTTTGAATGTTTAATATTGGCGTTCGAGCACATTTCCTTGCGTTACAGTGTAGAAAGATATTACACAAATGTATGATACTAAAATGTTCGGTAGTTGCGTGAAATATTTGAAAATCCGTAATGTTCATGCATGCGTGTTTTTATCTTTCTTTTTTCCTTTTCTCTTCTTTAAAGTGGAGAGGCCAAGATACTAACCTTCATGTTAAAAAGAATATTGGTCGTTCGGTGCGCAACGCGAATTGTAAAATCGTTGAAATAATTCATGATGCGTCCTCTTAAATCTTTGCAAATCAGATTTTTATGACTTATTTGACAAATAGTTCGTGTTCGAAGATTTTGAAGATCACTTATGACTCAGAAGTAATGTTACATTAAAAAATCAGAAAGAATTGTATATTTCTATATTATTGTATATTTCTTAATTATTTCTTTATATCTTTAGATCTGGAGAATACTATAAGACCTAAAACATTTTTGTAAATAATGCTATTGGATCGTACAACGCGATAGGATTTTATATTCATGAGTGGCTCGTCCGATTACGAGTTTATGTGAAGTAATATAATTATAATATTCCAAACATTGGACTAGTAAAATATCTACCTGCTTGAGATAATATTATTCGCGAAAAAGAAACTAGTGCAAGTATAATGCAATTTGTTCTCGAGAAGGAGACAATCTCAAAGGAAAATATAAAGTTTTCAATAAAACATAATCTGGATGAAAGTATTAAAGTACTTCAAATTATATCATTGTGATGAAATTTATAGTCAAGATTGCAATTTTGCTGCAATATCGTTTACTTTTTACATTATTTTTATTCATATTAGATTGTGTGTGTGTTATTTTTTGTATAATACTTTTTTAAATAATAGCATGATTGTAACAAAACATATTGCTCACTAAAAATAAAATCTGAATTTCTTGTCTTTTAATAATACAATTTTACGAATTTCTGCATTGTATTGTTTCTTTATTAGATAATACATCATAAAGAGTAAACTCACATCTCCAACAGATGCATAATATTGGCAAAATACACCAAGTTTTAATGTAAATTTACAATTGAATATGTTTGTATCCCAACTTTTGATTAATGCACTATCACTATCGTAATATTCGCGAAAACATTTGCATTAAATTTGCGTTTATATCATGCTGCATGATTTTCATCTATTCTATGAAATTCGTTCGTTAGTTCTATGGAGTTTACATATCTCACTTTTCTTTACTTCGAGTGAAATGTTAGAAATATTGACATTATTGCAATATATTTTATTACGAATGAAAATCTTTCGATAATGTGTAAATAATTTGAATGTCATTTAGCATATTCATAATTCATTAATTTAGTAAAAATCAAATAAAAGTGACAAATCACGTTATACATAAATCTTTAGATTGCGAACTTTAACGATTTGTGAAGGATTTATTGTATTTTAATTTTATTAGGTTACACATTGTGTAAAGCTACTCTAACTTTTTTATATATTTATATATTTATTTACTATCAGTTTCGCGTCTGTTATAACAATTGTAAATATATATGCACTTGTATAAAAATACAAATCCATTGTAAGTGTATCACAATTATATTACACTTACCCGCGATTCTCGTCTCCTTGCATGCCTCGTACATGTTTTGTTTGATCTCCGGGTTGTCGTCTGCGATAGTTTCGCCAACGGTCACGAATCTCTCGACCGCCAAATTTACCGCTTGGCCGACTCTGGCGATCGCTCGCAAATTCCGGTCCGAGCATAGCGGTCGTTCTCTATGTGAGATTAATGTGGAAATCTGTAAAGATATTGCATTTTGATGAGTGCACAAAATTGAGTCGGAAACATCTGTCTGTTGAAATCCCATTTCAATGAAATTCCATTTTAAAACTTTGATAATTGATGAAGTTTTGGTTTTTCCTCAAAGGATTCTAGACTCGTATTTATTAAACCGCATTGTTGCTATAATAACAAGTACGAAGCGAGCTATAAGACTTTGCTTCGAAATATTTAATGTTTTATAAAATAAAACATACATGTGTGGAAAAAAAAATATATATATATGTGTGAATAAATGTCACAAATGAAACTCAAGTTAAATTCGTATTTAATCGCAAAAAGGATCGAGTGTTCGTAGACAATTACATTTACAAACTATCTCGCTACTGATATCCCTTGTTTTAATTAATGTCGTCATCTCATCTAACCCAGAGCGATTTCAAAATAACCATCAAGTTTGTCCGTATACTTTGTCCGGTAACCGGCATACTCTACATTTATTTCAGTCGTACATGACTAGCGATGATGCGCTGCTCGTGTTGTGCGTAGAATTACGTTAGAGTTTGTGGTAGCTTAATAAAACCACGTAGCGCGCTTCAAGCATTCGCGAACTAACTGCAGCGGCTACACTGCATTTTCCACACAATTAGACGATGTATTCGTGCGTCGTTCCTTTCAGAAATGTCTGTCTTGTTTGGACTCGAAAGAGGGAAAAGGAATATGAGCTGTAATATGGAACGAAGGGACGAACTCGCAGACTATTGTTCTGAGAGATGAATGCATGCAGACATGCATACACACACATATACACACACAGTTGCACGCATGTACGATTTCATTCATCCCGATTTCATTCGATCTTATGTATGAGAGAGGTGTCTATGACAACATATAATTTCGTTTGGAAATTATATTTTAACTATGTGAGATAAAACTATATTTTAATATCTTATTATCTAGCGTTTATAATATCTTGATATCGAAATTCAACTGTAATAATATTGATTTAGTGCTAATAATATCAATTAAGTGCTAATAATATTAATTATATTTCCTCTTGCACTTCTATTTCTTGATATTCACCAATATAAGAAAAAGCAAATGTTTTCGGCATCCATAAATTATCCACAAAATGATTGTAAAGATTATATTCTGCATCCATTTAGACGAAAAAAATAATATAAATTGCAATACAGCACTTTGTTTGGAAAAGAGATAGGCATACAATTATGTATTTAATTCAGTTACTATGATATCATTTATATCTGCCGAAATTTGTATATTTTTTCCACGTACAATAGATGTTTGATTGCTTTTATTTGTCCATCATGCAGTTTATACAAATTGATTTAGAACTCTTAAAAAATATTATTTTTTAAATATATACATTTTGTAATATTATACGTAATGTTAACACGTTATATACTTTATGTCCATACTTTACTGTTATTTAAGTGTTCTTTAAAATGTGAAGAAACTGTAGAAATTTTATTTTTCAATACGTGTACAATTTTAATTAAAAAATTAATATCTCTGGACAAAAACTTAATTTTATGATTTCCATATTTGTCGGAGCATCAATATCGCTCTTATAAATATAACTTTACAAAATTACAGATAGAAAATGGGCTACAGGATAATAATAAAGATGCCTTACTTCTGTCATATTATATTTTAATGACAAACGTTTGTCGTTAGTAGGAACTAATAACGAAGACTGCCGTTCACAAGTATCTTGCGCAAAGTTCGATATAACTTTGCATAATTTCCGTAGACGGGAACTCCATTTTTCACGATGAAATTCCAACGGATTTCCTGGAGCGATACGCGAGTAACCGACGAATAATTGAAATATTATCTCTTCTCATAGGAAAATCAATCTTTTCATGAAAATTCCCGAAAGTTCATGAATTTATATGTTCATCGATATGATATTTCATTTTTTGTTAAAGTATATAAATTATTATGCTTAAACTGATGATATTTTTTATCTCTCGCTCGTACATTGGTGTTAACAATAATAAGGATGAAGTCCCTGGCGCGATTGCTGGCGATATCGATCCGAGTGCTATCAATGATATCGTTAATCGCTTTCACGTGTGAAAATTCATCCCGACTTACGTGGCTATTCGCGGAATTTTCGATATCATTAATGAACATTTAGCCCGCGAGATATCATCAGTCAACTCCGATGTTGCATCGCGGTAGCGCAGCGTTTCCTAACATATCTTCCATTCTCTGTGACACTATAGCGAGAGATTGGAGCTATAACTTATGTTCTGTAACAATAGCGGTTCATGAATTTATTGCTCTAATATGTGACGACCATACGTGATATTATGATATAGTACTTACCTAGCGCGGTAACTCTCACACATAATCCGGACGTTATTAACGAATAATCACGGATCATCTCATTCATGGAAAATTCGATGAGGAATAACAACATCATTACTTATGATGTACTATTTAATTATGATATATAACAAAGAAACAATACTTTAACAAAATATTTATTTTTTACTGTTATTGCTAGTTACGAAAAATATAATCCAAATTACTTTTTCTTCTATATTTTGTATTCTTTTAAAAGCTTTTAGTATATATATCAAATATCGATATCCTGTCTCGATGTAAAAATTTTATTTGCTCCATCATAATCCGACAAATAATGTTAAGCAATACCCACGTGTTCATTAACACTGCAGTGTAATATATAACCGGAGTTATGTAATTATTCATAAACTACTAGCATTACGACATATATCGGTGTTGCGCATTTTTAATTTAAGCGCAATAATGCAGTTCATATCAATAATGCTGATAGAGAAGTAATAATAACAATTGCATAATTCATATTCTTGAAAATAACGTGTCTATTTTATTAATCTATAAAAATTTTATTTGTCAATATACATACATATAAGTGTCAGGTATGATATGTTCAATGAGTTACAGAGGTCGATTTCTTATAATTTTTAATTTTCAATTATGAAATCATACCGATCTTTCAAAATGTATAATTTTTTTCAAAACTTTTTCCAAATAAAAATAAAAATATAATTGTTGTGAACATGTTAATACAATAGTTCATGTATAGAGAAAGCTTGATTTATTTGTAATTTTACTTGGTACGCTGTTTGCTTGATATTATTGAAGTGAATGTACTGAAATAGATAAACTTTCGTCTGTAATCTCTTCACTTTTACGTCTTTCATTTACGAAATAGGTATTAGAGCTTAGCGAATACGAATAACGTCGTTATTAGCGAGAGCGATTATCCACTATCTACTACGGCTTGAGCAGGTAGCAGTCTATCGCTTCGTTTAGCAAAGATGAGTATCTCTATATAAGTCACCGAGAATACTTTAAATAATTAACTCGGAAGCGTTGACGAACGAAATGTTCGAGGTCATATCTTATTTATAGCTAATGCTTTATTTTTATTTTTTTATGAAAAATCTCAATTTGAAATTAATTCATTACTAAAATAAAAAAACATAATATACACTAACAATTTGCATTTTTTTTTTGCTCAGACAAATAGTAGGTAATTATATAATAATAATTATTTAAAATATAATAATTATTTTAAATTATTATAATAATTAAATTATAATTATTTTAAATTTTATAATAATAATTATTTTTAAAATAGTAATTTAATAATTTATAAAGAACATCCGATCTAAACGAATGTGATGCAAAAGAGAAAGAAAAGCTTCTAGCGGATAAATTTAAGCGAAGCATTCAAAGAGCAGGAGTCACGAGTGAGATTCGACTGATTTTAAGATTTAAGCATAATCTTGTGAATTCCCTGCGTTTGCTTTTTTTTACCAAGTCTCTCCTGAAAAGAAGGTTAGCAATGTTAATTCGGGGATTTTTAAAATTCTCATTACGGATACTCGAATCAAAGTTTTGTTTTAACTCATTATTTTTTTATACTTTGATTATATTTTTTTTCTCCTTAGAAAAGAGACATACATGCGATTACTCAGTTGCAACGTAGTTACTAAGTCTCTCCGCATCTTTATAAAAGATGCATGAGCTTTCACTCCGTCTACAGTATCTTTCTTCGAGTTTTCTCATTTCGCCATTTCTTTTCTCACGTCGTCCCGCGATACGATTTTCATTTTTTATCTATAGCAACCTGGACTTTTTCTTTCGATCAATTTTTATTTTGTAGCAAATTGTGAAACTTCATTTTTTCGTCTTGTATAAGTTGTATAAGTTGCGTTTATAAACATTTACAAATACGACTTTAAACAAATTCTTTAAAACAATGTAAGTGTCTTCTTCTTGTTAAAACAAATTCTTTAAATATTTCCTAAAACGCTGAAATTAACGCCAAATAGCGATATGATTACGCTGATTACATCACGTATGTAATGTATACAAAATGATTTTTCAAACGAAAACGTGCCAATTTTTTTTTCTTCGAGTCACTACACAAACGCGCTTCATTAGGAATTTCAGAAACATTGATCTTAATAGCAATAACAGCCACTACAACAGTCAACAACATAGGATACATTTTTCTTCTTTTACGAATTTGGATTTATTGCCGACTACAACATCAAACATCAAACGACATGACAGTGAAAGGTCAATAGCGTTTCTCGATCAGTTTGATTTAATTTCCCGTCATAACAGAAGAAGGAGATTATAAGTTGATAGAGTGGAGAAATAGAGAGTATACAAAATTTACTTTGATTTGTGAGTGAAAATTTTACTTTGATTTGCATGAGTGAAATGATTGAAGATCTTAAATATCTTAAATTATGTATATATATATATGTATATACGGGGCTGCCATCTTAACTGATGGCCCTGTTGAGGTAAAAAAATTTTGGTATCGTCGAACGAAAGTTAGGAAACCGATGGAAACGAGTTATCAGATCAATTTGCTTCACGATGCGAATTAAAACGGTCCGTTAATTGATCCGCCAAGTATGCGCGTAACATCAGTCGTTACAAACGAGTCTTTACAAAGAGCCGCGCTAATTTGGAGAATTCTATTACACTTGTCCAACGGCCATTGTCTATCATTTCTATTTCAAAAGTAACGCCGTAACGTATATATCAAAGTTTGGCGAACCAGAAGAAATTAAGATTAATACGTTAACATGTATCTACTACGAAAATTAAAAATCAGTTAATTGAAATAACCTCGCAAAATTTAATATAGAGATAGGTTGTTGCAAAAATGAGATAATCAAATTTCAAAATATATCTTATAATTGAGATTGTTTATTTTTTACCTTTTTTAGTTTTATCTAAATCGAAGAATACTCTGTATCTTGCATATAAATTAAGTTATATAAATATTTTACATTCTCAAAAGATACATACTGTATAATTTCCTCCATTATAACTGAATACATTAATTTTATGAAAGTCCTCTTTATACAACCCATCTCGGTTAACGATGTTGTTGTATAAATAAAGATAGAGCAGGCTCTGGTAATCCGTTTATTCGTGATTGGATTTCGGGCGATTCCATAGATATGCCACGAGATTCCCTTCCTTTCTCGAAACTATCGTTAAAGACTATTCGATTAAACAGCATTTTCATGGTACATTCATTGTATAATATGATGTTCACTCGGGAATTAAGATCTGCTATTATATATTCACTTTTTCTTCTTAAAAAATTAGTAAAACAGGATAACTATAATACCAATTTTTGTATTGTACCTAAATGTTTTAAATTGTTAAAAGTATTTATTTTTGGTTCGATTCTGGTAGTTAAATATATTGTATTAAATACCTTTGCTTTAAAATCTTTCTTGAATTTTTGTAATTATCTTTTGCAATTAATTCTGCAATTAATTTGAATTAATTTGTTGCGTTTAAAGTTATCTTTATTAATACATTACTTAATACAGGTCTCAATTTTTCAGTTTTTAAATAAATATCAAGTTAGATAAAGTGGGACGTGTTTATGGCAAGTGGCAGAAATTCATTTTGCAAATGACATGCTTTTAACCGTTGAAAATTATTCAAGACCGCGAGCTTTGTTGTGATAGAAAAACGAACTTGTCTGCCGTTTTACTGCCGTGCGAATGGCGCATAAATCTCCCTTTGTAACTCGCTTCCGATGGACTACGCAACGTAACACAAGCTGGATTTCTACTACGAGAGAAATAGAATGTACGGTTAATTATGTATTTTACATAAGTAACGTTAACATTTATTAAAATTGATTGCATTTAGTAAATAAATGCTATCGCTTAATCACACGAACACGAATTTGTAACATCGCGATCATTATGAAAAGATTAGGCTGACATGTGCAGCGTGTGAGCTTGATACAAGTGTTAATAGACTTGCGTGACTTTAAATTATGAAGCACGTAGATGAGCTTTTCGGATAAGTTACATGGTTTTATTTCCGACGCTTCACAACTTTATTAATACTCAGTAATACAATGCATATATTCAAACGCGGAAATTAGATGGAAAAAAATGTAACTCTAACCATTCAAATTAATTTGCATGAAGTATAAAAATTATTTCATAAATTTCAACACATTATCTTTATTATAATTATCTCTTATAAAAATTGACTTTTGTTAATAAAATATATTAAATTGTCGAGAAGGCAGTATTTTGTTCTTTGTTATACATCGCTTTGTTATGTATCGCTTTATTAATTACATTTTAAATATGGTTACATTAATTCTTTTAATATATTATATATTATAAATTTAATTTATTGTTATAATTTCTGAAATATGTAAAAATTTATATGAAGTCACTGAATGTCAGATGGAGTTTCACTGAGATCTGATTTTGTTAAAACATTGTTTAAGTGACCACTTTAAATGACCAATTCTCGACTTAGCCTACAAATCGAGCTGAAAAATTTTGTTTATCATTTATACTATGTGGAATCATGTTAGAAATTCTCCGAAGATTCTTCTTAATATGACAGAGTTCGATAGCGTTTCGTGTGCGTATGTAAAATAGGAGGTAGAAAAAGTCTCTATATTTAAAAGGATTCTTATTTTAAAATAATATTATTAGAGTAAAACTGATTGAGAGGTCTTTCTAGACTTTCGGATTATATATTGCACCGATGAAAGGTTTTTTTAAACAAAAGATATATAACTTTTAGAGAAAAAACTCATAACTGTGTTAGATTACAAAACGAAAAATTCACAGTTGAAAGAAATTATCACATTGTATAGAAGTAAATAGAGAAGATATACGAGAATTTTGGAATAATTTCCAAGAATTTATAAGAACATTATTTCACGTTACTTTGGCATCCAACTTTCTTTTGGCATTTTTTATTAATCTAACTTTCGCCCATCCGTTTCAATTTAGATTTCGCTCAATTACTTGTCAAAGTACAATTTTAATTGCACAAACTCTTCTCTTTCGTTTTTCAACACATATGTACAACGGCTCTATCTTATATAAGAGATAAATGTACTCACTGTAAATATCGATAGCCCTGAGAAAGATCGATTGCAAATTCACAATGCGAATCCATCTCACCACTTGCAAAGCAAACACTTTGAGATGCAACGATATACTCTTTTCATATGGAGAAGTCTATCAGGATTTATGGTAAAAATTTCATCTATAAAGTTATCTTCTAGTATGATTTTGTTAAAGTTTGTTATATTGTTATAGAATCTTCCAAGAATGATTTTTAAAACCAAGAATGATTTTAAATCATTTAACTTGATACTGATTAATGACCTTATTTTTTAAGTAATATTTATAAGTATAATATCGAATAAATCATTCACGATAATATGCTTAACCCTTAGCATGCACACTAGAGTCACAATGACTTTGTAAACAGTTTCAACCGTGAAATAAAACATTTAGCTATGAGTTTTTCAACAATTTTTTTGCAATATTAATTTTTTTACAATAATAAAAATTATCACTTTACATTATTCAAGCCTTTTCTTTAATGTTTGAAGTATACTCCAGAGAAGAGAGAGAATTTTTTCATAT
Organism: Crematogaster levior; assembly: GCA_901521435.1. Classification (NCBI taxonomy): domain Eukaryota; kingdom Metazoa; phylum Arthropoda; class Insecta; order Hymenoptera; family Formicidae; genus Crematogaster; species Crematogaster levior. The sequence continues at coordinate 137,874 of CABEGB010000936.1, read as the reverse complement.
TTATTTGTTTAAGAGTTATAAACAATCGAAAATCTGCAGGGTCAGGTTGACCCTGGTGTACATGTTATGATCGAGAAAAGAGTTATGCATGTTAAGGGTTAGAATCGGAGTCACGTTCAAATAACATTTTTAATGAAAAAAAATGTTCTAGTAAAACGTGAATTTTGAATATTTACATAATTTTTAGAATGAGAGTTTTTAAAAATGTTTTTATCAAATCAATTTCAAATTTTCACGACTGATATAAAAACCGAGTTAGACCATTGCTGAATTATTTAAATGGAAATTTATTTCGCGTTATTTATAGATACATCGTACAAATGAAAAAAATAGAATTTAATTTATTTGCTAGTTTTTTAAATTTATACATTTCTATGCAAATTACATTAGTATTATGGAGAGAAATATAATTATTCATTGGCATATTATTCTTGTGAAATTTTCTACTATAGAAAAACAAAGAATCCTTTTAACATGAATTTTTTGCAGGCAAATTAACTTTTTCAGAATATTTTTCAGGAATATACGCATGAGAATAAACGTATTAATATATTAATACGAATGTGTGATATATTCTCTAACTAAATTTAAAATGATTTAAACATAAGATTTTTTATATTAATTTTCAAGATTTAATGTAATTAAATGTAATTAAGATAAATATCTTATATTTTCTATTAATCATTTCAATCGTACATTTATCTATTAACATCTTGAATATAATTTTTTGTTTAAATTAAAACCTATAATTAAACCTATAATTTTTTGTTCTACATTCTAACGAACAATGAATTTGCCTGTTTAAAATAAGTTAAGAAATACATATTTAAAATTTAAATCACAGTTATATATAATATCTTTTATTCGAGACTTTTTTGAGATGTTCATTAATTTTCTTCTTTTTATATTTTCACGATGAAACAAAGAGTTTCAAATCAGTTTTTGATTGTACCGATGCGATAAACAGTAACCCTCTCGGTAGAGCTTTATGACATTTTTCCTGTTTTCCTAAAGAGATTTAGTATTTTCCTAAAATTTTTACGAGTTTGCCTTATTCTGAAGAGATATATATCTGTAATTTTCTAAGTGGCTGAATTTATTCTAAATTTGCGTATCTATCAGGTTAATATGTTGATTTATTCTGAAAATATTATAAATAAAAAGCATCTTGTTTATTGTACATATTTTTCATTCTTACGTGTATGAAAAGGTTTATACATTAAAACGCGCGTTTTAGATATTAATTTAGATAGACTTTTAAGTGATGTAGTTTATTTTAAAGTACATACATTATACACGTACCATAAATTTATGCTTTAGTACATTGTTAGCTGAGACATAAAGTGGACTTTAAATGTCAAGTGCAATATTTGAAATGTGAAATAAATAACTCGATGTATCTATAAAAACACGCATTTATTATAAACACATATTTATTATATGCGTTAGTGTTATGTTTATTAAAATGCGGTATGCTATCCATATAATAAAACAAGACACCGACAACTTCTAAAAATTTCTTTTCTGAAGGTATAATGAAGCTGAATCGATATAATGAAGCTTTTGATAATTTCGGTACATCAGTGGATCGTTACATTGCGAACATACCTCTCGTTCACCAGCCATGCTGCCCTCATACATGCTTCCTCGTCGATAATTCACCGCCGGCATACAAAATTTCAACGATACGAACCCACCAGGACCCCCCGTTTCTTAGTCTTATCGCACTATAAATAGGTTTTTTAAATCTATAGTTAATTATTACTAAATTCTGTTTTTAAGGTCGTTTATTATTGTGCCTGTCACGATTGTTTTGTCGGTTATATCTTCGTCTCCTTTCTGTTCCTCTCCTTAGTCATCAGCTTTTTGTATGATCAAAATATACTATGAATCGTCAACACTCGTTAAGATATGTATGCTCTTCTCTTATATGTATAGAAATATTACTTTTCTCTCTTTCTTTTTTCTTGGTGCAGGTGATCTCGTGTTCGTTAACAAGTGATATTTTGAAATTCTTCGATATTTCGCCGTTCCTTAAGCTGCTCTCTTGCGCGGCGTGCGATGGTGGCAACAAAAATAGACGCGCGTGTGACAGTCAAGTATATGTAATATGTATTTACGTATATATGTATATATACACATATATATATATATCTTTGTCTACATATATCTGCAGGAAGATCACTGGTTGTTTAGGCTGCTACTACAGGTCCAGAACTTATCTCCAGGCAAGTGAGGTCGCCGTGTCGAGCCGAGCTCGCTCTTGCAAGTTCGTCGTCACCCTCTCGACGAGGTGCATGACCCGTTGACGGCAAAGTGGATTGTTGCTGATTCTCGCCTCCTCGTGATCTTTCTTTCTTAGGCTTTGGTTTTGTTCTCTCGTTGAAACGGTCGTTGACGTATTGTTTCGACGCTATGGGATTGTCTATCTCGGAGGCGCTTTGGCGTCTGTTGGAAATTTCAAGTCTCGAAAGTTTATTCCTCGAAATGGCGCTCCGGGACTCGGCGTGTTCCGATAATCGTTATCTTCGCGTACTCGGGTTGAACTTGCCGGACCGATCTTTCTCGCAAAGGTGTATTTACGATAAATTGAAGGCCCTTCGAATCGAGAAGATCACAGCAATCGTTTAGACTGTGCGAGGAATCTGCTCCCACGCGGATAAGTGCGCGTGATTGACGGTCAACAATGACAATGACCGCTCGTTAAGGGTGCACGACTCGCTGCTGTCTCGCGTGCGCGCGTACACAGTGTGGGCGGACGACATGTGAGCCACGCTGATGTGCGTATGCACCACTTATACTCGCGATTTTCGGTGCTCTTTTTTAGCGTTGCCTTCTAGCTCGCGTGTATACTTGAACACCGTAGCACGTATCTATCTGTATCGCACGTATCGTTGATTGCTGCGCGATTGCTGATGCGACATGTACATACGTGTGGGTGTGTAGATGGTATGTGTGTGTTGTGCGTATTTGTATATGTGTATATGTGTGATTTTAGGAAAAATGGATATGCGTGTATCTGTGTGCACGTATCACTTGTATGTGTGCGCACACTTACATACACGTGTCCGTACGCGAGTACGCGACGTCGTTTCGCAAGGGTGAGTAGCTGAACCGTGAGAGGAGCATATACGTATCTATATACGAAGATGAGTGACGTACGCAAGGGATATATGCTTGTGTATGTGTGCGCGCGAGAACGACGGAGCGCGTGTCGGCTTCGAGAAACAGGAACCGGCCTGCCGAGTGCCTAGGGGAAGACTGGACTCGGAAGCAGCGACTCGGTGGCAGGATCCACGGGGAACGACGAGTGCGGCTGTGTCAATCGGTCTCACTCTCGCACTAGTATTCCCACCCCAAATCCGCCTGTAACCCTCTCGCTCCCGCTTTTGCTTTCGCTCTAGGTGTACGTGAACGAATGAACGGCTGCCGGGCACAGGCGCGCTGCTGCCTCTCTCCACCGACCGAGAATCAATACGTCGGCAGCCCCGTACTTTCGCCCGCGAAATCTCAATTTTTACGCTCGACATCGAGTCGAATCGTCTTATTTTCGACCTTCATCATCTCCGTATTGGTCTGACCTCGTGCGTAAACGTGCGGATAGCCAGAAATGACTTAGGAATCATTTTTTGCGCGTTTTTGCGTGCTCCGTGATGCATCGTACGGGAACGCTCGCTTTTTACTCCTCTTCGGCTGCTTCAAAAGCGCGGGAGATCCTTGTTCCAAATGAGAGTTCCATAGGAATCGAGAGATGATGTTTTTTGTGTATCGGTAGTAATTTCTTATGTCAACATGAATTCTTATTATGAAAGTTTGCACACAAGGAATAGTGAGAGAGAGAGAGAGAGAGAGAGAGAGAGAGAGAGAGAGAGAGAGAGAGAGAATATAAAGAGGTAATAGATTTATAGTGGATGAATTAATTTAAATCTAATGTTTAAATCTAATTGTTGACAAGATGTGTTTAAATGTTTATTACGCAAGCAAAGGTTTTATTAATTTTTTATGTCTAATATGAATCGTTACTATATGTCATTATTATTATAATATTAACAACTCATCAAATAATCTTAACTGATATATATTAATATCAGTAAATATAACGTACAAAATTTTAAGCGTTCTTTCCATTATATAAATGTAGAATACAATTAACGCATGGAAATATTATTATTTATATTATAATTATGAAGTCCCAGCATTACGATATCGGCAGCTCTGGCCTTAAAGTTCGCAGACAAACGAAATTGAAAAGCTTCATATTCATGTTGTATGCTTGGCCTTTAATTTAGCTCTTCGATTCTCATGTCAGTTTTACGTACGATACGTTCGATACTATCGCCGACCGTGAAGCACTTCGCTAAAGCGTTATAATAAGATTGACTTGTAGTCACTCGTGATTGGAAATTAGATAATCCTGCTATAATGTCCTGTCTAGAGTTCTCACACTGAATACAGTAGTGTAACATGATTACAAATAACGGAGCTATCGTCATCCGATACGTTAAAATTTCGGAATTAATACATGACACAATTAGGTTGTTTCACAGAAGGGTGAGAGTCTCGATAGCATAATTATCAGAGTGAAAGAGGAAAATGTGAATAACTGCAAGACTAACTTACAGGTAATAGCAATTTTACTTCGTAGATAATGAGAAAGTCGCTTATGAGAAACGCTGTCTTGGCACTATCAGGAATAAAATGATTCCTGATAAAGAGACATCAGGAACAAAATGTCACGAATGAGAAATATTACCTAGGAGACGAAGAATCTAAAAAGAGATGAGAAAGTGAATTGGACAGCAAGAAAAAAAATAATTTAGAGTAGCGAAATGATCGAACGGAGGAAATATATATTGGCGGTAGCTTCACAGTTCGAAAACTCTATTACTGAGCAGTACTACGAAAAAATAAATCTTCGAATGTGACAATGATTATTTTTTTAAACTAAGAGAAGAAAATAGGAAATTTTATCCGGGAGATACATTTACTGTTCTTTATCTATTTGAAAACCCTGCTTTATATCTATTTGAAAGCCCTAAGATGTATGTACTTCTACACGACATCGATGGAGTATCTATGTATGTGATGACATACGGTTGGAAGTACATAGGTACTCGGCTAGTACATATATATTCTCTCGCTCCTTCTGAGTAGTAGAGGATTTCTGTCTCGCAGAGACCTTTTCGACCATGATGCGTCGTCAATGTTGAACTCGTAATAGTTGACAGCAAATACTAACAGCGACTACAAACTTGCTAAATACATCACACGTGTTAGATCATAGCTGTAGAAGTTGAAAGTGTCATCTGAGCACATAGGAGAAGCACAAATATGTTTTATAAGTTAATATTATGAACATGTTTTTTGCGTCTTTGTCTAGTATAATGTGTAATATTATTATCTATCATATGCCGTGTAAGCAAAGTGGATGTACCTGATATCTTTCTTGAGAGAAATGTATGTTAACGTGGCGCAAGAGCAGTGGTACGAAAGACAAGATACGCTCGAGTGCAAGGATAAAAGCCGCAGATTACAACGTAGAGGAAGAGATAAAGCAACAGGAAGGCTTCTTAAATGATACACGCGAAGACGGAAAGTCTACGATCGTGTCCTGAAAATGCGCATTGTGCGAAATGTGCATTTTAACCGATTTCCTTTTACGATATTATCAAGATGCAACAAGATAAGAAGAAGTAAATAAGATTGTACAGGTAGATACACAAGCTGTAATATATTAATGATGCTGTACCGAAGTAGGTTGCAGCAGGTACATATCTTGTATCCATCTGCCGCAAATGGCTTCTAGAGTCTTTAACATACGTTTCCGTACTGAGGCACCATCTAACCGTATTATACCGTGAAAACTCGTATTCGATTCTTCCTCGAATCTCTCAAATCGACATGTCGGTCTTAAATTTTTCGATAAATTAGTGTTCTTGGACGCTTACTTGCTCCTTCCTCGCTCTAAGTTTCATTTAAAGGTTCTCTATCGTTCTGTCATAAAGTGTCAGGTTCTTGAAAACAAAGTTCGCAGTCTTCGGAAAGTCGCGCAAGCACTTTTAAGTCTTTTGTACTCACGACAAATGTTGTTCGAAGTTGGCGACAAAAAACACATAGTACGGATAAAAGTGAGAGGAAAGTGCATTTCTTCTTCAGTGAGAAGTGATAAAATTACCAAAGACAATGTAAACTATATCAACAATTGTAAGTAAATTGAATTTCTGAAATCTAAAGCGATATTGTGATATCATAACAGTCATTAGTAAAAATTCGTTAAATTGATTCATTCTTTGTGTATTCTTAATTTATTATTTAAAAAATTTCTGATTCTTGATAAATTATTTCTGGGATTAATCGACATTCAACTATAGAATTATGATATCTTATTAGATTGTGATATAGCAACACGTGGCAGAATAATGCATCGAAGAAACGCAGTCTTCCTATTTCTTTTCTGATTTTTAATTAAGGCGCCATTTGGCGATATTCCAAACTGGATAGATTCCAGGTTACGAGTTGGTTTTAAGAAAACTTTCGATAGGATATATATGTAGAAATTTTATTTAGGAAGAACTGATATCTGTAAATCCTGTAATTCACTAAAACTTGTTCATCTTAAGGCCACAATAAAGTCAGTCCTTTTCATCTTGCATTGATCTGGAATTGGACTTTGCTTCGTTCGTCGAATGGATTTCATTTTACGGGATCTTCCATGTCCATATCAAATTCAGCAGATATTTTACGGAGATTTAAAAAAAACCTGAAACCGCAACAGATTAGTCAGCGAATAGAAAACTTTGAGAAAAAAAAGTTCGAAATAATCTAAATCTATTTTGGATTTCAATACTGTAATAACAAACGAACAATTTTAATATTTGTTTCTTTGAAATTCTGAAAGAAAATGTGCGTGTGTATGCGTGTTATAGTGTATTTGAAATAATGTAATCCTGTGACTAGAATATTCCTTTTATTTATTTTATACGTTAACTTTAATTAGATTGGGATTTTTATGAAATTTTTACGGCAAACTAGAAAGTTTCACATAAGTATTGGAATCAATTCATGTCATTCTAAGTTTTGCATTGGTAAGGTAGTGTACAAGATATATCCTTATTTATGGAACTCTTTTACTCACTGTAAGCATCAAATACGGTATGTATTTTATGCGAAGGGAAACATGACCCACAACAAGTTACGAAGGCGCCATTTTATGCCTGTCGCATACGAACAGTTATTCAGAATAATATATAATATAGTATTGGAACGTTTTAGGGGTGCTATATATTTCAAATAATATGCAATAATAATAAAATTTAAAAAAAATTATAATTTTATTCTCTAAGAAAGCTCAAATACTTTTGTGAAAAGAGTAAGAAAGTTCAATTTCGTGTTTATATTTTGTAAAAGTTCATGATTTTAATGTAAATTTTAAATGAAGATGATAGGAATGATGGAAAAGCATCTAGATTTTTTATTATTATTGAAATGAAGCTGTGTCTAAAAGCTACATTTATATTACAAGTAAAACGAGTATGAACAAGCACGAATGAATAACTTGCTTCAATAAATGTGTGAATAATATCGTGAATATAGACATATTGATTTATATTTATCAAAGCAAATTATTTATTCATGTTTCTTTGTACTCATTTACTTGGTCTGAACCCGGCTTATATAGCGAAAATATATTTATTATGAAGATTTTAGTAGTTGTAAATAATTACGTTTATGTCATAGTTATACTTGGTCATTTGTAGTGATAATTAATTGCTTCTTTAATATGTAGATCGTCGTGTAGACGAAATTGTAAATATCATGCTTAGCCGATCATTTGAAGCCTCTACAGAAAAACAAACAGATGCAATACAATGTCGACACTTGCAAACTTGAGGAATAACGTTGCTCTCTAGTGTTCTGCTCTATCATCACATGGAACAATCAGTCGTTCACATCGCTAGTCATCTATGTATAATTCTAAGAATAGCATCACATTTAGGTAGCCGCAGGTACTTTCGACACTGCCTATTAAAGACTTACCATCGATGAGCCCATTATACCTATGTATAAAACTCAATTTCGTTTCTTCCGTCGAAGACGTGCCTAGAACATACATTCCTGTTCAGTGAGAAACATCAATTTCGCCCGGCCGCGCGCTAGTCTTTAATCAGAGGCTAAATTCGAAAATAGGAGAAATTTGAAACATTTGCGAGAAGACATTCGAGGATATCCAAAAGGAAAGGAGGATACTCATCCTCGAAAACCAGAACGTCGATCACCCGTATTCTCCGATAACGCGAACGATATTTCCTTCCTCCAGTTGTTCTACGAGAAGTCATCATCATTAGGATTACCAAGAGCGATCATTCACGCTAATTCGCATGTAGGCGAATGCCGATAAAATATACTCGCGAGTATAATCTATCACTTGGTTATTATTCGCGCGCGGTCTCTTCGTCCTCAAGACGGTGCGCAACGTTCGGCGTCATATCGGGTGGGCGTCGAGGTCTGAATACCAAATGGCGCATTTCCACAACGTGCCAGAGACGAAACCAACCGACATAACTGCACGGATAAAAGCTATCGGAAAAATGTGCGGGAGGCCTCGCCTCTCGCCTCGCTTTCTTTGTCGACACGACCCACTTTGAACCGAGTCTGGCACTTTTCTTGTTTGACATTTGCGATCAACGTATCATCCACAGGAGACTTTGTTGCGTTCACTGTCAAGTGCGATTCACTTTTGTTGTATGTATATCGCTGGTGCACGCTAAAAGCCATAGGTCGATGAATCGACTAATCACTCTCTTTAAATGTAGGCTAAACGATGACATCTCGAGAGTTGTGGTAATGGTGGCAGTGACGCAAGTGATATCGATGACTTTGCAGGTGACGTATCGATCCTTTATAATCAACAATCAGCCAAATAATTATATCGTTCTATCTTTCAAAATAATTTTTTTAATAAAGCCTATTCCCTCGTCCGTACTGTATACTTGCAAAATATAAACACATAAATACATGAAAATGTCTTACAAGTGAAAAAAGTGATGACGAAGTTAAATCATTGTTTTACTTGTCATGTACAACATATCGTTTGCTCCTTTCTTTTCTCACTCTTTTCACAGTACGTGGTTAGAAATTCTCATTTTTCTTAGCAACACTTCTCTTTTTATTTTCCGCAATTTCAATTTCATCTCAGTGAGTCGTATTATGTTTAATATCTAGAGTGTCTCTCGTGAGGTCGTTTTTGCAATACCTCTAAGGCAAAAATACAGTTATACATTTTTTAGATTATCACAACTGTGTGTATTCTGACCGAAGGTTTGTTTTTTATGGCAACATGTCGCTATTTTGGTCGGAAATGCTTATTTGCTGTCTTATTTGCTTTTTCATAGAAACTATTATTTATATCATATTTGTTAAATTAACAATGCATTTTTTTTTAATTTTTAATGTATATATAATTTGTGTATTGTGTATATTTTGAGAAATGTATAAAACCAAATGATTTCTTTTATTCAATTGCTACAATAAAAATTCGAGAAATTTAAGAGTTGAGAGAATATGTATGACTCTTGGAATAACTCGTGTATAGTTGTTTACTTATTTAGAATTTGAGTCTTTTACATAAAAGAAATTTCATCTTATTGGTTATTTTACTCTTTTGTCTAAACTTTCAAAAATAGTTCGTCCTTTAGTTGGTTCTTTAAATAAGCGCACAATTTTTCAACTACAACACACACACACACACACACACACACACACACACACACACACACACACACACACACACACACACACACACACACACACACACATCGCCTATCGTATTCGTCCTATGTTCGCCTGAACGTCAAAGAAATACTAAAGTCAACTTTGCATGTAGGGTAATTTCGTGAAGAACTCGCCTCTTTTTACTCGGCTTCGTGGTCCAATTACCTTTGACTGTCAGAGAACTGTAGTAAAACACTGTACTATGAGTAACAAAGGAAAATGTCAAAAATTTTAAACATGTATTATTATTAATTAATTTTTCTTAAAATAAATATTTTTTCCCCTTTGTTCTCTCTCTCTCCCTCTCCCTCCCTCTTTTTTTCTCTTTGATTGCATGATAAGTACAGATATAACAAAGAAAAGAATAGTCATTTTATTGACATTTTTTTGTTGTTTATTATTCTACATTATTCTCGTTAAATTTTCTACACATTTTTGTATGGATATTTTTAATTTGCAGCTTTAATCTAACTTTCCTCTATGTTACTAAGTTTTCTCTTTTTACTCTTTTAATAAAACAAATTTAATATAGTACGAAACAGTGTTGACACCTGAGTCGAAAGTGTTGCATAGTTTTATTATCAACGATATGATATCCAGAGGTTTACGTTGTGAGAAAGACAGAGTGAAAGAAATAGTATATGCGAAGGAAGAAGAGAAAACAAAGAGGGAGAGAGAGAGAGAGAGAGAGAGAGAATATTCCTAAAAGCTAATTAATAGAAAGCTAATGAATAGAAGGTCAAAGGGCAAATCTCATATATTGTGCAAAGCAAGATACCAGGCGGACTGTCATCCTTGCACCAATGAATTAATACATTTGTTAATAGATCTATCGTACATATTGTATATTATATTATATTGTTTTTATTAATATTTTTGAAAAAAAAGAGTTCTAATATTTTGCATCTGTATTTATGCCTTTAAAATTGTGTACTTCGAGATTTTTTGATTTCAACTTTTTTTTTTAGTTAAAAGTAAAATAATCTGTAAAATTCATGTATTAACTTTCAGCGAACTTCGACATTTTTCTTTTATTGATTCATTAAATCAATATGTTTTCTTTTTCTTTTTATTTGTCGATGAAAACTTTTGTTTAGCGTATCAAAATTACTTTTAATAATTTCTGTTTTGCGCGCCAATCATTTTCTATATTCATTTTTTGTCAATGCAAATCCTTTAACGCTCGTCACATATTTTTTTTCCAAATTATTTACGATTTCATACTTCGTATCCGCGTTGGTATTTTTTTTCAAATGACTACAATAAAACGAACTCTACACAATACAAAGCCACAATCGAGACTGCAATGACGCTTCTATCAAGCGGTCTCTTCACGTTTGGAGTCCAAAGAAAATCACAGCTAAAATTTGTCGACTGTTCGACTGAAATGGCTGTCTTCTGTGTCATATTGTCATTAGCTATTGTGATTTCTCGCTAGTTATATATCTTAAAAGTGTTATACATACGTTTTATACTTGCATACTCTTTACTTTTTATCATGTTAAACGGAAGATCTCTTTGTAACAAGTTCTTGTTTTTCAATAATCAATTTTTAAATAATTATAAGATTTTTCAGTACATATTTAATTCATATTATTAGTATGCTCATATGTAGTGAAATTACCAAATAAGATAATAAAAATGACTAATATCCAAAATAATTGAATTAAAAATATATTCTAGAATTTTTAATTAATTTCTTTAAATTAAGTTTTTTATAATATTCTGTGTATTTTCTATAATCTACCCAATTAAATAAGCTATGTGCATTGCTTACATTAATATCATTAGAAAATATCATTAGAGCCAAAATATCATGATTAGCATTAAATGACTGATCAGATAGCCAGATGATCAGATTTTTTTACACGAGCCTTTCAAAGTTGAATAATTTCCAGTGGTATTATCGAATGGCTAACAGCGATTGATTTAATATCAACCTATCAATCCTTTCAGTCTCTACAAAAAGCTTTTCTAACAAAGACTTAAATGTACGTCGAGCAATGACTCATTCCCTACGTATCATAAGAATTGGTGGACTTTCTTATGACCATGATCAAATGTCTGGTCGGATACCGTCGGATAGGCCGACAGTCAATATTAGTAGAATGGCTCTCGGTGTGTTTAATCTATTTCCAAATAAGAAATTCCATCGTTATACAGAACACTTTATTCTGTACCGGCGAATATCACTCGATTGTATAAGTAGTAATTACAAATTCAGAAGAAAATTTATTTTACTCATTATATTAAAGAAACTAAAGAAAAAATTTAGGTAAAAGTGATAATATGTACGAGAGTTAGATCGAAATATTCGAGTTATAATGAAAAATTTATTGTAGTAATTGTCATTGCTTTCATCGCGAGTACGTGTTGTTCATTTGTCCACTCTGTTATTTTGACTGGAGAGTTATTTATAACGTTGAGAGACAATGGGGTACAAGCAGTCGCATCATAAATTGATTTTTGCAAATTATTTTGTTAATTTGAGAAAATTTTATCATCTCAATAACATCGTGATTTTAAACATTTATGTACTTATTGTAATTTCATAAAATATTAATTTTAACCCTTTGCGTCACAGTTGTGCCGCTCAGCGAGCCACCTTTTAGTTAACAGTTTTATAAATTTATAATTTATATTTATCAATAAATGAAAGGTTTTTTTAGTTTTGGTATGTTCCTCATACTGTAACAAGTCTAAAAAAATTGCTGATCCACAAATTGTTAATAATAAAATCATTATAAACAAACGGATAACAAAAAATAATGTTCCTTTTCCAGAAAAAATTAATTTTCTTCATTCATTTTCACTGAACTCAGTTGAAACTCGTTACTTGGGGGTTTTCGGGGTCGCTAAATACGAATCTCGTGTCTGTTTTCCAAAATTCAAAATGGCGGACCCAAGATGGCGGACATAAAATTGAAAATTGACTGAATTCGCTTGAAACTCATTACTCGGGGGTTTTCGGGGTCACTGAATACGAATCTGATGTCAGTTTCAGAAAATTCAAAATGGCGGATCCATTATGTTAGTGTTACTGTGTGACGATCGTCATTTATTTTATTCAATCCCATACTTTCCCGTTGAGGGAATCGTTAGTGTTAGTTTGTCGATCGTCATTTGTTTCATTGAATTCTATACTTACCTTGTTGAGGGAATCGCTACAGTGTATATGTGTGTATATGTGTGTGTGTGTGTATGTGTGTATATGTGTGTATATGTGTGTATGTGTGTGATAATTCAATTTTCAATTTCCATGTCCGCCATCTTGGATCCGCCATTTTGAATTTTGGAAAACTGACACCAGATTCGTATTCAGCGACCCCGAAAACCCCCGAGTAACGAGTTTCAAGCGAATACAGTGAAAAGAAAAATGAGTGACTGAAAGGGTTAAGATGGTCTTGACACGAATGGGTAAAGAGAGGGAAGTCATCGCGAAAATTAAGACCAGAAAGTTGGAATATTTCGGACATGTGATGCGACACCCGGAAAAATACGGCCTTCTTCACCTCATAATCCAAGGCAAGATATGCGGCAAGAGAGGCTTAGGCAGAAGAAGGATCTGAGGAATTTAAGACAGTGGTTTGATCTCTCCTCCAGCGCTCTCTTCAGAACGGCAGTTAATAAAGTATTGATAGCCAATATGATAGCCCACGCACGATAACGTGTATAGCACAGAAAGAAGAAGAAGATTAATTTTAAAGAATTTTTTATAGCCTTGTCTTTGTTTAAATCAAGCTCAGAGAAAAAAATTTGAAAAATTCAATGTCCTGCACAAAGTTTCTCAAACGAAGGGAGGAGTTAAATAGTATTCATATAACAGTTGTCACTCCCTTTCGGCTAACAATCAATAACGTATTAATAAGAGTCAATTCGAGATTAGAAATCGGAAATCGAGGTTAATTAAAATATCTAAGAATGGCATTCTTGAGGAAGTTTTGGACAATAGTTTGTCACTGTTATCATTTCAATTGGTAATTGCCGATATGTGTAATGTGGGTAACAAGTAAAACAGAATGGTGGCAATTTCGTGAGAGATACAAATGCGAATGAATATAAATAAAACGGATAGAAATGGGTAATTCTGGCTGGCGTACAAAACATAGGTATTTTCAGCACACTGTTGTTACGCATGATGTTCGAAGTATGATTTAACTCTCTTTGGACTATAGCTAATAAAAAGTTCTTCCTTATTGTACGATAGTAATGGTAGCTAAATTATCTTATATATATTTTATTATATGTATGTAATTCTTTATTATATGTATGTATTCATATTTCTTGGTTGTGAGATAGAAACTGCTTTTACTTTTATTAGTATTAGTATTTTATTATGCAAAAACTTTATGAAATTTTTAATACTTAAAATATCATAGTTGATTGTTAGGAAATTTAAGTGAAGATGTTTTAATTTTAATAAAATTTTTTAAAATTTTATGCAGTTTTATATGTATAAATAAATTTCTTATAGAATAAATTCTTATATGTACATATATAAATTAAATAATTATACACACGTGTGTGTGCGTGTGTGTGTGTGTGTAGGTGTGTGTGTGTATTGTGGTAGGCGCGCGCGCGCGCATCTGTCTGTGGTGGTGTGTGCGTGTATATATGAAACTGTCACCTCCCAGAAAATATTTCAAATCAAGAAAATCTCAGAAGTTCAGAAAGAGAACTTTTTAATTAAATCTCTGACACACACACACACACACACACACACACACACACACACACACACACACACACACACACACACACACACAAAGTTTCTTATACAATGCAGAAGACCACAGTCGAAAATGCACAAAATACGCAGGTGTTCATGAAGGCAGTAGCGACGGTCATTAGAAAATCCGACGCGAGGCGAAATCGTGACGGAAATCGCCAAGAAAGTGACTTAAAGTCCTACAACGACTGAAGGCGAAATAGTAGTAAGGACGAAAAAGTAGAAGAAAGGTGGTAAGAAGTGAGAAGAAGGAAGGAGGGCAGAGATACGCACGGGAGCTAGACGGAGCTCTAACAAGTGGCTGCAGCTCGTAACGATCGCCCTCTGTGTACCAGCCAAGCCACTCGTACTGCACGCCCTTCTAATCCGAAGGGTTTAACTAATACACACACACACACACACACACACACACACACACACACACACACACACACACACACACGTGTGCGCCTGTGTGCATGTATGCATTCTGCCACGCCGGCCGCCAGAAATATCGATAAACACGACACGAAGGTCGGCCACGAGCGGTGATCGGCACCCCTCTTTCATTCTCGAAATAACCTCCGTCTATTTGCCTTCCGTTCTTCTTTTTACTTCACTCTTGCTGCCGCGCAATCTCGTTTTATCGATAATAATTATCGTGTTAGTCGATTCGATTGATATGTGTTTGCGAAACTATTTATTTCTTGCCGTCCCTTATTCCGCTATTCCTTCTTAACCTTTCTCTTAATAGCGACATCTTTAATGACGATTGTTAAATTAGTTACAACTCTAACTTTATTGTTTTATTTTCTTTCGTCCCAGTAATAATGATTCTTGTTCAGGATCGAACTCTAATCGGGTTGTTTCATATGCGCGAGATGCATGCTTAATGGAAACAATGGCAGGAATTGTTCCACGTAAGCTCTTTTTTTAGGTACGGCTTAACGAAAGCGTAGATAATTAGATTAGTATCTGTTTCATTTGACAAGATTAACCGTGGATTGGATTGCGGTTTTTTAATCTCCCGAAAAGGGGATCTTTTCATTAGACGGATAAGTTTGTTGTCGGAGTAGACCGAAAATATTTCCTTCCTGTCAAACACAAATTATAAAATCTTTTCGAGAGGTAAAACTTCTATTTTTTAAATTGATAAAGCTTCTTTTTTCACCTCTCTCTGGAATACACTGCAATTATTGCGAAATTTCTATTTGATATTCGGTAATTTCAGTTAAGCATGTCATATATATGTGTGTATATATATATATATATATATATATATATATATATATGTATGTATATAGTCATTAATTCGTATTGACGTAATTTTTATAATTTGTTGTAATGAATTTTATCGGATATAAAATAATGAAATAGTTCTCGAATAGTTCTTGATGCTGTTTAATTAAATATTTATGACATTTCGACATTTGAATCAATTACGTATACATACATATATACAATAATTCATATGTATTATATAAAATGGATGTAAGGGCAATCTACAATCTGCATGCGGTGCATTGTGCATTTATACTTGTTTTTATTGAAAATCAATATTCTTTAAATAACAATTTCGACTGTGGAAGATAATACAAAACAAGTATCGGTTTACATCTTGTAAATAATTGCATTTGATATATAAAGTATTCGTAATATATAATATGTAAATTTAGTCAAATTTTAATTAATTGACATTTTTTGAAGAAACGAAGATATTTCTAATTGTTAACTTTGTACGTTGCGTATGTTTGACGTTTAAATTTTATCAATTATGTCGTGGAAACAGAGCAGAGCGATTTATTTTTTTTGGTCACGAGTGGTAATTTAAAGGTCTTTGACCCGTGAACTGTAGATCTGTGTATGGCTCGCGTGCGTGCATCGCGCACGTGCCGGTGATTATGCAACGAGGGTGCAGCGTAAATTCGACGTAATTCCACGAATACGCTGGTGTCGACGTCGACAAGCGGTAAGGTGAGCGTGCGTCACAAGAACTGAAGTGAGCAACACGGAAGAAAAAGAGAAGTGCAGAAACAAAGTGCGAGATAGACGGACGGAGCGGAAGAGAGAGCAAAAGACAGGAAAAGAAAGTGATAAAGATAGTGGACCACTGAAATATCCGTTATACTCTATGTAGCGTGCGTCTCGTGACAAGTATTGGACCCACGCGTAGTATCAGAGTTGTCAAATGAAATAATATTACGCCCTTACGTTCTGAATGCGCTTTATAGCTTCGCGAGGCCTACTGGCGATTTGACGTTACGAGAAACTTTATAAAAAAAAAAAAAATAATAATCCACGAAAATTTAACCACGTCGAGCACACGGAGCAAAAGTGTGGGAATGCGCGCTATTTCTAGTTTTGGAATGGCGTCAGCGGAGCACGAAACTCGTATCGTACCGTCTTAAGTTGTTCTCTTGATCTCACTTTTTCAACTCGATTCACTGCTCGGTCTCTCTCGTATCGCGGTGCACGCGCACCCATTTCGCCGTCTCGCGTTTTTCATCGCGCGGCGCTGCGCGTCCCGACCTCCCCGGCGTTGCGCCGTATGCACGTACACGCACTCAACCGCATCTCGTGTGGTTCACTCGCTCGATCCTATACGACGCGCGCATCGGATCGCGTACAGCTTTTACACGCATGATTGGAGTGGCGAGATAGAATGACTCGAGAGTAACTCCAAGGATTGAGAAATTAACTCAATCTGTTACAGAACGAATACGAGGCGCAACGAGACGCGGGGGTGTCGGATACGCGAGGCGTCACACGAGAAGAACGGAGACCGAGAATGAGCGCGAGATAGATGGAGTCCGCGACGAAAGAGCGAGAAGGATGGCCCGCGAGATGGGGGAAGGCGAGGGGGAAAGAGGAAGAGAGATAGAGAGAAAGAGAGGGATGCAGGCGGAAAGAGACAGATGGGAAAGAGACGGCGCGCCGCCGGTGCGAACGAAAACTCTGGTTGCTGCATTTTCACGCGGAAACACATCTTACCTGTTTCACTAGTGGGAGTAGTGTCTGTTCTATGCTACGGGTCTTAATCTCTAGGGTGGCTGGGTCTACGGGGTCGGGTGTCGCCATGATTCGAACACAACTCCGTGCTCCGTAGACTCGAGCCGAGGCGAGAGGGTTCGTTGCACCCCTCCTACCCCCGCCCGCGTGCCCGGCACGACTGCAACTCTTGCCCCCGCTGCCGTCGCTGACAGCCACCAGACACCCTCCTTCCTGTGGGCCAACCAATAGTCTTCGAGCCCCGTGCCCGAGCCGGCAATGACGAGGGCGACGTCGCGCGACGACGACGGCGATGCCGACGCAACTACTGCCGCCGGCGTCGGACGCCGATGCGCCGGGCGTCACGACGCCGCAACTCCCAGCCATCTCTTGGTTCCTCGCGTAACGCTCTTCGTCGAAGACCGTCGTTGACGGCCGCCAGTAATTTGAAGTTACACAAGAGCCGTGGGATATTTCTGAACACTTTCGGAGCTTTCGAAAGGAGAAAGTAGAAAACGTGTAAAATTAACCAATAATGCATTGAGCAAAAGCGCTCGTTTACGCGAGTCACATTTAGTTCAGTATTCATCGTGATAAATAAACTTGGCTCAGATTTTCATTTTGGAGATTGAATTAAATAATTCATTTATATAATATTAATTTATATAGTTTGTATAAATGTATATAAAAAACTAAGTTAGTTTAAAAGAAAGTTAGTAAAAAAGAAAAAGGAATAGAGAAGTAAAGAATGACCCCACGTGGATTAAACAGAATCAATCGAGGCATATTTATAGCAGATAAGTTTAACTCTCTCAGAGAGAAAAAAATTATCTCGGGTAACTTCTCTCTTTCTTTCCTTCTCTGAATAAATAAAACTGGAAATTTAATAAACAACTGTGATTATTTACTTTGGATGTATAAGTAAATTTACTAAATTATATAAATCTTTAATGAACTTAATTTATTTATACCTAAACAAAGAAACAATGAACATTTATGATTTAAATAAAGCTAGATTTGACTAGTTCTAGACGTGCTAATTCATACATATTTTCATGACAAGGTAATAAATTATGCTACAAAGTTAAATGTACTTGAACATGACATGATTCGTTGAACATTATTTTCATATAATTACATTTAGCAAAAGCATAAATTTACCGTACAATTTTACATTTACAAAAGTGTTTATCTTTATCAATTATATTTTAAAATTAATTTATTTTAAAATTAATTATCGCAAAATATATTTAGTTTCTATTACAAATATTGCGAACACTTATCATGATTGGCCATAGCCATAAAGAGAACTCATTTCGAAATCGTACACGATACTGTACTTTTACGAGAAGCAAAATAAATATGGAATTATATTTAAAACAATAAGACTTTGGTAGAATATTATGAACTATAATTGCACTGCATTTGTATTTGCTAAAGTACTAATACTTCCAGGAACCATTTGCATTTTATGTAATACGCATGCTACTAGATATACTACTTTTTGTTCAATTTAATGTAATATGTGTTCTCAAATATGATTACCCGCTTCATATTTTAATATATCTTTTAATGATTGTCCTACAATAGTACTTAAGTTTTGTGACAGATTATTTTTTTATAAATGGCAATGATAAAACGTTAACTTATTTATATAAACATATCAACAAAGAAGATATATATACGTTTAACTATAAGGAATTTTCAATATTTTACAATGGTTAACTGCGACTTTTGTCAGATGTTATCCATAAAAATGAAATCATAAAATCTCTTAGAAGGATATTTCTATTGAATAATATAAAGTAACATCACTGTTTTGCGTTTCTCAATTTGTTTTGGGTCGGTGCCAACGGCGCTCTTCTCTTGATGTGTTTCTCCGGAACCTTATCCTTCGGCAGTGGTACTCCATTGTTGGAAACAATCCCTCCTTTCCTTTTTCTTAAAGATTCCGTCGGGAGGTATTCAGTTGGTCTTAGCAATTGCCTAAAATTGTAAGGACCGTTGATATCTTCCGTATCATATTCGGCTTTTGCACTTTCCTGACGCTTTTCAATCACCGTCGGCCTTAGAAGTTGTCTGAGATTAGTCGCAGTGTTGAAGGTATCTAAGTTTTGGAGTTGTCCCTGATTCGTCGCTTTTCTATTCACTAGTTGGTTGATACCATTCTTATGATCCACGTTATTCTCAAAAATTTTCACCGGATAGCCATTTTGTTTATGATTTGGTCGATTTGATGTTTTTTCTAATTTGTTATTTACCAAGTTATTTAATTCTAATTGCTCAGTATTTAACATTTTTATTTGACTCCTTGCGACACCGTTATTTATTTTATAAGGAGTCTGATGATTGTTGATCGATGTGTCATTGATCGGTGTATTATATTCGTTGACAGAATTATGGTTACCACTAACCAGACCATTAACAAGACTTTGTCCATTAAAGATATTCTGTCGTTCGTTTACGATGTTATATCGATCGTCGCTCATGATTCGTAGGCCAGATGGATCGTGGATATGCGGAGAACCGGTTGCACGTTGTCCGTTTGTGTGTGATTGCAAGTTCTTGCTACGCAGGTCATTAACCTTTGTACTGGAAGAATCGATTACTTTTTGTACTCCTTGAGAAAAAATTTTAAAAAAGGACATCTAAGACAGATAGTTATGGTTTATGTTTTTCATAAATTGAGACTTGCAAATTACAAAACCACTAAAAGGGATATATTAAAGTAGCGGTAGAATAAATTCATATCTTTACCTGAAAATTTACCATAATGCCTCTGACAACATGCATAAGAAGATAAATGCGAAATTAGTTATTAGTTATTATTAAAATATGACTGATTTTCTATATATAATTCATAATATTGGAATTATGACTTGATACAAAATTTGTAAATTATTATAAGTAAAAAAATTTTAGCAAACAAGTTTGTTTTATAAACTTTAAATAACTAGAAAAAAAATTAATTATAGCTTTCTATAAGTTTTAAAATAATGCAATTTTTACCTGACACTTTTCTTGGAGTTCTCGTTTTCGCATAAATCGGACGGATATCTTAGGGCTTTGTGCCAAATGTTTGACAGATGCTGTTCCGGTGCTACTACGAAATCGCTGTGAGCTGTACGATCCCTTCTCTCGGCATTCATCTCCAGAATATGACCCCGTCGACTTCTATATAAAGATAATCTTATTTTATATTAGTATAGATAAGATCTAACATAGCGCATCAACCACTGTTTACTACAAAATAATTTTTAAACGTGAGCATGTCTAAAGAGATGAAATCTAGAATCGATGAAATAAAAAGAAATTCAAATTTTTATTTGATTTGAAAAAATTAACTCTACTGAATTAATCTTTGCTGAAGTTTTAAAAATTGATTTGATAAAGCTTTTTCTATAATTTCAAGCATACATTTTGCGAGACTCCCTTTCTTTCTGAAATAAATATATAACGGCTGGGAAATAGCTAACGTCAAAATAAATTAGTAGTAGATATAGACAGTTGACCAAATCTCAATGTACCTCGACGATGAGTGAAGGTCATTCTCTAGCCGTATCAACGGCGAGTCCCAGCCAACTTCGTCGTCTTCGAATTCCGAACCACTTGCGATGCGAGTGCCAGAAGCATTCGAAAATTGAGCATTTAAATTTCTGATTCGTTCGCGACACTAGTTGTAAATTGTAAGACAAAACACAAACGCGCCTTCATTCTTACGTACCTATATATGTATATTTACCTGCTCATTTCCTCCTTTAGATCTCGATAATATTTGACACTGTCTTCCTGACTGTCTTCCTCATGTGGCTGTGTTCCGCTGCGATACTGCAATATTGGCTGTACCATATTAAATCCTTCAGGACGAACGTAATCAAACGGCGGTTCCTCGATATCGCTCAATCTGATACCAGGTTTATTGCGACGAAGGTTTTTATGTACCTCTTGGTTCTTCATATGTACCTATGTGAAAAAAGGCCCTCATATAACAACTAATAACTTAATCAAGTTAACAGTCGACGATCGTTAGTATGGTTTCTTCATAATACTGATTAAAAAGATTAGTATTGAACTTGAGAAAAAGAAATAAAATAAAAAGAAATAAAATAATTTTTAGTATTAATTTCAGAATTAAATAATTCTTAATTACATTTTGAGAAAATTGAATTAAATCTGCTTGTCGTAGCTTAGGATGTACAGGATCCTTTGCGGGTGGTTTCTTTCTGACTAGTTTCTCTTCTTTTTTGTACCATCTTTGAACGATAAGAGCTGCGTCTTCGTGTTTTAGCCCTTCACGCAACAGTGCTTTATGACCATCATATATGTTGTCATAATTGTTCAAAATCCTTTTAAAACGCTCCTCCAGATCGTATCCAAACCGTTTACGAATAGTATAACCTCGAAAGTCTGTAAAAACTTGATTATGTACAATATTCTCGATTACAAGTGGCAAATTATAATTTTTGTACTTACGACTTTGTATGACAGTCGCGGCATTATTTTTTTCTAAATTTTTACGTATTTGTCGTTGTTTCTCGTGATTTATACCCGTATTTTCTTGCGCTCTAAGTTTCACCTCATCTACGAAAATTATATTAAAATAAATAAGAATACACAATGATGGAATCATTTAAAAAATGCATTGCTAAAATTGAGAATAAAACTCACTCAGCATAAAATCGATTTCATTTTCTTCTTTCACACATTTTTGAGCCAACATTTCTTCTGTGTGTTTTCGGGATAACCATCCTCGAATATGTCGCTGTAGCGTGACCACTGATACAGCAAATTGCCATTTTTGCTTCTTAAATTTCATTTTTGCGAGCCATCGTCGAACACATGCTTGGACTACAATTATTTTTCTCAGCTGTTCTTCGTACAGTTTTGAGAGAAATTCGACATGGTAGTACTTGAGGAAAACTTTTGTCTTGCCTAACGCCCATCCATCCATTTTTAACCGTAATAAAAGAAGCCGACAATTATCCCGATTGGCAATTACGCGTTCGTCATAGCCGAAAGCAAGGAAGCAATATCTGTATTCATACATTCGTACAGTTGATAACAGTTAAATGAAGATATTTTACATTTTTCTGCGTTTGTAATTGTAACCAATCTGAAAATACCTTTTAAGAAATTCGTTGAAAGGTATCCTATGAGAAAATCCATTTTGTCGTATACGTATCGTTTCGAGGACACCGGTATACCTCAACTGCTTTACAACTTTGTCTTTGTCGAAAAAACGTGGACCTCTCGAGTCGTTTGGCTTTATACATCTAACGAACTGAGGTGAACCGGACACCATTTTTTGTAATAAATCCATCAAAGAATACCGGAAATATGTCGCTACTGTTTGCTGAGCTCTCGATTGTGATGCTAAACCTCGACTAGAATAACGTTCCTAGAAGATGAATATGCTTATTAATAAATTATACGTATATATAATATCATAAAAATCTCATAAAAAATATTAAAATCTCATAAAAATGAAAAACATCTAAGTTTAATACGCTCGTACATACATACCTTTGTGTTTTGGTTTGATTGTGATTTTCTCGAATCATTTTCTTGCAGTGCAGAGTATAAATTACCGGTTTTCGTGATCGGGCACTGGAACAGGAAACGAACCATATCGTATTGCGACTGTCGTACTAGTTGAATGACTTCGGGTGGCAGGAAGTTTCTATTCTTCTCGAGAAATCCTTCGGCTTGATAGACCACACGACCAGCAAAATGATGTATTGCGAAACAGACCGCATTCGATTTGGGACGTACGTAGAATTTTGATTTAATATTGTTGTGGAATTTCTCTGCCAAAGAAATCGCAAAATAATTAATAATATATAAATGTTTATATCCGCTGATTAAAATCGGTGAGTTTAAGTGAAGAATTGTATTAGCTTAACCCCTTGCCCTACGATTTAAGTTCCAACAGCGTGGGCCCGAAACAAAAACAAGACCGCCTGTGATGTTTACATTTGGCCCGATGTACCACGGGCCAGGCTCGTGATAATCAGTTTGGCTCGAATACCTGACCACGAGTCTCACACGTGGTTGTAGATCAAAGGGTTAATCATTACAAGTGAAAAAGTTTAGTAAAGAGTTTATTAAAGTTTCATTGCTTATATTTAAAAAGCCTGAAATGTTTCATGATGAAATAATGTATGTATGTTAAAAGAAAGCAGCGCATGCAGTGTAAAAATACATTTCTAGAATGCTTACCAATCAGAGATCGATTAGTCGCTCTGGGAAATCGACTCTCTTCATCGAGAAGTGCTAGAAGTCCCATGGGCTTGCTTAGTAACATATCGAGAACTGGTCTGTTGTCAGAAAACTCGACGAGATCCACGGGTATTCCCTCAGCCATGTATTCCTGTTGCTCCCAAGTGAAGATATGCTGGTTGAAGTAATACTGTATCTGCTCGTTAGCTATATTGATGCAGAGTTGTTCGAACGAATTTCTAGGAAAGTTCTCGAAGCCGAAAATGTCGAGCAGCCCGATTGCTAGTGGTTCGTAATTCGGCGAGCGACTGAAGCACAGCAAACAATTGATTTGGTTGACCATCCAATCGAAGAGCCGACCATAGAGACCCTTGGCCATTGCATCACGAGCCGCACGAGCTTCGGCTACCGTATTGTTCCGCGTAATTGTCTCGCCTCTGGTCATCACCGAGTTTGATGTCAGGGCTTCTAAGAGATCGTTCTGTTCGACGCCGAGCAATTTCGAAACTGAAAACGAAGCGTTTCTATGATAGCGACATGTGACCGACTATGATTTTTTAATGGAAATTTATTTATGTGTAAATAGGAAGTTTAAATAGGATTAATTGATAATATTATAATTGATTCTAAAAATAATATTCTAATTATTAAATGACTATACAAATATAAAGAAGATGAGAAAAATGTTACCTCTATGTAATGGAATAGTATCGATGACTCTGCTTTTATTGTCGGTGTTGTCTTGTGTTGCCACTTCGGCAAATTCAATGTCACCAAGATGGAGGATAGCGGCTAAAACTCGATACACCGTATCTACCTCACTATCCTGAAATCCGAGTACCTTGAAACCCATTTTGAGCTGCTGGAACTTGTCAATGTGCGTCTGCGACGTGTGACTATAATGCGTGAGATATCGATGATATCTTCGAAGCGTAGAGTCGAGATAATATTCCGAGAGGCGATCGTCCGCTTCCAGACCGTCGTACATATAATAAAAAATATGAAAGTTTCGCTCACCCCTGAAAAGTAACAGAATTTATAATCTCTAGTGTGTTGGTTAATTAATTATTATATATATAATTAATTATTTTCTACACACACGCACACGCGCACACACACACACACAATTTCTGAAAACGTACTCGGCTTGAGCAATTACTCTTGATTGTTCCAACAAATACACCGAAATTCGTGCACCAGTCACTTTTCCACCTTTTGTCATCGTTAGATCCAGGTACTTTCCGAATCTAGAAGAGTTTGCGTTGATGCCGGTTGTGGCGTTTCCGAAAGCTTCCATTATAGGATTTATTTGAAGTATTCTCTCCTCGAGGTTGCGGTTCGGTGCCTTGCTGAGATAGACGAGCTGTTTCAGTAGTAAATTTGCGCTTTCCGTCTTTCCGGCACCTGATTCGCCGCTGATGACTATCGCTTGGTTTTGACGTTGATGTAGTAGAGCTTGATACGCGGCATCGGCGACCGCGAATATATGCGGGGGATTATCCGACCTCGCTTGTCCTTTGTACCGTTTTTGTTCCTAAAAAATAAATCATAATAATTATAATGATTCATACTTTATTAACTACTTATTGCATTCATTTGTTAATACAATAATTCATGTATTGTGATATACTAATACAACACAATTTATCTAATATAAATAAATCACTTACGATACCGGTGTATAAACCCAGATTAGTGAAAGGATTAACGGCAACCAATATATCCCCGATATACGTGTATATCTGCGCTTGCTCATATCGGTGCTGCAATTGATCGACAATAGCCTCTTCCGAGAGCATGTCGAGAGCCGCCAGGTCGTCCATGTACATCTTCTCTGGTCTCGTCTTACGGTTCGTCTTCAATTTGCCATGCTTCGTAGTCACTTCCGGCTGTCGATGAACGCGACCTTCTGCTCTCTGTCTACAAATCTCCTTTCTCAGCTGCTCCCTGATTTTCTCTACGATTGGTTCCACTTTTGTCAATAATGGATGCTCTCTCAATTCGCCGGCGAACGGCCGGTGCTCCAAATCCTTCACCAAGCATTCGACTATGAAATCTGTGAGTTCCGACGTATACATATCCGGATTCTTCAAGGAAGGGGGAGGATTTCTCGGAATTTGAAAAAGTGCTCGCATGGGATGCAATTCTGACAGGGGAGGATCGCCCTCGGCTAACTCGATAGCAGTAATACCGACCGACCAGACATCGCAGCGCGAATCGTACGAGGAATCCAATTGTTGCTCACAAGCTATTACCTGTTTTGCGAAGGATTACGAGTATTTCAAAATTACAAAACGGCCGAATATTTCGAAATTATATGAGATATACATAAGATTCGCTTTCCTCAATTGACCCAAGGCAAATAGATCATTCAATTTGCCACATTATTTTTTTGTTTTTGCTTCTAAAGGCAACGAAATCTCTTAGGCAAACTCACCTCTGGTGCCATCCAATATGGCGTTCCGACAGATGTGTTCTTCCTAGCGAGAGTCGCAGCCAGATGCGAGGATACACCGAAATCAACCAATTTGACGCGCGCTTCTTCCGTAAGAAGGATATTATGACCTTTCACATCGCGATGCATACAGTGATTACTGTGTAGAAAGACCAGAGCTTCAACAGTCTCCTTCAAGATATAAGCTATTTGGTCATCCGTTAGGCGACTGTCACGTTTTTTAAGACCTTGCACGAGATCGGTCACGGAGCCTCCAGTGCACAACTGGAACCGAAGCAATTAACTTTTTACATACCCCGATTCCGTTCATTCCTTGGAAGACCGACAAATTAATATATACGTGGGAATTGCAGAAAAGCAACTAAATTGTATAAAAATTTTGAATTATTAGAAAGTATGATATTTTCTTAATTGAGACTCACTTGCCTTGTCTTTTACGGAAACTATTTATAAAATCCAATAAAAATAAATAACAGCTTTTACGAAGCATCGTTTAACTTGTTACCTTGTTACAATTAATTATACAAGTAATTTTAACAATTTTACTTTTTTAATTTTTCCCATCAGAAAATGTGTAGAAAAAATTTTCGTGAATTTGAAATTTAATTATGATACCTCCATCACGAACCATAATTGATCCTCTTCCTGACCAGGCTTTGCTCGCTTTAGAAATAGACCGTAAAAGAGAGGAATATTCGGGTGTTGACTTAAATCTCTCAACACCAAATATTCTTCTTCAATTTCCTCGATGTTATCAGCGACATTTTCCAATATTTTAATGGCAACTTTGTTGCCAGTTTCTTTATCATAAGCAGCGTACACTTCGCCATATGTACCCTCGCCGATCAACTCTTCCAATTGAAAACGCTCGTCTGGATCCGGTATCACATCGAAATTGACATGTTGACTGAGGCCGTGATACGCCATGTTAGTCCCGCCTCCGGTCATTTCTAAACATAATCGATGCGAATAGTGTTAGAATCTTGTCAAATAACATGATTACACTAGTACGAGGTGTACAAACAGATCTAACCAGATATTATTTAGATGTATAATAAATTATTATCTATATAAATCGCTTTTGCTTTTTTCGTTTTCAAATTGAATTGTTGAAAATTGTTGTAACATTGAAGTCAATTTCGAAATTTTAATTAGATGGGGGGCAACAACATTTAGAAATATCTTAATAATCTTGTTAAATTAATAATAAATAATAAATAATAATAATAAATCTTGCTACTTCAAGGATTACTTACGCATTGACATTTCCATCTTTTTTATGGAGTACGGGATACTTTTTTCAAAATACGTTAAAGCGCATTAGAGAAAGTTTTATCGCAGTCACTCTTCAATAATATTGTAGTATAGCTAGCGATTGAAGTAATTTTATTGATTGATTATTCTTTTTTCATCCTTCGAAAATTTGATATCTTAAAAATTTTGATGCTTTATTGGACTGGAGAAGCATTAATGAATGTTGTTAGCTCTATCGGCTACGACACACTACTGGGAGTGTTCGTTTTCCTACTGAATATCTCTTAATTTGTTAATAGCATTAGTTCGAGTATTAGGTTTGCTTTGGTTAGACCGGCGCACTTTTGCTCCGTCTCAAATATAGGTCTACTGAGAAAGATGCGCCCCGTTTAATTTAAAGTTTCTTTCGCGATTGTACATCGAAAGACTGGTCGTGAGAATCATTAAATAGTGCATTCGTGCAGTACATAATACGAAGATTCAATTCGTGCAAATGCACAGAGAAAGCTACGATATTAAAAACATTGAATTCTATTTTGATATGTGTACATTTTTCCCCTTAAACATTTATTTCTGTGCATTAAAATTTCTTAGCGAAATTTATTGTGTATGTATTTTGTCAATTAAAAAGCAAATATTATCGTGGTGTTTTCGTTATAATACATGACAGAGATTATTTTATTTGATATTATGAGACTTAATTATTGTATTTTTATTGCATATATCTCATCCCAATAATTCACTTTGTTATCAATAGGTTCAATTTTTTTTATAACGAGGACATTTCAAACAATATTGATTTTATATTGAAGTCCTATCCAATTGAACGAAGCCATGTAAGGAACAATAAGCTTAACAGTGGCTTCAAGCAACATATTCATTGTAACATATTGAATATGCGATGTAAACAGTAAATATAACAGTATTTACTGTCATGAATTATGTTTTCTTTTCCAATTTCATTTTCTTCAGCGAGAGAGATTATTTATAAGTCTGATGTTTTTGGATAATATAAATCGAAACTATTCAGATATTTTCTCGATTACCGCAGGAACTGATTTTACTCGATGTTTGTTCGTGCATATCGGCGAAAGTATTTCTTTCGGAGTATTTCTTTCTTCGCAGCCCCTCTTATTAATTTTTGATTTACGTTTAATTTCACTGAGCATGCAGATTGAATTCATAGCATGACTGACAAGAATGTGCTTTAATTAACATAAAACATTGAATATTAAATCATCTTTATATTGAAATTATAATCAGTAGTGGTAATCACAATTGCCACAATAATTGCCAATAGAAAAATGATTCACAATTATTAATTGGATAACAACTGGAAATTATTTTGAATAACAAAAAATATTTGGAATATATAAAATTATGTGTATAAAATATAATTGAATAATAATTAAATGTTGCTAATATACTAATCATGCGACTTATACGGTCTTCTTATTAAAGAGTTTTAAAATTATGCTCACTATGTAAGTGCTATAAATTACTCACTGTGAGTAAAATGATGGGAATCATGTCAAAAGTAGATACATTTATTAATTGTTTGCATGTACGAGATCTGCGCATAATTATAACGATTACATTGGAACTCTATGAGATTGCTTCTAAGTACTTGTACCGTAACAACGGTTTTTGCACGCAAAAGTTGATGTGGAAACCCCTCCAGATCTTTTATACTAAAAATAATGTGTGCAACCACAAACACGCGTTTATCGAATTAAGATACATGTATATTGAGCGATCATTTCTACATCGAATTAGTAATAAGGCTATCTTCTGCATCATTGATTAAGATGATTAAAAAGTTTCAATGTGTTAAATTGTACTAATCACTGAATTTCTTCAACACGATTGATATAATAGCGTTCTTGTTAGTAAGTATTTTCTTTTCTAATATTAAAAGTTTTAAAACCCTATCAGTTAAAATCATAAAATAATGTGTAATATCGTAGACGTTAATATTCGAAGCGAAAGTAGTGAAACTCTTAGTAGTTATTTTGACGATCAAAGAATCAATTATTTCACTAACTAAGCCATTTTTAATATTTTAAGAAAATGTTTAGTTTTGTTAAATAAATAATGTAGTGTTTAGTGTATTAATTTAATACATATATATATATATTATATTAATTTAATTATTTTTTTAAGATCTCGTGTAAATAATTTGTTGTCCACATATCTCGTGCAACAAGTAATTCTCTGTTTCTATAAATTTCGTTTGCTAGAAATCAGACCGATTTATAGAACTGATTTTTCGAAGAATAAAGAAACGATGTAAAAATCACAAGATAAAATTTATTCAGTCGTGCTAGATACTTTTGTAATTTATGATGATCAGTCATGCTCGTTTTCGTGTGCGTTCTTCATGATGCTTCTTTATCTACTCATTTCACAGATCGATGCCCTCTGCTGCGGACATTTTACTACAATTTCTACGGAAACATTGTCATTTAGTGTTGATTGTTGAAAGGTGCTCATCGTTGAAAATCGTGAGACATTTCACTGTGAAAATTTGCAATCGCGTTTCAATTTCACGGTTCGATACCTTCGACAAAGGTATCAATTGTTCAGCAATGACCAATCGTATACCTCGATCACGTGCTCGCCGAGAGTATTAGAGCGAAGAAACCCGATGTGAAATCGACTTAAAGGTTCAGTTGCAAAGTAATGTCCTGCTTTGAATAATACTTGTGACTAAAAAGTGCAATATGTATGTTTAAGCTACGAAATGCAACTTCTTATGCTATTTGAATGACAATTTTATCAATTAATTGTATAGTAGAAGCTGTTTTCCTTATTATACATGTCTTTTTATAGTCGGCTTTTTATATTTTAGCGAAAGAAAGAGTGAGAGAGAGAGAGATAAAATATACATGTATGTGTGTGTGTGTGTGTGTGTGTATGTACTTAAATTAACTTCTTTTTTTAAAACGATGATATAAAGATGATAAAACTACAGAAAAGTAGTATTGTGTGGTGACAAAATTATTTTTAAGCAGAAAGCTTTTTATATTACAATAATTTAACACAGAATGGACTCTGCAAATGGAAAAGGACTTAAAAAGTTTTTTATTCCCGTGTTTTCCAGTGATCAGCAGAGGTAATTATTATATTTCTGGAAGACTTTGCAAAACAATGTAATGTTCGTGTTTGTCCGTCATGAAATATTAAATTACTCGGAAGTAGTGTCGCGCGGACAACTGCCTATTTTCACCTTGTAACTTTTATGTAGCCATTAATTTCAGTTTCTGACTTTTTATTTTATAAATTATCTATTGTATGTTTCATATCGTTGGCAAAAGAATATCGATCCATTATGATGTCTTCGGTGAAAAATTATGATTCAGTCGTCGGACACAACTTAAGAATTTGATGTTATCTTAATTTTGCAGATTTACGCAGTTACGATAACGTATCGCGTGAATTAATACAATAGATTTGATAAGGAGTATAAAGGCAAAATGTCGGATATACTTCAAAGATTAAGTACTCGCAGTTCCGCTTTCGTGACTCGTATTAATATAATAAATTGCCAATAAATCGTTCGGCTGATAGCGTGCCGTTGGAGAAAGATGAAAAGGAAAGACACAAGAGAAAAAGGAAGAGAATGAAAGAGGCGAATTTTTACTCACGTCGTAATTTCTCCGGTTTGCTTTTAACGCAGTCGTATGTTCGGTATGCAAAAAGATGGGAGATTTTCCCAATTGTATACATGTTGTCAGCCGCGGTTCCGCTGGTTTAATCTTTTCAGCGTGACGATGTAACGGTACAGTGCGTGTCATCAATGACTATGCTGCGTCAACCGATGCTCCTGCATAACGTCACATACGGGACTGCGCAATGTCGCCAAAATCGTGCTCGTATATTATACTTTTATATTAATCACACATTGAATAAAATGAGAAAATAAAATTATGTTAATTGCGATCAGTACAATGTGATGCACTCATGAAATATGTGTCGCCATTTCGAATCGATTTGGAGACGACTTTAGTCAATCCACTTTTAATCAATACATGAGATTTACACCACACACAAAACATTAATTTTTTTATTAATTAACATTTATTTATTATTAATAAATATCAAATTATAAATATTAGTTATATTACACGAGTACGTAAAAGACACAATAATATCGCGCAAAAATTTCTGTTTAAGAAGGTTTTTATATTTCGATACAATAAGTTATCGTGAAATTCGATCGTTTGATTGTAAATTACTGTAGTTTCTAAAAACAATTCTGTTTTATTTGCTTCTGCATTTTACTGTTCTTGTACTTAATTGGAAATTTTTTTCATTAATTTTTGATGATATTATATGTCGGAATGTTTTTCTGCTATTTTGAGTTAAATAACAAAAATATATTGGATTAATTTTTTAACATTGTATTTTATTCAAAATAACTAAAGAATCGAAATTTCTGTTTTTTTGCTTCTATAAGAATTAGGTCTAAGAATATCTTATAGTACATATTTAACGAGCCATTGCCGAGAAAATCTTTTAAAACAGGTGAATAGCAAGATAGATGAGCGTAGTTTCTTTTAACGATCGAAATTTTTAAACGAACCACGAAGCATCGCTCTATTAACTATGCGTTCGTCATCGTTAAATCTTTTGGTAAGAAAATGAAATTGTGAATAGAGTAGTTCGTGCGACTTGCGACGGAATGTTTTGCGCCATGAAAGAATTGTGTAACACACAGTATATAACCCGTGGAAGTAATTGCCGCCTTTTCTATAAGCCAAAACACAGCGCGTGTAATCCGATCTCTTTGTATGTAAATGAAGTAGCAGTAATTACGACACAAAGATGCGCTGTCTATCTATAGAAATGTTGCTTGAAGGAAGAGATACGTGTAACATCAAGATATGAATACACAAAAGTATAATCGACATTTAAATGCTTCGCTGAGGAATTGCTATTATACGGAGAATGAAAAAAAGACTAGAAAAACGTATTATAAACATTGTCATCGTATAATGTTGTTATTTATCAGCCACTTTTGCGCTTTGATTATATGAAAGAGGAAGCAAGACATTTGCTGTATTTTCAGTTTTGCCGTAAAATGAATACGACACGACGTGAAAAATTTTTTATAGATATATAATTACAAATGAGAAACACATATATTTCATATTTAATAACATATGAAATAAACATAGGGAAAAAAGTCACGAAAGTTAAGAATTGATTTTCAGAGTTTATCTCGTACTTGAGATGTTCTTGTTTCATAAAAATAAGTTTTATAAGGAAGAAATTGCGATACATTTGTATATAAGACTCAACTTTTGTAGTTTTTTGTGATCATAAATTCCAGTTGGTATTGTCGCTTCGGAAGCATTTGAATCATGGAATAATACATTAAAAAAGTGACTCTCACTTGACATACAATAGGCTTGAAATGTCTATAAGTCAAGTCAGGACGGACAAAGAAGGATATTTTCATGCTGGGAAAACTGTGAAGAGAGCAAGAAGAGTGCGGGGGCAAATAGTTTTAGAAGAAAGTTAAACGATATCCGCGGAGGAGGTAGAGGTAGCAATTATCAAGAATATTCAGAGCCGAACGGCAATGTTATAGATTATTGACTTCAGTTTCTTTTCTCCATACTTTACATCTTTCTCTTATCGTTTATTAAAATGTGTGTTAATAATTTTCAAAAATAAAAAATTTCCTGGTTTCTTAAGTTGCTGAATCAACAGCCAAATCAAGAAGAATTTATGTTTTAAATGAGTTTTAATGATATAAGTGCAACTCTTGATTTAGATATTATATAGAATTGAGAGCGCAAATTATTTTAAAAATTGTTTTCAAAAACCAAGCTCTTTATAATTAATTTAAAAAGCATAACTATTTTTATATAAAAATTCATTCATCTTGAATTTTTTTATTTTCTTACGACACTTTAACATTAAATTCGTAACATTAAATTCGCAATTATAAAATTGTTTTGCAAAAATTGTTGAGATCTTGACAGCGAAATCAATCTTGTTGAGGAAATGGAAATGCACTTCCCGAATGCAACGATGCGCGAGAAAAAAGTCATGTAACAGTATCCGCTGTTACATTGTACCGTACTGAATACTATTATTTTTACGATGCGTTTGTGCTCCTCCTTTCATAACGTACGTAGAGAAAGTAACAAAAAATCTTATTTGTGGAAGTTTATATACAGTCAAAACAATACGCGAATAACATTAAAATAAGAATTATGACAAAGAAAGAAAGAAAAGAAGTGTTACAAGCGGAAGAAAAAATTCGACAATAATAATGAAGAAAATGAGTTAAGAGCACAACTTGTGAGAATAGTTACTTTTTGCATGATCGTATGACATTCAAAATCATTTCTTATTACAATATTAAAATAGTCGAATTGTGTTTTTTTTCATGCTTCCTTTGACGCAATAATTTCCTTATAATTACAATGAACGTGTTTCCTATGACGCGCGTTGTGTCTCGCACATCTTGCACACGTCTATGTATCATTATATTTAGACTTGGAATAAACTATTACATCATAAATAAAAATAAATAGAAAATATCATTAAGAAAATATCATCATATAATCCAAAGTTTAATTAATTTTCTTACAGTATTTAAAGTATTTTTAAACTTAATCGATATTAAATAGTTTTATCATACTTATATTGTTTTTATTAATTTTATTTTTACCATAATCGCAAAATTTCAATTATAAGTAAAGGAAGATAACGACATATCATATTCTTCTCTGAATATTAAATTATCTTTACCTATCTCTGAACGGAAAAGTAATAATTATATATAAACTTTGTGTACAAGGTGATAATTATAGATTTAGACGTACAACGCTGAGGATATTGCTTCCTCGAAAGTTGT
Organism: Crematogaster levior; assembly: GCA_901521435.1. NCBI lineage: Eukaryota > Metazoa > Arthropoda > Insecta > Hymenoptera > Formicidae > Crematogaster > Crematogaster levior. The sequence continues at coordinate 103,605 of CABEGB010000936.1, read as the reverse complement.
TCACATAACTCGCATGTAACAGATATTTGATTAGCCGTGTTACCAGCGCTACGTGCGGATGTGTTTGGTAAAGAGCGCTTCGCTCGGTTCATTTAATTATCTACCTATATGTACCCTATAATCTTGATTATGCAGATACACGATACTTGTGAAAGTAGGAAAATTTCGGTCACGTGCCATTAATATTGATCAAGAAACATGTTAAAATATTAAAATTGAACATTGATTAGAACGAAACGTTTTATGCATGTATATAACAATAAAAAGACTAACGCAGATACAAAATAGTTTTTTAGTTAGAAAGATGACCTTGGAGAATCACGTAATAGATGCAAATGACGGTAGCGTAGACTGATGAGCAGACAAACAGAACATATGTTGCTCTTGAATGTGACGGAAGATCCTCTCTCGTGATTTACGAAACTCGCGTGACCACTCGCGTAACAGGTTTTTATCGGTTATTACCATCTTTGTACTACATGTGGATATATTGATGTTACTGTATACGGCAAGTTGCCGAGAAATCGAGTGTATGTGTGATGCCCTTCGCCGTGAGCAATCTTACGTTCCAAAAAAGTGCCCATGACTTTCCTTATGTCGAATTCAAGGTGCAGTGTTCAGTATTTTTGCTTAAAAGGAGTAATTTCTCCAAATTTGCAATCCATCATAACAAATAAATAGAGAAATTTGGTTTGCAAACAAATGTTTAAGTGTTTTTATAAAATGATTTTTTAAACTTCCATTGTATTATCAATGGTAAGATAAATTTTTGTGATTCATTGTTAGTCATTGTATTACTAACGAAAATGATAATACTTATAATACTTCGACAAGAATCCTTGATAAAAATCTGAATCAATACATCTACTTTCGTTATCTACATCTAATATAACGCCGCGTTCCTCGCGCGGCTAATCTTTTTTTATTAAAATATATTTACTCTAAGATTACAAACTTTTTAATATCCATATAACAATGGAATTAATAATGCATAAGGTTTTTTACATTAATATTTTTCTATTAATAGAAATTTGTTTTCATATATTATTCAATTGAATAAATATAATTACCATATTAAAACTTGTGTAATATAAAGTAAAGTAGTAGTAGAATATTAGAATAAAATTGTCGCATATATTGTAATTTAATAGTAATTTTGCATAGTATGTGAATCACGATAATTAGTATTATTGGAAATAGATGATGTGCACACACTGCTATAAGATAATTAATCGAATGATCTTATTGTTTAATTTGACACTACACTCTAAGTTTATGTCTTGCTGAGCATTAAGATGTGATATTTAGCTTCTTTATACTACAATAAAATTTTATCTTTATGCGAAATGCTGTTTACAAAAACAATAAATGTGTAATTTAAACAAATTATATATTTATTTAATAAATATATAGAATATCTCATTAAAATCACAATTTGTAATTTCAATGAGAAATTTTCCGATAATACTTGAAGTTAATTTTTTTTATTTTTTATTTTTCACTGAAGATATCGAAGGATAGTTCAATATTTGAACACTTATTGAAATTTTAATTTTATGGTTCGCGAAATTCTCTTCTTTTTCCATCGTTTGTATGTAATTCAGAAGTTATCAACATATTTTGTACATACAATATGTGTACACGCGCACTTCTATGAACTGTTATATTTATATACTTGAAATAGTTGACTGCGATTATAATTGACAATAACAAATGTTGTGTATTCTATTGATTATCGCATGATTTTCATTATTGTTACAAGTTCGTTAGTACCACCTTTACTTTATATAAAATAATTTGTGCAATAATTGTACACTACATACAATAGATTACAAATATTTTGAATAATCACTGATGTTGTATATTATATTATTAATTTGTATAATATACTAAACATTATATCACTATACATCATTAATAAAAATTATTTGCATATTTACTAATATCTAAGTTAATATTGTGACTTGCTGATTAATGTTTAAAATGTGAAAAAATACACAACATACTCTGAACTGTGGTATTACTTACGTGTTTTGGTGATAGAATTTCTAGTAGAAAAAGATAGAGCTATTCAGTCAGTTACGATGAGAGTGGAAAATGCACACGCAAGAAGTTGTCGCAACGTAATAATAGTCGACGGATTAAATTGTGAATTCACTCGCGTGTCAAGTATACAGAAACAGTCGTGTTGAAATCGGTGAGTTTACCATGGTACTTGGTGACTACCGACTGCTTGACTAGCTGATTGTAAAATGCTGTGGAACAGTATCAACTGGCGAACAGCGCGGCTGCACGAGTGCCGTGTCTTCAACGTGACGCCGGTCGCGTTCGAAGGAAACCGCGTTGGCAATCCCTCTCCATTCCGCTCGTAGGTCTTCGTCCGCTTCGCGTTTCTCCTCTCTTCCGGGAGTAGTTGGGTCATTTCTCATCGCAATCCTTTTCGCAGTCCACAATCGCCGTGCGTTAAGTCCCGATCGAATCGATTCGCTGAAATCGTCTTTGGAATTCATTGCTTCTTCACAGTAGATTTGTTTTTAATATTTTATCAAATTCATTACTGTCGAAAGTTTTTATGTATGCAAAATTTTCCTGGTTAGCTATATTTTCCTTCGTTTGTCAATGCGAAGAAGATATAAAAATGAGATTAGAAATGCACGTGTATATGGAATGATCGAAAGTTTCTGACTAAAAATTGATGTTTGCGCCATGTCTATTCGTCATTAAACAACTGAGAGTATGAAAAATCGACGTATATCTTTAGAGAGGATCACAGAGATGATCGCATAATGTTCATTAATCATTAAGGAAAGTGTTGTCCGATTGATTAGGCATCATTCACACAATACCACTGAGAGCAGTCTCGATATTCATTCTCACTTTGATTTGTGTTTTCTTCATCATCTTATCTTTCAATTCATATATCACAGATGCTCTTTACGATCGCATCGGTCAATCTTAAGATTAGCTTTCACTCATTCATTATTTTTACGTTACGGTCATATTATGATCAGCAACATGATCAATACGTATTTGATCGTAACATAAACAATAACATTAAGAATTGAATGATTCATTTTGCTGTTGCATTTTACTATTTCTGTCTATATGTATCTTCTGTTTTTTGTTCTGTTTTTCTCACGTTGATTTAATAAGTCCGTTCTTAGTGTTATCCTCTTTGTTATTATCCAGTTTTAAAAAATCACGTTTAATTGTAATGTGGATGCAACAGACATTTTATTGTGTAATATTTGACATAATTATAGTTTTTGTAAATAATGTTTGTGTGTGTTTGTGAAAAGATTTTGGAACGATAGTGGTGTTCGAAGTTTTTTATTATCGGAATTCTTTGTTATTTTCTATTATTATGTATAACACATGAGAATAAAGGCAATTTTTTTCTTAAAGTAACAATGTTACAGCAACTAAAGACTAATCGAATACTACACAAGTATTTGTTAATGGAGAGTGAATTAGTTAGTGACGTCGTTAACGCAATAAGCTCTCATTATTCACTTACGGTCGAAATATTCCTCTCACCAGCATTTTTTTAAAGGTCGCGCAAACGGCGGATGTGCGTTCATGGAAGCGTAGCGTAGAAGCGCGGCCGATAAGCGAGATAACGTTCCTCCAGCTCGACGTCACAGTTGGATAAGTCGGAGCTCAACGATGCGTGATAAGTATTCGCTTTACTTGTGCTCCTCTCGCTGACATTCCCAGCTCGACATATGTACGTGTTCGCAGATAACGAGCGAATATATAGGCTGAGTTGCAGAAAGCGACTATTAATGACTCAACCGAATATCAAACGGTATCGATTTATTTATTTCGCATGATTGATAACATTTGTAAAACGCTACTTTATAAATGAATGTTATCTTTTATATCAGCACCCTGATATTAAAAGATAAGATATTAAAACGTCGTTATTGAGATTATTACCATGTCATGCCGCATTCAATGTACTAGATGAAATTTAGTACATGTTTACAAAGTTAGTTAATAACAATGTCTTTATGCATTTATGCGTTTAGCGGATCTAACATAGTTTCAAATGTTCGTATACAAACAAGTAACTTTTCGTATGAATAGACAACAAAGTTAAGACATTAAACTACTCATATTTGATTAACGCTAATTGTAATTTAGTTAAATCATCTTCCATCTGATGTAGCTAAAATTACAGACAGAAAATAAATTAAACTATGATTAGAATTAACCAACATTAGATGTTCATTTAGTATATTTTTTAAATTACATATTACAATGAAATATGCACGTGTGTATATCAATAATTTTTTTTACAATTATGATTATAATTTATTGGAAAATGAACTTTTTGCAACAAAATGGATATGTAAACGGTGGAAAGCTATATTCTTTAATTAATTTCAAATAACTTTAATTTATATTGTATATATATATATATATATATATATATATATATATATATATATACACTAGACTTTAATGTAAAATGTACTTAAAATTAACTTTATTTAAACTTTAAGTTGAAAATTTATATAATTAAAGTGTAATTACAAAGATATTGAAAATTTAAATAAATAATCCATTGATATTTGTGTGAAGAAAAAATTAAATTCAAATTCAGAGAATTTTCCATAGAATAAAAATCGTGAATTACGAAACATTTTATATCTGTCTAAACAAAAATTTAAAATTAAAGTTTTAGAATTAGAGTATCAAAATTAAAAACAGAATAAAATTATTGTACGTGTTAAATTTAACACATTCCACGTACTGGTTATACACATCTCGATATTTTACGGATTGCTGGTACTGTAGTATACTAACCAGTGAATGATAATATAGTTTCAAAGAATTTCTGTTATTAATATTACATAGCACGTGATTGTGGTGTAATTATGTAGACGTTTGACAATTTTAAACAGCACTAATAATATACATAAGTAATATATACAAGTTTTTTAAATATATTTTTATTTGAATATTTTTGAATATAATATTTTTTTCAAATATGGATTTCAAAAATACTAAATGATTTAGGTATTTTCTTACAAAAATTTATTCTTTTATGTTGTTTATCGATAACTTATTGATTTTTTCTGGATGCTCTGCTAAAGATATTTTGCGTTTATTAGATGGAGCAAGGAGTCTGTGATACATATGTATGTAAGAGTTTACAGAAATCTATTTTATCACTAATCGAAAAGTGTTTAAAAAGTGTGCATATTTTAAAATTAACATATAATATAACAATAACTTTTTAATTTTTTTTTATATTTTCTGATATGTGTTTATTATATTAATAACGACATCATCATATATGCTTATTACATGTATCATACATGTAAATTCTTTTTTCTTTATTGCTCTCTGTTATAATAAAAAATAAAATTATTGTCAGTTGCAATATAACAATATTCGATATTCGTTATTTTGTGTTTATTTTTACGCGGTTGTTAACCCTTAGTCCCGACGGTTCTTTTCGGCACCTTTAATCCCGACTCATGGGTCGTTTGCGTCTTTGCGTTATTTGGATCAGTAAAAACGCTTTAAAAAATCTGAAAAAATTCATGGAGCTTCTTTCAACCTTCAACTTGAAGTCCCAATCATAATATTTCGATAAAAATTATTTTTTTATATAGTTTGTTATTAAGAAATGGAGGTACCTAAGGTACTTTGAAATTTCGCTTGGGTCGAAAACGACCCATGAGTCGGGACTAAGGGTTAAATATCAAATGACGTAAATTTCAACTTTTCTTGAAAAATAATTTCATTATCATAAAAATTATTTTATGATAATAACATAAAAGACGAATAACAAAACAAATTGAGATGCGTTAAAATAATCATTAACAACAACTAGACCTTCGACATTTTTTACGAGTCTATTTATATCCATAATGAAACGCAAAATATTACACGATAGTGTCATTAGAATCGTTCTTGATATCCGAGGTCAATTCATCAATCATTGCTCTTTGATGATATCGATCGGTGTAAACATTTTTCTAGATACGTCATCATCTATTCTTGGTAAACAGATTTAAGCTGAGTAAACGCTCACATTCGTTTGATCAAATAATCGAATAGTACAATTCACATTCATTAGCTTTCATTAAATATCATTAATCACGGTTATGAAAGTGACAGCTTCATTTAATAATTATCCGGGAGCGGTATTGAGGGATTGTAGTTTCGTAGTACGGCATGCTTAAAGCTGACAAACAACAGAAGCCATTGTTCTCACTGTATTAGAGATTTACAGGAAAGAAAGTTTGTTTACCTGCTATAAGAGCCTCCATTGTTCCGTCATTAATTTCAGTAATTATTCTCGAAAACGTTGATCACCGCTTTGCTTCTATGGATAATCAAATGTTATTAATAATCGGGTTTCGATTTTCAATTTACTAGAAAAGATATCTTCTCGTCTTTTTCATTATTGTTTCACGTTTTCAATCCTTATATTTGTTTGTTATTTTTGCTAAGCTTGTCGACATGCGGTTTAATATATTGTTAAAAATGTTCCCTCTTTCGTACAGTATTAAAGAACCGGTTTTAACTTTTCCAATCGATAGACACAAACTGGCAAACATCTGTCTTTGTTTGATTTATATTGTAGTCATAGATAAGATTGGAAGCTCAACCATCTGTTGTTAAAATCAATCTTCTATCTAGGATCGTGTTATACGTGTATTTATATGCGATGTCAACAAAATGTTCAGAAAACATGGGCGTGTATTTAACTTTGTGTCAATCCAAGACTGACTTGCTTTTTATTGCCTTGTTTTTCCTATCCATCACGTTTCACCCGAATTGTTTTCGAACAATATTTGACCAAGTTTTCTGCATTAGCATTTATGAATCACATTGTCTGCGCCGAGATCACGACGAATCATCGTGCGATCATTCTAATGTAAATTGTCCCTCGTGCGATTATCGTGTCATGAGGGTAGATCAAAGTTCGTTGATCCCGCAGAAACGATAAATTTCGCTTACTCCCACAGCTACAAGATCCTAATTTCTCAGCTGGACATCGTTAGTTGTCCTTTTACGAATTCACGTTGCGGGATGCAATAAGTCGACCACCCGTGGATTTGTACGATCTGTACGACGCGGGAAGTCCAGACGCGTCTTCTCGTTCGTGCGAGTCGTTCATCGATAATTGTTACTACTAGTCCATTGTCGACATTTATTTCATTTTCGTTTCGTCAAGAAAGAAATTGCTCTTTGATGATATCGATCGGTGTAAACATTTTTCTAGATACGTCATAAGTCATAAGTCGGTTAGTATTAATTCGACGTTAGTATGTTCTTTCGTAATGAAATAATTTATATGGCGTCCACTTCCTGGCGCCGTTCTTTGGTCTGAATAAGCTACGTGACACAGAACAATTTCAGAACGATTTACCCTAAGGGCTTCTCAACTGCGGCCTTTTTCGAGGTTGAATCATCGGGGGGTAAATTAAAACGAAGACTTATGGAAATGCAAACATTCGTGTCACCAATAACGATTCCTCTTACTGAAGACCTAGACTTCAGAATACGAGTTAATGTTGATCAACGAAGACGTATGAGCAAATTACCGTATGAGCAAATTACCGAGTTAATTACATCTTTTTTCGGTCAAGTGCCTTTTAATGAAAAAGTTGAAAATATGTTGGTGAATGTTACCAAACAAAATTACAAATTTCAAAACAGCAACGTAATTAATTAATATTAAAACAAATTTTTTTAAAAAAGAAGAGGAAGCAGCTCTGTCTCATTAATTAAATATAAAAATGATTAAAATACTCTCTCTCTCTTTTTGACTATTAAATTATATCTCGATTATATTATATAATAGTTTCTTCAAAAACATGTAATTTTAAGAATAATTTTTTCTAATAATTTTTATTTAGCCAACTGTCGAACTCTATTTGGTCAGATCTTTAAGAAAAAATTATCTGTAAGAATGCTACAGAAATTCTAGGTAACAATAATAGTTCTCCAGGTTGCACACTCGCCGCCTCCAATTGTACGCCAACGTACGATTGTTTCGAGAACTCTTATGGATGTTCGCGCTTTGTCCTCGTTGGCCGAACACGTCCTCGTTGAAGGCCGAGGAAGAAAATAATTGGACATAAATCCACCCAGTGGCCGATTCGAGGTGGTCATTATGCGGGTCAGAGCGTACCTTCGCTCGAGTGCAACGCAAATACAAGCCACACGCGCAACCATATCCAATAAATATTACCTGAAATATATGACAAACAATAAATAGGCCGTGATAAGTGCCGAATAATACGGAGGTGGTGTACCTATCACATGTAGTTGCATATATTCGATAGAAAAAGTGATAAAAAAATGAAGAATGTTACTCCATAGTTAAAATTTTGTTAATCAACAATTTTCAAAATAATAATCTATCTAGGAACAGAATTATAACAAATTTCTAGTTTGTTTTTAATATAAATAAAGATTTGAGATTGAAATAAATATTCTATAAAATATTAGAAATACTCAGAGCTTTACTCGGATATTTCAAAGAGGCATTTATATATTCTTATTTAGCGCGTCTTTTCAATTTGCAGCTTTCAATCAATGCATACTAATGATAAAAAAAGAATTAAAAACATTCTTTGATCTCACTATTTGCAATTTGTGCATAATGTTCGGTTTCAGTGTGAGTATAGATCCAACCTCAAGCGTACATATTCAACAACACGTGATTGGCTGGATTTACCAAATAACGAATATACGACGCAATATATTCGCAAAATATCCACTGCACTGGGATAGCAAAGAGGTTTACTGAACACCCATAGAACGGAAAAAACATTCGTACGTATCTATATTTTGTTTGTTAAAATGTGATATTGCATACGAACAAAACTAATTTTGCAATAAAAACTGGGCAAAGTTTTACACTTAATAATTAGTAACATGTGACTAATGTTTATAGTCTGCATTCGAAATTGCTTAGAGTCCTCGTTAGCAGTAAGAAAAAAAATGAAGGTGATCGCAGAATATTTTTCTTGTTAAAAAACGATGATTTCGACGCTTGTTAAGAAGCGATTTCCAGCGCTTTGATCTAAACTGATACTGTGTAATGTTTGTTCGTCTCTGACGTAAGCCCAAACTCATTGAACGCACGTTCGGTCTTGTGATCCTTGATTCCGCCACCCCTGTCAATGAATAAAAACCACAAAGCGCCCCAACGAGACCGCGATATCTTCTTCGTCGAATCTCCGAGCTTTTCAGCGACTCGTTTTTTTGATTCATTCGAATACTTTTGCTCTCCTCTGAGCATAGATACAAACGAAAAAGACCTCGCTTTTTTTACCAGTAAAAGATAATCCTGAATGAGTACATGATAATTATTGATCAATAATGAATCGAGATAAAGACGAAATTCAAGTCATTTAATTAGCGAAATAATATTTGCTATCATAATTTTTAAATATTGTTCAAATATACGGAGTTAACAAATATATAATATATTGAATCAAATGCATTTACATGGAAATAAAATTGGAAATAAAAATAACATGTGTTATTTACGAAATTTTCCTAATCGCTTATCCAAATATCTGTGGAAGCGAATATAACTAGAAATCCTTCGATCATCCTTGAAATACGCTTGTTTTATCTCTAACGTTGCATCGTCAGCGACGTAACTTCCCCTACAGGCAGCTCGTTTTCACGATTCAACCTTTCGCCTTTTCACCTCTCATCCCACTTTTTCTCCCTTTCCCTCTCGCTACTGTCTCTTTGATTTTGCCATTCGTGTTCACTATCGCAATATCACGTGTTTGTCGTCGATCGAACATCTGCATTATCGACGACGACATCTTTGCTGTTGGAACGGGGTGTTCGTTAAATTGGAACACATTGTCCCGACAAATCATGATTCGATATGAGAAAATGTTATGCGAGTGCCTTCTTATTCTCCTTTCTATTTTTCGCTATCTGTCATTCTCCTTGAATCGTATTTTTATTCTTATGCTATTCGTTACCGATCCGTTTTCTTTGTCACTTGTAATTCCTCAAATTGTATTAATGTTTGAGCTTAATGTGGTAATAGGATAAAGTTTAAATGTAATGAATTAACTTTTGCTATTTTGTCAAAATAAGGGGAACTGCTGTATAATATTATTAAACAATCAACGGATTATTACAAATATTATACATATTATGCTATGTTATGTAACAGTAATGTACTATGCCATTACTGGTATATAATAAAATTGCACACACAGTTTACTTGTTACTGGACTTACGATCGTTAAATTGATGATATTGTCACAGAACTGCCGGAAGTTACTTACTCATTTTTCCAAAGCTTTCTATTACGGTTTTTATTAATTGTCATTAATGTGGCTCATTAATGACAATTTCTAAGTAAAAATATCACAGAAAACGTCGCCCTTTCTTCTTTGCATCAATATAGCTAAGCGGGAAACGCACGTAAAGCAGCTTTATCGGTGAAATATGAATGTTACTCATTAGCATAACGATCCAACTCTAACTGACGTGAACCGCACGTGTTTTCGGCTCACGAGCCAATGCATATTTATATATTTCAGTGCTACACGGTACGATAGACGTTATTACGTAATAATCCTGTTAAATGTAACGTTAAATATTATTAGCGTTGGCAAAACCGTACAGCGGAAGCCACGCCGTTCTTGCTTAACGATTTGCTCCACGCGTCGAAATCCGTTCAACAGGACGAATGGAAAGTTTCCATCGGTTTACGCGTTCGCAATAATCCCAGTCTGCTTAGGGTGTATCACACCGTCAGTAACAATATAACATGATCATTAAACATGTCATTATAACGACAACAATTTATAATTTGTAATATTATTCAGTTTAGTATCAAAAAAGATTATTATTGATAAAGAAATGAGCTTATACGTTACAAGAATGCAAATTTTTTTAACTAATTGTTCACTAGTACAGCTTTCTTATCATATTCAAAATTCTCTCGAGTTTTGCATAGATAATATATCAACCATGTTTATTAAACATAAATAAAGATTCGTCGATTTTCAGTTAAAACCAAAATCCCATGTTTTTAAGTAAATTGAAAATTATGTTTTATGTACATAGAAAGTCAGTATCCGTGGAAATGATGTTTATTAATTTTACACGCATAGTTTGAAAACCTCTTCACTCGTTATATTGAAAATTGATCAAAGAGAAATTGATAAAAATTACCAAGCTTATCTCCGACGCACGTTTATCCCTTTGCTAAGATTTATAGGGGCAATTGGTTCTCTGTAAAAAATTACATTTTCAAGCTACTCATAGATGTTGCACGGATTGCACGGCGTGCAACGAGCCGCGTTTTAAAGTATCGTTTGTCGAGCCATTAGAGTCACGCTCACAGGACTATCGTTTCTCTAGTTTAATCTACCGTAGAATTTTATAACGGAGTAAATCGCTCGCCCTTCGCCGCTCTCTGCTTGTTTTTCCCTCTTTTCTTTCTTTTTTATTCTGGATTAGGTCGTTCTCCGCACGCATTACATAAATTTGCAAGGTACGTTAATTTAGCTGATCGCTCAAGTGATAAAATTACCAACTTGTATTGCCGCGTGCCCTTTCAATGATGAAATGTTTCACTATGGATTTAACCTGTAGGTGCTCGGCCGCACGTAATTTGCCACGGGATTTATCATGGCGCAATTTCAAGCTATGAGCGATATTGCGAATTGATGAAATGTGTCGTTATGGATGTTTGCTTTCCGCCTCGCGCACAAACGACTCGCGAAATATTTTTGCGCGCGACGCATTACGAAATTTTGATGTACACCGTTCTTGTTATCGCGAAATTGGTTTCCATGTATGCTATTCCATTTCAGCAGATATATTACAATGAAACTTATTCAATATTGATTGAATTATACGTTGTAATTTATAACATCGTAGTTTAAAGCTTTAATCTATTGAAGCGATGCAAAAGTCTCAAATGCGTATCAATTTATTTGTAAGAATAAAATATGATTTTGACAGACTTTATTGGCATTTGCTAATGTGTCCTTGAAGAAAACATTGCCGAATGAGTCATACGTAATCATATTGTGTATGATTTTTACGCAGCACATAGATTCAAGGAAACAAGAAATAACATCGGATAAAAATAAGGTTATCACAAGAAAACATGAAACAAAGGGAGATAACTTTTTTTTTGTATTGTCGTAAGGTATTCACTAACGAATAGAAATATTCTTTTTTATTAAGAAATGCTAGGTCGAAACTAAGACAGTCCCGAAGATGAGGTGGCTGAAGCGAGGAAGGAATGAATATTTTTGATGCTATGCAGCTCCGCCGGATTTGCATAATTTCCAAATCTGCTCTCCGCACGAAAACGACGTGACTTGACGCGATGCACACGCGCACGTGCAAACACGCGAGTAACTCGTAACAGTGCCGCTGAAGAGATGTTTCTTGTCACGTGCCGAACATTTCATTGTTTTTTATGACAAAAAATTTAATTAAATTTGTGTAAAGTTCAGTATTAGCTTAATAACCAAATGTATCATAAAATGTTTTGATGTGAATATTGTGTCGAATTTGTAATACATTTACTTAGATTAATACTAAATTTCTATTTTTACAACATAGATTTTCACGTGCAGGCACCATTCATTTTTCGAGCAGCCTTCTTCAGCGGCATTATTGCGCTTTCCGCAATAGTCGAATATACTCGCTTGAAAGGCTCATTTGCCCTTTCGAGTTGTCTCTCTTTCTGAGGACGGAGCATGGAAGCGCAGAGAGCGGGGAGAGGCGAGGGGGGAGTAAGGGGGGGAAGAAGATATTGCGGCTTAAACGGTTGGAAAATTGTCCAAACGGCCGTGCCGCATAATTTCGACGTGACTTAACGGCACTCAACTTAACGCCACGGGACCGTTAAAGCCGCTCCATCGACGCCTCGCGCTAGATATAGTCCTGGTACGCTCGGTATCACTCGGTACCCTACCTCTGTTCCTCCCTCTTCCCCGATGTCAAAGGATTTTACGTGGAAGTGACATGGTTGTCTACGTCGTTGTCCGTTATGATCGTTTCCTGGTAACGAATTAATTTGCACACAGCGTTAGAATATGCAGATCACTGTTTGGCGTAATAAATGGACGGGGTTAGCGCGGCTCCACGGGGTTAGGAGTTGATCTCGTGGACGCGACAGAATGACACCGAAATTGCTATTAATATTCATGCGCAGCTGGGATATGTAAAAGTGCTGAAAGGATAACCATGCGGCGCCTGCCGGCAGACAAATTGGAACCCGTTTCTAAGCTTCTAGCGAGCGATCTAGTTTATTCGTAAGTTATCGAAGGTTTAAAATTCTCGATGAGAAACGTTACTCTCACACAGATCGAAAGTGGAATAGTTAAATAAATTTTTTTACGTAACTGGAATATCGAATTCGTTTTTTATATAAACGACTGGCGGTTACTGTATGTAGCTAACCCTTTATTCCGACCGTGGTCGATCTATAGAAAATCGATTGCTCCTTTTTTCGGCGCTGATTGATTCCGCTGATCTCGCCAGTGCTGATCCTATAATTTGATCGGAAAGCCTTTTTATGACTGTGTGTGTAACCAAGTGACGTGTGCACGATTGTTACCTCGGATACGAGATTGTGCCACGTTTTACTGTCCTACGCGTAAATATGGATTATATACATTTCAGTTAAAGGAAAAGTAATTCCTTTCTTATCTCATGGAAATGTATCACATTGTACACGCGAACGTCTACGATTTTATAGTGTTTGATGAAGGAATTATTTCAAAGATGATAACAATTTCGTGGTAATCTCAAATATTGTCCAATCAACAATTTTAATAGATAACACTTGTGCACATCGATAATACAATTTTACTTTTTCAAATTCTTATCACCAAAAGCAACCGTGCCGGCGTCCGTTTTATCACACAAGGCATTTACGGTATTTACCATATTTAGTGTAAAATAAGTTTGTTAATTCAAAAGAGCTGAGATCTTATCGCCATTTGTCAAAACCGACGATACGGCGGATTAAACGGTTTCGGAAATGCAGAAGCAATAACGTAAATCAATTTTTTTTCGCGTCGTTCCAAGGACGAACATGCGTCGCACCATGCATGCCACGCCACGCCACGCGACGTCACGCCATGCTACGCTGCCGTTCTAATGAAAATTAGCGATAATTGGCCGGAAAATGAACATTTGTGGTGGATTAAAAGGGAAGCCCGCGAAACACAGACGGCACACCGGCCCCGCGCTCCTCGCGTTTCTGCGGTGTCATAAAACCGGTTCGCGGTCTGTAATTTGTAATGAATACGGCTCTAACTAGCACACCCTCCGCCATCCCTGGTTCCGCCATCGATGCATCGTCGGTGACGAATTGGGTTCGCACGACTCTGGCGTGCTTGTAGTTGTACATACAAGGTGAACCTGTTAAACAAGATAGTGAAATATAAAAATGTAACTATCTGCGAGCGGAATAATATAAATATTTTAAAACACTCAATATAATATTATCACAATTTCTTCGTGTTTCTTGTATTTATTTACTAAACTCTTAGCATGTAAATCGTCAACGTAACTGTTTTATGATTTTATTTAAAAAATTAAAAGAAATCATGCAGTTATAAAAATTAATTGAAACGAATATCAATATATATTTAAGATATGCCTACTCCGTGTGATGATGACATTTTTAAACGAATTTCACATTCCATATTAATTTTACATAAAGTTTACAAACTGGAATATTCTCGCACACTTTTGAGAACATTCTCTAATTATATGGTTCACCCTGTGAATGGACACCCGTGTACAAAGGTGTATGCGCACCATCCTCTCTCATATACCGTACCTAAATCATGCGACAGAACGGTCCATGATGCCTATTCATCGCGCACTCGAGTAGGTCCGAGCACGATCCTGACCCAGTAATTGGATTATTATTTCACCAACGATAAGTGCAATAATGAAGTCTGTTTCGGGAAATCGCTTCAGACTACCACTATAATTTCGATCGAGCAATTTCTCATATTCTGATGAGACATTAGGGTGTTATTTTAAAAAACTTGGTGAATTGATCGCAAAGCTGTACTTGTAATTCGGTAAAATGCAAAATAACTTAAGGTGAATTAATTTTACAAAGATAGCGAATATTTAAAATAATAATTTTTATATCTTAATGTGTTAAAACACATATATATGTAATTCCAGTTAATAATTTTTAAAGTTTTGTTTTCATTTGTTCGGCGATGCGAATGCATACGTATAATTTGTTAGCATATACAAAATAAGTTTCTCACGTGCTTCACTAAATTATACGATAGTCTCAACCATGATACATGTTCATTCATCGGACACTCAAATTGCCTCTTACGCGATCCTAATCTCGAAATTACATTATTATTATCCTCTCCGAAATGCGACGATACTCGATAGTCGCTGTATCGTGTGACGCATCGCATCTTTTTCCATTAGTCGTGATAGGAGACGGAGATAAGGTTTCGCTCTTCCTGGTGAACACCACGAACACGGTGTGCGTCTGGCTCGTGCGAGAAAACTGAGATTTTCCGTGTATCACATGTGCGAGGAGACCGTCGGCGAACATAATTGGTGGAGATTCTATTTTAGGTGCACTATTTTCGATGTATCTTGTATTGTTGAGTTTCATGTTAGGTACATTATCGATGGAAGAATACAATTCCATTTTATATCTGAAAGAGTAAAAATTGATTTATATTAATGATAAAAATTTAATGATAATTTAATGGTAAACTTTTGCATTTTGTCTCACACAATTTATTATATATGTTATATTACTTGATACTTATTGAACATTTACGGATAATACAATTGGCAACAGAGTACTTAGTGTTGTATATTGCAGCTTTAAAATCAGTGAAAAATCAAAGCCCGCATTTTCAATCGGAGAGGATCATTGGATACTTTTCCAAAATCCCAACCCAAAGGCAGTAGGCAACATCTTTTCATAGCTTCCGCTCCACGTTACAGTAGTAGTCGGACAGTGGATCCCTTCTCCCTTTCGCTCTTTCCCCTCCCTTGCGGCGGATCGAGCCGATATACAGAACATATAGGTGTCTCGTCACCGTATCACCTATCCACCCTACCTACCCTCCGCTAGAGGGTGCTCCTGGATGGCGTTGGTGATTCAGGTGGGCCGAGGGAGCGGATGGTGGCGGTAAGGGAACGACGGGACTGAACGACAGAATAGTCGAAGGGAGCTGGAGGGATCGGTTGGAACGGAGGGCAGGGGGTGCGCGTGCGCCTCGTGGCAAGCGAGCCGGAGCCACTCCCGATCGTCGACGACCGTCCCACACGATCCTCGAAGCGATCCCACCACCGCGTCAGTCTTCCGTCGGCATCCGCATAGTCAACAACCCCTAATATCCCGAGCAACCCCGGAAGGTAGCATAAAGTTACGCGCGTCCTCTACGGGTTTTGAGTCATTCTGTAAGTCTTAGGAAGTTGGGGACGGCGAACGAAGATCACCACTCGTAGAGTTAAAGACACTGTCCGTGTATCGCGTCTGTTGCGTTTCCGCTCGGTGACATCCGCGTGGAATCATCTGTCGAGGATGACGAAGACGGAGTCACCTTGCAGCAACGCGATTTCGGGAAAGGATTCAATTTCTCCTGTTGTCTTCGAAGAATTTTCTCGGGTAAAAAAAATGAAAATTTCTCAGATCTTATCAATATCATTAACTAGTTTATTGTTATATCGTGTCGCAAAATTGTTCTTTTTCAAACAATTCTTCAGGACTTTTAGAATATACTAAATAGGAGGTAAAAACAAAAATATTTATTCGATCGTATTTTTTATTATTACGAATTAAATTATACATATTACAAGGCTTTCTCTAATTAACAAATAGTACATGAATGTACTTTGATTATTGTTAGAAATTTAATCGGTGCAAAGCCCAAAGTAATAGTTTTTTAAAAGAAGAATTGAAAATTACTTTTATTTTATTTAAATTGATTGAAGAAAAAATAGCTTTTTAACTTTTATAAGGATTGTGTCTTTTCTATATAAAAAATTTTACAAGGTTGTAACTTTGAAAAGAGAGAAATTTGTAATTATTCGACTAAGGCGGCGTTAAACTTTCGAATTTTTTTTTGAAATCTTGAGAACGTAAAGGATTTTTGCGTCACCGGGAATCAAGTTTCCGTTAAGTGACGTCCACGTAAAATCATCCGTTGAAGGTAATAGGAAACGAGGTCGAGTCACTTTGCTGCAACGCAATCGCGGGATAGTTGAGTTTTCTTTTATTTAGTTGAGGATTTTAAGGACGAAAGACGGCAGGAAAGTTTCTATGGTCGGGTTTCTGTTAGGTGACACCTACGTGGAATCATCCGTTCAGGATGAAACGAAAAGAGTTGGCGTTGTCTTACAGTAAGTTGTTATCATGTTTATTGGTTCGTCGTTTGTGTCTTGAAAAGGTGAAGTAGAATTGAACATCGTACATAAGTCGCGCGTGAGTTTTGAATCGCCATCTATTTCACAAATTGTTAATCCTTAATCAATTTTATCATTTTTAATTAAAAATTTTTTGTAACATCACGTTCGGTTAGAGGTTTTTTCCATCGCGAAATATACGTCGGATCTAACAGCAAAGATAAAAATTCTTATTCTTGGTTTAAAATCAGTTAATTATAACAAAATATTTTGGAAATTTACGTCATTGATTAATAATAATAATCGAGAACATTGTAAATTAATTTTAATATACGAAATTACTTTACGTTACCATCACTTGTATTAAAAAAAATTTACAATAGAAAAATTTATAAAAGAAAACATTAATAAAGGATCTTTGAACAAGATACAATTATAAATTATTTTTTGATAATGTAAATTTTTATCTTTGCTTCTAAATCTCTTATTTAATATTTTTAAATGTATGTCTATTATCTCGAGATAAAATTCACATGTATCACAGTAAAGCACATAAAATACATTACAAGCATTACTTAATTAAATTCTTCTTGGCCGAGTTTTTCATTGTCGCAACATATTTATTATTCATTCGACAAACGATATATCGTTGTCTCGTTTGTCTTCGAATGACCCGGCGTTGACGATGGCACCTGTCCGTGTGTCATGCGGGTGCATAACACGTCACGTGGGTTGTCGGTGCGTAGATAGATTGCACGTGACAGCTCGGCTTCCTAACGATCGGCGTTGAGCGAAAAGTGGGGTCATCGTGCTTTAAATCGTGCGTCGTGGAAACGTCGTGACTCGTTTTGCCCTCGGTCAGTCACGATTGCGATCAAATCTACCTGTTCCCGAATCGACCGCCACGCCGCAGTCTGACCATCGCGGTAAGTCACTACTTAAGTATCTTTCGCGCCCGATTGGCTCAAGGGCGAGAACTCTCCTCGTTTCAAGCAACAAAATAATGCCTACGTTATCCGTCTTACGAACTCGAATAGTTAATGATGTCTTCGTCGAGTCTATGGTTATATTATAAAAGCTTTGCGTGGAAGTAGCAAGTTTGTTAAATGGATTATATAACTTTGAAAATTCAAACGAGAAACGTTGATGTTGAATTGTAGGTATTGGATTAAAGACAAATTGTATTACAGAAAGAAATTTTCTTTGTACAAATTTAAAAGCTTTGGATTACTATGTAAAAGAAATACGTATTTATTGAAATATTTTGAAAAGAAATTTGTGTATAATATATGATACGGTATTATATATATATAATACTGTATCATGTATATGTATACCGTATCATATTATATATACATATATACATATATATATATATATGTAATAAATTCTGGAAATAAATGGTGAATATTTAAAATTAGCTGGAATTAAAGTTAAGCTATGTTTATTTCATTATTTTTTATCGACTTGCGTGGTCAAGCAACTCGTAAATTGACGTGACATCGAGATTACAGAATGAAAATGTTTTCCATAACGGGCGATTTGATATCATCACGAGCGTCGTCGTCTGTCAAGCCCAATGCGTTCATTCGACATGCATTCCAATCAATATGATATCGGAATTATTTAATGTATCTTTGACAGGTGCTCTTAACAATATTTATTAGCATTGCGCGTAACTTTTTTAATCGTGGAGCGTAGCGTACTCATAAATCGGTCTGATGATTAAACTTGAATCTCTTTTCAGAATTAGAAAGCCCGCGGCTTAAGCAACTTTATGATCACCCTGAAGATAGGGCAATGTTTGTGATCGAAAGTTTCAATTAGAACTTGGGAGCACTTTTAAAAGTTTCTGAAAATTGAGTCCCCTCATAGGATTAGGTGCGTGTCTAGACTCTTCAATAATCGTCGCTGCTATGACTGAAAAAAGATACGATTGTGTTATCAATCTTGTCAAGCTTTCACAGCTTTTAACCCGAGTACTCTTCTAAATACAACATAGTACTCTTCTAAATACAACAAGAAGAGAGAAAGTATCAATAACATATACTTATTGTTATTTGTTAAATGTACATTAATAGAGATACGAAAGAAACTTATAAAATTAATTTTATGATACAATTATATAACAACGTTTCAGTATTTTCGACCCGTCTGGCCAGTTTATTAGTATTATTCATCAGTGAATAATACTAATAAACTGGCCAGACGGATCGAAAATACTGAAACGTTGTTAATTATTGTTTACTGGCGCGAAAAATCATTTGAAACAATTATATAAGATAATGTTATCATTGTGTAAACTTATAAATTTGTTATCAAAGAACATCATCGGAAATTCGAAATTTATTTTTAAAATTTACTTTGCTGTAATACTTTATTGATTCTTGTTCTTCAGTATCAATATCTCGTTATCTTTTTTCTACCATATTTCTTTAAATCATATTTCAACACGTTTACGATTGCATTTGCACAATAATTTTGCATCGGCGGAAAGGCAGCCAAGACAACCACGATGGCATGATGTCGTCGACGAAGACTGCAAGGTCAACTTCCACTTGACGTTTCTTTATTTTTGCAAGACTTTTAATCCCCTTTTGACTTTTGAAGAGTCGATATTTGTTACATGTTTTCATGACTGAGAACGATGACGCAACTCCGAATGAAAAATCCCAGCGATGTTAAATAATATATGTATTGCACACAATCGCACAAGGATAGCGATTGTCCATTTGAGTTGCACTGTAATGAGATGGAATTGTTAGCTTTTGTTTGATTTTCTTTTTTGCAGTGTCTTTAATAGTATATATATTATTATTATTATTATTGATACAATTATGAATAATAACAATTTCTCATCTGCAAGACTTTGCACAAAATATAAAGAGGTAAAATATAATAATTGTATCAATATACCACTTTCCTGATAAACGAATATTTAAAGAAAATATTCATTTATCAGAAATAAAAATTTTATAAACTTAATTTTCTCTTTAATATATTTGATAACAAAATTTTTGATCGCAATCTTCAAATTTCTTTCTTTTGAATTGAAAAATATCATCGTTTAAATGTTACGGTTCTAAAGATAAGGTTTGCTGCGCGTTTGTCTTTCCGAGCTTGAGAACTTCGCGTAGAAGCTGTATTTTATTTTGTCGCGTGTCATTCGACTACTCTGAGCCATTAGCCGCGCTGGGTAGTTTTAACTCGCGGAACGAAGGCAGGTTTACCTTTCCTCTCGACGTACCTGATTGTAAACCCAACTTTCTTGAGTGCTTCCTGAATAGCTGTGGACATCCTCCTTCCTTTTCGCTTCTTCATTAATGAGTCCATCTTATATATCACGGGTTTAGTGTTTCAACTGAAACCGGCTGCGACATCTTTGCGTCCTCGCCTCTCCGTTCTATTTCCGATATATTATAGCAAAATAATAACAATGTTTAATACGATAAAATATCTCATACAAGAGGGATATCTGTTTATAATGAATATAATAAATCATGTTAATTCAAAAAGATAGAAATGCACAAAGTGTACAGAATTTCAAATTACAATTTTAAAAGTTTTATATGTATATCCGTGTAACAACCGAATTGATGAAAGAGCGTATATTAATTCGACAAAATACTTCAATTTAGCTCACTTAAAAAAATATTCAGATTTGAATGTAATTATTTTATTTTAATGTATGCATGTGTACGAACTTATATACATATGTACTTCTAAAAGGAGGAGAAGAAGATTTCAATTTTTTCGCGAACGTCAATAGAAATCCATAAGTTAAAAACAATAACAGAAGTGTCGATTGTTGTCAGTTGTTGTTTCTCACGTTGGAATATCCGCGATGAGGATCTTTTTGGTGGTGGAGATTAAAGAAAATCGATATCCTGGATACGGAGGGATGGGAAAGTCGCAGGTGTTGCGGTGAGCCAGGTAAGCCTGTACGTAATTTCTGGCAGTGAGGAAAAGGATAGAGTGAGAGAAAGGAGAGAGATAGGAGAGGCAGATAGCGCAATGTTTATCGGATAGAGCTATGATAAAATCAAAGAAAGTTTGATTTAGAGATCGGAGGCTAGAATAAGCAACTATGATTGCGTTTAAAAGAATATTCCGTAAATCATATATTATGGTGTGTAGGGGGGGTGTACACCACACACACACACACACACACATTAAAGAAAAAATTTATGATTTGAATTATTCTTCTTTTATTTATTATGTTATAATAAATATACAAGAAAATATAAATTATAATATTCTTCATCCCTGTTGCTTCATGAATATTTATGATGCATCGAAATAGTTGTCGGAAATTTTAATTCCTATACTTTTAATTTCTAACACATGCGGATTTTTATTAAACACGAAGGAATGTTACTCAATCACTCGTTTATTTCATTATTGTGTTTGGTTATACACATAGATACATATATAAATTATTATTAATAAACACATAATCCGCTCGCGACGGTTACGGGGGATAAAGTTTTTCCGATATGAGATATCCTACCTGATTCACTGTGTAATCTGCGAGAATGTTTTCATAATATACAGCGCACTGGTATCTCGCGTAAACTAAATAACGAAATTTGCAATTTATTTATCGGTACTTCGAACGCGACCGATTGAAGTGCATCAATGGACGATTCGCGTAAATATATCGCTCGTACGCGATACACTCAATTATATGTCGAGCTTTCATTAGTGATCGCAAACATCGCCGATCGGAAAATGATTCGCAAAAAAATTACGTGGCAGCCGATTTGAATTTTTCAATAAATGGCATATCGGCGTGTCGAAAGAATTTTCCACGCCGTGCCGCGTCGTCCGCGCCATTCGATTGACCGAACATTAAATAATATCGCGCTTTTCCAGGAGCGCAAAGCTTTATTGCTCAAGCTGCTTCCTGATCCCCGCTGTGAAATTGCTTTACGTCTACTCCAATGGGTTCGACGGCTTTTGAGATTTTTGTTGCTTTATGTTCCTCCATCGTGGCGTCGCTATCCTTGGCTCGTCACCCTGCAAGCGTAGATAAATCATTTTCCGAATGTTAACTGATAAGTAGACACTTCATTATACAGTTTCATCGATCGGGAAGAATACAATTTTTTTCCTAGCATAAGTTTCGTGCATGCGCTACTTATACAGTAGATTAGCTCAGGTCGGCATCAAGTTTTTCCAACTGTAAGTGTAATAACGCAGTATCTAATTATTATGCAATCACATCGTTATCGTGATTACTTGTCGATACGCCGATAACATGAAATTCATGAAAAAGATGAATCTTGTTGTCGTGATTGCCAGAGTAACATTTAACACAAATGCTGCGTATCTCAAAGCTATAAAAGGGAGAGATATAATTAAAGATAATTAGATCCTGTTTAATTGGCTTCTTTGAAACCTGCTGTGATTTTCGTCACAAACTGTAGTCGCGTGTCGTCAACGTCATATTCAATATCGCAGCTTTATTAACGGTAAGTCTTCGTGTCGGCTAAAGATAATATTATTCACCGTATGCAAACATGCATTCGTGTACGGAAAAAAAAGATTAGCTACTACAGCAAAACTATTTGTAAAATATGAACAGCTAACTATTATTTGCAGCGAGAGCTATAATTTTGCAATAGTAGCAAAACCTTTGTCAACTTTAACAAAAGGTTTTGCTAAAGTATTGACAAAGTTTTGCTGCTATTGCAAAATTATAGCTCTCGCTGCAAATAATAGTTAGCTGTCCATATTTTACAAATAGTTTTGCTATAGTAGCTAATCTTTTTTTCCGTGTGCTATTTCAGTATATTTTGAAAACATTAAAAAGTTGTTGCGCACGTGTACTCTAGGCATTCTAATTTCTAATTTGATGAAAAAATAAATCGCGGAAAGGAAGAAAAGTTTATTTGAAAATGTCGGAAATGTATATTATGCATTACAGTTCACAGAATTAATAGAAATGAATTAATAGAAAAAAAGGAGATGTGACAGCTGGCATGTATTTGCTTAAGCAAAGAACATTTATTGTGCGAGTACTGAATGTTTTCTTCTTTTTATTTTTTTGGCAAAGGAAGTCGCGTATGATAACGTTTTCCGTTTCGAACTGAACGTAATGCACTGCTGAGAATACGAGCGGAGCACGCGGGAACAATGACGTACGCATTTCCTGGGAAACACCGCACCTTAGCGGATTCATCGATCAATTCGATACACTTCGCTAGTGCATAATATATACGCATATTGCAGTTGGGTCCTATTTATTTTTCTTTCTCTCATTTCAGCTATTGATTCTGAAAAGGCAGAGAGTTGACGCATAAAAAATGAATCAAAAGCTCCATGTATCTGTACAATCTTTAATTAGTAAATATTATTTAGTTATGATAACAATTACAGTGGATTTTTTCCGCCCATTTTTTAGTAACACTAAATTTCATTAACTTTATCATTCACTGTATTAATTAGCCATCACAGTAACTCTGTAATGTAACCATAGATTCGTATCAAACCGATTAACAAATGGACATTAATAGATGTTCTCGACAATCCGATTGTATTAATTCACACCGCGAGATTTCATCGAAGTGCCAAAATTCGAATATAATTGACACTTACTTTACGTCGACGAGCGGACAAGGGCGACTCGTACGTACGTTGCTTTCCTTGTCTACACAAATATTTGGCGAAGAGACCTACTCACGCGCAGTGACGCCATGTATGTGCATACGTTACATGTGTATGCACATGCGTGTTTTACGAACGCAAGAACAACTCGCAAGCGTAACTCGGAGTAGTTGCCGCAACGTTATGTTTGCCATAGTGGAGTATGCGTGGTGCACCCAGCACACTGGGTATATCAGTCTGCCGGGAATATACATGACAGCATGTATAAGCCCGTTTGTCGCTTTAACAATTAGCTTAATTGTTTATGCGACCGAGAACGCGTCAGCGCCGCTGGCGCAATGTTGACTTCGCTATGTGGTTGCCACGAGAAGAATCGAATGTAACCAACGTAGCATCAGATATTTTGATTTTGAATAATTTTTTGGAAATTCTATAAAACGCATGAGAGAGAGAGAGAGAGAATTGGGATAAATTTAGCATATTTAAATTCGACGATATTTCTAAATGCTTTTTGTATAAGCTTTTATATTTTTATTGCATTCTAGTGGACGAAAGATAAAATGCAATGACATAAAGAAATATAATATTGTAATAAATATTATATCACTGCATGTTTGAGATATTTATTAGAATATTTATTATTCTATAATTATATTCTATAATTATTGCATTATTTGGTGTTTAGAAATTTGTGAAATTTGAATAAACATAATAAACAAGATGAGGTATTCTTATCGATGTAGTTCGTAGAAAGTAAGCCATTTTTCAATACTAGTCCTGCTGGTACATTGTGTTTATATTGTACAGAACGCAACGGATACCTATCCGTAATGTAAACGAACTGGAACGCGTGGTAAATCCAATAAACCGATTTTCACTCGTTACCGGACCAAATCGTATTTTAGAGTAACTTTTTTACATGGCCGGCGTATGCCACCCATATCGGCGCGGTACCACACTGGCAAGGATAACTGGAAATAACGAGCCAAAACGGAAACGAAATTTCCTAAATAGTTTGTACACCTAGAGTATATTCCTTTTTTTATTGAAACAAGCATTTTTTTCATGACATGTTGACTTCGTTGACCTAACATTTTTCGCTTTTCATGCAATTCATCGATCAATCGAATTCTGTCTCTTTCACATAGATATATCTCAATGACACTAGTTTTTTCACGATATATTTATTGTTTCTCGTTTGCTTATCGCACGAACATCTTATTCTGCTGTAATTACATTTTTCGTATCAATTAATTCCCTTATTATCTCCTAGCGGGTATTCAAAGGCCGGGCCGAATGTTTTTACGCATACCCCTTAACAAAGTTACATCGCGAGCGAGTTGAGCTCCTTTAACGAGTTCATTCTGGGGACGAATTAATAGGTGTTATCCCCTTGATAGAATTGAAGTAACGAGATTAAAAGTAAAGGGCCTTTCCTGGAAGGAATTTCGTCTCTTGTCGCTTGGCAGCGTATTAAAATACGGAGGAAGGTTCCCGTTATCATAGATGGGTGATTATTCGAAAAGTGATGTGAAAATGGATAAGAATAATGCGTATCTGAGTATTTAATTGTGTTAAAAAGCAAAAGCAATATAATGTGTATCGATTGTAATAAAGTTAAAAATTATTATTGTATTGTAGAGATTTTACTCTTTAAATACAGATTTTTTTTAAATATAAAGCTTTCATGATGTAATTATGATTAAAGTGCTTTCTTTACCGACGATTAAACAATCGCATAAAGTAATGAGTAATGAGACGTTTAATTACATAATGCTGTGTCATTTTATTTCATCGGGCCAGTATGTCATCTTTCGTGGTTAAAGTTTCGTAGGGGAGAAGCGTCGAGAGTACCGTCGTAGCGCACCTGCCTTCCAAGTAACTTGGAATTAGGATTAAAGGTGGCCAAAAATTAAATCCTTATCTCGGTGGAGCCGACAAGCAGGACGATGGCGCGAAAGGGGTGCGAGCGGTTAAGAGAGGAAGGAGTTCTTAGGGAAGCTGCTGGCGCTCCGCTTCTGCAAGCTCGAACCGGCGGGGGTGACTCTTAATCTGGCGCCAGCGCTGCAATTTCTTCCCATTAGCGGGCTCCTTCGCGATTAAACATTTGCATAATCTCGGGACGCTTGTTATAATTCGGGGAGAGAGAGAGAGAGAGAGAAAGAGAGGCATAATATATATTTAAGACCGGAACGTGAACACCAACAATGCGCACGAATCTTTTTGCCGCTCGAAACTTTTGCCCCTCGAATTCGTTTGTAATTTCTCTGTTGCTTTAGTCAAGTTTATCAGTTTTGTACATAATTGACCTTAATGTCTCCTTCGCGAAGAAATCCTTCATGAGGATGGTGATTTAGTGCAAAAAATTGTTAATAAAAGAATTTCAGTATTTTCCTTCTTTTAATAAAATAGTGATACAGAAAAAAGAAATTTAAAAAGTTTATGATACATACCTAACATGTGTACATGTAAATGATTGATTATCTCAAATTATAAAGTTTAACTTTCTGTGTTGAATTATTATAGATTTACCATAACAACACTCCACGCGTTTGTAATCCTAAGTATTGACTATTCTTAGTGTAGTATCAATAGCAATATCTAGTGATTCGTCGTATGACGCTACGATAGTTCTCCAATTCAAGTTCTTGTTATGCGGATTACCGCGAAATATTGGTGAGAATTAATGAGAATTGTAGTTTACATATCTGAGTAATATCGTTACCTATAACGCACCTGTATAACGTAGCTACTACATCAACTATTGTTGTAACTAAATACTGGTCAACACAGTAATCCATATAATAAAGTTTCTCTATGAATTTACTTGCTATTATTAAAAGTTTAGTATCAGGCATCCAATATAGTCTTATACATATTAATAAAGTGTTAATTGTATCGGCGTAAATCGGTTTGTCTCACAACGGTCGCGGTGATTTATGTTCTCACGGTGACGAAAAGTAATTCGGAATATTGATCGTTCGTGGTTGATGGTTTCGTGTTCCTGGTTATAAAGGGAAATCGTTATACGATGGTTCGGCGGCTTGAGAATCCCTGTTTGCTCACCTCGCTATGAAATTGGTTGGGACCACTTTGACGCGTCGATGAGCTCCTATACCTCTCTCTCCTAGTGCTCTCAAAACTTCTCTTACCTCAACTGTACTTTCGTACGTATACTTTTGTGTGTGTGTGTGTGTGTGTGTGTGTGTGCGCGCGCGCGCGCGCGCACTCGTGTATTACATGTGTGTTCTTATGTGGGAACTGGCATTGCTGCAAAACGTGATATCACCCGCACTGTTTACTACGTGAATGTGTGCGCATACGAAACCGGTGGTACACGAAATCGCCGGCTGTATTTAACACTGGAACAGATTTCTCTAATCGCCCACTATTCTCTATCGCGATAATACGGCTCGAATAATATGTACGTCTGCCTTTACAACGACATTCTGCGGATTTAAATGTTTAAATCTTTTTTTAGATTGAATTAATTGTATGGAGAGAAAAAGAGAGAGAGAAAAATACAATGCAATGAGAGAAATGTTAAAACTATTGCTATAATCGGTTTTATTAACGATATTTTGTTACAATTAATCATTTTACCCGACAAAATATGTAGAATAATAATATCAACTATAAAGTTTGAACTTTACGTTTTAATATTTGTTTATACAAATAATAAATTAATAAAAAAGGTATTAATTTTAATCCAATATTTATATATTTTTTAAACAGAATTACCTTTATTTATTATTTAAGATACTTTAAAAAATTTTGAAAATCTAAAAAGTAATAAAGACTTGGAGAAATTACTCATTACAATTGTATTGCTTCTACATCACTATTTATGAGTTAAAGAAATAATTGTGAATACCATTGTATTATAGAGAGTACAATCGGAGTTATTAGAATGAAAGATGTCTCTCACAATTATTGTATAAAAGCAAAGATTTTATATTTTATCTTAAGTGCTAGGAAATTTGGCAATTAAATTCAATCGATAAACTGTAATACAAATGATTTCGTGCAATGACTTATTGTATCTCTGATACAAAGCTGTGACTTGTCGATTGTTGATTGAAACACACTCACCGTATTAACGGTGTGCGCTATATCATAACTCGGAATTAATTATCCAGGATTACTTTGCGGCGTCCATTACGGCATCCAAGTAGTTAAAGCGCAAAGGTAAGCCAATACCAGCTCCTGGCTTTGTGAGATCATTCCCGTCTGGTTATAGGACTCTGGTCTGCAGTCGAAGGATTGACTGCGTTATCGAACAATATTACCGGTATCGTTCCTAGAAATTAATTAGGTTCGTTGGAAACCCCAAAAGTGTCAACCAGTTGACGATTCTCTCTCTCTCTCTCTCTCTCTCTCTCTCACTCTCTCTCTCTCACTCTCACTCCCCTCCCTTTCTTCTTCTCTTACAGTTAATTGTTTGCAAATTAAATATAGCTTCGGTGTCTTTATAGAGATTCTCTCTTCTTTTAACTACATCTTATCTTATTTAATAAGGGAATCACTAACAAAATGCTTAATGAGAAATTATAAATATTGCGTTGAACAAGGTGAACAATCTTCTTTCGTGAGTATGATTTCGATAGCGAATATCATCGGGATAAATTTCAAAACGCAGTTACGCGTTCACAGTACTTGGCGAATGACAGGCATTCCCTCATCCTCTCTTTCTCCACTGGTCGCTCTCTCCATCGAGGTGTGATGAGTTTCCGGCGCGGAGGTTACCTGGCTCTGCGAATTCCGGATTTAACGACTCGCATATTGATCGCTGGCAAGTACGGTATGTAATGGACTTCCTTCTAAAAGCAGCATGGACTTCAGATATTTAGATAGAGTAGTGAATTATCGCAAAGGTGAAAAAAAATCTAACTGGAATATCAGAAGCGTTTTTCATCATGTTCTTGTGTGAGTAGTACACATAAGTTTAATATATTCGACGCAACATTACAGCTCAGAGAAATTAGTTTCCTAGAATTTATTATTTTTCTCGCGTTTCTTTTTTCAAAAAGTATGCTTATATCTCTTATATAGTTAGCATATAGTGCATATTAATGGAATATATATGTGTGTATATATATATGTATATATATATTATATATATATATATACGTATATATATGTATATATATGTATATATCACCTTTTCGTTAACTTCATTTTCTTACTATTGAGAAGTATAAAGTTGAAGCAATTTTCATAACCTGAGTTTTCGGGTTAAAATAAATTGAACAAACAAAGCTATCACCTGGTTTTTCGACAGAGTAGGAAACTTGGTATGAATGGAATTTGGAACGACGCTTGGTGTCTGTGAGCTTCAGTTTGCTCCTAGCTTAACAGAGATTTCGTGTGAATGTTCAAGAAGCTAGAGCGTGTTAAACGCTTGGGTTTTGAGCGCCAAGACGGGTAGGATATTTGTGAGAGAAATGGAACGGACGAAGGAAGTTAGGAGCTAGATGCCATGGCTAGAGAGAGTAAGAGGGGGGTGGGAGGGAAGATGGAGAAAGGCAGAGCGGCGAAATGGTTTGGATTTTACGGATTTTCGGATTTTACGCGTTTTGGGCATTGCTGTGGCGTGCACCCAGCTCCAGCTTGGCGACCGACATGTGCGGTTATAATGGCGACTACGTGTGTCCTGCTGAAACTTCCTTATCGCCAAAAGTCCTTTTAGGTTACTGTTGAAAGACGATTTACGAGCTGATTCATGGAAAGTGCACGTCGACGCTGTCCATCGTGCTTCGTGTTTCTGCGAATATCTTCGCGTCGAGATTTTCGTGTCTAATAGATTATGTGAGCAAACTAAACCTTTAACCCGCTTTTGAAATTATATCGCCAAGATAGTAATTCCGGTAACAACACACGTTATTATATATAATGTAATAACATTATAATAATATTATAACTACCATATTGATTTATCAACCACATTTACATCTTTCATATAGGTTAACGTTTTCAATAATATATAATAATTATAACTATCCATATTTTAAGTAACATTCTTTAATCATCATTATGACTGTTGTTTATCTTTCATCACCGAATATCAACATAGATATCGCTGTGGCAAAATTCAAACGTTGTCAAACTAAACTATTAGCCATGAATCAGTCACGCCGATAATTTATATATAGAATCAAAGTAATAGGATCAAAGTTAATTTGTGTGCGATGAAATATTCGAAATTTCAGAAACAATAATATATATATATATATATATTTTTATTTATATATATATATATATATATATATATATATATATATATATATATATATGACAAGATTTTTGACGGGTGGATAAAACATTATTTCTACTGATGTCGATATAAGACTAATGAAACCAATTTAGCTAATTTTCACTTTATACGTATAAGAAATATAAAGAGAATACTTACTAAGTTTTTGTACGTGTTTGAAGAATATAAGGGTTAAAAGTTTATAGTTTAACATTATATTAATTATGTGTGAATAATTTAATCCAAATTATCAGATTAATTTCAATCTCTGATCTTAGTGCTTCTTTGACACTGTTCACGAGAATAAGATACTCGGTAAATCAGCACCTTTCAGGCATTTAGAGGATGACGATTAATAACTGACTTCGTAAACTCGACAATTCGTTTCCCTTGGAAAGTTTCGTAATTACTGATAATCTCAAACGGGGAAAACGATCGGCAGGAATCCTGGCTGGCGAAAAAATATGGTGCGAGGAGAAAGATTTCCTGTCCGTTAGGGAAAGAAAGCGCCGAGATAAAAGACTTACCGAGCGATTAATAAATTGAGTGTCTAATTGAACGAACACTTTCCAGGAAGATTCAATTCCGCGTGTCGCCAGTGAGTTATTTTCTTTTACTTTTATTATTGCAGGATAAGTAGGACGCAATCGGCAAAGAAGATTATATCAAGAAGATTAAGATAAACATTAGTTTTCAAAACTTTTATTCTAAGGTACGAGATTTTAGATAGCAGTTAAAATTTATATTGCTACAATGTATGTAGCAATAAAATTAATGGAGAAAGTAAAAGAATTAACAGTTGATGTGCACATTGATATAAACGTCATGAGAGGTAAATTTACGTTAACAAACAATCGCATGCGGCGAAAAGTTAATAACGAAAGTCGTCTCACGCGATAGCCGGAACAATATCACGTTGAGGAAACCTAGTACGATGGAGACGGCTTAAGGAAATAAGTAGCGCACCACCCATAGAGGTGAGTGGAAAATACGAAATAAGTAAGGGACAAACGCGAGTAGCTACCAAGACGATGGTAGGAACTAAGAGAGAATTGGAACAGATTTACTTGGCTTTCGGTCTCCCTGTTTCTTTCACGTAAGAGATCGACGTCGCATCGCTTCATGAGAATGTGTATGATCCGAAGTAGTAGAGAAAGGGATTGTGTTTTTTTCAAGACTCCACTCCTTGATTACATGTTCCCGCGCGATTCCTTCACATTTAAACACACATTTATTCGCATTTCACTAATATTTATTTATTATTTATTTATTCATTCTTCGGATCATGATCTGTAGAATAAATTTGTATACTTTATAATTCCTTTTTATGCTTATATGTAGGCTTATTATTCCGTTTTTATTCATCCAAGCCAGTCGGTGATTAACTGTCTTTATAAACTCAAGTACATAAACATTCATTATGGGTGACAAACCGACGTGTATGGGCGACACGCACATGTAGTTTCATATATAGTTTCATATAGTTTATTATAATTTCATATAGTTAACGACACTGGTACTACAGATCTTGTTATTTAATGGAAAGGGTCCCTGCATTATATGGCGAATCCTCTACAAGCTCAAACATCTGTGCCGCCCCACTCAGTCACAACCACCACCACTCGTGTGCGGACAGGTATGTCTTTATTAAATTTGGAATTAGGCGAGCCGGCTGGCGTGGCGGCTCGAATTCCGTCGCTTTCTAGAAACGGTCTGCAGCGAATCAGCATTGTCCGTTGCCTGTTCGGTCGTGTACGTGCAGTTATTCGCTCGGTGGGTACATAAAGAACGCTCGTTCGTGACATTGTGTGCTGTATATATAGTATAGCATTGTATGCTATATAAGAAAACAAAAATTTACAGTGCGCGGCACTCTCTCTTCTTAAAATTATCTTTAAGAATTAATATTATTTAATTTAATTTATTATTCTAAAAAGTAATAATATAATGTACATTAAATTAAATATGTATTTCAATTAAATGATCGAAAAAGAAAATGTGAAATTCTGGAAAAAGATGAAGGAAGGAAACTTCTTAAATGAAATGTTGCTTTTAATGCTGCTTTTACATTTCACAATTAGTGAATATGTGAAGGTATTAAAGCACAAACAGAAAGAAGTCTTTATTTTTATTTTTATTTTTGCGCGGCATTCGCGCTCTCTCGGTTAAAACTGTGGCGTGCGATATTCGCAGTCCACTGAAAGAAAGCCATGATTAGAAGGATAAACTCCGTGCTATCTAGCGCCGTTTTAACCTCGAAATAAGCGACGCCGTTTTGTTCCAACGAGTACTCGCAGCGGAAAGTTTTAACGATACTCGTTCATTGCTACGGGCGGACGCTTCCCGTGGAAAAGCGTCGCTTTCGTAAATTTCAGAAAAATCTCGACTGGGAAATTTCGGTGTAAGAGTAATTAACGCTCGACATCCCTACTTTCGCGGAATTTACTTTGTTCGCTCCGTTTTCAGTTTCCGCTTTGTTCGCCGCGTTGCGACATCCCGCGTTACGTCTTCTGGCGAACATAAATAATAGAAAGACTAAATAAAAGAAAACAAAAGAGGACAGAAATCTAACTACGGGAGACAAGATATGAATCGAACGAAATTGGAAAAATACATCGTACTCGTCCAACATGTAGGAAATTTTTTTTCGAAATTTAATGGTAACTACAACTTTACGCTGTAAAATTGAAAATAAATAGAATAATTTTAATTAAAGATGCTCCAGTCAGAGGGGACTGTGCAAACCGAAAAGAAATCATCTCTCCTCACAGGGACGTGTGAATTAACTTAACCCTTGCCCCTGATCATTTCCGCACCTTTTTTCTTCTTGCCTCTACGCTCGCTTCTTACGTCGACGCCACTTTCTTTCATCTCAGCTCTGACAGCTTCGTCTTCTGCCGGCTGCTTTGCTTTCTGCCGCTGCCAGGTATAAAGTTGCGCGGTGGTGGCTTGTATTCCCGCGGCTTTTCAAATTATATGTTCAACTTATCTTCCCGTCCCCGTCTCGCCCCGGGGATTTTCCGGCGCGGCAGGTCACAGGGGTAGAAGAAGAGATTCCACCCTAAAGATTCCACGGCATATCGGAGACGGGCGCTTCTCTCATTCCCTCGTCAAAGGTACGAGGACTTTATTAAGTGCCGAAAGAGGCGCATGATTCGATTCGATTTCTGCGCGACCCAGCCAATCTCTTTGACGAGCGATTATTTGATGTTTTTCTTAGCGAATGCAAGGGAACGGAGACCATATATTTGAAAAGACGTTATACATAAAACACATAGAACACTATAATATTTCATCTTATTTAACTTTTATGGCGATGATAAGATTCTCATTAATTTTTCAGTCATCGAAATATATTTTCCTTGAAAATTTTGCTAATATACTCAAATCTAAATCTAAATAATTAAAATCTAAATATTTCTTTAATAATATTTTTTTATTATTTAAACTTTGAAAATTTTATCATCTATGTATCGGAGTGTTTTAGAGAGGATTAGAGGGTCAAATTGTGATGCATCTCACTCGCCACTTGGAAATTATCTTGACAGGCTTTCGAGTCATGTCATAACGTGGTATCGACGACAGTTCTGTCCAAGGTACTTCGCAAAGGGATTAAATCGATAGCGGCCAACGCGCGAAAGCGCATACATTGTCGCGATAACAGGAGATTCGAAACTTCTTCGAATGGACCCTTCCACCTAGTCTTCACCGTAAACCACGGCGGTGCATTTAATTCCCTCGTACTTGAAAATCTTTACGACGACATTCTTCCAACTACCCTCCTCATCCTTCGAGACCATTCGCCCTCTAGCGCACCTTTTTACTCTTTCTTTAATGGATACTTTTCACGTCATTCGTATAACATTAGAACCTGTATCGGTCTATATCGAAACGCGTTTCCACGCACATTCAGAATAACTTCAAAGAGTACTGCCTCGGAATAATGTAAAATAATTTTACGTTGTTGAATCTAGCAAGCTGCTAATTGCAGAAGTAGCTATATATATATATATATATATATATATATATATATATATATATAATCTTTTTATATACACGTAATATTTTTAATATATTCTGTGGGGAAATCGAAGACTTATGTTATGCGATTATAAAGGAAAGCATAGAGAAAGTGGCAAAGAAAACTGACTGTTAAAGACGTCCTTTAACAGTGGTACTAAAACCGAACCTTGGTCTTCTAGTGTACAGCTTTGTGGCTTCTTTAACGCCGACATAGCTTAACGTTTATGGCAACGCAATCCAGCAGACCAGACTGACAGATATTTTATATTTTATAATGTCATCTATAAGAAAGAAAGACAAAAAAGGGAGAAAACGAAAGTGAAAGAGCGAAAAGAGATTAGAAGGATGGAGGAGAAGACCTCCTCGTCGCTGCTTTATGTTGCTTTCTTCGAGATGCGAGATAGAAGGAACATTTACATAGTATACTTTCAACGATTAATTTGATTTAAATGTAAATTTCTAATGCACATTGTCATTAATCTGTTGTTAAGAAGACAGTTTGTGATATTGGTGTGGTATTAGCTTTGTGAAATTTTTGATATAAAAAATCTCTGTTACGTTTGTTTTTTGTTAATTAAAATACATATTTAGAATAGTTCAAATTCTTACCATAATCACTAAGAGGTTAATATCTTTCGACAGTTAAATTATTCACAAATCGCCGAACCATTGGAAAAGAGACTGACAAGCATATCGTTCAACTTAATTTAATTTGGCACACGTTCAGAAATTCGCAGATACGCTTTGTCGGCGCTTTGCGGCGTGATCGATTAGATCGTCACGCGAGAGAATTCGGATTGGCCGTTGAATTCTTCAGCTCACTCGCTGCCCGAACACGTTCTGGCCTGTCGAGTCGCAATGCACGATCGCGCAAAAGAGATTTAATTAATACAATTGACCCGAGAGTGGTCGCTCTCTTGCCGGTCGCCTTGCAATTTCAATTTCTCTTTCGGAATGCGCACTACCGAGCGTGAAGTCGACGAAGCCGGTGTTATCGTCGTCCTCGCCGTCGACGCCTGGATTAAACGCATTTTCCAAATTCCGTAACTCGTGACGGACTCGTAAATTGTCCTTTGACACAGGCTTTAGCGGCAGACAACTTCTTTCGTTTCGTGAACAGTTGGATCCTATCTTAGTTGTATAATCTTGAGGTATTGCATTTGACCGCTAATAACTTTACATTCTCATTGCCTAATTGTATACGTAAGCGCATCTATTTAAAATGAAATATTTCAGAGTGACCGTCGCGTGCGACCGAAGTCAAGTGCGTTTTTCAATCGCGCTATGAAGTCGATTGGTATCTAGAATATGTAAAAAAATTCATGCATACCTGTACGCGCATGTGCAAGTCCGGTAATTAAACCTGTCATTGCACTGAGACACAGTAGAGAGCGTAACCAACAATGTATTTGTCGCTTTACGTAAACCGTTTAGAAATTTTTGTTCCCCGGCTCGCACGCGTCCTTCCTTTTTTTTACGCCCTCCACCCTAATAATGCTCATGTCACCGGCAGGCGCATTAACGTGCGCTTTCCCTTAAATAATACTCCACGGGAGAGCAAGAAAATGCACGTCAGTCTGTTCAAAACGGCTGTTGGCTTAATTAATGCGGGTTTCGCAAAAATTTTGTTACTAGAAATTGCAATGAGCACTTGCTCGCGGTAAATTTGCGCCTAATTACTCGGCAGTTTCCTTCGAAAAATGAAGTAAATGGATACCGTTACAATAAAAACAGTGTACAAGCATTTAATATCCAGACTAACTACTTTGAACAGTGTAGAAAAACTGATTTTTATGTTTAAATATAAAATGCGAATTTATCTGCACTCCGTAAAAATTTAATCGATATCAGATTCAAATCAAATTTTGTTGTAACGTTCGATTGATTATTTGAGCACGTCCGCGAGTATTTTGTTTCCTTTCCCTCGTTAAAGAAGAATCCTATTCCACTGATTCATTCTTATATACGAAAGAGTACGATTTATGGAGAAATGAGCTGCATCAAGTTTCTAAGTAAAATTATAACGAATAGTTATGCATAGCATACCCCAATATACAAAATTATCCGAATATACAAATTTAACTTGCATCAGAACATAGCAATGTGCATTTTTTAAGTATAGCCATTATGCAAGTCTAGTAATATACCCAAGTTATTATGACTAACATAAAAAAGACATATAAAAACTAATTAAAAAATGGTAGTTTATTTTTATTTTAGTTTTTTTACACTAAACTTTTATTTTTATACTTTTTATTTTGAATAGAAAGTAGTAATATCACATAATATATAATTTAAATGCGTTGATTAATAATTGACACTTTTCTTTCAATAATAAAGAGTTTATCATCAGTATATATCCTCGTGGCATTAATCCAAGATCTCACGATGAGTCTTTATCAAGCAATAATCGTTTAGTAATAGGTCATAGTTTACAGTCGAGCATTTCTACGTATAAGTATAAAAGTGTCCTTATTTTCAATTTTCATAATAGCCATATCGACCAGTCTGTGCTGCAAGCGATAGAACCAAGGTCGTATATGTATAATGTCATATATACATGTAAATTTTGTGTGTGTGTGGATGAATGTAGGTGGGGCGATATAATCGAAAAGGATGACGTGCGAGTGGGAGAAAGAAAGAGCGGAGATGACTATACATGTAGCGCAAAGGAGAACGAGATAGATATCAATCATAGGAGGTTTAGGCCTGTCAAGCCACACTGACTACGTTCGACGATAAAGATACCGAAATCGAGCAGACTCTGCAGGTGCTTTTACCCTCGTCTTTTAAACTTAAGAGGAAAGAAACTAAAGAGAAACAAGCTGTGCCGTCCATCACGAATGCCTCTTTTATTTGCAAAAACGCACCATAACGTCGCTGCACGTGAGTGAATTTATTGCAAAACTGCTCCACATGATTATCACAGTTTCGTAAAAATGTATGTTGCACAACAATCCGACATTAATACAATCTTATGTTGGATTTATTCTCGCTTAATATAATAAGAGAAACATTCGTCTCTCTCCGGGCTTCATTTTGAGCTTGTATACTTTCGCAGAGATCAGTGATCTCGCGTGAGCTTTCCTCTCCGCTAAGTTTCGGATTTACGGTCGGCTTCGCAAATGATTTCGGTAGACTCGGTATAAATCGCGTATCATATTTACCAAGTTTACAAACCGTATACTCGCGGTAGATGTTTTATACAATGTGGTTTTGCGTGCACGGTATTCCTCGCCCTCCGGAGGAACTTGGAGGACGGACCAGAGGACTCGAAGGAGAATAGAATGGAAAATAATAACTTTTTCATTTAGCGAGCGAGCGAGGCATTACCGCGATATATAAGCGGGTGGTTGCACAATAAAACTAAGGCGACGTCATCGTCGACGACGATGTTTCGTCGCGCGTCGTACGTCGCGTTTTATCTTTCTTTCGGGAAGGAGTTACCGTGATATCGAGTGTGTTATTGCGCGCATATATACCGCACGCATCAAGATTTCCATTCTCTTTTTCTTGCAGGAAACTTTCGAGCTGGAGCCCAATAGACGGAGGTCGATGGTAACTTGGAAAATCTGCTACCACGCTGCCTCGAATAGTCATGATGTTTCTTCTTCTGTAAGTTTTTATATTTATAAATCGATTGTTATTGCGATTTCGTACAGAAAGCTTGAATTATTTTTATTCTAGAGATTTCGTTCTCGTTGTGCCATACGTACACTTGGCAACATTTCTGTCATATTCATACTCTGTATAATAATAATTGTCCAAGTAACAGTAATGTATAGTGTAACATAGATTCGCATTTGTCTTTGCAATATAATTTCCGCATAGTGCGCTTGTGTTGATACATGCCGGGTGTGCCGGTAATAAACAAAGTAGAAAACATGAAAAGATCGATTGTTATGAATTAAAAGCAAAAACGTTTCATGCGAATGTAATAATAAGTCTTAACATAGCTTGTCAAGAAGTCTATGTCCATGGATCTGTAAATGTGATCATTAAAAACGAGACATTAATTCTAGAGATTTTTTTAAAGATAAACGAAAATCATTTTTATTGACGAATTGAATCACCACAATAACCGCGATGTGAATGTTATCGATATCGATCTAGCAAACTTCTGATCCACCCTGTAGATCGGTGTGTGTACGATGCAGCGCGCAATATCCAAGCTACCTGTCGGCCATCAACGTCTTCGTACGATTTATCGTGACGTTACACGCAAGCCTTTCCGCCTACACCCTTCCGCCTTTCCGCCGGAAAACTTTTTCAATTCGTGTCGGTTTTACCTATTAGCGTCGCGCGAATTTGCCTGGCTATTAATCCTACTTCAGACCTTTTGCTCGTGCGCATATCCGCCGGAAAGGCTTCGGGTGTGGACGTGCGTGATGTTCGTGACATCTTAACAGGTCGTGTCTCTCGCGTTTCTTTTTCCCTCTACTGTTCGCGAAAGTATAATGCTCGTGTTAACTGTTTATCCAATATGAATAATTGGTTTATCTGAAACAATATATCGAATCTGAGAAATAATGTAATAGAGACAAATAAGCTAACGTAAAATTTGAAATTGCAAGCTTTTAAATACGATCATATAAATATCATAACTTACAATTAGATGAGAAATGGTTTTCATCTTTTATTTTCGATTTTGAATTTACTTTTATTACGTATGTCTGTTAACATATGAGACATGCAGGTTATGACAGATAAAGAAATTTGAAAGAAACAAATACTTTATCGTAACCAATAAGTGTCGGCTAATTGTGGCAGAATAATGCGACAATGTTCATTTAACGTTAACCTCATATCGTCGAATGTTATCAACATAATTGTTGTGATGGAAATGAATGATTTTTAGGTACGAAAGCATTTTAGATACGTTTAAAGTGTGCGTGGTTTAAAGTGTTTATTTATTTGACAATGTATTTTTGACAAACATTTCGCGCGGCAAGAAAATACGTTATTTATAACGTATATAAAAATCGGGATATTTTATAAAAAAGAAAATGTACATGAGCATGTAACTGATTATTTTACTACTTAATTAATAATACCACGTAAGCCGCGTCTTTTAAATTTATTTTCAACCAAATATATTTCTGTCACAATACGCTCGCGTTATCGCTAGAACTTATTTGTGCATTTTACGAAATCGAAAAAGGATCGGAATTGGTACGCATGAACGTGATCGGAGGTAAACGGGCAGCGCCAGCCGAAATTAATTTTCCCGATGAGAAATAATCCCTCAGATTGCGAGGAGTCGATTCCCCCCAACCGCATGTACGCGGCATTAATACATCCACGTGCGCCGCAGTTTGCTATGCACAAAGAGCGAAGGGGGTATGCGGCGTGGTCGATGGGATAGTAGAGATATTAATGCCACCGATTAATGCTCTAAACGTTACGTTAATCGCCATTAGCCGTTCGCCGTTCGAACGGTCGAACCGTGCGTAGATCAACATTGTTTGCCGATCACATACGTGTCGTGAGCGCGAGCACAGTTGGCGACGCGAAACACGCCTATGTCTCGCGAATATAAGCGTGCCGCGGGCATCCGTCGTTGCGATCACGTTCCGTTCGTATTATAACGAATTATCACCGATGATGAAACACCGTGGAAACGAGTGACAGTGATTAGTAAATGAGTTGTCGTTGTTTCAACGTCCCATTGCTGGCTGTCGCGCAACGTGAGCTGTCAAACTCGCAACGGATTAAGGCTCGTTACGCACGCATCGATCGAAGGATATGTGAAGGATTTGTTCTTTCTGGAATGATTTATTTTTTTTGAGCGCTTCTTGAGCCACTATAATGAGTTTTTAGTATTCAGCGTGTATTTATTATATTAAAAGAACAAGAAATTGAATTCTTTGAAAAAAAAAACATTTACAAAATTTCAAATTATTGTGATACAAGCGTCCTGTTATGGCTCTTTTATTCACTAATTGATTTATGAATTCTTTGGGTCTGTTTCGTGGACGCTTCAGAATTTTTTGGAAAATTTTTAAATGTCTCTTACATTTACTTTTTGACATAAATATTGTATTGATCTGAAAACTATTCCATTTCAATTAAACTTGCATCCCGCTTATAATCGTTTAAGTTTTATGATACAATTGCACAGTCATTCGACTATCGATTGTGAAAAATCACGTTCGATGCTGAATTTTGCCAGTACGCGATTTGAAAATTTAATTGAAATTCCCGACTACCAGGATTAAAAGTAAGCGTTGTTTGTTATTAAATAATATCGCGCGCGATACGCCGTGTTAATATTGACATTTGACGATAGGCTACGCGGACGTGCGTAACATCAGATTAACGTTGCAGTGTGAAAACGCGTAATCGATATGGTTGCCCCTGCATTTGCAACGATTTCACGTGGAGGCAAATGTTTCGATGATATAAATTCACTTGGTTGTATCGTGGAAGGATTCTGCGCTTTACTGTTCTACAGCTTTGCATTTTTACATCATGTGATAAAACCACACGTTCATGAGTGCATACATCTGTTTTTCTGTCTGCATAATAATGAATTGTATTATATCCTACGTGTTTTAGTGAAAGAATTTACTTTAGATGTGCAAAACTCGCTGTGTGTTTGAACAAAATTATTTTCTATAAACACAATACACAAATGCAAATAAAAATTGCTACAAAGTTAGCACTTTATTTTCAAAATTTAGTTATAATCGATAGAACTCTTATTCTTCTTCCGAGAGTTGGAGAAGTCTCCGTTATATTTTTAAAAACGTTTGATGATTTAGTGTAAAAATAAAAAATCTAAAACAATGTGGCGTACAAATTTCATGTTCTTGATTTAAATCAATTTAAATACTACATTGTAGACATAATCACATTCGTTACAAATAGGCGTGAGTCTAATGACACGTTCATCCAATTTGGTTGTAAATTCCACTATGTCGACGAAACTGAGATTTAAACTCAATCGATATTACGAGCGATTCGCGAGTTGGGTTACACTTAATTACAAGAGACAGACGCCGAAGCTTACACTTTCATTGTGATTATATGAAACTGTTGTTCTGTTCTCCTCCTGTTGAATACACGATTACAAAGCTTTTATAGAATGATTTAAAATTATGTACGTTGAATATAGTCATCGCACAGAGAGGAAGAATCTATTTTGATTAATCATCGTTTTTGAATTTGACGATAGCACAAAAAGAAATGAAAATCGATTCGGCGACGTTCGCTACATATTGCGTGATAAAAGATTACGATATGGCTGCGCGTTTTCATTAATTTAATAACGCGACTCATAAACGTCCCGAGTGGAACTTTTAATTATAAATATTAATCTCGGGCGCGTTAAAGGCAAACTGCCCAGCGTGTTGTTAGAAAGTCACCAAAGCACGAATTGTTGAAACGAAATTAACGCATATACGAGAAAGTCGGTCGCGTTTTAAGCTCTTCAGTCATACACGATGCGAAGCGATACGAGCGATATTTCGTATGCACGCCGGCGAAAGTGATCTCGTCAAACTTTTAATTGCATTCGGATAAAAATAAGTAGCAATGGCAAATAATTCCACGCAATAACGATGAACTTGTCGCGCAAATGCAATTGCAGAAATTAATTGCTGTATCACGATCTAGAAAAGGATGTTACTGCATTATCATGTATTACACAATGTTCTATATGTTACTACAATCTTGTGTATCTTGTACTCTAGATAATTAATCGTTTAAGTTAATTAACCACAGGAATTACTAGATTCCGACGATACAGCAATCTGAAAATTGCCAGTGGTATCGCAATCAATCATAATATGATTGTATATGGCCCATGGTGCAACTGCCAGAAGTTTATATAGCTGTTAATAAGTTGCGCTTCAACACGGCAATATTGTACAGTACTAAATAATAATGTTTTCAAATTTTCGTGTAGATAATACAGGAGTGGCATGCTAATAAATCTCAAATAATTCATTATTAAACAGTTTCGCGTTAAAATCGATCGATAGTTTAAGACAAAAACTGACGGAATTTGGTACTTGAACAGAGTAAAATCGTAACAATTAAACGCGAACGACGGAACATCCTCTGGCGTGTTCAAAATCAGAATCAAAGCGACGCCCAATAGAGAGGCTGGTCAGCTGTGTTTTAAGCTTCTTACCCGTTCTCTCGATGGCGCGGCCCGCGGCCGGCAGTGAAATGTCAATCGACGAGTTACGCGCCCGTCGTCCACGAGCAATTTCGGGAAATGGTTTGGATCACGGCCTTTTAGCCCATGGCGAGGCGGACGAGTGTGTACGTAGGTGCGGGTTTGCGGTGCACAGATGTAGATGTGCATGTGCGTGTGCGCGATTTACGCGTATGTGTCGCGAACGCGACGAAAGAGCCGGCCAAAGAGCCGGCCACAGGCCGCCACACATTCGCGCGGGTGTACACATTTTCTCGCAGTG
This sequence comes from Crematogaster levior, assembly GCA_901521435.1. Taxonomy (NCBI): domain Eukaryota; kingdom Metazoa; phylum Arthropoda; class Insecta; order Hymenoptera; family Formicidae; genus Crematogaster; species Crematogaster levior. The sequence goes on along the minus strand of CABEGB010000936.1, from coordinate 60,906 downwards.
TGGCACAACGACGGGCTCTTTGCCCGGTTACGAACATCGCGCGACATACCGCGCGAAATTACATTCAGAAAAGAGCTCGTCCATAGGTCACAACCGCCAACAATAGGTCACAATGGTATCGTACACGCGGTATCGTACCGGTTTATCGGACCGCCGTATGTACAGGGTTACAACATGATGATTATGAGTGTTGGTCTCGGCACGCATTACCGTTACCGGAGTTACATACGAGCTTGTCGGTTAGTATACCTGCCTATATCTGTCAGATTGGTGTGAAACTTGGGTCATATGGCCAGGATTTCTGAGTATACTTTGTCTTTATACGTTTCACCTTTCATATCGGATAAAATATGACACGGCGGAGGAGTAGTCACAATTCTGATTTTTTCATATTTTTAACACGTCATCAACTATTTCCATGTACAGATGGAAAATTATATAATTTTCAGAAAATGATCGTACGATATAGTTATATAATTTTATTTCACATCTCGATTTTACGATTGTGTGTTTCATGCAGCAAACGTGACGTGTGTATGTGTGTGTGTTTGCGCGCGCGCGTGTGTGTGTATGAATAAAATACTAACCGACTGCACGCAACGATTCTTTTGCAAAATGTCAGACTCATTTCATAACTCGTAAGAGTTCCACCGCCGCTTTTTTATGTTTACATTTTATAAAACACTTCTAAAATACGGGTCAACAGCTACGACTCTCTCTCTCTCTCTCTCTGCATAATATTTTTTTATGAAAAGCATATAAAATTCAGGTCAGTGTAAAAAGAATAATTTCGTCATTGATTTCTTGAAATATTGCTGGACTTTACATCGACGTCGGATATACACGTCCATTATGTGTATAAAATGTACCTCAGTCATATTATGTTTTGTTCGCTTTAGTGAAGACAACGAATAATAAGGAATAATAACTTGCGTAAGATCTCGACAAAATGTTATATATTACACGATGCACGTGTTTTCTCTCTGTGTGATCATGAGGTAATCGAAAGTTTGAACAAAATAAATTAAATTACACAGCGCGTGGCACCTAGATGATGGTTGATTCATCGATTCCATTTTAAACGCACTAGTACGGAAATCGCCCGCTTTCGATTCGCGGTGATGCAATGTGAAGCATGATGATTTGCGCAGCATCAATCTGCATCCGACGAATTGGAATATTTTCGGTATATTCGCAGAATATTTCCATCGTCATGAATTTTTCCACTTTTTGCTCAAGTTTTTATGTGAGCGTCGAACGTTGCACTTATTGTGGGAACATCGATATTTCATAGAATATAACACAGTTTAGCGGTAAGAATTACCTCCTTACTGAAGCCCAAATGTATATATTATATATTTTTTAAATTACGATGACTTTGTATTAAAAAAATATAAAGCACATATATTACTCGCGAAAATGATCGAAAGTTAATGCGGCCGATCCTCGTTTGATGCCGATTTAGTTTAGGACCGGGGATAGGTTAATTATCCAGATACCGTTTAAATCATTAAAATTTCGGTGTGACGTATGTGAACGGAGACCGCGTGTGTACTCTAACGCGTAATTATGTTGTGCGTTATCGTTTACATAATTTATATACGTGTGTGGGGAAAGCTTCGCTGAAATTTGGAATGTATATTTGAATGGCGCGATGAGAGCGAGGACGGACGCGTTGAAGCGAGGTAGCGGTTCGTCGATGCGCCGACTTTTCGTTTATGAGCGTCGACAAATTCGCTAAACTCACAGGTAGAATCTACCTGTGGAAAACGCTCGCGATATTTTACGGAATATGTACGCGCGATCAAACTTCCCGGCGGATGTAATGTACTAAATTGTCCCGTAATATGTATATTGATGTTAAAAGCAGGATAAAACTGTGTAATATTTGATTCATTTTGTCTTCAGTGAGGAATTATTGAACGTTATTCTCTCTCGTGACTGTACGATTAAATTTCAAAGACACCGAATTCCCAAACGAAATCCGATCCGCTCCAATAATAATTAATAATTAATAATTAATAATCTTCACGCGACTAAACTGAATTTTTAAACTGAAATGAGTGGTCTTCTACGTTTACCAATAGTGTGAGCTACTTTACATGTAAATCGTTATTCATAAAACGCACAGTAAAACGCTCTGTTTCTCTTTCTCTTCTTCTCACTTCCATTTTTCGATCAATAAAGTTTACGTTTATATTTTATTTTATTCCACTCATATACTCGCAGTATTCGCGTTCTCGACCTCTCAACAACCGATGCCCCGAAAATTGGTTCGTCACGCTGTATATGCATTCTCTCTCTCTCTCTCTTCCTCCTCCCTCCTTCCCTCCCTGCCCCCTCTCTCTCTCGCTTTCTCCCTTTCTTTCAACATGTATCCGACGTGACGTAGAATTCACGCCACGATTTGTTTGGCGCCGAGCCTGCTCCCTCCACGTCATCCCTTCGCGTTACATCCTGCCGCATGTATCCGCGGATATCTGTTTCATTGTTTTTCACGTATTGTTTGAGATAAATAATACGCCAGCGTCGGTCTCTTTTTTTTCATACTTTATTCGCAGAGAGCGCGGTACGGGCGGCTCGTCGCTGCATTCAATTTCACATACTCGCGCCTGTCTATCCTGAGTCCAACAGGAACAGTATTATATGTTTTCAACTATTCTGGATAAACAGAGTGTCAAATATTTGGAGAGGTTATTTTTATCGAGTTTCGATTAACCCTTTTCAGTCCGATCAAGTTCTTCGTTATTCGATACGAGTCCTCGTGCAAACACAGGTGAAAATACTCATGAACGAGAGAGAGAGAGAGAGAGAGAGAGAGAGATGCTTAATAAAAGATAAAATAACATTTTCTTTCATGCATAACGAAGAACATAAACGCATAATTTTATAGTTCTAATGAAAAACTTGCATGCTTAGAAACTCGCATGTCTTTAAATTACACGGTAAGTTTCTCAAGTGGGTCATCTTGACACTTTCGCTTGGGACTCATTTGCCGACTTGATGCTCAACATCAAATAAATTCATTATCTTGCTGATAATTTTTCCGCGAGCCAGAGTGCTTCTAATTAAAATACAGCCGGTCTTGTAAACAAAGGATGGAACAGTCTTTTATCGAAGTTGTTGCAAAATCGCGCGCGTAATTTCGAAGCGCGCCTTTGTTTTAATAGCAATAGGGAGAATTGTACGCGATCTATCGTTGTTATTGTGCATGTTAATCATATTATATTTTTATTTACATAATATAAAGAGCGTTTAGTATTTCTCATCACTCGAAGCTGATAATATCCCATTTAGACAATATCTACGAATTGCAGCACAATGTCTTATCTCAAGTCGGTTTGTTATTTATTAATGGCAGCTCGTGTTAAAGCGTCTCGGGTATTTATGAGTCGATTAATATGTAAGCGCCTTATATCTTATGTAAGGCGGCGTTCAAAGTATCAGTCAGATTTCAAAGATGTCAGACTGTGAAGTCCCTATTAATATTTTGCAGCTTTAACGAGAGTTGATATTAAGTAATCTTGCTTTTGGCGTAAAGCACTTTTGCAAGCGCGTTGTCGGCTTTCGACACATTCGCCTTTGACGTTGAAAACTTCTAGCTAAATGGGTGAATTAATTTAAAAGAACGCCACCGTTTAGCTACACCGTTTAGGCAAAGTATTTTTATTGAATCTTATACATTTACAATTAGCAGTGTTACATTTCCAATCACATTGCAGGTTTTCTTCATATCATGGTACATATCTTTTTTACCTATGAACTGATATATCAACTATATCGTAAGACTCTTCTTCTTTCATTTATTTACGTTGGCATATTCGTTTGAGCGAATAATTTTTCCCCGTGAAATCGATATACTTTCAACCAGTGACTGTCAAATCATACATACATTTCGCAAACAATTTACTCATTATCATATTAGCATATTTATAAAAAATTTAAATGCATGAAATAATTTAATATATTGTAAAACAAAATTCGGTTGCACCAGCAGCAAATCAGCGTCGACTTAAAGACAGATCTTGAAATTATAATATCAAGGAAATTTAAGGAAATATTAAGAAAAAATATATTATCAAATTACTATGTTTTATTCGGTATATTGCTAATTTGCTCACCGAATCTCTTATAATATATGTGAGAATTCAATTTACGTATCGAATATTTTAGTGCTGTGATACTTTATTAATATATTTGTGTTCAAATTTGTTGATAATTTAACGAATTTAAATAATAACGTTCTCATAGAGTGATTTGCTTTAATTTTTTAACAAGAGGTGCATTGAGATGAATGCTTCATTCATCGGCTGAGACATGAAAGTCACTGTTTTTTTTACGCACACCCAGTGCGTCTCGATGCAGCTGTACGTGAGCCAATAAGACGTTTCGATAAAACTGAATTTACGGTTTGAAAACTCGGTGCGGCTCGGCTTTTATTGCCGTCGTATGTCGGTGCTTCGATGGCAGATAGTAGTGTGGAGTACGTGCGCCCCGAGGGGGTCGATTACCCGGTAGCACGCGCTAGAACATCGCCGGTTAATTGGAGATGCGCTGGTTCGAGCTCCCGGTCTGTCCTTAATGAGCTCGACGACCGCCACCCTGGCCCCCGGCTCTGTCCTCGACTAAAGAGACATCCGCGCGCGATTTCCCTCGTGAAAAAGCTGTTTCTATCCGCCAACTGTCTTGAATGGATAATACCGATTTAAAGCTTACACCGGATCCATTGCTGGATGTGGACAAGTCTACAATCGTGATACGCTTGAAACTTTTACTTCAGATATAAACTATCTTATAGGAATATAGTAGATCGATAATGAATATTTAGCGATGTGACGAAGCCATAAAATTTCTTTTCCAATATCTGATACAATTATTTATCATCGTTCTCTGTAGGCGTTAAATAAAACTACCGAGCGTACAAGGTTGTCTATTATTACCTATTCGCATTGAACAAATTTTGAAAGATCGGTTCAAGCGACGAGAGCACGTTACTTAAATTTATTACGCAGCATGCGGTTAATGAGCAAAGATAGCAGCGGGGATGAGTGCTGTCTCGGAGGGGTGGAGGGGGGGAGAGGTAGGGAGAAGCTACACTTTGACGAACATTGCGTAATCAATTTCACGAACGGCCAATTTCTGCGAGCAACGGCTTTGGCTCGCCCTTCGGTTACGCAAAATCGTGCGCGGTTCCGGCGATGATGAATTATCGTCGCGCCTGTCGAGCACGCGGCACCGATCGATTTTTATCGGGCTGAAGACCAACGACGATGTTGACGACGATGTTAAAGACGCGCGATTTCTCTCTCTCTCTTTTTCTTTCTCTCTCAACAGCAATATATAAAAGCTGTCAGTGGTAGCAGTCAGTGGTAGCAGTCAGAGCCGACAACCCGTTAAAAGTGAGTTCCAGAAAGAAGTACGAAGTAATCCATCCGCTCATCTTCGAGTAATTAAAACTTATAATTCGTGGCAGCCCTCGTCCGCGTCGAGCTTCGAGCCTCATCCCTTTCACGCCGATCCATCCACCGATACCCTTGGCTGCGCATCCTTCTGCGGTGCCTCCTCTCTTCATCTTCCAGAAGTTGCCTGCGTCCCCCATGACCTCCTGCATATTTCATACTTTGTACCGCAATTACTTTATCGCGCTTCCGTGGATTTTGGTCGGAGGTTGGAAAGGCAGCGGCTGGAGCGGCGAGGTTGGCGGGGGCGCGGTGCGAATACTTATCTTCCTGTCGGCGCTGCTACTCGGATACATTCAAAATAGACCCGGCCCGCATTTATTCTTCGTTTCGTTAGCTTCGGTGGTTTAGGCAGCGATATAGGAGATGAGAAAAATAGGCAAAAGGTGAAATGTTCAAAGTGAGAAACGAGAAAGAGCGAAGAGCAGAAAGGAGAAAGCAAATGAAAACGGTAACATTCGCATTAATTTCGATTATCATTCAATTATCATGTAGCGAGTTTTAAACAGACAATTTCTGTTAAATGAACTGAAAAATGGTTAAGTCGTCAATTTTATCTTTTTATTTTAACCGTATTTTCTGAATTGAACGTCTACTCGAGAGCCGGACGAAATCTGTGACTTGTTTTTTTATCAGAAAGTATAATTTTTTAATTTCTTTTTTTTTAGCCTTTTGGTAATGAGGTATCTCACCACCTCACAAATGATCACATTCTTATATTTTACATTAGCTTTGAAGTTATTCTTGAAGAGTTAAAAAATATTTTTATTATTTTACATTTTTTCAAGTCATTTTTTATAATTTAGAAAGTTTTTGAAGAAGATATAATAATATCTTTATTAATGGATATAATAATATCCTTATTAATTATTATCCTTGGATTACAGATGTATTCAAATATTACTGCTCATATATATTAATAATTGATAAAAGATTGATCAGAGAAAATTATATTTTTAAAGTAAAAGATTATTATTCTTGATATTACGAAAATAAATTTTTTTTACCTCAACCAATAAACACAAACACACAGTTTAACAATGTCATTTTAAAATAACGTTATTATTTACGGTGCGTTTATTTTAAATCTCTTTAAAACATATTAGAGATTTGGAATCATATCCTGAAAAAAATTAGACACCAAAAAGTTACAACAGACATACTAACAGAGTAATTGTTCTTTGGATGCAGTGTAGCTTTTGTTCTATACCACGTAATTACTTTATCGTGTGTTTGCGATTACAAAGGTAATAAAGAATTTCTGGAGTTTATTCTCAGTTTCACATTGTCGAACAAAAGAAAGAGAAAGAGAAGAGGAGGGAGAGAGAGAGAGAGAGAGAGAGAGAGAGGGCACAAACTCACGAAAATATGGATAATTTTGTCAAAAATTTTCGACGCGTAAACTTTCCGAGTTTATTTTCTTTATCATTATAATGTTAACAAATATTGCTCGTTAATTGGTTGATAGCAACTACAGAAATACGAATGCTTGTACTAATGCTCGCAGTACTAATTCCTGATATTATTACTGATGATGAACACATTCAAAATATTGTATATATTTTTATTTATAATATCGATTAATATCGCCGTCTGCACGAAGTAGAATTCAGACAGCGAGTTTAATCATAGATTTAAACGAAAAATTGTATGATATTGGAATTTCATTAACACTATTCATGCGATATGAATTTTATTAAATTCAAGATGAAAGTTTTAAGGAGAAGGTATTTTGAAGGTATTTTTGAATTATATATATACATATATATAAAACAATCAAAATGAGAACAGAATTACATCCTCTTTTTTATTGTCGTGTTTAATAAAAAGAAGATAATGATATTGTCAAATTAACATAACTTACAATATACTCGTTATATAATCCGTAATATTTCGTTTCACATTACATCATGCAATTACGTAACTGCACCAATTGCATATTTCCGATTAGGAATGGCATAGAACTTCAATAGGAAATTATCTTCAAAGGAATCTATTCGATTTATTCCTAGAAGACTAGTAACTCTAATTGGAAAGACATTCGATGGAAGTTTTATCTGTAATATATTTAGTAAGAGTGATAGCGAGATATAAAGTGACACCTTCACTTGATCGATACATAGATTCTTGCGAGTACAGATACAAATTTCAATGTTTCCTGTTTGTATATGTTTGTTCGCCTCGCGGCAGAAAAAGTCGAGAAGAGCTGTCGGAGAACAAGAAAGAAGGGAGTTCGGTTTTATCATTGGAGTGGGGCAAGTCCAAGAGTGAGAAAAGAAACGGAAACATACGAAAAAGGAAGAGTGATAAGAGGAGACGAGAGAAAGAGAGAGAAAGAGAGAAAGAGAGAGAGAGAAAGCGCTTCGCGTTCCCGGAAAGCCGATGATATTAAAGGAAGGAAGAGAGGACGCGCACTAAGCGGAGAAATGAGGCGACAAAGTCCAAAGCGTCTGCTCTCCATTGTGTCGCCAACCCAGCATTTCCCCCTTGCAGAGTGAATCCATCCCTTGCGTTTTCTTATTTTTTTTGTGCGCCACGCGACGTTTCGGCAGTCTCCACAGTTTCCTTGTCTTTTCACTGTGTTTCTACCAATGTTTGCATGAGCAAGTGCGACCGCGTGTCGTTTCAATAACAGAATCAGCTATAGCATCAGAATTCAGATTTCATGAAAGAATATTATTCACTTTATTTTTGAAATTTTACATTTTTTAATCTCTCGACAATATATCTTTCGCATGTATTATTTTTGTTTTTATCTCTCCCGTTAATTTTTTTCTAACAACTATTGTTGTCATGTAATTATCATTATTGCGATTGGAAATGAAACACATTTTAATAAAAGAAGAATCCGTAGTATCCAACATCTATCTAAGGGCGTCGTACATTCCCGCGTTGTACATTCAAAAGTCTATCCGTAAGTAAGAAGAAAACAGCGACGCAGATGGTTGATCCACTCAATTTCAGATTCATGGATGCCAGACTGAAAAATGTTGCTTCTTTTCGCCGGCGGCGCGACGCGACGCAGCGCGTAACATTCTCCTTTCCGAGCGTTTTTCCTTTCTCCAGTGTTCTCCCATCGCATCGTTTCTTTTCGATACGGGAGGATACTCGATACTCCTCCGATAGACGCGTCTGTGCCTCTTATTGGCTGGGTAGACGAGTTATGTCGAAAATATAATAAACCACCCCCTACTAACGTTACGATGCATACGATCTCAGCCGTTCTTTGTAAATACTGGTTATACGTGGAATTTGCTCGTATGCCGCGTTCCGATAATGTTCACTTCTAATGTATATAAGCAAGCAATCAATTTTTCTCTTGCATAAAACTCGTTATTACATTTTATCGATATTTCATCAAGACAATCTTTATGTATCCTCGTACCCTTTAAAATGACACGTCCATCGACCCGCCATTCCTGCATTACGAAGTTAAATGCCCACTGAATTACATGTCAATTACATGTTCAGGGAAGTTTGTCGCGTTGCCAGTGGTTCCTTAATTATTCCTCAGCATTTGTGTCACGACAGGATGTAAATGTGCTGGCGCGAAAGAATCCTTCCATTCGCTCGCAACCTCGTTGCACTTGGCTTCCTCTCTTCCCATTTCTCCTCGATGGGAAAGTGTCACCCCCTGCGGAGTCGGCAGGAAGAGACACGTCTGAAATATAATAAACCTCGTCGGCGTTACGACACACCGAAAGGCTCAGCCACCTCTGTAAATATCCCGATATGGATTTCGAATATTTTACGAGGCATTCGTGAGGGTGTGTCCGTGTAAGCCCACCTCGCTCGCACGCTCCCCAGTCGGTTCGGGTCCACTCTGAATATTTTTCCGGACCGAAGCGGAAGTGGAAGGGGATGAGAGCTCTGATGCAATTTTCACCGTCTCTCGGAATCTCGTTCTGCTCTCGTGTCCTGTCGACAGGATTAGGTAATTTCGTAGTACTCCTAGATGACACTCTTAAGGATACCATAGGAAATAGTCAGTTATAATTTAAGTAATAGTTTTTTGCACGCTTATTAAGAGACTTTTTCCTCTTTTTCCGTAATGTAAAGAAGAATTAAATAGGAAAAAAGTAGAACAAAAGAAAAATGTAATAAATATAATAATAATATAATAAATATAATTCTCGAGGTTAATAGGAAGTATAGGAAGCCCGGAAAAAATTGTAACGCTATGTGAGATAACTTGAGCGGTGTTGACAACTAATGTTGGAAGTGGTATGCCAAGTGACGGCTCTATGTTGGAAGGATTTTCCTGGAAGATTATCGTACCGTGCCGCAGCTCATAACATAAACTGCTGCCAAAGTTTTGGATGTTGTACGTCGATGAATAATACAGGCACTCGAGCAATTAGAATGATGACAAAGTTTCAACTTAATCCATAAAGCGGGTTTCCCACGAATCTTGTGTCGCGAGCAATTTAGATTAATGTAATTTTTGGAAATTACAAATTCTATTGTCAATCCTTACTAGAAGTGACGACTTTTATTTAATAATTTGCAGTTGGAACAAAATTTTTTTTCTTTCGTTAACGTTGTTTTTTTTCCTGAAAAACATCTTATGAAAATATATTTTCTTCGCGATCACATTCATACTGACAAATACATCTTAAAGCGAGATTGCTCACACGCGTACGCATGTACATATACGACAGTTATTAAATTATAAATTACTTACGTATAATTTCAATGGAACGTACAGGAGACGTGAAGAAATGGAAGAGAAATAAAATGAAAGCGACTAACGCGTATTGGAAAGAGGGAGCGGTCTAGGGTAGAAGTGATGGAGATGTCGTCGTTGGAGGTCGAGGTAGGAGTTGGGAGAAAATTCTGTTTTGGAACTACCGAGTTCAAATTTAGCTACGGAGGGATAAAGAGGGAAATAGTAAAACGAAGGATACAACAACAGAGGACAAGGAGAGCGTAGTAAAGAACAGAAGGGAAGTCGACGAGAGAGTGGCGGAGTAAGAGAGGAAGCGAATGAGGTGTCGCTCCGTTAGAATCTTTCTGAGATTGCTTAATTAACGGCAGAAGTCTGATATAAATTCGTTCGTGTGCTAAATCAGGATTCACCCCTGGCGCCTCTTCGCCGCCACCCTGCTGCCGCACTTCGGCCAAACGTGCGCTTCGGCTTGGTACAAAAGCCGTGGCAGCTTCTCCTGAACCTTAATTATCCTCGAACTCGTATTCTGGCCGTTCATATTACAGACCATAGGAAATTGGCGGGAGGAAGAGGGGCTTCACTCTTGCGTGAAATATCGTGCAATGATGACTTTTCGTCATGCGCATAAGCGTGTCATTTTTGCTGTTAAATATATTTATTAAGCATTACATATCTGAAATGAAACGATCGAGTTTGTAGTATTACATTATATATATATATATATATATATATATATATATATTACTAATTGTAGTCTAAGTTATTAAACGAATGATGTGATTAATTGTTTTATCGAGACAAACGAAGTGCTAACAGCAATAGTAGCAGCAGCATATTAAACCACAAGGAAAATTCTTTAAAGTTTTCAGCAATTTACATTTATAAAATATGTTTATATAATTATATTTATAAAATATGTTTATATATATAAATATATGTATGTCAATCAGCATTTTACATTTTTAGAGAGAACATTTCGAGCAGAAGCTTAAAAGACACAATAAAAAAAATATATTTAAAAAAATATTATTGTGTTTACTAATAATATAATATTAAATATTATTCATTTATTGTTAAATATAACTCTTTGCGGTTTATTCTTTTTTATTCCTTTCTGTCTTCAAGATTTTTATTTTAATTTAAATAAAATAGAATAAAATATGAATTTCATTCTACATTCGAACATGCATTTGAACGTGTTCTTGTTATCTCATTTTGAACAACAAAAGAGAACATTCTAACATACGTGTACGAAGAGGAGAGGAATAAATTAATAATATTAAGATATAAAAAAATTACTTTGTCGTACAAAGAGTATTGTCCATTTTGACATTTCAGACAAAGAAAAATTTTATCATTATAATGTGTAACGTCATACCGACGTGATTATATGTCGGAATAATACCGAGTAATGTAATGTACGAAGAGAAATGAATTGCGAGATGAAATATTCGAGCTACGATCTGCTTTTAGTTTGCCGACGCATCTACTATAAGGAAAATATGGCAACATCATATTATGAAAACATGAAATTATTATAATCAAGAAAAGTAAAGTTTACTTCACCTTGTTAAATTCTTTTTATACATTGCGTTACATATATGTAAATAATGACAGGTTTATAAGAATAAATCTGCTTGCATCTTTTTCTGTCGTTTTTATATTAACTATCTATCTTTTTTTGTATTAACATTATATGTATACAAAAACATGTAGTATCATTAATATGATATAAAATAATTTTTACAATACTTACACAATTCGTCTTGTTTTATTTTTATGATTTCCGTTCCAACTCTAGTTTTTTTCTCACCATCTCTCGATGTAATCAAAGGCTCGTAAGTTGTAGCTTTCCAATGCTCCTTCGTTAGTTTCACGGCACAGTGCCGCGCCAATATAGTGATAGCCGATCCGAGCTATAGCAGCGCGGGAATTATTTACAGGAATTTCCAGAATTGTTGGCCGAAGGGTGAATCCTCTTTCTCGGTGCCTGCCGAGCCAAACCGCGTATACGCACAACTGCCTAATTTTGATGGTTCGACCCATCGCCAAATTGGATTTTATTAAATGCGTCTGCAAAGGTTGCCATACGCATTAACCGACATGTTCCGTCTGCGCGGAAGAATCCATTTCGTTAATAACTGAGATAACATTAATTTTGTCTAAGTTTACTCAATTTTTTGATTGAGTCAGGCATTCAAACTCTAATAATTTTCACACAGAAATATTAGATATGTATACGTATACGATATGTTTGACATATCTAACAAAAAGTTGTTTATTTAATATAGATGCTTGAAGTTCTTTGTATTCTTTCCTTGTATTCTTTGTTCACAATGGATTTATCGAGTAGCTAATTGTGTATTAAGGAATTTTTGCAACAGTCGTTTTCTTGGATGAAGGTAACCAAGCGATAACAAGGGTTTAAGCGAGTGGCATCTTCTCTCGTCAGACAGCTCGTGAAACATCCGTGGCGTCTTGCAAATAATGACCGCGGACCGAGTATCGTGAACGGATGGTACGATCGCTCGGACGTTTACGCTGTTATACAACTGGAAAACGTAACTGTAGACGAAACAGAGCCGAACATTACTAACAGATAGACGAGCCGCGTGGTGGAATGCACTAACATAAAAGCTAATGTAGCAAAGTGCGGTTATGTCTATAATGGAAACGGCTCTCCTGGTGTGCATTCACCACCTCCTCTAGAAGTCCACTAATATCCTAGATGCCGTCCTTGCGTCCTATCTTCTCTCTTCGAAGTCTTGCGCCAGTTAAAGAGCTTTTTGTTTCACTCAGAATCTTCGCTAATATCTTACTTTTCTTCTTCTTTCTTCCTGTATTTTTAGGTGACATAAATGTACTCGATATTAATGCTCGGTAGCGGGAGAATTAATAAAAATTTAAATCTTATAGATTATATGTTTTATCATTTTATCCGTGTTTAGATATGAAATGTAGTAAAGGCATTAATAAGAACGTCAAATCTGAGAATGGGAATTTTTAATTACTTTAAGATATTTAAAGGGGGGCGTCCGCTTTTCCTTCACGTAACTGATTGACTTTTATTAATTATGTGATTCTTGCAACGGCTTCTCTACCTGCAGGCAATTTGTAACCGTGTTCTCGAGGTTTAATGAAAATGTCAACGCTCAAGCGCCAAGCACTTCTCATTAGCTAACCGTAAGCGACACCTGTTTGCTATCCTCGTTACAATGAAGTAATAATGTAGTAGAGAAAAGTCAATCTCGAATGTACTGGAAAGGCAAAGTTGATGTGCAATATGAATGTTTTATGACAAGTATGCTGTAAATAATCACTAGACAAATTATCATTCATGTGTTAATTGTAGCATCGCAAATTTTTTATAAAAGTTATAAAAATGCAGAGTATAAGGACTTTAGAATCTTGAGGTAGTTTGTTAAAACGAGAGAGAGAGAGAGAGAGAGAGAGAGAGAGAGGGAAAAAGGGAGAGGGAGAGAGTTCCATTAATATTCTCGACAAGCGAGGATCGAACTTCAATTATTCAGAGGAACGCCGTTATACGCTCGTCACCCTCTGTAATAGTGCCGTGCGTCTTTTTGGCGTTTCATCTGTCGCTCCTGCACGCTCTTATACACACAAACATGTACACATGTATATGAGTTACGTATACATGTATAAACATATATATAGATCTATATATCCATTAGTATTAGTATCAGTATATCGTATGAATGCTGTGCGTGCGTTTGTGTGTATATAGCGATAGACATGCACATAGGAGTGTCTCTGAATTTCTTTTGAGAGAGAAAGAGAAAAGAAGAAAGGAACGAAAGATCAGGAAAAGAGAAAGATTGAGCTCTCCTGAGACATACGGGGGTTGATAGAGGGTTGGAGAAGCCGCAGAGACTCACCGTACTGATTATACCCCCCCACACACACACACACACACACACACACACGTGCGCGCGCGCGCGCACCCGCACACACAAATCGCCGACCACTCACGAGTCGTGTATCCCAATACGAATTAAAACATATCAAAAGCACGTATATATATTGAAGTCAATACCTTCGAGCTTCCACGCTCCGCCTTCTGATCCCAAGTGCGAAATAAGATGTCTCCGGATAGGCAACAAGCGAGATGTAGGCAGAGAAACTTTAATATTTACGAGACGTTGATTTATTCCATATACGCAGAATAAATCATTTGTTTAAAATAAAACTCGAATTAGCTAAACTCCTTTCTTGATTATCGAACTAATGAGTCGTTGCATGAACAATGTTACATTTTCAATTGTCAACAAGAAAATAAAACACAAAATGACAAAAAATGTAAACTAAAATATTATTTTACAAATGTTATTATTTTGCATGACGTAAATTATATCGAATAATACCATAAAAAAAATAATTGATCGAGAAATTTTATTTAATATCAAATAAGTAAAAAAATCTAATCAAACGTGATCCAATATTTTTTATATATTAATATCCATTTTTACGAAAAATCCATCTATTACGAACTCCGATTCGAAATAAAAAGAAAATGCGTTACACATACAATCGATGCACTTACTACATTTTTATTTTTATACGTATCAACGTATATGTTTCACTATATCACAGTTACGAAAAAAAAAATCAATGCATTCATCACCCTAAAATTACGCATAACAGTGCTGAAAAGATTGATTGTTTGCAGTTGTCAGAGATTAAATAATGATATAATTGCATATAAAATGTTATGTATCGCATGTAAATGTCTCTTGTATATGGACACGAAAGATGTCAAAGAGCGATAAAAATTTTAAAATACAATGGCGATGCGTACTTGTGTCGATACAACATCATAATCATAAGTATACTATCTTATATAAACCGTGTGATGCTCTAAGTGCTCACACACCCATCTTTGATCCTATAATACTTTTTATATCATCCTGATAAGAATCACGCGACTAAAACGTGCGCAGTTTTATTATATAAAATTAATTTTTTTGTCATTTACTTATATTACGTATCATTAATTAAAATGAGTAAAATAAACATTTGGTTTTATCTATTACTAATTTAAAAATTAATTTTAAAAATTAATGCACAATTATATTCTTGTTATAGAACATTTTAATATCTCAAAATATTATTTTTATTGTTGGTAAAAAACGTTATTTATATATATATATATACATTTAGGCTCTCAAAAAAGCAAGGATATTTTAGGTGGTAACAACAAATAAACAACCGTATATTATATATAAGAATATAATTAGAAAGACAATATTAAATTAAAACAACTGTATAAAATAGAGAAAAAACTATTGGTTGTTAAAGTAAAATACAGACAGGATTGACAAATAAATGTAACATCAAAGTGTTTCTTCTTCTAATATTCTTGTTGCATTAAATTAAAATGTTTTCGGTTTTCTACAAGACTGTAAATTCATTGTAGAGAAACAAAGGCGCTGTCATTTTCTCGGGCGCTACACAATTCCATAGTTGATTACAAGCGAGAAATTTGTCTTACGCACTTCTAAGCGCTTTTCAGATTTATAAGGTTTCGGAAGAGGTGGCTGCATTAAATTATGGTTCGTAAATATTCATGCGTAATAAACGTGGACAAACAAATAATTCGTTCGTTGCATAATGTTCTGATGCGACAATGTCGACTGCGTAGCTGTCTATCGTTTGTCTTTAAATTTGAGTATTGCAATCAATTTTTACAATATTGTTATTTACTTACCGAGTCGCTGATTCGCAACGAAATCCGCAAAAATTCAGTCGCGGTAAATGTCGATATATGCGTATTTTTTGTATCTTGTATATCTAGTACGAACTTGCGTTTTGATAAAAATATATTTCCTTCAAAATTTCTCTCTCTCTCTCTCTCTCTCTCTTTCTATTGATGTTTGTAGTACTCTCCCACGTTTACGAAGACCTGTGTCATAATATTGTCGTCGTCAACGCACGTGGTAATGCATTTTTTCGATTTTATTGTCTTTGTAGGAGTAGCTAGGGGTACAATCTTACTATTTTATCCCGAAATTATTTATAATATATTTAGAAATAACTAAAAGTGTGAGCAATATTGTTTCTTGTCTTCTTTTGAACAAGTATGAAATATAAATGTCAAAGAATGATTGATAATTAAAAAGAATTTAGCTTTATTTATTTATTCTGTGCTTGGCCGATTCAATATTTTGCAAAACATGATTGCACGAATTAGTGCATCAAAATACAAAATATCGTCGATAAAAAGGTACTGGTGAATTCGCAAAATACAGTGATGTCGTCATTATATTTAGTTCGAGGATCGAACATGCATTTTACTTCCACTTCTGAAGAACGACAGATTCAATGTACTTTCGAGCTCTTTTCTCGCGAGTAAGCTTTTATTAACAATAAGCAGATCCGGACATCAAAGGGTACAGAGCGCTTCACGCGAGCAGACACATTGTGACAACGTTCGAAGAGAATCCGTGGAATTTCTCGTAGCTATGGCAGAGAATCGCAAGCGTGAGTAAGATCGTCCGATTTCTTTGAGTTTGCTGATCGTACTTTTTCGGCGCTTGCATCTTTCTGTCGGGTACGCCGAAGTATTTTAATATCGAGCCTGCCGGCTTGGTACAGAGCTTGCGAGCTTTAGCATTGTCCAGACGACCTCCCCGTATGTGAGAATGGATAGGAATGCCACTGGGCTTTTGTACGTAGGTCTTTATTGTTCGGCTGTCCGGCGATCAGTGGTTGTCACGTGACGAAACCGCGCTGACATCTAAAGTACATAGACTGATGAAGTCAACGGGAGAAAGATAAATCATTTTTTTCTAAAAATCGAATTATTGATCCTAAAAATCTTGATCCTAAAAAGTTTCTTAAAAGTATTAAGATTACGCACACACACACACACACACACGTGTGCGCGCGTATGTAAGTGTGTATATATGTATTTATCTTTTAGAAAAAACTGGTTTTGTGGTGTGTGTGTGTGTTTGGATACTGTAATAATATTTATACTCTTTAAGGATAACTTTCATTTTTAGTTGTTATTATTAATCATGTATTAAAGATCTTTATTAAAAACAGTAATGTTTCTTAATATCAATAATTTGTTAACCGATATATTGCACATTGTGGAGAACAAAAACTAAAACAATACCTGTTGCCTAAACCAGTGTTACGATTGAGAAACTCTGTCGAACTGTTGCGCACGTAGCTTTATCCATTCACATGCACTGATGCAAATATCATGTGCATATTTCTGGAGGTATGTAGGTCCAAGCCGAGTCTGCATTCTGATTCAGGCACTAGAAAAACTCGATACCGTAGCACGTTCGCGTAACTTCTTTTGTTTGATCCGGTCTCACCATCCTCACATCCGCATCGCAGACTGGATGTGTTCCGAATGTTGTCTTTCATTAAATAAAATTCCGTTCAAGTGAGATACGAGGAGGAACAAATATAGCTTTTAATTATCGATTATGATTAATGTTAAAATATTATTTAAATTTGTTTCAGATTGATAGTTGTTTCTGATTCAGATTTTTTTTTTCAATGTTAATAGTGTACTAATTATTTAATAATTATTCTCGTAAAACGTTCTCCAATATATACAATGTATACAATATAGTATATCGTATAATTATTTTTTATCATATAAAATTATACGATATTGTAATGAAGAGAGAATCAGCAATAGTAAAAAAATAATTTATTGAAAATTTTAGAGATTTATGGAAAAAAAAAAATATATACAGATATATATATACAGATGTGTACATAAATGCGCGCGCGCGCGCGTGTGTGTGTGTGTGTGTGTGTGTGTGTGTGTTTTTATCGGAGTAAGCAAGAAATTTTAAATTTGGGCAGTGAAAGTAAAGATCTACAGAACACTTGAAAAACAGTTAAAATTTGACAAACATCTTTCTGCTGTTCCGATATTTGAAATGCGTCGAGATGGACATACATCATCGAGGGATGTACGTAGGCATTGCATTTGGCATAGCATTCTGATCCTCGCGTACCTAATGCACGATGTGCTTCGGAAACGGCATGATACGGTTATGCAATACGTTTGCGTAAAGCCTCCAACTTTCAGCTTCGTTCCTTCGTTCTCCTTTTAAATGCGATCGACAGATGCTCTGAAAGATGCCGTCTCAAGGTATCGGTATATATTTCTCTGTCACGATTGTCACAAAAACTAACAAAAAGAGCAGTGGAGCTTCGAAAAAATAGAATCAAGTTCCATCCCTATGTTACTGTCGTTCGAACATTTCTCCCTATCGTGCAGAAAGGAGGCGGCACGTTATGTGACCAAGCTATCGCTAATTCACTTGAGAAAATGCGACTCTATGAGCCTAAAATACATGTCAACTTGAATTCTGACATCAACTCAGTTCTTTTCTGCACGATAAGTTTTATCGTACACTTAACTAAGCAAATATTAGTCTCTTCATCAATTTTGTTTTCGAATTCGATCCATTTTTATCTGTCTTTAAACTGTTTACATTTTCTAAGATCTGTGACTTAAAAATAATTATAATCGCAACACGAATCGAACAGTTCGGTGTACGAAACTTATTTTTTCCCGAATCTCTCGATCTATCGAAGCAAGAATTTCTTCCAATCCCGCGATTCTCGCAACATTCACTCTCGGGAGCTAGCGAGCAAGGAGTATCCGCGCGCGTGGTCCTTCCCTAATGAAACCTTTCGAGGCAAGGATCAGGAAAGCGGTAAGAGACCGTATAAAAGTCCGGACCGTGCAGTCGAGTTTGATAACGAGGCCGAGGGAGCTAGCCGGGCTGTGCTTACTTTCGAAGTCGCTCGGAGAGGCCGTTAACTCCGGACGCCTTCGCCTCGAAGGACGGAAAGACGTATCGAAAAAAAGAGAACTGTCTAAATGCACGCAAAAATGCCAGTGTAGGCCGTAATAACCATAACGACCGCTATTGTCGGCGAGAACAAGGTTTAGTGGTGTCAGTAGTGGGTGGTTCGCGAATGGGTGGTTCGAAGGGGTAGGTCTTGAAAAGCCAGTTGGGTTCCACACGCACGTTATATTCAATAAAACCCAAATGTACCGCAAGAGACCCTTTTCCGCTTCTCCTTCGCTCCCTAACTCTACCCATTAAGCTATTTTTACTCTTGTCGCCTATTTCCTTTGCCTTTTTCTTCCCTTGTTTCTCTTTGTCCTTCGTTTGTATCTTTCCCTCCTTTTTGTCTCTCTCTCTCGTACGCATATTTCAATACACGTTAAGGTAACGTTCATCGAAGTTTATTTTGCGTAAGTGACAAAACTCACCCCTCACAATGGTGTAAGATGCTTGGCATTCTTTTCTTCTCATTCTCTTCTCTGTCATCAGATCTATGATCACTCGCAGGATAAAGATAATCCCCGTCATTACGAACGTCAAACTAGTATTTTTCATTTGTAATATTAACTCCTTATATTTTAATCAAGATCGAAATAAACATTGGAGAAAAAATGCTTGTTAAGTAAAACCTTCATTCAAAAATAAAATTTACAAAATTTTTATATAACTTAAAAATATAATATTAAATATAAATATAATATTAAAGAAGAACTTGTAGTTTTTTGAAAATAAACTTTTTTCTTTTAAAATCGCTTGATTAAAACTAACAAGATTTTAATAATAATAAAAACACTGAAATTTTCTATAGTAGCTGTATAGAATTAGCTGTTTGTGTGTCCTCTCCCCCCACTGTGACAATTTTTGTTGTAGTTTATACCGTTATGTTTTTTTCCATTATTTTGATGTCGAGAATCAACAAACATCACTCATATTGAAAAACATCGTTTGTATCGAACTGTATATGCACTTAGCGTACGATAAGGGAAAAACAATATTCGATGTCACGCGCCCATAAATTTGACTCTGCGAATAGCGCCTTTATGGTTGATCGTGTATCGTGCATTAATAATGCTCGCTTCCATATAGATCGTCTCCAGTGTGCAGTAACGATTTTCTACAATAAAATGAACACATGATATTAATTACAATGCAAAATATTTCTAAAATCGACAATTACAAAAATGGTTGATAATGTATGAAATTTGAAATATTTAAAGCAGACAGAGAAAGAGAGAGAGAGAGAGAGAGAGTGTGTGTGTGTGTGTGTGTGTGTGTGTGTGCGCGCGCGCGCGCGTGTGTGTTTATACAAGTTATTAATCACTGTTATGATATGCCATAGTTAGATTCTTCTTATTTTCACGTTATCGCCACTAATATCAGAGGTCCGTATCGAGTCTCATATTGCCGGTGTCGGCATCGACAGAGAGAACGATAAAGTACGTGAAACTCTATGGAGCGAGATGTTATTGGGTCGCGGCCACTTAATATGCAAATGCACTGTAACGGTAGGCAGGCTGTTGTCGCTCGTCCCCAACCTGGATCTAGACAGCAAGCAACGCGGCCAATACTTTAATTTACATTTACATTTAAAATTGCTCAAGGGTTGACAGCTGCCTTATTCGTTTACCTCCAATCTCCCTCCATCCTTTATCTTTCTCTTCTTTTTTCCCATTGAAACGATGCTTATCACTTTATTCAGCTACACTTTACAACATTCTCCTCTTCACAAATGTTTCTAATCTATTGTTAGGAGATATAGATAATTTATACAAATTTATGCAAATGAAAAAGGCTTTCCTAACTGCAGAAATGTATATATTTATCTTTTTCGAAATTATATAATTAGATATAATTATAGAGCTCACATGATCTCATTTTAGCATTACTTTTGCTTCGTTTCCTCCTTTCCAGCATTTTTAATCTTTCAAAATGTACATCAAGAGTAAAGTCGACACATAAAGATGCTCGAATCAGTAGCTAAAGATATCTCATGCACCCTTCGATTTATCGACAGCACGCATCAGTCGTGTTGTCGTTTTGGTGACGCGGTTATTCGACATTCTTTCACCCTATTTTGCCGCTTCCCAGCCCTCGCTCGCCACATCATGTAACTGTTTGCTATAACGAAGAGGCGCATCCTGGAGCTTTGGTAGTCGTGCTTTTTGTGCGACGCTGAGGATTTACCCGCATCACGCATTACGAGACTCGATATCACGATATATACACATACACACACATACACATACCATAATACCATCGAATCCGCTCGATGTCTATTGGTGATGGAATTGTTTGTGGCAGCACCGATCACAGTACTTAATGACTGAAAAGAGTCCAATTGCGTAGCAATTTGTTTTCTGTCGACTCGTCCTTTTATGACGTTATTTTTTTTAATGCTAATTTATTATAGTTTTGTTTATTGTGCTTTTTTTATTTTTACAATATATACGTATATTTCCTGAAAAAAATAAAATTTTACTCCACTGCTGTAGATTCATTAACTGTAATTGTATAGTAAGTCGCATTTATTTCTACAGAAAATATCTTCAGGTATCGATTAATTTTTAAATACAATAATAACAAACACAATAATTGAAGAAAACAGAAATTTGTTGTTAAAACATTTTTTTCGATAGATTTATAGACAAAAGAGCTTGTGTGTCAAATATATGTGATTGCATAGTCATTAAAAAATATATGTAATAGAAGATACGTGAACTTAGTATTCGAGATAATTGTTTTGTTGTTATATGACAATTTTTTGTTACACGATAATTTTATGCACTGGCATGTGAAATATATGATAAATTTGGTATTATTATTTTGAATAATAAGAATTGTTTATTTTAATTAATTTTTAAATGTATTTCAAACTAAAGTGAAGCACTTATTTAAAATAAAAAATTTAAATGAAAAACATAAATAAAAATGTAAAATTAAAAAGCTAAATTTAAACTCGAGAATTTTTCATATGATAATAATTTTGTTTGTTTGTGAGCCAATAATTAAATTGTTAAAAAAAGTACACATATACATATATATATATAAAATATTTTCTGATCAGTGTGTGTGTGTGTGTGTGTGTGTATGTGTGTGTGTGTGTGTGTGTGTGTGTGCGCGCGCGCGTGTGTGTGTGTGTGTGTGTGTGTGTGTGTGTGTGTGTGTGTGTTTTATATATGTTTTATACATATTCTTTTTTTCTTATCATTCTCTATCTACTAGTACTATTTTAATGTTCTTTAATATTTATTATATTTAATTTATATTTATTATTATATTTTTAATTATATTATATTTTTAATTAGTATACATGCGAACTACTGTAATATATTTTTTGTAATATAAGGAAAAGATGTAAGAAAAAATATTCTGGATCTCAATCTCCCGCGATACATTATCGTGCAGTGAAAATCTCAATCTCAAGTACATTGCCGATCATCGGAACCGATAACATCTCGGAAGTCGATGAATGTTCGGCGAATTGGCTCGCGGAGGAAATCGTGATGTTCGGCGGGTACGGAGTGCTTGCTCTTCCGCAGGAAACGATTTCACTCAGACCATAGAAGCAAGCTCAACACGGAACGATGCACCCGATGCCGTCGCCTCTTTCCACCTTGCACCCTCCCTGCCTCTCGCGTCGTGCAGCATTCTACCGCTCTTGTGCTCGTCTCTGTTTCCACTTCTGGTTTCAGTCCTGCTTTGGCCTCGACACCGTTCTCGGGATGTTTGAACCCACAGCACGGCGGGTGAGAATAGAGAGTGTGTGCTACATGCCTGAGGGGTTGGCGGGATTGTGAACACACCGCAACACGATTAGGTTTTGAGTCGCCAATCGCTCCAAAACAGCTATAGTTTACTAGCCTTTCAATCGGTGTCAATCTACAGAAAAGATAGAGTATCTATTTGAGGCTCAGCCAATTTCTTCAACGCTTTCCGAGTTCGCGTATTGTGTTTGAAACAAGCAATATATTGTATGTTGTCAACTCGATTTAGATCTTTTCTCTACTCTTATATTTCCTTATAATTATTATATTATATTATAGAATGTCGCTGCTTAAGAAAAATGTTTGTTATTTAACTTTAAATATTATAATAATACATATATTGTATCTGATCAAATCAGAAAAGTTACAAGATACAAACTTGTGAGAATACAATTTAGTAGATTACATTTAATGTTTTTATTATATTTGAGGTGCATATCGAAAGACGCTAGTTATTTATAAAATAATTTTTTTTTTTTTACTCTTATAGTTTGAGAGAAATAAAACAAAAAAGTTGAAACTACATTCAAAATATTAATTTGTCGATTAATACTATTGTGTCTAAAACAACAGTATATCCGTTATGAAATTATATTACACATTATTATTATTATATTGTAGTTTGCACTTTTAATATAAACTATTTTTTGAACACTTATTTTAAAAATTTTTAAAACTTTCCAAAACTTTAAAACACGATATCAGAATAATACGCTTAATTATTAATTTCTTTTTATATCTGCTTATTACAAATAAAATTAGATAATTTTTGTTAATGATTTACGCTTAAATAAAATAATATAAATTTTTATATTGGAAATTTATTCATTAGTCAGACAGATAGTTTAACTGTGCTTCACTGATATCGGTAGCCTGAAATAATGGTTTTCCCGCGAAGAACGATCATTTAAATGAGAGTAATCACTAAATTTCGCCTCGATTAATTCTCAAAAATTCAAGCGCACGACTCTCCCTTTGCGAGGAAAGGGTTGTTACCAATTTGAATATTTATAAGGTAAAGAGGCCTCACGAACTACTCGAGTAGCTTCGCAGATATCGCTAGTTTGGCGTTCTTTGAATACATTAATGGAATTTGAGAAACTCACTGCTCGTCGAGCAATATGCATTTCCTATCACTATTCGAATCGCGAATAATAATAATACGTAAAACGAACAAATAATGCATATCTATGATGGACTCCGACAAATAGTTGCCCGTTTGAAATTTGACTATTATGTATTTGTCTCTTCTTCATTTGTTATTATATATATTTGATTTAAAATATCATCTAATCGAATAAAATGAATAAACAAGGAAATCAAGGTTGAAAACCCTCAATCTCTCAACCCTCATTATTCCACACAGTGCTACGTCACTTAATTCTATTCTGCGCGTGTAGATTCTGTCGGTGTGCGCGATTGCTCGAATCATATTTTTTTCTATGATTCGTTGCATATTTTTACATAAAAAAATTATCGATTGGCGGTACACAATTCAATCCGCATAAAACAATGCCATCGCTTGGATATTTATCACGAAATTTGTAAAAAAATGCGGTGGGAGATACAATTTTAAATAGTAGCAATTATCGAGTGTATTCCGGCGTGCAACATATGCGCATACGCGTAACAGACCGTTGCAAATATCGTTCAGCGAGGATGCGGCATGAAGAGGGAAATAAACAAAAATATACTTGCTCGCACGTGTATCAGATTGTGTTGGCCAAAATATTGGATTGATACCGGAATTGCGTTAATTGTGCGCATTTGTGCGAAAATAAATCATGGATCTGGCATTCTGGCGGCACGTAGCAAAATGCAGATAGGGCATGCCATGTATCGCTAATTATTCTCGGAAAATCATGAATCCTCATCGGTGGTGGATTATTTCCAATTTTCTGACTTTAACACATTCCATTTGTTCAAGCTCTATTCCCAGATTCTGTTTCCAGATTATTTTTGCGCATGTCTTATCTTTGGATTTCAAATATATTTCTAGGCAAACGATATTTCTATCGCCATAACATTACAGATGTACAATCTTTACGAATCATATTTATAGAACAGATATCATGCTTGTGAAAATTTATTTATTCCAGACAATTTTGATTTCTAATCATAATCGACGACTAGGGTCGTTTTTCTCCGCAATAACAAGTGACAAGAACCGAAATTTTGTAGGCAGCGGCTGATGAAACTCGCAATTTCTACTTCGCTCCGTGACACTCTTTGATGAGCGTCAGTTGAACCCCGTCGTCGCGCCTCTCTCGTGCGTTCACCTTAAATTACGACACGACAGTCTGTCCCCTTCTCCTCTCTCATCGGATTAGGCATCGGGTAACCGATTGTAAATACGAGGGAGCCAGGATGCGGAAAAGGGGAATTGAAGTTTGCCGAGGTTGTAAGAGGAGACGCTGGTAAATATCTTCCTGCCATCCTTCCACGGTTCCTTTCAACAGTCACCGGTCGCCCCAATCCACATCGTCGTTCCTACGAACCGATCCGATCCGTTTAGTTGCAACTACGCCTGCGTTTCGAGAGCGCGGTATCTTATCATCAATGATTCTCCCTTGTGTTCCTCGGAATACTTGATTTAATAGGATAATTGTATTTTTGTTAATTCAATATCGAACATTACGAATGTCGATAACAGAAGTCGGATCTAATTGACTGTACGAATAAGTATGATCATGTTTTTCATAATTTTTCTATGTCTTTTATATATGTAAAACGTTATTATCAATTAATTAAAAACTACTTTTTTAAGAGGGATTCTTATATAAATATTTAATATAATTTGGTTTTAAGCGTTAAGTTTTACAAATTGTTAGTGATATGCATAATTAAATTGCTCTCCACAAATATCGTATATATTAAAATGAGAGACATATAAATATTCACATTATTATAATTATTTCTCTAATGACTATCTAATGACTATTGTAATAGCTCATCTCACGCGCCGTTGTACATGAAGTCGTTCGTGAAATTTATTATTTTAGATCTCGTGCAGCACGTACACACATTTCCTGAAGTTCTTCTTCACTAGAAGAACTAAATAGAGAATTAAGATGATCTTTGGTGGGTTATGAAGCAAATCCACGAGTGTAAAGCGAGAAATCATCTCGAGGACGCTCGCTAGTGACTGGTGAAAAGTAGACAGGATCGTAAAGAAGCCGACAGTCCGCAGCATATCGTCGCGCGTTCTTTCTCGAATGGCTGCTTCGGTTGCTGTCTCATAAGACGATTACGTGAAAGAAGTAAAAAAAGAATTAAAAATGTCAAGTTGAAAAGTGGAGTTCCGTGACCGGTGCCAAGCGGTCGGTGGAGGGCTAGAAGAGCATATTGAAAGAGGCATAAAGAAGGACGAGTGCCAAAGAAGGAAAAATCTCCACGGGCACAGATAGGGGCAAGGGGGAGTAGGAACGAGCATCCTCGACGAGACAAGGCAAGTCGTTGAAGATTCGCCCCCGTTGCCTTCCTTTTCTCTCATTCTGTCGTCAGTCGTTTCTTCATTTTCTATTATTCCTTGTACTAGCTCGCGGTGGACCACCCTTCGTTCCCGCGCACAAGGAGGGTACGAAAACAAGTCGGAGGCTTCGCAGAAGCGGAGATAGAGAAACGGAGGCTCTGCCTGCGTTGGCACACCGTACTCTTTGGTACCGACATCGCGGTTTGCCTTTTACATTACATTTATTTTACTTCATTTTTCGCGGGATAAATGTCTTCGGGGCTTTACCAGTCGGTTAGGAAAATGCTTTCATAATGTCCTCCTGTGCCGATCTCTCCTCGTCCCGCCCCACCTTACCACGCTTCGCCGCGAGCCTTTAGTTTCTTTCTTCGCCCGCGCACGCGGAACAGAGGAATAAAATAACCCCTACCTGCGTTTGTTACGTCTACCGAGAGGAACTAATATTGTGGCTCTCGTCGCAGCTCAAAGCAAGTGGATATTCGGATGTAGCGTCGCGTCGATGTTATTAGCTGATAAAAAGACGATCTCGAGAGACGGACTTGTAATTTTTTACGGATTTTGCACCAAGGAAACAAAAGCGTAACTTGAAGAGATGTAATGAGAAATGAAGATATCAATAGAAATTCATTTATTCCGAATAGTTATATTTTTTGTACATGTATCTTGCAAATGCGTGTGTGGATTAGTGTGAATTTAATTAATGCAAATTGTGAAACTCGGCTTGTCATTACGAAAAACTCGCGAGTCGGCTGCAATTTCACCGAATTTCTTAGATTTTCTTTTTTCAGTAAATAAAAAAGTAAAGATGATTCTGGCGGGACCAGACTGTTCTCTCGGTAGTAATTCGAAAGGACACTACCGTCGTACCGTCGAGAATCGACTGATTGCGAGTCACGAGGGAGAAAAGAGTGCTCTACTCTCGAAGTTTAACGATGTTACCGGCCAAATCGGTGAAATGGTCTCAACATGACTCCTGTCTCGATCTTAGTCTTACCCGCATTAAATCTCTTTCTCATAGTTCATTCTTCGTTAAACGATATTAAGTCTAGAAAGTGTTATTTTTGATTAGTGACATCCTTGTGTTATAGTTATGTATATTAAATATTAAAAATGTAAATCAATTTGCAAATAAGACACTTACAGAATAATATGTATTATATTTAATACATCATTTCTGTTTCTCAGAATATTGAATGAACTTTCGAACTAGAATATCATTCTAGTGTCTTATATATACTTGCAAATACTTGCAAATTTGATTTACATTTTTAATATTTAATATGCATAACTATATATATATATATATATATATATATATATATATATATATATATATATATATATCGACAATACATGTCAAAAACCGTCTATAAATATCATGGGAAATATGTTTAGTAATATATACAATACATATACAATACATTTACGTACAGAGAGATTACATTATTATTTATATTTATATACATTTAAGGAGTTTGCGTACATATTTTTCTTTTCTGAGCGTTTAAAGTTTGTACACGGAAAAAAAAGATTAGCTACTATAGCAAAATTATTTGTAAAATATGGACAGCTAACTATTATTTGCAGCGAGAGCTATAATTTTGCAATAGTAGCAAAACCTTTGTTAACTTTAACAAAAAGTTTTGCTAAAGTATTGACAAAGTTTTGCTGCTATTACAAAATTATAGCTCTCGCTACAAATAACGTTAGCTATCCACATTTTTACAAATAGATTTGCTATAGTAGCTAATGTTTTTTTTCCATGTACAACTCAGGAAATTGTGACATCGATTTTTCGATAATAACTTTAAAAAATTTTTACTGAAAATTTGTATGCATTGACATTGCATAATCGAAAATTTACGTAGTATCAAATTCAACGATTTAACGCAAGAGAAATTAATGTTGATAATGTTTTATTGATGTTACGATAACATTATCGATAAAATAACATTTTCATGCAATTTGTGTAGCAGCGGCTTTATCCGGGATTTTCGTGTACCCAATTTTATTAATTGCATACGGTTATTAGCACGAGTTAGCATCTCGTGCGTACAATCCCTGTTTCATGTATTAACTTTTTCCCCCGTCATGCTTTCGTTATGTTTATTCGTTGAGTAAGACCCTTTTAATTAAATTGATATCGGTATGCCCTAAGACTAATATATTAATGAATATATTTAAAATAATGTGTACTTAATTACTATAATATCGACAAACGTCTGCGAGCACAATTAATCTAAAACTCTACCAAAAAATAATATTCTATGTTTCCCTTATTTTTTAATGCAATTTAACAATTAAATATCATAAATATTCCGTTTGATACATCTGCTATTCATATAATGATCTATTGTAGTTTATTCTGTTTTATTCTGTTATAATTTCATTATCGTGAATGATACACATATCACTTGGTAAACAACATTGTTTTGTTGAGAAATCTATGTGAGTGCATGTATGTAAACGCACAATTATTATTGACATGATAAAATATTGTACAATTTATCTACTGTTATTACACTTGATTTTTCTCCATTGTGTCGATCATGAAGCTCCATCCATGACGTGATTTTTGGAGGCGACACGAATATCGAAGTAAACTAATACTTGTCCACGACGCTACGTCCGGTCTCGTTAATTAAGCCGTGCAGAGGTTACAATGACGTATCGGAGATATGCAGCGTTTGAACTTTGATGAGAACGATGTCCGTATAGGGGTGGTTAATGCGGTGACACGCACTGGGACACCCCAGGAGGGAGTGGCCGAGCCCGGCCATCCTGGTCACTGCTCAGTCGATAATTACTTACCCCCGGCTTAATGCGGGGAGCTCATCAAACTGTGTGTGAAATATCGTTTTCGCGCGCGTATATGCCGTGTCGCCGACGTAACGACGAGATACATATTACGAGGCTCGTAGCCAAAATGCATCATGGTCTTGCCTCCGATATTAACTTAAATCATTAATGTCGAAAACATTGTATTGCAAAACTTTACCGTAACCACAGACGCCATAAACTTCTAACATACTTATATATATATATAATTTTTTTTATATTTTTATTAAAAAGATATTCTATATCTTTTATGTGATGTATGTATTTATGTTATTTCAACTTAACACATTATTCTAATTTAATTATATTGTATTTTTTGTTGCAGGTGTCATTTATAATTTCATCATGATTTCTTCTGATACGTAAGTTTAGATAAACTCTTCTTTACGGATAAGATTACACTAAAAAAAAAATATTATCAAAAACAAAAAAATAAACGTGAAAACTTTATCACGAAATCGTACAAACAATATAATTTTATTGAAAAATTATTATCTATAGTTTTACTTTAATATTATTTATAAACATTTATTAACAATGAATTGAAGCTTTGAAACCTTTTTCTTTACACACAAACGGATCTCAACAAAGAGAAGAAAAGATTTCGAAAATAATTTTTACGAACAAGATGCGCGAATAAGGTGCGCGAAACGTAAGATACAGTCAAATACAGTAGGGCGATAGCTATATAGTGGGTGGAATTTTATTTACTGAGAATTGCTAGCGGGGATTGGACTACACCTCCTACCACTGTCTTGCAATGAAGGAAGACAACCTGCAACCTCCACAACCTTTTCCAATTACAGGCATGAGATTGTGTTGCGGTATAGTATTGGCCCGACCTAACCAGACTGCCTGGCTTTAAAAGTAAAGTGGAAATAATTAAGGAATTCGCAAAATTAAAAATCTATCCTACCCAACACATTGCGGCGAAGTTGCGGCAATCTTCTCACGATTTCTCGTCCTTTTCACTTCTCATCCTACTATAAGATGTATTAAAAGTGCAATCGAAAAATCCATCTGCCTACTGCGAAACTTACCGCATCTAACATATCGAAAGTTTGTATCTTTCATTAATAACTCAATTGCAACCACATATCAATAGATTATTTCTTATTAATGATTTTTAGCCTTTTGAAAATTATTTGACAATCGATTTTTTTGTCTATTTTTAGTATTTTTTATTGAAGGTTTACTCATCTTTATTATCAACCGTCTAAAATTATCGAGTAGAAAATAATCAATAGCGTAACAAATTCTTCTTGTAAAATTACTTCTTAAATTATTTTTTAATTCTGATTCTGTTTGTTTCTCTAATTTGCTATGAGTTAGATCGATGAGTTATCGATTTTTGTCTTTTTTAAAATTGAGTAATATTTAATACCATTTAATGTGTCGATACAGCGATCTTTGTAAGATAAAATCCAAATTTGATATGAACGAATCTCATGAAGCGAGATGAAATGGAGCGTTAAGCGATAGTAGCGCGATAAAATGAATTTTGGCATACTCTTCCGCGATCACTTCGATTTCTATTCAAGAAGTCCTTATTCTCCCTCAGGAACGTAGAATCGTCTGCGTAGTCGCTGGAAGTCGGCAAAGTTTTATTGATCGAAGCTGCGTACGTGATCGGAATAGAAATCGCTGCACCTCGATCGCGCGCTCGCGAATCACTTTATGGATGTGTAAAAGCGATGATATAATGTAAAGCCTTTTCCTTGAACAAATTAAATGTCTTTGTACCAGAGAAATACATTTTCAGCAAAAAAAAATTACAAATATAACTTTTTTAAATTTAATTTATATATTTTAAAGAAAATATTTTTTATTCAACAAAGCTATCTTATTTTAAAAAATTTTATTTTTTATAAGTAATTAAAATGTAAATAAAATAATTTTATTTTTCCACAACACAGTTCAAAAATCTCATAATTAAATTATTTATGGAAAGAAGAAATAAGTGATTCTTATTTTTAATTATATATAGATTATATATTGCAAAAAAAAAAGATTCCTGTAGCTTAATTTACACTATTATTTTTTTGCTATTAATTTCAATTAATTAATTTCAAATAATTTTAAATAGTTTTTCTTAAATTACATACAAAGAGGGTTGTACAAACTTACTATTTGATGAGTATATTTTTTTCAAAAACGTGATCACAATTTAAAAATAAAAGTTTGTGGAAAGATACCATATCGATTCGCTATGCTTTCTTCGACAGCAAACATGTCGTGATAAATTTTCCGATATCGTCAGAGGTGTGCTCGAGTTACACACAACCGGTAAGGTCGTAATATCAATTAGTA
The DNA here is from genome assembly GCA_901521435.1 of Crematogaster levior. NCBI lineage: Eukaryota > Metazoa > Arthropoda > Insecta > Hymenoptera > Formicidae > Crematogaster > Crematogaster levior. The sequence goes on along the minus strand of CABEGB010000936.1, from coordinate 29,545 downwards.
AACACAATTACTGGCCAATTACCGCCGAACCGTCTGGTCAGCCGGTGGCCACGATAGCCTTGATTAGTTGACTTCATGTCCTCTCTACGATGCATTTTGTTACAGCGTTCAAGGGACAGTCAAAATTACTTTCTTATGTTTAGAATATGTCTCATGAGCGTTCTGCAGGTTATTTTAATTTATATAATATTATTAATTTATATAATAATATTATAAAAGTACATTTTTTTAAATCAAAAAGATATTTCATTAAAGATATCATCGGATAGATAGTGTATATTAGGCGATATAATGTAAATAGAGGGATATGTAACATGTAATACGTTCGTTGACCCTGGAATACCACACCTATTTTCTTATCACGCGAATAATAGTGGTTTTCTCTTTATTATTTTCTATTTTTCATCTCCATACATTAGAATCTCAACTATTTTCATTCCGTAAATATATAGTGTGATATATATATATATGTATATGTATATATATATATATATAGAGAGAGAGAGAGAGAGTTCTCATATATAGAGGAGAGAGAGAGAAAATTGGAAAGTAACGCAGCTACATATACATGAGAAAATTGGTCTCCAATGTGTTGTTTACAGAATTTATATTAAGTGCACTTGGTCATATTTAATTATATACATATATATATATATACATATATATATATATATATATATAAAAGATATAAAAGATACATACATATCTCATATACAATATATACATATATTCCTGTACATATTATAGGTATATTAAAACACATTATCGAAAGTTTGGCACTCAATAATCTTTCTGGTAGAAACAGAACGAGACAAGAATCAAATACTTATTAGGAAAAAGTAGAAATGAGTTTTGGCCCTACAATCGATCGTAATGCGATATCAATTGCAACCTTGCGCGTATCTCGTCCTGGGATTTAATTGCGCGTTTAATTTATTCCGAGAGAGCCGTTTTTGTTCCGTAAACGGACGAGCGCACGAGACGGTCACGGAAATGCGATTACTCGATTTCGTCGCGTCCTTATAACGAAGCGACGAGCCGACGACGAGTATTGCGTAAGCAGACCGATCTTGCCGACCCCTTGAAATCGAAGAAGGCCGTAACTGTAACGGTGGCCATTGCCTCCTCGATGCGTGCTTCGCTCACGGCTCGCTTTATTACACCGCTTCTCTCTGCTTCTCTTCACCGGCTTTCGTTCGACAGAGCGACGCCTCCTGTTCCAACCCCCATCCCCCATAATGTCGTCGTCGTCCTCCTCCTCCTCCGTCGTCCTCTTTTCTTCCGCGACGCTATATCTCAAATCAATAGACACTTTTATGCAATATCGTCTTTCCAACGTAACACGGCGCCGCCGTCTTCAAATTCCATGGCCCTTTCATTTCTTTAAAAAAAAAAATGAAAGATTGCTATTTGGAATGGCAAAACTTGTCACGATACTGTACCTTTCTGTAGCACCTTTGGCAATCATATAGTCGTTCAAATTTATATCATTAGTCCCTGCTAAACAAGAACCTTCAGAAAGAAACATATTTCCTTCTTCATATCGCGACAAAATGAAATAATCGATCGATATACTATTATCCGTCTTAGAATTTTTTCCCATTTTACTTATACGATCATTCATTCACGCTGCGTATACATTGTGAAAGTTTCTTATCGGCCGGATATTAAGCAGACCGTGGCATCCGGTTATTGTAGCGTTTTATACATCGTCCACGAGGACGTCAATTTTTCCGTTCGATCGAAAAGGTGCCTACCCCGGGTGGTGCTGTTCGCTCCAGTTAAGAATGGAAAGGTCTTGGCAATTAATTTCCGCGACGTTTCAGTTTACATGCTTGCTCCATCTTCTTTTATAGATCTCGTGAAATTCTTTTTTCTCCGATAGCTAAATGACACTTTTCTCAAATAAACAAGCACACCGAATACCATAAATGTTTTTCTAATATGTCTGTAGTCGATGCAGTTTCTTTCGTCAAGAGACAAAATCTTGAACCTTCTTTTAAGGTATATTTCTGCTTTTTTTCTTATGATTTTATTACGAAAGAACAATCGTATCGCCGTGTTACACTGTAAATAGTAAATCGTGTAATGTGATGTAACAAGACATTTATAACTATACAAGGTGATAGGAATCTGCAAACAGGAGTAAATGCTATCAAAAATTACAATTATAACGCATAACGAGAATTATGACTATTGCGATAATTTTTAGACTTATGCTGGGCTCTCTATTAATTTCTGATAATATGCGTTGTCTTGTTCGGATACGATACTCGTCCCTATCATCGTTCCCTGCAAATCACACCAAAGCACCCAACATCCACTATGTCGCCACTTCATAGTCACATCGAATTCCATTTCGTGTTCATTAAACGCGTATTTGTGTTTCCGCCGTCGCTGCTTTCGCATGCCTCTTGCGATATATGTTATTAATTATGCGCTGTCGGTCGTCGATATGTCAGCCAATAGGGATGGATAAAGCCGGATTCGCGTCACACATAGATTTTACACACACCAAAATAACTATTAACCATATTTGCAGAGGGAACAAACGTTCGGATATACACAGTCTGTCCCATTTCCGATGAGACTGGTTTAAATTAACGGCCAATTGCAGCGCCATCTCTAATTCATCTATTGAAATTTGTAGATACATCTTTCAACTATCTTCACACTGAATTTCGTAGCGCTCCAATTGTTCTGTCAATAGTTACATTATAAACAAACGTCCAACGCGTCAGTTTGTCGTTATGGAGCAAAGAGCGAATATCAAGTTTTGTTTTAAGTTGGGCAAAACTGCTCAAGAAACATTCAAATCGATGAAAAACGTTTACGGTGACCAATGTCTATCCCGTGCACAAGTATTCCGCTGGTTTGCTAGATTTCGTGATGGTCGTGAAGACCTTGAAGACGATAAACGCTCACCAAAGCCGAGAACCTCGAGGAATGAAACAAACATTGAGAAAGTCAGCCAAATTCTGCGCTCTGACCGTTGTGTGTCCGCGAGACTTATTGAAGAGATGACTGGCATTCCTAAGAGTGTAGTCCATCTAGCAAACCAGCGGAATACTTGTGCACGGGATAGACATTGGTCACCGTAAACGTTTTTCATCGATTTGAATGTTTCTTGAGCAGTTTTGCCCAACTTAAAACAAAACTTGATATTCGCTCTTTGCTCCATAACGACAAACTGACGCGTTGGACGTTTGTTTATAATGTAACTATTGACAGAACAATTGGAGCGCTACGAAATTCAGTGTGAAGATAGTTGAAAGATGTATCTACAAATTTCAATAGATGAATTAGAGATAGCGCTGCAATCGGCCGTTAATTTAAACCAGTCTCATCGGAAATGGGACAGACTGTGTATTTAGTTCAATTCTCATTCATCGTGAAAATGATTCAGCTTGGTTGTGGAAAAATCGACTTTTATCATCATAATAAAAAAGATATATAAGCTACTTTTAGATCAGTGCGCGAAAATGTTGTACAAAGTTTTCTCGCATACGTCAGGCCCATGCTATTAATTAAGCTACACGCTGCTCCGGATCATAACGTCAGCTATTTAATAACAATTACTATCCTGATAATCCTCACAAACTCGTTGCGACACATAGAAGGAACGAGGGGGATGTAAGGGGTTCGGAAAAAGTTGGAAAGGGATGGTTAGACGTTACGAGGATTTACGAGCGGTCCTATTTCACGCGTCTAACCAAGGACTGCAAGGACTCACTACTAGTGGGGTCAGCGAATGTTGAAGGGACGAAGAGATGAAGGAAGATAGAGAATACGAGGTTAGAATCAGGAAGTGTGCGTATATATAGGGTGTATCAGGTTTATCTAAAATTGACAATAATTTTCCTTGTATAAATCAGCAAGTCTAATAACTACAATAGTTGTAAACGACTGAACACGAAGGGTTTTTCATTAAGTTTTCATTACATTTAAAAAATCAGTATTTGCATGAATTTGTATAAAATATTCTGTTATATAACTTAAAAGTAGATTCTACAGTTCAAGAATTTTAAGATTCAAATTTTTTGTTTGATTACTAAAATGTTTAATTTGAAAATTTGGAAATGTTTAATTATGAAAAAATTATTGGAAAGTAGATGACTTGCTGTACAACATTCGCTAAGCGAAGAGTGCTAAGAGAGAGAGAATGTAGAAGCTTGCAAGAATCTGTAAATATAAAAGAGAGATACGGTGAAACCAAGTACTCCGTGTATAGAACCGCGAGGCAATAGTTTTTAGCTACCAGTAGTCATTTGTAACTCGAAGCTGGCGAGAGGTCGGGTTTATCACCGCCATAAAGATCTCGGCTTCCCCAGTATTTCGTGGACTATACGAAGCGAGTAGTTAGCGAAGTGCGAAGCGGCGACCACTCGTCGTCGTCGCGATTTATGCAAATTAGTAGTCGGTGCAGCTTCTTTCGTCAAGAGACAAAATCTTGCACCTTTTTTTAAGGATATCTCTGTTTTTTTTTTATACGATTTTATTACAAAAGAACAAAAATTTTAATACTTATTTATTGCAATTAAAGATTTTTGAGTTTTTATTGAAACTAAAATTCTTATTCATTTGATAATTATCACTATCATAATATCACTATCATAATTGTATCGAAACGATTAAAGATAATTTGATAAATTTTTTTATTTCGACATGTATATTGTAAGAACTTTGGACTCAGACTTAACTCACAATCAGACACTTATATCTGTTATTGTATCTCTACTTTATGAATTATTAATCATTGTTTGTGACAAGATATCTTAATGAGATTAATTTTTTATAAGTATTTTTTATAAGTATTTTTTATAAGTATTTTTATAATTATTTTGTTATCTGTGTTTGTTGATGTTTGTATAAATCATTTTTAAAGCATGTCATTCATATATACTAAGTATCTTGTTATTAAAACTCGCTAAATTGATGGATTACCAAAATAAAAATATAATGATTATTAGAAAATTATTCAGTTATTTTGCTGTATTAATTATTGAGTAATTATGCATTAGTTTACTTTATAATATAAAACCTAATATAACAATTGAGATGATTCGACGCATTTGAGTTAGTTGTACGAGCGATTAATCGATAATATAGGGCCAACCCTTTTAATAAAACTTGATTACAAGTTTAACTGTCACTATAAAGATATTACTTTTCTGAAAGCTATGATATAAGCATTATTAGCAAACGTAATACGACAATTACCTGTTTGTATTCATTGTGCAACTTATGTAAATATATTAATCCGTAATTATTCATTGTAATACTAATATAAAAATATAAAATTTTGTGAAAATATTTCTACATTCATTTTCTTAAAAAAAAATTTTAATATTTACTAATTTAATAAAATTTTAAATTTTAATAATTAATTTTAATATTTTAATATTGTGTTGTATCGTTTTGTTCAATAGTAGAAATATTAATTACATCAAACTGTCCCCTGTTCGATCACAAGATGCAATGTAATAAATCTTTATTCGGCAAACTGGTAAATTCATGATACGGCGTATGTGCATTAATGCGATGAATACAAACACCGAAGTCATCAATTCACTATATTACGAGGAAATACTCAGATCTAAAGGCCATACTTCACTTTGCGTTCGCTGTATTAGCTTGATGAGTATCATGGATGTTCCTGTCTAGCTGCCTAGTCAATAATTCTTCTTCTAGGCAAGACATTCATTGCCTCGTTAAGTGATAAAACCGATATGATACTGACTGTTTGCAATTACGATATAAATTATCTTTTTTAAAATAAATGTATGAGCGTGTGTGTGTATGTGTGTCATTTCTACAATAAGAAGTATTGCACTTTTATGTTTTCACATCTCTAGTATTTTTTAATATCTTTTAACATCTTCTTTATATCTTTATATCTTTTAACATCTTCTGTTTTTAATATCTTCTAATATCTTTTAATATTATTTGTTGACTTTTGTTTCATACCATTTAGATTTTTAACATTCAATTTGTAACACACACACACACACACACACTCTCTCTCTCTCTCTCTCTCTCTCTCTCTTTCTCTCTCTCTCTCTCTCTCTCTCTCTCTCGATTAGAAAGTAATCATCCCTTTCGTGAATCTCCACATGAGCGTTAGTAGATCCATGATTACCTAGAGTTGTAATTGCGATATCTACTAAGTAGTCCACTATACGGCTTAGCTGCGACGCTTGATTATGTTAATAACTTCATTTAAAGGATCGCACAAGTTCGACCAATCCCGAAGCCATCTTGAAAATTTTATTCTCGACAGAAATGCGTCGAAGCAGCTTATTAACAAAGTTAAATTGAGCAAAGTTTCTGGCTCTGATTACCCGCTTGCTCAGGCTAGCTCAGTTTTCAGCAGCGGCGAGTTTACTTCGCTGGGCAGTAAAGCAGTTTCCTATTATCTTATGAAGATTTATTTGTACATATTGGCTAGTACATCATCCTCCATTAAACATTATGTAATCGATATACTGTTTATTCAGCTATCGCAATTATACGGAGGAATTAACATTTTGTTTTGTCGCACTTAATATTCACCGCTTAATTAGCACCGATTCAGTAATAGTTACGATATGATATCTTTGATCAACTTTATTAGATCACGATACTGATATATTCTGCTTTCGATGCGATCTTTTAGACAATTACTTTTAATTCTTATCAATTAATTAAAAGAGTAAAATGATATAATATGAAAAAATTGTCTGATTAAAATTTTTGCAGTATCATCACTTAAGGTGTCACTTTGCAACACACACGCACACGCGCGCGCACGCGCTTGAAAATGTTGATACGCGACATCGCGTTATCTCAATATACATACGTCATCTTTCGAGGATGATAGAACGAAGACGACGCACGGCTACGTTTGACCTTCGCAAAGTTTGCAATCTCTTCCACTTGTACAACCTGTTGCCTCGCTGGCAAAAGACGGCTTTCAAACGTACCACGATGAAAACTGAATAGAATGCGACATGCGGCACTCGTGCTTCTACTTTACGGATATGATCATTTCACGCGAATCTTTAACGCCGAAACGAAGTTATCACAGCGACTCGCTGCTATTACATTAAACGTGTATATATATATATTGTTATAATAAATATATAGAAAATTTTTTCCAATAAATTTATGTTTATGTAAATTTTAGCAATTTTTCATAAGCAATGAAATGATTACTACATGAAAATAACACATATTATTGAACATCCGTCTGTCGAGTCAATGAAATCACTGTACTGATACACCTATCATATGTGTTACAAACCGGTTTTTCCAGTATATCTCATTTGATAAAGTGCTCCAATGTACAAGCATTTTTAAAATAAGCTGCGCATACACAGTTGCGATGTATATGCAACTGGCACATAAAAAAGAATTATTAGGAAAGAACAGGTGACGAAGTAGAGCGTAAGCTATTTTTGACAGTGAGATCATTTTTCAAGAATGTATCAGATATGAGAGAAAAATATACGAATATTAATGCAAAATTGAAATAATTTGATATTAATTGAAATAATTGAAATAATATTTTTATGGTTTGCTACATTCTTAATTTTGATATAAAAAACTTCAGTATGTATCTCTTTTCAGTTTTTATTTATATTGATAGTCTATCTCATGACTGATATATTTTTGCTGAATATAATTTTTTTATTGTTAACTATCATATTTTCATCGCTAATACAATTAAGCATTTCAAAGCTTTATATAATTAACAACATTCTTAACATTTGTCAGTGTACTGTATTAAATTTTTTCACGAAAGTTAAGAAAAAATGGACAAGGATAAGAACATTAATAATTTGGAGAGTTATCCGTACAATTTCCCATTCTCGCCCAAAGCTTTTTGTCTTTTTCGGGAATAATTTATAAGGAAAAATAAGGAACATAGACGAGCATAAAGAAAAATAACGAAGAGGGACACAGGTGAGAGACTAAGTCAGACGGTATTTTGACAATGTGATCATTTTTCAAGGATGGAAGTAGAATAGTACGGTATTTTGACAATGTGATCATTTTTCAAGGATTACAGTCAGTCATCTCTTGCGCTATCTCGACCTTCGCGTCGAAATCGCGTACAGTGTATGTGCTATAAGCTTTTGAATGTTTGCCATTTCTCATGAGACGACCCTGAGCTGCACAAACATATATATATATATATATATATATATATATATATATATATATAACAATATCTTTGTTGTTGTTTATTTACTGATCTTAGAAGATAAAGATGATTATGTATTTGAGATATCATCTTGTTACATAATAAGATATGAAGTAGAAAATAAACTATATAAAATAGCCAAAAGAAGCTAAATATTCCTATAAAATAATTACTTTAATTTTATTATAAATGTAAATTAAATATATATATCAATCTTAAGTATCATAAATATAAATTGATTTACTTGATGATACACACAAATTATAAGTTATTTTTACAAATAACTTATTATGATAATCGAACAATTTCTTGTAAGCCTTTTGAATTTAATTAAGATATCACATTTTCTTAAATGCAAACGTTGTTATCGCCTTTTTAAGAAAGAATCAAATCAAAAAAGAATTTTCCGTATCAATCTATCTCGCGAGCGTACTTTGCAGTCTGTAAAAAAAGACATAAAACATTTATATTCTATTATTTCTCGGGACTGTGTTGTCAAGAATCATATCACGAGGCAATCAAAGAGAGTGTGTACATAGTTAATATACTCTTTTCTACATCTGTAGCATTTAATAGTCACTTTCTAGAAAGCTGATGCACACTAATAAAAAAATGTTTTTTATGCCTACGAAACTGTATGCATGGTGCATCTCTCTCTATCGCACAATATGTGTATATACATGTATTTGTACGATACTTCCCGCGCGCGCATACTCTTCCTGTTATTAACAATGCAAATGGCTTCAGACAGCAGTGCCAGGAAATAATGCACAAGCTGCGTAAACAAAATACAGAAAAATTGCTCAATTTCGCGACTGAGAATTGCTTACCTTCCGGAGCCGCTGTCCTTCTTTAATAATATACATTTAGCCTAACATCAGACAGTACATTGCCAAAAGCTAAACAATGCGTCAAAGCTAACCAGTAATTTGGAATAAATGATAATTTCGTTATTGTGCCGGCATTCGTTCGCAGTCCGCTTGCTGCACATATTCATATCTGACATCAATACACTCCGTTTACACATCGTTATTCAGCGATAGGTCATTATGCCGATCCTATTGTAACCTATTCGAATAATTAACGTTTTCAATATTAATCCTAATGCTAGTATGCTACAATTGATTTGCGATTCGAATAGATGATCGGAATCATTTTTATGATACCATCTACTGCTTTCTAATTTACAATCGGTATATAATTAATAACATATCGACATAATTAATAATCAAATTGGAATTCAACAAAGGAATAAATAACTCAAAGGATGATACACGAGATATACGAAATTGAGCTTTACATATCTAAAATTAAGTAATGTGTGTGTTAAATTGAGACATGCATGAAACGTTTCATATTATGTTAATGAATAGGCATCTTTATAAAGCACTGCAATTTCGATAAACCAATCAAATGTATTCTCGTTTTAAATTTCTGTCTGGGACTGGAAATAAAATACATATAATATTTATAGTACGATATATTCTATATTATATAAAATTAATAATATAATATAAATTAATAATAATAATAATAATATAGTATAATAATATAGTAATAGTATAGTTATATTAATAATTATTTTTTTATATTAATAATTATTATTTATATTAATAATTATTATTTATATTAATAATAATATAGTATAAAATATTGTATAAACTTATAGTAAATGTTCACACACATTCACACGCTTAAATACATGGAATGTGAAATATAGAAAAATCTGAAATATAGAAGTAAAAATATAAGAAATCTTTCGTGCAAGAAATAATCGCACAAGATCAATCAATCGCTCGCAAAAGATGAGGAACACTCATCAGTTGCACGTTGATATTCGACGATGGAGTTTCGGTTTCGTTTCGCGTCCCATTGCTCGAGAGAAGCACGTGTACGTGCACGCGACGTCGTGTTGTTCGCTTCGGAAGCTGGACAGGGAGCTGTGATCGATCGGGTCATCAAACATCTTGCCATATTGTTGGCTGAATCCCTAGTGACGGAAGGTAAAGGCGAGAGGCCCACTATTTTTATTACGCGGTTTAACCTGACGGCGATTGCATCGACCGGAGACTGATGACGTTTACATATATGGTCGTAGCGAAAGACCGAACAAAAAAAGTTATAGAAGCGAAATTATTTTCAAGTACCATTCTTCACAAATCTATTTAATCCCTAATTCGTCCGCGTCTAAAAATGTTAAATTTTTGAAAATAAAGATAGCGATAAACAAGAATAAAAATTGTATTGTGCCTGTGTGTTGTGTATTAACAAGAAAAATGACATTCTTCTATCCCTATCTTATGCAATATTAAAATTAAAATTATCACGTATATATCAACTCTTTTTTTACTACCTTTTGACGAACCCAAGGAGCTCGATTTTACTCGAATCGATTCAAAAAGCATTGATCTGTAATACACCAGAGTATGAAATATTAATAAAAATATGGAAGTTTAAAAAACGCACACATTTTACTCATGTAGTGATACCTATGTAGCCAAGATATACAATATATGTATGTATATACCTCGAGATAGCAATGTTATCTCCACAAAACAAAATAGCAAAGAAATATTAGAAAGATGTATTTGCATTCACAAAATCATTAAGGAGAAGCGCACGAGCCATGAGTGATTACGCATATGTTAGCAATGGCAACGCACAACAAAGAACAATAAATAATGGACCGGCTGTCTATCTGAGTACATTGCAGAGAATATCGCACGCGGGTTATCTCACGCGAGGAGCCGCGACATAAGTATGCATGAAGTTAGCTAGGGGTCGTCTGAAATATTAAGCAGCTAGACTCTTCATGCTGAGGTCTGAAAACTGTTTACCCTGGAGGGCACGACAGAGAGAGGGTCGGAGCCGCCGTTAAAACCACGGCTGACTACCTACTCCGTTTGATAAATAATGCGGTTCGCATTTTGCGCGCGAAAACTTTCAGATATCGAGATGTGCGGCGGCGAAACGCGGAATCCGCTGGAAGCTGCGTGCGTGTTAAAACGCGCACGTCGCGTTGCATCGATTGGAAACAATCTTGGAAACGTGCAGGTAAGATTTATACGAAAGTTTCACATCTTAGAATCCCATTAAAATATTGTAACACATTTCCACATTAGTGATGAACTACTGATGGGTGTCACATTATATCGCTTGATGATCTACTTGTGCGATATCTAAGCCATTTCTCTAGCCATTGTCTAAATGTTATAACAATTGCCGCTGGCGGCCAAAGTTCTAGCGACTCGAAGCGACGCGACGGTAGAAAGTACGCTGGCGTTTTCCGTCGATCGCAGTTCCGCGGCGTGCGCACAGCGAAGATTGCGAAGTTTCGCCGAGGATTCCTTACAAAGCCTGACTTATTTAGCCCCAGGCCCGCGATGGGCGCCACCTCTCTATACCTCCCTCCCCCCTTCGCCGCCCCTTTGACTTGGTTTGCACCGTTGGCGGAGTACGCCGGTACTCTAAGAGGATGAGGGGGAGGAGGAGAAGGTGAACACAGGCGGAAGAGGAAGGTTGCAGGAGCGAGCTTGAAAGGACGAAACGCTCTTTTGTCGGTGCCCTCTACACCGCAGAACTTTATTAATTGCGCGTTTTGTTATGCAGATTCCTGCAGAGCCAGTCTCAGTCTTCCAACTCCCGGCTCTGCCCGGAGCAACCTTGTCTGCTGGCCCGCGCGACCCCATTAACTCTCCGTTGGATCGCGAGAGTCCAGACCCTGCCTTTAAAAGATTACCCTCGAATTCATTGCCTTCAATTGGGAAAACTTTGCGCATTCTGCAACGATCTTTCCCACCATCATCGTCACCGTATTCCTTGTTCCTCGGATATCCAAATTGAGTTATGCGTTTATGGATAAATTAGAATTAGCTTGTACACGACGACGTCGTTATGATGTGGTGCATACTATCTTCAAATGCTTGTAATGTTGTTTATGTTTATTAAGGAGTCACAAAATCAAGAAATAAATTATCCACGAATGAATTTTTTCACATGATGTGATCAATATCTGTTACTAATAATTACGTTGCAAAATTATAAACAAATAAAATTATAAAGAAAAAATAAATTCGAACGATGCTTTCCACAAATTGCGAACTGAAGTTCTATTAATTTCAAAATTTTATCAATATGTCTTTATGTAAAATGTTAAAATTATATCATGTTTATCAAAACACAAACTGAATAATATTTCTACAGTACATCTTTATATGTAATTACTAGCAATAGCTCTCTCTCTCTCTCTCTCTCTCTCTTGAACCATTCCCGTTATCAAAGATAATCTATAATCTCTCGACATAAATTGCATACAATAAAACATATGTTCAGAATCATTGACTTCTAAATGTTTCTTGTTCTCAAGTTGATTGCGCTGTGATCATGGCAAGCTACTTTTTCGGATTCACCGATAATTAGCCCATTAGGAAATTAAAAGTCCAACTGTTGGAAAGGCGAAGTGATGTCTATTTTGCCTGAAGCACGTTCTGTTACGACGCCAGTCATTACTCCTGTCTGAGCCAAAACGAAATATTCCTCCGGGAAATACGGCATAAGAACCACTTAAAAGCATCGGCCTCCCTTCACTTTCCTCTCTTGGTTTAATCTCTCATTCATTCGAGTCATAATAATCGTGATGCATCAAATACCGGTTGCTATGGCTGATGTAAGTTTTTTCTAAAGTTTCCACTGCGCATCATGCAAAGAAACCGGATGAAATCATCGACACTAACGGTACAATCAACGACATAACGATGCGGAAAACATGACATATAATAAGGAAATTATAATATAATACTTATTACAGAATAATGGCAATGAATTAATGAAAATACATATTATATATTTTATAATTTTTATGTTTTTGTTTTTCTTTATGCGTCTATGAAGAAAGAAGTGATGTGGATAAAAGACAAAAATCAAAATAACAAGAATATAGGGAGAAAAAAATTTGAAATCTATCGACACGACAGTGGGATGTCGCGTGAACCGAAAAGACGACTCAGATAACTCTGCTAATATCGAATATCCCGAAAGTTTCGTTTCTTTTCTTCGTTCTTCCGGGCGAGAATGGCATTGTGCTTCGAGGTATTTCACGTGCCTGTTGCGTTGCAGAAGCTCGCATGGTGCGGTGAGGCGTCTCATGCGCGCTTGTATATTAAATGGTGTTCACGGTTCACCAGTCAAATTGAATCCCGGGCTATTGGCAGATTCTCAATAAGCCTCAACAATGGACTCTGTTACACGAGCCCCACGTTCTTTCTTCTCGTCTCGTCGTACTTTCGTTCGGCACGTTTTCGCATTTCTCCCCAGGAACGTATGTATCCATCGTGCTTCGCGTTGCTGAGGTTTCGTTTCTACTGTTTGATATCCTTAAAAGTGTTCACCGACAAAATACTCGAGGTAAAAATTTTTAATTTCCGAGACATTTAAATAATCTTTGATTCAAGATTCTAGTCCCTGACAATAACCATTGGGCACAATATTATAAGTGAAAAATCATGTCAAGCTTTCTCTCAAATTTATACATTAAAATCTTTTTATGCCACCAATATATCTTTTAGTTTTATGTTAGTAAATAAATGTAAAATTCAATTGTGTGTCTTCGAACAGAAACAGGCTACAGCTATAATATTTTATCAAGATTTAGAACTATTTATCGATCTACCTATAAATCTCGAAAAAAAAGTTTATTTTTAGTAATTTAAATATTTATAATCTAATTATTTAAGTATTGTATAATATACTTGAATAGTGCTAGTAAAATTCTAGCAAGATAACGAAAAAAATTTTAAAGATTGCGATTAAAATAGATTTCTAGATGTATGCGCGATCTGAAGCTTTTGCATTAGAAAATAAATTATAGCTGTGACAGCATAATAATGATTCGTCAAAGCTATCGCTAAGCTGCATAAGTAAATACAAGAAATAAAAGAGTATACTTTTTGATTCATTCATCGTGGTTGTAACAATGATGAAACTTGATTATTTTTAAAAATTTTAGGAATTTGAATTTTCCTTTGGATTAATTTTGTTAATGTATACAAAAGGTATTATGAAATGAAAATTATATGAATACATTTGGATTAAGATAATGCGGATGAAAGCATAAGAATGAAAGGAAAAAAATCAAGTCGTCACATTTTAGAGAATTTTTACGCGCAGTCGACATTTACCGATATATGTGCGAAGAGTGGATAGAGCGCGTGCATTGTCTGGACGGGGTTAAGAGGGTTAGACCGAGTTAGGGGATGTCATGGGAGGGGTTGAGGAGGTAGGAGGTAGGAGGGTATCGGTGTAATGAAGAGCGACAGTGGCGCCCCTAGCCATCGCTAATTTGCCGCTAAGTGCCTGGCTTTGTTTCCGTACGGTGATCCCATCGTTCGCAATATCCTGGATCCAAGGCGATGTTCCACAGTGTTTAAGAGAGAAAGCCAAATAACCTGCGGTATTATTCGACAATTTGGTATAGATCGGACTTGGGAAAAGGGATGATATCGATGAGACAAAGACCTCCGAGAAAAAGACTAAAAACGACCAGATAGACTTTTGTAACGTTAGAGTGTCGAAAAAAGTCACTTAAGATGTAACCAGTCTAAACGATTTAGTTTGACATATAATGAAAAAAATGAACATATAATTGGGAATATCGAAAAGCATGTAAAATCTCTAAAGTGTTTATAAATGATTTTATATACGCAACAATTTTTTACATTTATTATATTTTGTCATGTTACATTTGCACGAGCAAAATGATTTCTAATGTGACAATACTGAACAAAAGTAAGTGTCCCGTAATTATACATATAATTATATAATTATATAATTATATAATATATATGTCGATTATTAAAATTATGGTCATTGAATCGTAGTAATGATGAACATTTTGCAAAGCTACTGTCAATTGAAAATTCGAGTTTACATACTCATAATTATGTTATTTCCTCTCGATTGTCTTCTCATATGTTTTTACACAATTAACCGTTATGCAAAGAAAAACGTACGTGCTGCATATGGTACGATTAGAGATTACGTGATAGTAGTCGTCAGTATTTGTTCTTACTTTCGCTCTCCGTCAGCAACGAAGGTTTAATCTTGTATGTTTACGTAAGTGATCATGGCATCGATTATATAAGGAAGGAATCGTTGGCAAACGAAACAGTCATTGGTGTGCTTGTGATCTAATAACATCGAGGCAGAACGATTAGCATCTTTCATTGAAACGTCTCGCTGTCATTATGGATACTTGGATATCGTTGTCTCTCTTAGCTGGCATCATCGCTATTTATTATTACTTCTTCAAAAACCTAAACTTTTTCGAAAAACATGGGATCATACATATACCACCATTACTGCCTGTTGTGGGTAATATGGTGCCAGTTTTTCTCCGCCAGTTGTCATTGGCCGACCTTGTTAAAAAAATCTACTATCTAAATCGAGACGCCAAATATGTTGGTTTTTTTGACGGTATGAATCCAGTCGTGGTGGTTCGTGATCCAGAACTTATCAAAGCCATCGGCATTAAGCACTTCGAGATGTTCCCCGATCATCGCGGTTTCATCGACGAAATTAACGACCCTTTATTTGGCAAGAATCTATTTTCGCTTCGTGGCGAAAGGTGGCGAGATGTGAGAACTTTACTAAGTCCCGCTTTTACTTCCAGTAAAATGAAAGCCATGTTTAAATTGATGTCCGAGTGTGCCGCCAATTTTAGTAACTTTCTCTCCAACTTACCTGAGGACAAAAATGTTATGGAAATGAAGAATAGTTTTACCAGATACACGAATGATGTAATTGCAACTTGTGCTTTCGGTATCAACGTCGATTCTATGAAGAATCCTAACAACGAGTTCTACGTTTACGGAAAGGAAGCTACGACTTTTAATATTCTACGCACTATAAAATTCTACTTCGTCAGAAGTATGCCAGTTGTCACCAAAATGTTGGGTATTAAATTTATTAGCAATCACGTAGCCCATTTTTTCAAAGATCTCGTAAGGAACACAATACATACCAGAGATACCAAAAATATTGTACGACCAGATATGCTGCAACTGATGATGGAGACTAGAGGAAAAAGGGGACCCGGAAAGGAACTGACTATCGAGGATATGACCGCTCAGGCATTCATCTTTTTCTTTGGCGGTTTTGATACTGTCTCCACCTTGATGTGTTTTGCTGCTCATGAAATCGCCGTGAATCCGGATGTTCAAGCAAAACTGCACAGTGAGATAGATGAGGTTCTAAAGACAATCAAAGGAGAATTAACCTATGACAAGTTGAATGGAATGCAGTATCTAGACGCTGTAATTAATGAAGCTATTAGATTGTGGCCTGTAGCTCTTGTTCTGGATAGAGTGTGCGTGGAAGATTTTGAGCTACCTCCAGCACTGCCCGGAGACAAGCCCTTCCTCTTGAAGAAAGGGATGACCGTTTGGATCCCTGTTTACGGTCTGCAGCGGGATCCAAAGTATTTCGAGAAACCGGACGAGTTTTATCCCGAACGCTTTCTGGATGAGAATAAGAAAGATATAAATTCAACTGTATATATTCCATTTGGACTTGGTCCAAGAATGTGCATAGGTAATAGGTTTGCGTTATTGGAGACTAAGGTCATGTTATTCCATTTATTAGCTCGTTGTGAATTGAAAATGTGCACGAAAACTACGTATCCAATGCGATTGAGCAAGACAAGTTTTACCATGCTAGCAGACGGAGGATTTTGGCTGAAGGTTCAAGCAAGAGACAATCCTAGTGTATTCTCTAAAGATGTTAATGACTGTACGACTAAAGGTCACATTTAAATTCACAAGAGTACAAATAAGATTTGCATTTATAAATATAAATCTGGCACAATATTATTTACTGAGGAAAATAACGTTCGAACTGATTTGGGGGGATACGCATACATAATAGTTTTATTTTAAATAAAGTTTTCGCTATAGCAAATCAAATCAATTGCAAAGCAATAATGTTTCTATTTCCTTATAATTTTATCTCTTTTTATTTAACGCTTCATAGAAATTGAATATGACATTAACTTTTAATCTGTTAATTTATTATTTATATTGTTTAGTATCATGGATTTAATATTATGAAATTTTTTATAAATTAATAAATACATAAATAGGAAGCGACTTTTTGAATTATAAAAACTTAACTTCTGCAATTTCACGACAATGGAACTGCGTTTTATCCATTTTAACATCGTCGGACTACATTTTAGACACACCAATGACTTTTTCACTTTTGATTAACAAAAAAATTTTTTGATAACTTCGACAATTTATATTACCGAAGAGGGCTCTGTGAGCCGAAACATGTCTAATTATATTTAGGTTATTTCATATATTTATATTGTGTATCTTTTATATTATCTTCTTAGTTAATTTTTACTTTATTTTATGTAATTGACGCTTTCGTTTCAATATACAGATTGGCTCTAAGAAAGGCTTCTTATTTATGTATTTATTGATTTTAATCTAATGAGCCTTTAATATAGTTCCCATCATTGTATCTTAATTTTTATAAATTAATTCTGAAATGTATAAATTTCTATAAATGTATAAATTTCTATATTACAGCAAAATTTAAATTATCTTAAATATAATGTGAGAGCTATTGCGATAAAAATTTTATAGGAATCGACAGATTTTTTTATCTAACAAATTATCAGAATATAGAAGAACATTAGTGGAAAGTTATGTTATGCATAGAAAAAAAAGCATAGAAGAAATAGTATTAAATATATGTATATATATAATAACACAAGTGATAAAACATATTTCTTTAGTACATACTTTTTTATGTATATATATATATATATATGTTAAACATTGTAAAATATAATAATTATAATTAAAGATTTTTCTTAAGAGAACTAATAGTTATAAAGATACGGATCATTAAGTTCGGATCATTAGTAGTATCTTTAGGTTTTTATATACGTACATAAGAACGATTTATCAGAACGATCATTAAAACGAAAAAATAATGTAAAGAATAATTATATATGAATAAAATAAAAATTTCAAAATATTATCAAAACATAAAAAGTAAAAATTTTTTATTTTTTTCTTATTTTTTATTATAAATTCATAATTGTTAAATAAGATCATCATAAAAGATATATTCTTAATATTCTTGAATATGAAAATTTTAAAATTATTTTATAAAATAACAAAAATTTATTATGTTTAATTATATCTTGAAATACATTTATTTTATATGAATTATAATTTAATTTAAAAAATGTTTCGCGTATTTGCTCAATATATACAAGCAGGTATGTATACTTGATTATAAGTTGCATTTGTGTAATAAATCTCAAAATATACAAAATTGTAAGTGTTCTTAAAAGCATTTCAATATTGTAACCTTGTTTCAACCTTGTTTTCAACTTCAACCATTGACAATATTGCTTATCAAGTAATCGAGTTAATTGAATGATTGTTAGAATGATATATTCTCATGTATAATGTATATGTGAATGGAAGACAAGGTTAAAATGATTTATAGTCATGATAGAATCAAAGATGAAAAGTAAACATTATATAGTTAAGTAATGATGTGAGTAATGATGTAAGTAATGATGAAAGTATATGCCAATATATCATAATAAATAGCAAAAAACTGTATTCATATTTTTAATTGTTAATAATTTTAATACCTCAAGAATCATCTTTTAATTTGAATTTCGTGCTACAGTATGATAGTTTTAACAACTTTTAGTACTCTTTAAGTATAAGTTTTATTTTTTTATGTATACAAGAACAATATAACGATAAGAGAGCTAAAAATAAAAATAGAAAATTGATAATTTGTATACTTTTTATTTTTATAAGTTTTCTAAACAACTCTTTACTAAAAAAATTTAATTTTAAATGTACCAAAAAGTCTATTTTTAAGAAAATAATTATCTTCACATCATATTTTTTTATAAAAGAAACTACTATGTAAGTTTGTATATACACATGTACATGTATAGAGGTAGAGTGTGGTAATGTTTGCTGATGACGGTTTGCAGTTGACGCAATGTTATACTTTAACGCAACACCTACATATGTGAATTTCATTAAATCCATATACGAAAAATTGCAGATGATCCTGCATAATTTGTCATTTGAATATTGATATGTCGACGAATAAGTATTTTGAGCAAAGAATAATTTTTAGCTCTATCAAAGTCTGCGATGTAGTTTTATCAGATCCATTTTAACGTGTTATGCAAAATTGTTACGTAAACGATCTTTATTTGATTTCGAACAGTGATAAAAAATAGATATAATAAACAAACATGATAAGAAATATAAGATAAAGTAAAATGAAAAAGTGTCTTATGTCTACATATAGCATTATTAAGATTTCGCATTTTTTTATAATTTATAACTTTTAATTATTCTTCAGATTCAAATACTTCCAATGACATTGGTGGTTTTTTTCGTAAAATTAAATAATGTACAATGT
Source organism: Crematogaster levior (assembly GCA_901521435.1). Classification (NCBI taxonomy): domain Eukaryota; kingdom Metazoa; phylum Arthropoda; class Insecta; order Hymenoptera; family Formicidae; genus Crematogaster; species Crematogaster levior. The sequence continues at coordinate 9,891 of CABEGB010000936.1, read as the reverse complement.
AATAATTCATAAAATAACCCGAATCGACATATTTTTATACATTATTTATTTTTCATTTTCTTCGATTTTATATTATTCTAACTGCAATAAAAAATATTTTTAAACAATGTTTTATATTATTTAGAAAAAATTATAAGCGTTAAGAGTGTCAAATTTATGTAAATACACACACACATATATATATATATATATATATATATATATATATATATATATATATATATATATATATATATGCATCATATTTACATAATATTGCAATAATTCTTTTAAATTGCAAATTGAGTACAGTTATGTGTATAAAGGTTTTTATTTTTCTTTTACAGATTACATAAGTAGTTTAATTTTACATGTTTATGCATTATGTACTATATGTAATTACATTTAACATCTAGTATAACAAATAGCTACATATTTAGATGTTATTACGTTAAGATTGTATATTATATAAATTTTATATTTAAAAAAATTCATTAATTACTATCGAGCAAAATAATCTTATCGAGAGAGATTAATCTTACATGTCATTTTGAAAACTCTTGCGTCAGAAAGATTGCTGGTATATTATGAGATAGCAAACGCTGCTGTATGAACAGTTGTTTGCAACGATTCATGTCCGGCAGTATCGCTGTAAACTATATTATATAAAATGAAGAAATCATACAGAGATTTTCAAATAACATTTACCATGGAATATTGGTCGATATTGTTATCGATAGTGGTTGGTGTAGTCAGCATTTATTATCTTTTTAAAAATTTTAATTTCTTTAAAAGACATGGTATTGTGCACGTACCGTCAATTCCAATATTTGGTTCCATGACATCGATTATATTTCGTCGAGCATCAACCATGGATTTCATCCTGAAGATATACAATTACAATCCAAATGCAAAGTATATTGGATTCTACGTTGCGAAAAATCCAGCCTTATTGCTTCGCGATCCGGAGCTCATTAAGACTATCCTTGTTAAGAATTTCGAAACATTTCCAGATCGTCGTGGTTTCGATGGGTTTAATGATCCTTTATTTGATAGAAATTTGTTTTCTCTTCGCGGGGAAAAATGGCGGAACGTGAGAAGTCTGTTAAGTCCCTCTTTCACGTCCAGCAAGATGAAAATAATGTTTACATTGATGTCGGAATGTGCTATGGATTTTGCTAAGTTCCTATTGACATTGTCAGATAAAAGTGATATAAACACGAAAGAGGCCTTTTCTAAATATACAAATGATGTTATCGCCACATGTGCTTTCGGAATCAAGATCGACTCTATGAAAGATCCGACAAACAAGTTCTATGTTTTCGGCAAGGATGCAACTAACTTTTTAGGGGCTCGCGCCATAAAGTTTCTTTTTATTAGAACTTTTCCGAGTCTTGGGCGAATTTTCAACCTAAAGATTATAAATGATGACGTGTCGAACTTTTTCAAGAACATTATAAAGACTACAATTGCTACTCGTGATGCAGAACACATTACACGTCCGGATATGTTACAATTAATGATGGATGTTAGAGGCAAAGAAGGTCGTAGAGAACTAGATATCGACGACATGACTGCGCAAGCATTCATCTTTTTTTTCGGTGGTTTCGATACTACTTCAACTGCCTTGTCCTTCGTAGCTCACGAAATCGCAGCTAATCCAGAAATTCAGACCAAATTACAGCAAGAGATCGACAAAGTTTTGGAAGAGACGAAAGGAGAAGTGTCTTACGAAGTCATTAATCGGCTCGAATATTTAGATGCGGTGATAAACGAAACTCTCAGATTCTACCCACCAATCGTCTTCATAGAAAGGTTATGCGAAAAAACTTTTGAATTACCACCTGCATTGCCAAACGAGAAACCTTTCATTATGAAGAAAGGTATGCTTTTATGGATTCCGGTTTACGGAATTCATCATGATAAAAAATACTATGATAATCCAGAGACATTTTCTCCAGAAAGATTTTTAAACAACAAGATGTATCATAATTCTTCGTGTTATATGCCATTCGGATTAGGACCAAGAATGTGTATAGCTAACAGATTTGCCTTGCTGGAAGTCAAAGTCTTGCTGTTTCACTTATTAGCACGATGTAAGCTAAAACCTTGTATAAAAACTCCATCCCCAATAAAATTCCGCAAAAGTCTGGCAATGATGCCGGAGAATGGATTCTGGTTGAATATTCAGCATAGAAAAGATATGCATCCTGTGCTGGAGCCTACACTAGTGAATGGTTAAGTCTTAGAAAACATTTTAAATAGTAATAATGAAAAAAGTACATTTATAATAAAAATTGCTTTTTAACAGAAATTACTATGAGTCTTTCTAAACGTACATATTATACATATATAGAGTACTATAATATAGTGGTAATAAATTCAAAGTTATGTATTAAAATTATTTGTTGCGAATTAATAATTAGTCCTATTGAGATATAATTAATATAAAGACCCAGACAAAGAGTCAGCACGCAGTATATCGAATTCAGAAAAAATATTCATATAAATAAGTAAGGTTACTAAGCTGTATACCACAAGATCCTATCACGAATCGAATACGACCTATTTTATAGTTAGTTGTTTAAAATAATAATTTAACTAAAAAATAAAATCAGGGCAGATTGTAGCAATTCCTATTTAGGATCAAATCTATAATCTTTCTTCATATGAACATTTCTTACAATTCATTGCTGTAGATTTTTGTAGGAACAAAAAAAAGAACAATGAGAATAAATACATGCAGGGTATTTATTATTTAATAACAACATAACAATTTATCATATAAAATACACATATTGTACAATTATGAATAATTAATATTCATTATTAAGATTAATTTATAATTTAATTTCTCAAAAATTATAAATTTTTATTAAAATTATACAATGAATATCTAATCGTGTGTCTAATATAAATATCTCTTTCTTACTTTTAACTTTGTAAAATTATTAATTATTATTATAAAAATTATTAATTATTATAATTAACTTATTTTTTCATAACTAACGCAATTATGCATTTTGTATGATTGTCACTCCAATATTATAGCAAAATATTTTTTACTTACAAAAATTACTTTTATTATATTGATGTGCACATTCATCTTCAATATGTGTTTTATTTAAATAGAAAAAATGGCAAGTCGCTATTTTATTTTATGCGTTTTACTTGGAATTTCATTGAATTTGCAAGATTCCTAACTAATATCTACTAATATATACATTTATTAGTGTAATCTATATACGTGCGCGCGCGCGCGCGTGCGTGCTATGCATATGTGTTAATAACAAATAACAAGTTATTGCGCGTGATACATTGAATCATAATAGTTCTAGCGACATAGCAATTTTAGTGAAAGCGAGATTATGAAAGAAATGTGCGAAGGATACTTTAATATTGCATGTTAAATACTTAGAAAGAAAATGAATGGAGCACTCTTTTGGATAATTAAGAACAAATAAAGTATTATGTATTATGTATTAAAAAATAAGATTTAACAGTAAAATTTAATTTTCACTTAATTTTTTAAATTTTAATACAGTGCATATTTTGCAATTACATGTGAATAACATAGTGCGAGAAACTCCAAAAATAATTGTAAAAGTGTTTTTGTCACTTATCCGGTTCAATTTCTTCGTAGCGAGACAATACATCGTTTCGAGCCACCCTTATGATCTCCACTTCATCAATTCTTGGCCCTTCTCCAACATGCGGTCCCTTTCCAACGGTAGTAAGTGAATTAGATTAGAAGGGGTACTTTTATCGAGTCAGAGAATGGTTCTTCGAACACACATCTCGGAAAACTGATAAAAGTTATTTTTACCAAAGTCACGCTGCAAACTACTTACGTATATGTTACATATTAAATTTAATATAACCTGTAAAGTATTTTTTCATCAAAAAGATATGAGGCTGCTCACTAAATAAAATTATTATTTTTTATAGAGAAATCATTAATAGTTTTTTCAATTATGTATCTTTTAATGTGTTTAGATCATACATTGTAAAAAAGTATTGTTCTCTTTATTATTTCTGATTAGTTTACGATTTCTTTAGATATACATATACATTTTTTTTTCTTTTTTGCCTGCTATTCTGTTCATTAGAATGCATCAGCTAGAACTTGATAAATAATAATTAAGTGGTTCATCAGTTTACTAATTATGTAAATTATGTAAATAAAGACTTCCTACAGCAGCAAAAGATAACTGTGTCTAGTGATCAAGTGGATCAAATACAACAAAGAGTCCAGTTGGTTCAATAGCGATGGTGCATCACGCAAACATCTTATTTGATAGAATCTGGTTTGTCCGTTGAAGATCACGAACCGCGATTCCTTTGGCAGTGGCTGCCGAGGAAACGCACGCTCTTCCGACCGCTCATTAAAGCGGCATTCACAAGCTCGTATCGTGTCTGTGGAAACGCCCAATCACGTAGACGAATACATTATACGACTGTTATATCCACTATGCAACTACATGAGAGAACGTGCAACCAATGCAGATCCTCTTTGGTCAATGCAAGAGGTCTATCGCAGACTTGAATCGCGATAATCGGCATTTGTTACAGCACCAAATCTCAACGTTTTCATAGAATAGATCTATATCTAAAAAAAAAGTTTTTAACTGTATTCTTTCAACAAATTTCTAATTTCTCCCTTTTCATCTCTTATTTTTTTCCTCTTAAGATTTGTAATATCTCTTTACATTGCTTATGTAAGTTACAGATTTTTATATTAACTGATATTTAGTTCAATATATAATATACATATACAATTTTTATTAAAATTATCATTTAATATTATATAATATATTTAACATTAATATATATAATAAATGTTATAAATAATATAAATTGGCATTAAGATATCTATTCTTTTTATAGTTTAAAGTTTTGCCTCGAAAAATCGGGGTCACTTAAAAACTTTACATATATTTTGTCCAATATTATTTGTCCAACAACATTCTGAAAATTTTTTATTGTTTACTGCATTCAAATATATCCAATTCTTGAGCTTCATAAAAATGTTGTCTGTCCGAGTCTTTCAATGTTTCATCGAGTTTGAAACTTCTCTGAGATATCACGATTAATGATAATTTATGAAACTTATCAGTATTGAGTGGTTATTGAAACTCAAGGAAAATAAACAAATGTTTGTAACATTATACCTTCGATAATAAATTCTTTTTTATCTGGATGAATGATGTCTTTTTTATCTATAGTGATTTTTATGAGATCTCAGAAAAAATTCGCTATTTATTTAGATACAAATGTAATCTAAGTATTCGTGTTAGTCAAAGCAAGACATTAACACTAGATAGAATTTCAAAAGAATGAAATCTCTGAAACTGATTGCCTCCGTGCCGTATATATAAAAATTTTTCGAATTTCTCTAGAATCTATACTAACGTCAAAAGTACAAATAGCAATTACATCATTTGTGTAAAGACCTTATAAAGACGTCTTTTATTTCCATTATTATCCTATTCTCTGGTAGCAATTGCATCAAATAACTATTAAAATTGACACCGCCATCTGATATTAGCTTAGACTTATTTAATCAGCTTAAACTTAAAATACTTTTTATTTTACTGGATGTGAAAGCTAGACTCAATATAGATGATACCTTGGGTCATCTCTTTCCGCGAAGAGTGACGAGATTTTTGCCAAAAAATAGATCTTGATTTTCAATGGTGACAGCAATATGGTCTATGAATATGTCAAAAAATGTTTTAACGTCACGGATTTAATAAATTCAGAATCGCAAAACATTATAATTACATTTTGCAAATCATATATGTCGATGTACCTTGGCATCAAGATGTAAGTCGTATTCATCGATTTAATAAAGTTAGCTATTAATTGGTAACGTAAGAGCATTGATCCCATATTTCCTATTACGGAATAAGATATGCGGTATTCAATGTTTCTTGAAGTAATTTAGTGCTTCCGGCAGTGAGTAATTTAGTCTTGAAAAATTTAGTCTTTGAAGAGAAAATAATAGAGGTCTAGGCTTGTTATCACCGACAAGACGATCACTATATTAATTTAATCGTGTTTATCCCATGCAATTAAAACGCACAAGGAAACGTAACGCACAGCTTACTACAAACTTATTATTTAAATATTCGTATAGTGTTATTAAAATGCTGAGCATCAGAGAATGATAATCATTTGCTATTCACACAAACATTATTTCTCTTATATACGATGCATATGATATTATGTAGGAAGAATCTAGTGTATAACCTTGCGTTAGGATTCCGCATGCATTTTAATTGGCATTGACGTATGTTAGTAAAATAGTCTCGATAAAATATTAGATTACAAAACCTACTGAAACAAACGTATAAGTGCATTCAGATTACCGTCTTTGTTTCGATAATTATTTCATATAATAATAGAAGATTTTTCTTTGAGATTATATTGTATGGAGTTTTTCTCTCTTCTCTACGAATTCAGCCTATTTTAAAGTTATTTAAACGGAACAAAGTTTAAATTAATATTACAAATAAAAATATTCAAATTAATGCATTGATGAACGTGATTATAAAACTTAATATATAATATAAGTATAATTTAACACATGATTTTGAGAAGATTTAATTTGAACATTATAAGCAAAGTATTTCTACATACTAATGTGTACATTTTGTGTCATCTGGATTCGTCTTTGCTCACAGTAAACGATAATTAGTAACAAAGTAATTTTATCTGCATAATATCTGATCAATATGCTTTTACATATGTTTTCTATATTATATATTAAAAATATAGCGAATTATAAAAATACTTCTCGAAGAATTCAATAGCATGTAATAGAAAAATGTAGACGATTATAACAGCAATAACTGCACAATTGATTGTATGAGAAAAAAATTTACAATAAGTTACATGTTGATCGATGATCATAACAGAAGACGATAAGCAACATTTGATCTTTAATCCTTTCTATATCGTCTTTTTTTATCCTCTAGTAAAAGATAATAACAACTCTTTTCATCATTCGAGGAATATTATATCTTTTATGTAAAAATGTTACGACTTTGATTGAAACACAGAAGAAGGGATAAAAGCCGAACAAACAAGGCGGGATAAAAGAACATCAGAATAATAATTAGACAAAGATATTTATTAAAATTAGTACATTTTATTGCAATTATTATAAAGCTAATATCAAACAAAAATACATTAAGTGTATATAACATATTATATATAACATATCTTCTTTTTTTCTGTTCTTTTTATGTTGTTCATAATGCTCGTACGTATTTCATGTATTTCTGATAATTACATCATCTGGAGCGTTGCAAATACCAGTTTATGAGGGTTGATTTGGTGATTTTTCTTCACTTTTAATCTTGTGTATCAATATAAAGATATAACGATATCTTATCGTAGAACTAAAAATAATAAACTTTGCGTCACGTTCATCATTTTTGATTTTATCATTTTTTGTAACTTTTAATTTCACAAAATTACGCAATACATTTTGTAAATTTCACAATTTGATTAACTAAAAGTAACTATTATAAATTATGATTTTCTTCTTTTATTAGTATGTTACTAGTTAACAAAATAATATTTTCTGATACATTCAATTATAAATTTCAACAATACAATTAAATTAATATTTAATTTGCACGCTCCATTCATAATATTGGCTGTAATAATATTTTTTAGGACGAGCTGTATTTTTTTTCTAAAAGTTCAAATGGAAAAAATAATACTATATATATATATATACAGGATGTACAAGATGAATCACCATTCATATACAGATAAAGTAAGTTAAACAATCTTTTCCTCTTTTTACATATTATTTTATACACACACACACACACAACACACACACACACACACACAAACACAAAATAATACACACACACACACACACATGTATATATATATATATATACATATATATATATATATATATATATATATATATATATATATATAATTACACACATATATATACAATTACACTTTATTTAAAGGATTATTACATATTTTATAGCAGACTGAGAGTATAAATTATAACTTTAAATTGCTTTTTATTTCGATGCGTGATATCCACATAACAAGCAAAAGCAATATCATAGCTGGGCTGTGACAATTAATATAACACTGAGATGAGTACTCACATATATTGTACATTATTACACGTTTTTAAGGACTTTACGTAATTCCAATGAGTAATTTAATTGTTTATAACTTGTAGTTCTTGACTAATTTTAATTTAACTTGAATTAACAACTATTATAACTTCGATAATTTTGTATTAAATTTTTTTTATCTCTAGAAATTTAGTTAATTTCTAGAATTAAAATTATCTTTGCGTAATTTATACATAACAGTAAATTTATTAGGCTGATTGTTAATAAAACATTATAAAAATACAGACATTTTTTGAAAATATGCTGTAACTATTTCTAAATATTTGTGAAAATTAATAAAAACATGATATCTATTATTTATCACAGTTAATAAAAGTTTATCAGTTTATTCTATTCTGATCATTGATTAAGTTATGTAATCACTTATTTAAGTCATTTTTAGCTTCTTATCTGCATAATACATTTTTATATCAATGTAAAAAATTATGAAATTATTTTACAAAAATTTGAGAACTGCAATGAAAAAATACAAGTAGTTTTATATAACAATAATTTTACAGTTATTTATATCACGAAAAAGCATTACATAACTTATTTATAATTATAACATAAGATAAGAAGCTTATAGTATTTCTCCAGTAATTTCTTTCATACTCTCTTCTTTTGTAATTTCCTAAGAAATTTATTAAAAACATAATATAACTATGTTTAGTATGCCAAAAATATTTTTAATGCAAAAATCGTTATTTCTTGAACCTATAACTTGTAACAACGTAAGCATCTTCTTGGCAAATTAAGAAAGAAATGTCCTGCTTCATGTTCATCTCGTCTCATTTTTTATTTCACTCCTAAAATTTAAATAACGTTATATTATGTAACTAGAACAAATATAACTAAAACAAAATTTGAAGTAAAAGTCTGGAAATTTTGAAACATCCTGACAACTTCAATCGTGAAATTTATATTTTTAAATATAGTTTTAGTTGTTTTATATTTTAAAGAACTTTACGAAAAATTATTACAATCAAAAATTATTTTGCTTAGATTAATATTATCTTAAAATTATTAAAACTATTAACCATTTTTATTAAAAAATAATAGAAATTATTTTTTTTTTATTGAAATGTCTCTTTTATTTCCAAATTTTCAAGAAACTACAAAAAGTTAATAAAATTTTCTTACATTTAGTGTTCCATTAACAAGCTTGGTTGCAAGAGTGTGATGTATATTTTTTCGTGGTAATACTTTCAGCCAAAAACCACCTTCAGCCTTCATATTGAAGCCGTCTTTGGCGATCTTGAGTGGTATTGGCGTTTTCTCACAGGGTTTTAAATCACAACGGGCCAATAACTGAAAAAGTAGAACTTTTGTCTCCAGTAACGCGAATCTATTACCTATGCACATTCTGGGACCAAGACCGAAAGGAAAGTAGGCTCCACAGTTGAGGCTGTTCTTCTTTCGTTCACCACAAAAGCGCTCGGGATCAAACTTCTCCGGTTCCTCAAAATAATCAGGATCATGCTGAAGTCCATAAATCGGTATCCATATGCCTTGTCCTTTTTTTATAAGATACGGTTTCGAGTCTGGTAATGTTGGCGGCAGTTCGAAATCTTTTACGCATAATCTATCCATTGCTACAGCAACTGGGTACATTCTAAGAGTTTCGTTGACCACAGCATCTAAATATTCCATGGCATTAATCGCTTCGTAAGGTGCTTGTCCATTTGTATCTTCCAAGATCTTGTCAATTTCCTTTTGAAGTTTTTCTTGTATATCTTGATTTACCGCA